>BPTQ01000006.1:307139883-307548371 GCA_019973895.1 Chrysanthemum seticuspe
ATGTTTTAGCCTACAATCACTCAGGTAATCATACTCTAAGGTTCACAAAGATGAATCAAGCATTAAGTACACAACGAATGACCTATCGCATTACTAGATCATTAGTCAACTAAGATAAGAAACAACCAATCAATATTCAATAATTAAGTTTCATACTTCCTAAGCAAACACACAAATAAATTAGCCGGACATGGAGAACATGCAAGCATACACACAAATAATCTAAGACATAATTGAATTAATGAAGCAAAGACTTATCTTGGTGTAAGATAGGGTTAAAAACCCTAAAATACTGTACAAGACACCTTAGGTTCGGTTTTAGGTTTTTACTCCAAAGACTCTCCACACAAATACTGAAAAATTCGGATTCTATATATAAGATTACAGTTGCGACGGCGTCACCTTATGTTTAGTGACGCCGTCGTGTCGCCGCCATTAGGGTTTCGTCTTGGCCACGTTAACCTTGCGACGGCGTCACCTTATGTCCGTGACGCCGTCCTCTTCAGCTTCTGACGTCGTCTGGATCGCATCTAGGCCGTCTGAGTAGCGACGGCCTACTCTTTCACAACTAGACGCCGTCTCTTGAAAACACGAGTTTTGCGTTCTGACCCGTCACAATAATTCTCCGACGGCGTCGCAAATAGAACCTGACGCCGTCGCCTTCTACATTCAGCGACTGTGAGTGTCTGATTTCGACTTTGGCCATTTTCTTCATATATTCGCGCCTTTCTGTCCAAATAAGTGTCATTCCAGCATTTTGCCTTCACGAGACCTAAAAAGTGAAAAGGAACGATATTAAGCAATAACGGATACAAAAGTGATCAAATAAGGACTTAAACGACCCCTCAAAATGGTACCTTTTAAAACCTTATCAACCAACAGAGAACAAGTTATGACCAAGACCTTCTACATAGTAAACCCTGGAGATAACACTTTTGCCAACAACATAATCTCCATAACCCATAATTGCACCAAAATGATCATTCCCGAATCTAACTGTCCCGATGAATTTGCTCAGGAAGTTCATGAGCCGCGACCGGTCGCCAGTCGTATGCTTGGAACAGCCTGAGTCCAGGTACCACAGAACGATTTGAACGATCTGCAGTTGAACACAGACAAGAATGGATAACTGGATAATTGGGATCCCCATGCAAGAATGTGTTCCATTTGGTTAGTAACAATGGTTAGAACACCCACATCAGAAATAGAAGCATTCATATCAGAAATTAAGGCAATGGAATCATTATGAATAGATGCAGTACTAGTATCTGTATTAGCCCTATTCAAAGTGTGCTCACTTCTTAAGGGAATAGTTCTACCAGTAGGCATCCATTTTCTAGTGGGCATTATCTGATTAGTCTTATGACCAACAGGTATCCAATGATAGCCTATCTTACTAAATGTTCTTCCTGTGGGTTTCCATTGTTTTCTAACTTTCTTTCGTTTTTGCCTTTTAGCCTTCTTAGCATGATTTTTAGCATTAACAATATTAACTGAACAATTAACATCATTAGGCAAAACATTAACACCACATTCATGATTAGAAACAGAATTCAAGCAGACATCAATACAAGGTTTGCAAATAGTATCAGAATTCGAATTAATTACAGTACGCCTATGGCTAATACTAGAATCAACACGATTCGTTTTATTCGGCTCAAACTTAAAGTTCCTAGGTAGGTCTTCTACTTTCTTCCAATGCACATTCTTAGCTTGCGAGGTCATGTCCTTCCTTGTATTGTCTTGAGACTTTGACCTGCTTGCTTTAATGTCACTGATTACTCCTGTAGAGGGAATGGGAACATTAGTTGGTTTTGCTACTCTTTGCATCTCCTGTTTAGATGTTCTGGGATTTGACTTACATGCAGGCGCACCAAGGTTCACTTTCTTAACACTAGAAGTTACACTAGAGTTCTCTTTCTTAGCATTGACAGATCTGGAATCTGAACTACTTAAAGGCACACTACTTAAAGCATGCATGCCCAATTGCATTGTCAAGTGGTTTCTCTAATTTATCCTCTTCAACAATCTCACGTAGACATTCTAGACAATTCTTAAGGGATGAGAAATATGTTTGAATAGCAAGTTTGTTATTCTTGAGATGAGGGGGGACATATTTCACAGACAAAGCATATTTATTACAAGAGTGAACCTTTGATACACCATTCTCCCCATTGGTCATTGGCTTTTTCCCTTTTACCTGACTCTTCAGATTCTCAATTTCCTTTTGCAATGAAGCTATTTGTTCGTTATTTTTGTTACGAGTGACCTTTATTGATTCAGATAACTCATTGAAATGACGTTTAACCTTTTCATTTTCTTCTAGAAAACTTTCGTTTTCCTTTTGTGATGCATTTACCAAATTTTGAAGATGAAACGTTTGAGAATTCTGAGAATCTAGGGGAGGAGGCATTTGGGAGCCTGTCATATTGTTCGTTTGACCCTTTAATTGAGAGATTTGGGCTTTCAACTTTCTGATCGTGTTGCAATGAGCTTGAATATGTTCATCACGTTTGTTAATTTGAAAAACAGCATCAAACTCTGGAGCATCTGAGGATGTCTTGATATTTGAAGTTTTGACATTTTCTTTAAGATGTTGATATTTTAGTTGTAAATTAAAATGCTCAGCCTCTATTTTAGAAAAATGTTTAATCAAATTGTCGTGATCATCCAGTTCAATTTTCTCATTTAGTTTAAAACTAGTCTTTTCAAGCTCAATGACACGATCATGGGAGACTTTCAGGGCAACAGATAATTCATGAAATTGGGAAGCAATAATAGAACAATTTGTAGCAGTGAAAAACACATCTTGAGCAACACATTCAGTAATAAGAGTCTCATTTAATGTATGTAAGTTCTTCCTCTCAATCTCATTATATTTTAGTGCATGCTCATAGTCACTAACCTCAACAATCATAGCATCAAACTCCTTTTCCATTTCTTTAATGTCTAGGTTCATTCCTTTTTTGAGGCTTTCAAACTGATCTTTAAGTTGTTTATAGAAAGGCATGACTTCAGTTAAATAACATTCTTTAGTTTGTTCAAAACCCCTTTCCCCTTCAGTTATACCAGTGGGTGTGATCCTTTTCTTACAAGTTTTCTCAAAATCAACAAATAGTTGAAAAATAACATATTGACTGATTAAGGTCTTGCTTTTAGTGGCAATTGTTCTAGGAACAAGATGCATTGGTGTATTAGGAGGATACACAGTCGCTCTCGGCATTTTCCTAAGGGGAGGGTTCGTTACAACTAGATTCTCTGCTTTTTGCTTATCTAAATACTTTTTCCAGAACACTTGTTCGGGTGTTAACAGTGTCTGAGGCTTAAACATGTTCAAGGAAATCCAATTTTCTTTCTTGTAATCATGGGGTGTGATCTTTATTTTCTTCTCTTTACATTTAGGATCATCTAATTTCTTGTTCATCTTTTCCCTAGTGACTTCATCTGATTTCTTATCTTCCTCAGTGCACTCAACGCAACTAGGTTTCTGTCTAGGTTTAAGGATTTCATTGCCATCATAAAGAACCTTATGAGCATTTCTAGCCCTTTTAATGACCTCTGGATTTGGTTCCTCAACAAGGGGAATGCTATGCTTATCGCTTAAGACTCTATGCTTAGTGATCATGTGAGCAGTCTGAATGGTGTTCCCTTGTATGTCCAACTTGTTTTCAAGTTTGTTTTTCAAAGTTTTCAGATTAGAAAAATCTTTCAAGAGTTTTGATTCCTTTGCATTAAATTCTTGCTTAAGCATTTTCACATTTTCTTGAAGTTCTTGTTTTTGCTTAGCAGTTTTAGAAAGCTTTTCTTGCAAGGAATTTAACTCTTGTTTTAATACTTCTTCTCTAAAATTACTTTTTCTAATGATTGTACGCACTTGGTCATCCATTTCCTGCTCACGAGTGGTCAACTAAAATTTTGCACGTTGTTCATAAATAGCAACACGTTCTTTATAGGCGTTTAGTTCAGAAATTACAGAATCATCAGGAGCACATGCAATGAATTCATCAAAAACATAGTCATTGTTGACTGCAGAAGATGCATCACTTGGTACAACTTCACTTTCACTTTGTTTCACATATTGATCATATTGACAACATTGATATTACCTATATTTCAAATATTTGATTCAATAGTTTCAATGACTCATTGCCTTTCCTGCTCCTGTGGTCAACTAAAATTTTGCACGTTGTGCATAAATAGCAACACGTTCTTTATAGGCGTTTAGTTCAGAAATTACAGAATCATCAGGAGCACATGCAATGAATTCATCAAAAACATAGTCATTGTTGACTGCAGAAGATGCATCACTTGGTACAACTTCACTTTCACTTTGTTTCACATATTGATCATATTGGACAACATTGATATTACCTATATTTCAAATATTTGATTCAATAGTTTCAGATGATTGTACTTTGTCATGCATCGTTTGCACATCAGCATCATCGTATAGTTTTAATACCTCTGAGATGAGTTTGTCATTGGATGGCCAGCTTGTGGTGAAGAAGAGACCTTGGGAGAAACCATTGGAGAAATGCTAGCCATAAAAATTGTGAGTGCAGTAGGTCCATCATCCACATCAGAGTCGTATGCATCACAATCAGCGACTTGAAAGGCTTTCTGATGATTGTGACCTATCTCCTGAATTGGCTGCTCATCCACATCTGCATCATAGGTCTTGGCATTGCCCTCAGCAAGAAACAACAACTCCTCTTCATCCAAAGCAGCATCATTATCCTGAGCTTGTACAAACAGCATCTTATCTCTGAAGTAATCAGCATTCTGTGGACGTTTTGGAGATGTGCAGTTCCTTGCAATGTGTCCCTCACCACCACAGTTATAGCATTTGATCGGCTTAGCTTGACCTTGATTTCCATTCCTTCCTCGATTCTGATTACCAACATAACCTCTACCAGCTCCACCTCTTCCCTGATCATACTGTCTTTCCTGAACTGGTTGCACCACGATCCTCCCATCTCTGAAAGTAGCTTGATTGTATGGGTTAGATGTTGTTCTGAGGTTGTTGTTGGTTTGTAGGAGAGAATTCATGTTTTGACTAATCAGAAGAGCTAGTTGATTAATGATGTTTCCCACGTGTGCATCAGCATCAGCTTGTTTGAACATAGGATCAGGAATGAGTTTGTGATTACCATTACCCATGGGTATGACTTGTGAGGCTTTGGTTGTGATTCCGATGTTTGAGTAGAAGGCAGTTGAGTCATTAGAAGAGCTTGTCTCTCCCTGGTTGGTTTTGAACTGATTAAGAATTCTTTTTTCAAACATAGCATGTCTCTCATTCTGAAGGAGGAAGGCATAGAGTTGCTCATAGTTTGTATTCTTCAGTCCTTTAGTGAGCTTCACAGAAGTGACAAACTTGTGCCATTCGGGATTCATGTTGTTCACAAATTTAGAGTTCAGCTGAATGTTAGGCATAGTCATTCTGATGTTCCTCATATCATTAACAAGCTTGTGGAATCTCACATAGTACTCATAAACACTCTCATTTGGTTTCATCTTGAAGTGTTCAAATTCATCATAGAGTTGTGATTCTCTGTCTTCCATGGTTAATTCAGAACCTGAGAGAAGCATCTTGACATTATCCCATACTGCCTTTGCTTTGGTGTTGTGATTGATCAGCTTGTAGATATCTTTTGGAAGACCTTGAAGTACGATGTTAGAAGCCCTGATATCAGCATCGAATCTCTTTTTCTCCTTATCATCGAGCTCATCATATGTCTTTGGTCTGTCAATTCCATAGATCATTGTTCCATCTTCAGCTGTATCAATTAAGTCTCTAGTCGTCTCAACCCGATATGGTCCTTCATCAATGGATTTGAGAATGTTGACTCCATTTTCTTTTCCAAGACAGTACAATCTGATTCGTTGAGCCCAAGAGTCGTAGTCAGTTCTGTCAAGCATGGGTGGACGAGTATCTGAACTAGCTGCTTGAACATCCTCGGCAACAGTGGAGATGATAGTAGGAACGTTTTTAGACATGTTTCAAGCTCTACGGGATTTTACTATTCTTTGATTAAACTGGGAAATTGATTCTTTCACGGGATTTTACTAAACCAAAAGAACAACCGTAAGAATGTATCACGAAGAAGTAACAAGCCTAAATGAATAAGTACCTAACCACACAACTCGCTTAATTAACAACTCGCTTAAGTAATCAACTCGCTTAATAGCCAAGTCGCATCAGCATCAACTCGCAACACAGTCAACTCGCTTAATGAATCAAGTCGCTAAATAGCCAACTCGCTTTAGTATCAACTCGCAACACAATCAACTCGCTTGAACACTAAGTCGATTAAATTAACTCGCTAGCGTTACAACTCGCTAAATATCTAAGTCGCTTTAGATCTCAAGTCGCTTAAAGAAACAACTCGCTTAGAACCCAAGTCGCATAAATATCAACTCGCTAAACAGCTAAGTCGCATGTACCAACTCGCATCAAATAACAAAGCAACTCGCTTTGAAGAAACACAAGTCCGAGACTCAACTCGCTTAGTCCTTCTTTCACAAATAACCACTTTATCAATCCAAAACAACCAAACCACAATGATTTAAGCCTTCCAATTCAAAACATAAACACATATGATGATCCTAAACACAAAAGTACAAGCAAAATTCAAACTTTACCACTAGAATTTGTCCAAATGAATCAAACTCTCCTAAACCCTTAATACACCAAAAACCTTATGAAATCCACCAAAACAAAGAGCATGAAAGATGAGTGATCAAACCATGGCTCTTGATACCAATTGTAGGATATTGGATTTCACAAACACTCTACAACTCGTCTACGTTGGGAGTAGAGAGTATTATAGCTATCCAGTAACAATCAAACGCACACACACAATAGGGCTGTGGATACCAGAGCAATACAGTGGTAACGACAGCTAAACCTCCACGGCTGTTACTAGTAACGACATACTACGTACCTTAAATAACTACGACATCACCGCAGATTCTCACACACGATTACATATAACGTTGAGGTGAGCACGACCTTTATATCCCTACGAATTTCTAATTCTACAATACGATATGAATGCCTGAGGCCATAAGTAATTAATTTCTAGTGAGGGAAGCATTCTATGATTCCGACAGCACTAGAAGATAGCCATTAGAAACATACGATATGAGCTCAGATTAGACTATAGATGACGTGATATGAGCTTTGTCAAGGGACACGTTGGACACCACTATGTACCACACCATACATCTATCGCAGACACTGATGAGACTAATCTCCAAGTCTACTTGTTATGATCAAACCATGGCTCTTGATAGGATATTGGATTTCACAAACACTCTAAACCATGATCAAAGTAGGCGTATAAGTATGTTAGAGAGAGAAAGTTCTAGTGAGAGAAAGGAAGAGAGTTGGGAACTATAGTGAGAGAAAGAAAATATTATTATGAGCTCCAACTCTCTACCTTGGGAGGTAGAGAGTATTTATAGTCTTACATAAAACGCCACACAACGGGCTGTGGATCAGGCATACAGTGGGTAAAGACCCGTCTGTCCTCCACGGTGATACTTAACTAAATACTACTTAGCTTGAAATAACTACGACTACGAGCTTTCTAACGATTACATATACTTGAGGTGACAGACTCTTTAATACCTGGAATTTCTAATTCCTAACATTCCTCTTGCCTCCGTGTGCAAAACGATTTCAAACATTTGATGCACATGTTGAGGGGGATCACTTGTTCTAAAAATATCAAAAACAATTCAGGTACAAAATGCTTTGATAATATATCACAAGTATCTGGATTGATTTTCAAATGGTTTTCAATTGGTTCAAATGGCAGATGAACAATACCAAATAGACCGACCAAATTTACTTTATGTACAGTGATATAAGGATGATAAGGTTAGGTATTTGTTCCCATGATCCGCCAGAACCGGAGGGATCTACCCAGGGACAATCTACTAGTTAGTGTAGAAGTCCTTAGGTATGATGATAAAAGGAGAAAAATGAGATATGGGAAGAGTGCAGACTGAGACAGAGCGAGTACTAGAACAAACCCAACAAGGTTCTTGCTATGAAGTCTCGGTAAGCACTGAAGGGGTTGAAGAATGAAAAAGAAATGAATTAGAAAAGGGTGAAAAGAAATAGCCCTCCATTTATTCAACCATAGGGCAGAAACCGGGTACAATTCATATGCTACTGATGGTAACATTGGTATTGAAGACAAGACGTCATGGACCCAGTGACGCTCTGCACTACAACTTCCCAAACAACTCAAGTTCCTCTTATAAAGGCTTGTTTCATTCTCACGGGGAACCTTCATAATCTATCGACTTTCTCTTAGAGATTGTTGATATTGAAGAAGGAGACCCTCTCCCTAGTCTCCGGCACAGGAACTAAATATGCACATATTGAGTCTAGAGCCACGAGATCATCTATAAATCTCATTAGGACACCTTCAATGAAGACTCTTTATTGCACACAATGTGGAAAGAGAGATTATATCTTGAGTCATACGCATTATCCTTGTGGTATTGCCAGAACATCTGAGTAATATGCAAGCATATTCACAATGAAGATGGAAAGCCTTCTGGAGCCAACGTCAAACAAGCTCCTGGTGGGTGGCATGTGAGATCTAATCAATAGATCAACCATGTGACAACTGAACAGAAACAATGGGGAGATTCAATCTTTTGAATCAATCCTGGTTCAGGTTATGGATTGACGGATACCTTTGAAAAACCGGTCGTTGTGCTTAAAAACTCTTTTCTTTTGCAAATCGACCGTGTACGGATATTTCAAATCAAAAGGTGTTTTATGATTGATAATTGATGTTCATTAAAACCTTCGTTGTATTGCAAAAACAATTTCTATTGAGCAATACACGATTGTTTTTCAAATATCTTTTCATCAAGCAGTGAATTTCTATTCGCTGGTTCACTCACTCCGTGTTGTCTTCTTTGAGACGTTCCGGTTTGAGAACAGCTAGAGCAGCTGCGAAACCCTGTCAAGGAAATTCTTCGGAATTATACCTGATCACAGGCAGTACTTGTACTGATCAACGGAGAACCGTGGGCCGTGTACCTCAATTCAACGAAAGTGATCAAAGACACTTTCGTGCGATTTATTGCTAACTGTTGTATGCAGGTACGTCCTACGTTTGCAGCTGATCAGAATGAAGCGGTCAATCCATAGCCGCATGCTCACTTAACACATTCATCTCAAAAGAAATCATGATTAGTGCATCAATGACTCTGATATTTTCACTCCATGCTTCTGCTACGCTGCTGCCAATATCATGAATCAACGAAAGCTTCCGCTACTCTGATGAGAACATTTCTTGATCCAGAATGTGAGCATGTCGGTCCGAATGTCACAACTTCACAAAATTCCAACACCACAATGGATGTCTCAGAGATTTTTGTTAGCTGATGGTCTCAAAAGCTGGCTCAAATTTATTATCACGTGGATCAGTAAAAGACCTCCACTTGGATTAACCAAACATGCAATGAGTAGAATCAATGACTACGAGCTTCAGAGCAAAGTGCTACATCAAGAATGCAAGAACAATTATTAATGTAATATCTGTTTGTATTCAATGTAATTTTAGTATATGTTTGAGGTGACCTCCCTTAGGGGGATATTGTTAGGAATTAGAAATTCCAGGTATTAAAGAGTCGGTCACCTCAAGTATATGTAATCGTTAGAAAGCTCGTAGTCGTAGTTATTTTAAGCTAAGTAGTATTTAGTTAAGTAACACCGTGGAGGACGGACGGGTCTTTACCCACTGTATGCCTGATCCACAGCCCGTTGTGTGGCGTTTTATTGTAAGACTATAAATACTCTCTACCTCCCAAGGTAGAGAGTTGGAGCTCATAATAAGAATTTTCTTTCTCTCACTAAAGCTCCCTAAACCTCTAACTTTCTCTCTCTAGAACTCACCTTTATACGCCCACTTTGTGTTATGGTTTGATGTGTATGTGAAATCCAATATCCTACACGGAGATATCAGATCAATAATGAATATAGTTTGATTCGGTACCTGAGATAAGCCGTCAGTGTCATACACTAGGCCTGTGTCACTCATGTGGAGTTCATGCATATTAGCCATTAGCATCACTGTTGCATTTGATTGCAAGTCCTCCATGTCATCATCAGAATTTGCATTTGCCATGAAGCTTTGTTCCTTGTTGGTAAGAGTTCCACTAGCTTCATCCTTAAGAGCCGAGAGTAAAGCCTCTTTGTGATAAGCGTTGCCTCTTGTCCTCGGCTTTGGGCAAGCATTAGCCAGATGACCCTTCTCATTACAGTTATAACAACGAAGACCATTAACCCCAGTATGAGCATTTCCATGTTCAACCACTTGAACCCTTGGTTGTGGAGCACCCATGTTAGTCCTTCCAGTAGGATTAACATTAAATCCTTGACCACCGCCCATCTGATGAACATTACCTTGATTATGAACTTCAACTCTTCCATTCTTAACAACAACTTGATTCCTTGTGTTAGATGAGGTACGAATGTGATTGTTGGACTTGTTGGATTATCGACCGAAGGCTCTAGCAATCATAACAAATCCCTGTTGCAATGCATCGAAATCTTTAGCATCCTCATTTGATTCACTATAAAGTGCTTGAGCATTGCTGATGTATGGAAGCAATTGATTTTCTTGTGGCTGTTGCTGTTGTGAGGGATCATAAGGTGTGATCTGAGCAGTTGGTTGTGGAGGATTAGTGAAGGTTGTTGGCAAATTTGGGTATTGAGGATAACATGCTTGAGCCCACAAAGCTAGGGATTGATTATTAAGGAGTGAAGGCGAAGCAGGGATTCCACGAATGATCCTTTCTTTGTCAACTTCCTTTTGGTGGGGCTTCAAATAGTCGTACAATAACCCGTATGTAGCATGATGAAGATTCTTTGCTTGACGGATGAAAATAACATACTTTTCCCAATCAGGACCAAGACTACTTAGGAACTTAGTGTTGACTGCAATTCTTGGCATAATTATGTTATGTTTGTCCAAGTCATTGATGATGTCTGAGAATCGATGATGATATGGCTCTAATGTCTCCCCTGGTTCAATCATGAAGTGTTCATATGCTAAGTATATTTTGGATTCCATGTCTTCTTGATTGATTTATGTGCCTTCCATTAAAAGATGAATGTGCTCCCACATTGCTTTAGCAGTCTTCTGAGCATCAACACTACGAAGTATTGGATTAGGTAATCCCAAAAGGATGTATTGCATTGCTAGTTCATCGGCTTCCAAGTGTAGAAGTTGATCAATAGTAAGTTCATTAAGAATGGCAACGTTGGTGAGATCATCTCTTGGTGGATTAGCAGTTGGATCTCCGGGTACAGTGATAGTAGGCATCTAAAATGGACCTTCAAGGATGACCTTCTTTAATAACTTTCTATGTGGCTTCTTTAGATCACAAAACCTAAAGAACCTTATCACCCATTGATCGTAGTTTCCGGGAGTGAGCATTGGAGGTCTATCAAGTGATCCAGCCTCATGAATGGATTGTTGGCTACTTAAAGCTTCATACATCTTTGCAAACCAAGACGGTTCCTTCATAGTATTCCTGGATGGATGTTGATTTTGAAAGTTAGTGTATGGTTGTACTTGAAGACTAGGGGGTGGTTGAATCATTTGTGGTTGAATTGCTCCTTGAGGAAATTGTTGTTCAAGTTGCTGTTGTTGTTGTTGTTGTAGTTGTTGATAAAATTGTTGTTGTTGATGGAGTTGTTGTTGTTGTTGTTGTTGAGGATACAATTGAGGGAAGTAGCTAGAGTATGGTGGTTGAGACATCTTGAAACTTGTGTTGATGATGGATCTTTTTAGTCGAATGAAACTTTGTTGATGAAGTATCCTTATGCGTAGAAAACTAGCTTAGGCAAAGAGAAGACCTTATGCATAAAAACACCAACTTACGCGTAAGAGTAGAGCTTACGCGTAGGGTTAAGGAAACCTTAGCTTATGCGTAATCCAAAAGCTTAGTAGTAGAATCCTTATGCGTAATATTTTCTTATGCGTAAGACAGGCTTAGGCGTAAGAAAATGCTTAGGCGTAAAGTATGCTACGCGTAAGTTTTAGCTTTGGCGTAAAACTAGGGTTTTGCCCAAAAATCCTTTACACTTATTCCAGTGTAAAAGATATCCAAAGTCGAAGTGTTTTCAGGCTTATCCAAGCAAGAAAACACTGAGTAAACCAATAACACTGAAGATCAAACCTTTTGGAGCTTACGCGTAAACTTAAGGTTTTGCTATGTGTAGGATTTACCAAAAACTTTGCCAAAACTGATTTTTCTGCCCAAAGGGTTTCTAAACCAGATTTTTATGATGAAACTGATTCAATATCACCAAAATAACACAAAAGTGTGAAACTTGATGATCCAAAACTCGTATTCACCTTACGCATAGAAATGACCACACGACTAAAACCAAGCTCAAAAATAATGAAATACACATAAAGTTTCAAACTTTTTGCCAAAAACTTAAACTTTAACACCAAATAACCTTTAAAGTACAAGAATCTTGAGTTTTAAAGTGTAAAAATAAAAGCTTTTTGCGTATGAAAGTTTATAAACCGAAACCAACGCGTATACTCTTAAGACTTCAAAGAAAACAAAACCGTTTCACCCAACTATTTGGCGAATGATACCACTGTTAGGTCACCATGTTTGTAACACAAGCATCAATATGGAGAAATATAGAAGAGAAAGATCGGATTAACACAAACACAATATACACGACTAATATGAATAAGGTTTATGCGTAGGTATTTAGTGAAAGTGAACAACCAACCTTCAAGAGAAGGTTTACAAGACTATTTATTGGGGAAGGAGTTAGGGCAACACACTAGTTCCCTTCCTTTCCTTATTGGGCTTGAACCAAGGCTTATGGGCTTTCTACATAAGCCTTGCCATAATTACTAACATAAAAGCCTAATTAAGCTAACTATTATATATTAATTACTAACACTTGTAATCTAGTTTAGGAGTGATTCCAACATTCATGGTTGATAACAAGAAACATTATGGGTTTAAACCGGGTTTATTAGGTCAAGATGGATCTTTAACTAAGAATCTCTTGAAGTTGATAGAAGATGATCCATTTCTAGGAGAAAGACTTGATTCACCCGCTACACCAATAGAATTAGGTAAGGTTACAATGAAAGAAGTACACCCCTTTGAGCATAAGTATTACCCATTACCCTCTCCTCACGTGGCAAATTCCCACCCTAAGGGTGTGTATCGCTACTATCACCCACACTTAAACTTAAGTGTATGGAAAACCTCCCCTATATCCTTTAAATAAGAGTAGAGTCAAGCTCGTGACTCGAACAAAAACAAGCGCTTCTTGGGAGGCAACCCATGTTTAATTGTTTGCATGTTTGTTTTTCATTTTTGTTTTTGTTTTTATATATCTTTTTCATTGTTGTTTAATTCTCATGTTTATTTTGTGAAAATGCTTTATTTTGTTTTTGACCTCGTCTTAATTTCATATAAAGGTATTTTACAAAAAGATAAGTGTAGGGAAGATCACATATGTTTTAAGAACATGAACATGAGATTAACAATAATTGGAATTGTATATATTTGTGTGATTGTTAGCGTCAAATGCTTGTATCGAGTTATAATGGATGTTTTGCAAGAATTTTTTCAGGTTTTAATGAGGTAAATTTTCCAGAATTTTACCAGAAAAACGTACCAGACCCTTTCTGTCAGGACAACCTGACGGCGTTGGGATTAAAGCCCGACGGCGTCAGGAAATGTGGAAACAGATTATCAGTTTTGTTTTCTGTGTAACTTGTGATTTTTAGAAACTTCCAATTCTTATTTTCCAGAAAAAACTGCAAACATCCATTCCATAAGCATTCTATCTTACTCGCTTTCTAGTTTAGTTTTGTTTCATATATAGTTTTACCGCCGATTTTACGCGAGGTTTCATTTCGTTTCTTATAAGTGTGCAGGTTATATTAGATAAGAAGAAGAAACACATATTGGAAGCACTTATTCCCTATTCATTCTTCTTGGAGGAGGATTTAACCGCAACTTCATACATATCCTACCGAGCTAATCAGGGGAGTACTAGTTTCTTTCTCTTTTACTTACCTTCCTTTATCATAACTTTGATACTTTCGGGGAACATTGGGGACAATGTTAAATTTAAGTGTAGGGAGGGAGAATAAAACGGGAACTTAGAAACTATTCACTCATTTGATTTTTTTCTTTTTCTTAGTAAATTGTGTAATAAACTATGAGAAATATTTGTTAGGGCAATTTTAGCATCAAATTTAAATTTTTTTACGGCATTTACAAGTTAAACTTTAGTCTTAATAAAGCGTCTCATGGATAGGAATTATATGGCTAGCACAAAAACCGTTTACCACTCAAATTCCACCCCCAAAATGTGAGGTTCACCCCTAGAACTTTAGGAATAAAAGCATTCATCTTTAATGCTTAGTGAGTATACCAGTAGTATAATAGATTCTAGAACTTGTTTTGTGATGCATTCCGAGATCGCTAGTGAGACTACATTCGTGTAGTTAGGATTAACTAAATGATAAGAGGCATTAGGATAACCCTTGTTTTAAACCTGTAATTTAATTACGTCATCCACATCAGTTGAGTAATTTTCCCGACACCCTTGCAATGTACTCATCTTTAGTACACGCTACCCCAAGTTAACCCCTCAAAGCCAACCCTTTTCGCGGTTCTCGTGATGTTTCGGTCTCCAGAATACCAGTGAAGAGCATTGTTTACAATCCACCCCCAAATGTTACACCCAACTCGCATTAGCCTACCTTGTATGCACTCATCTTTAGTGCGTATTGTTATCATTGTTAAACCCTTAGTTCAGTTACCTAGTTGCTTGCATGGTTGCTAAGTCGAGTCATATCATTTGTATACAATTTTGGGATGATTGGGACTCGTGGTTAAAGTAATATTTTATGGAGTAACGGGAAATAACGATAAATTCAAATTCCCTTTGTCTACGTAATTAAGTACTCCAAGTGTTTTGATCTTTTCAATTCGGGTCAATTAGTGTTAGTGAAATAAAAACTCAAGTGTAGGGATGCTCCTATAAATCCCTTTATTTTGATGTTATCGTAGAGGATGGTAGAGTAAAAAGGTATGAAAAAAAATTGAAAAAAAAGAAAAAGAGTTAGTAAAAAAAAAAGAAAAAAAAAAAAAAAAAAAAAGGAAAAAAACGTACGGGCTACCATCCTACATCTATCTTTATGTTTATGTTTTTAACTTATGTTCATATTTTGTTTCAAGTTGTTTAGTGTAAGTGAGTCGAGTATTGGCTTAGCAACGCCACGTTGTACATACTTGTAACATAAGATTTTTGACTTGCCATCAGTAAATATCCCTTATCCAACAAAACCCTTTACTTCCCTACCCTAAGCCTAACGATACAACCCTTTGTAAAGACCTCTTAGATAGTTATTCCTAGGTGCTTACGCCAAAGCGGTGGAGGTTTGATCTATTCTCAAGCCTATGGTAGTCTATGTACTATGCCAGGTAATGAGTGTTTATCTTCCATTTCTTTACATATTATATTTCATATAAACCCGAGAGATGAGAGAATCCAAACACCAATTGTGAGGTGCTAGTGTATAATTTTCGTGCTTGTTATGACTATTGTCGCGCTTGTACTTGTTATTAAATATTTTAAACGAATGCTTCATGCCCCCTAACTTATAAATTGATTGACCAAAAGCACATTTGCTTGAGAACAAGCAAAATCCAAGTGTGGGGATATCTGATAAGAATTTAAAACATACGTTTTTAGGGGGTCATTTTTAGCCCTAAATCGAAACATTTTATATCTGTTACTACTTAAAATCGTTCCTTTTCACATTTTAGGTCCATTGGAAGCAAAATGCTGGAATGAAGCATATTTGGACGAAAAGGAGCGAAAACATGAAGAAAACGACAAAGTCAAGACTCAAGCTGTTTCTAAAGCCACACGGCGTCCCATCTCAAAGGGCGACGCAATCACTTGTTGATGATTTTGATAAAAGTCCAAGCGACGGCTCAGGTGATTTTTTGGTTCTAAAGCCTGACGTCGTCAAGTGTTAAATCTAGAGGGCGTCACCCTTTGTTTTACACCAGACGACCAAGGAACAAATCCCAGACGACGTCCCAATTGAAGACAGACGGCGTCACATTCATCAACTGACTTCGTCCCAAACGATGAATTGGCCCAAACGAAACCCTAAAGACGGCGACCTGACGGCGTCACCAGCAAAAGGTGACGCCGTCGCACTTGTAAATCTATATATAGAATTCGAGTTTTCTGCATTTAAAGAGGTAGAATTTTGGAGAGCAAACCCTAACTCGTGTGTAGTCCGACTTGGATAGTATTTTGGGGTTCCAAACCCTTCTTTACATCATAAGATAAGTTTGTTAATCCATCATATCATTATGTCCACCCTATGTTTAATTGTTTGTGTGTATGCTTGCTTATTTATCATCAGTAGCTAAATTACCATTGTGTTTGCTTAGATCTATGAAACCCAATTATTAATTATTGTTAGGTTGTCTCTTGTCTTGATTGATAGACGCTAGAGTAAGGAAAACTGGTTTCTTCTTTAATTTTTGCGAGCTTGAACGTCCTAAATCGCAAAAAGCTTAAGAGTGCACTTAGGCCATCGTTGTGTTTATTGTGTGAGTTGTAGCTTTATGATAATAGAGTATTCGGGGGAGATACTTCGGTACTTGGCGATCCCGGATAGTCTAGAGGAGAGTTACGATTCATAGAATTGAGGAATTTAGCACCGCCCTATAACCAAACGGAATACAACGCACCAATTAAGATGAGGATGTGACAATTCAACTGACCAATAAGAGATAACTAGGGAGTAAGAACATCTAAGTAAACACATTTTTAATCATCATAAGAGCACACCTATATTAACATAGCCTATCTTTCCTTTTCATAGTTTAAGTAGTTAATTAGTTTAATTAAAAAGTAGTTAAAATTGGTAGAAGTACCAACCCCCCCCCCCCCCCCCCCCCACTCCTATACCCCGAGATATTTACTTGCTTTCTAAAAAACATACAAATACTAAAAAGAATCTCCCTCAACTTTACCTTCTCGTCATACATCTCTTCCGAGCATCTCTATTCCCTAGAGAAGGATCAAACCCCTGGGCTTACCATACTACACTGCAACGATTAGGTACGCTGCCTAGTGGGTTGTAAAGCTTGCTCGTAGGAAAGGAAGTCTTTCGACCCCGAACCCGCTATCAATACACTTCTTCCCTTCAATCGCAAGTAGGCTCTGGCTAAGGTCCATGATCTACGCACTCCTAGGTATCATTATCGTTCCTGACCTTGCCCGTACATTCGGTACATGACGTGTAATACCAGTACCTTGATGTGTTGACAGTAAGTACGATTGCTTCACAGGTGAATCTAACACCCTGTAACCATAATCAAATCTAAGTATTCTCTAAAATAAAATGCCAAACACCTCCTAATACTTTTTGACTAAACAGCCAGGTAGAAAAAAATAATGAAATATAAGTTTAACATTCATTTGTTTTATGTTAGTTGACCTTGTTAGTTGACCATTGTTCTTTTTCCTGTATCTGTTCCACATTCATATGTAAATAGCCAACTCATATGCTGTGAAAAATGTTCGTACAAAAATAACATGCCATGGATAATTCTAGTGTGTGCCACTTACTCGGCCCAAGACTGTTCGATTCCTAAGATATCCAGATTCAAGCAATAATTAGTTGTCGGCATGGCAGATAACTATAAGTCTTTAATGTTAAGCACAAACACTATTAGCATATACTTCTCGAAATAAGGAAATTTTCATGGTCTACATTGAATATTAAGAAAATACCTCTATACCGTGACACTCAACATGAGCTGACAGCAATAATCATGGGACTCTTCATCCTTTCAACCGAACCCGTGTCTAACTCTCAAGACATGTCATCCTACATTGTAAATTCAGTGATATTTCCACTATTTCATGACAATTTAAGTAGACGAAAAGACAAAAAATAAGCTGCTCATTTTATAATGAAAATTTGCGGGGTTCACGAACCTGCTTACTCCAAATTTTTAATGTCAATTTTTCTTCTAACAGTCTTCCTCTTACAGGGATCCCCATAAATAATCAAGTCTCCAACTGATCTAACACAACCTGTATAATCCGTGAACATAAAGCAGAGTTAGGATAAACATTTCATGACAAATAAAGAAGAATATAGCCATGTGTTACCTGTTAGAACAAGGTGTTGATTTTTACCCTGGCTGTCTTGGCTGAGGAATCCTGAAATCAAGCTGATTATACGAAACGAAACTAAAAAATGCTTTGGGAAAGCATCTGCCGATATGTTTTCATACTTTGTATGTCTCCCAAACCTAAGACTCATCCTGTTTTCAAGAGTTTCCTGCCACTTGTTTGTCAGCTTGCAACTGAAATCTGAAATCCTATACGCTAAACCACGTTCGAGGATCGAACTAAAGTATTCAACATCATTGACATTCATGTTTGCTTGAATCTCGTTGACATATGCACAATAACACATATTAGGACATATGCTAACAATTCACATGAGTATTACATATTAAATTCATTAAACATACTTATCTGTCAAGCAATATACAACAATAGCCAATTGGTTCTGGCTTGGGGACATTTTGTGCTATCCATCTACGATACGCTAAGGCTTCCAAGACCATATTCTGAGCGTGGTGATGAAGCTGCATACACTTAGTCTGTGTCATTCTAATGACAACATTAAATGGAAAAAAAGTTAGTACAAAAAACAACAATGGAAATAAAATGCATCATCAATTGCATGACAAAAAGAATAGCAATCAAGTAACGATTCTAAGAATAAAACTACTCGAAATTTTCACCCACAACAAGTGCGAGATTAAAAAGCATATCATAATAGATAGGAACATAATTTCAAAGTATCTTGTGTAGTTCAAAAATTTTGCTGAAGAATTTTTAAAAAGCATGTTGTTTTTCAGAGTATTTTGAGCCATCATTTCTTTTCTGTTTAAAAACCAATTTTGGTCCTTCGAGAAATTTTATCTTGAATATAATCTGATGCTCTTTTTAAGATCACATTTTAAATTTATATTTTCTCGTCTACCTATGATCTACTAAGCACTAACGGGCAGAGAACCTGGTCGTGTGAAGTGTAGAATTGGTAAATCCGAGGTCGTTCCCTAGAGCTAATGGGCGGTCTAAAATATGAGTTTTAATTTATCACGGTTTGAAGTTGATATAATTAACTTGAATGCAAGAAAATAAATAACGGGAATTAAAGTGAGGTTTACTAATAAAAGGAGAAAAATGTGCTACCTAGTTACTTCTCTATTAATGCAATGATTCTATGTCTAACTCTCGTTTAATATAGTGGTTCTAATATCGTTAGGTCTGATTTGTAGTCGTAACCTACCCTAGAATTTCTATGATCTCAAACCCATTGTTCACAGAAGCTAGGCATCTAGTTCATAGTACGTCATTACGTCCCCAACTGTCCTAAAGACTTGTCTAATGTCGGCAATCTCACTTCTCGACATTTAAACCCCCATTAGGTGTTAACTAATAAAAGGTTTACCCGCGCTTTTTATGTACCAAATCTAATGCATGAGGTGATATTGTTAATCCCTACAATCAAAATAGATGCCACCCTATCTCGAGTAACCTACTAGGCGGTGATAACTAAACACCAAACGACCTAAAACACATCTTGTAAAACAGATCACATGCCGAGCACAACAGCTAAAAGTACTTAACACTAACCCGGGCTAACAAACCGCACCCGTGTACCATTCAAATGAATGTTGAGCAATACTAATTTAGTAAACCCTGATATCGAAGCCAGCCAGATTTCACTTTTCTGCACTACATTCAATGGACTTAAGTTTGTTTAGTTAGAGTGAGATAACTTTTCAGGCCGAGGGAAACAACCACTCTGCATTTCAAGACCCTGCAGGATCAAGCCGACTAATTATTAGTGGATCATTAACTTGTATTGTTGAGGGGAAATGGGCTAAGAAATGCACCTTCCTAGAGGCAGATTAAAATTCTAGTACTCGATCCATTTTTGAAACTATCTTAGCTACTTTTACATACTATTAAATTCTACTGTTCTGTTTTTTGGCTGTGATTTCACTTTTTTTAACCTTATTATATTCCTCACTCACCATTTCTGTTGTACTGTTAAATGTTATGTCCATTTTGTCAATCTTTAGATAGTAGATGTGTTTCACCTGATTCGATAACACATAGTAAACCATAAATGCATTTTGTGTAAGCTTGATAGGAAGGAGAGTTTTCGAACATTTGACATATTTATTATAAACGAAGCATTATCATAAGGACCATACACAGTTACAAATTTACTCATTAAGTCCACTCTAGTATATATCCCACAATTTCAAGAAAGTTTTTAGTTTTAGAATTGCTTCTTGGAATGATGTATTCTGTTTACCTATAAGTCTGTTAGATACGGTAGCAATTAAGGGAAACCATTTCATTAATTTCCATTTGCTTAAGAATAACAGCAACATCCTTTATGTTGAGTTTCCGGGTTCCTGATCTAGGATGTTTGCACAATCTTATTTCAGTAGGCCAAACTCCAAAGAGAAATAGTGAGGAAGACATAACTTGGGGCAATTTCTTCTTACTTTCAATTCATGCAAGTGTTACAATTTATAATGCAACATAAAAACTACCACTATTATAACTAACCAACAAAATAGGACCATGCATGGAACTTTAGATGTGCATGCAAGCAAGTGGCCTCACGTTTCCAAGCCATGATTGTAATGAACTTTCAATTAGGGATAGTATGCTGGATTTTTATAGGTGTTTGTATGATCGATTGTATCAATCTTTAGTATAGATGTTATTTACAACATACGGCTTTGGTTCCATTAAGAAGGTTTTAAAATTGAAAAGATTGAGAAATCTTCGTTTGAGCTATTAATTCATATTGTTTTATTTGATTCACAAGTATATATCAATTAATAGTTAATCGAATCTATAAATCACATATTTGATTCACAAATCATTGTAAAAATCGAGTTATGGTAATGATTCATTAAATTTGTACAGACAATTCACAATTGTACTTATATCGCAAAATCGTGAAATATTTAACATTGATTCAATTTCTTTTTACATAGTTTGGATTAGAATCACATTAAAATGAGTTCTACACTTAAAAAACTTAAATCGGAGTTAAAATTCTATGGTTTTTGAAAATCCTTCTCAATTGAGAAGGATTTAATCCTTCTCAATAGATCTAGATTCTACAACATACGATACCAAATATATGGTTATAATTTTGGGCTTCTCTCTAGAGTTTAGGTGTTTACTATCAATAATATTTGTGTTATTAAGACATTAAGTATCTATTATGATAACTGATCAACTCGATTTCTAAAACTGATTTGTTTTCGTTGTTCGATTAACGACTTCAAAACACTTTTATTGGTTACCCTTATTCTTCTTTCTCTTTCAGTGAGTTAGATGTTAGTGGCTTTTTCCCAATCGTTTTAATATCAACTGAACAAAATACATAACCATATCTATGAACATTCACCCCAAATTATAGTGCTGAAATTTTCAAATGATTGGCTGAGTCAAGTCAATTGGTTTGTTGTACGTGTATTGATTAATTGGCTTCTAAAAACTGTTGGTTTTTGGGAGTTATAAACACACGTAAACGACTAGAAGTGTGTGAGCCGATGGGCACACACGATAAACACGAGTATACGTGTCGAACGTATTTTATACTTGAATGAATAATACCCGATATGAAATAACTTGACCCGAACATTGTTCGACCCATGGGCTATTCTTGAACATGGACTTGGGACAAATTGGAGTTGCCTTGGGCCTTGTATACATCCAAACGATTGGCCAGAGACAAAGATGCGTTGTTTTGGTTTTTCAACTTGTTGACCAAGTAAATGCTTGCTTGGGTCGGTTTGTTTAAACTATAAAACAAAACACACCCTTCTTTAAAAACTCACGACATATAATATATCCCTAAAACTAAAAAGCAGCATATTCTATTACCAGCTTCCAAACTCATTCGATTGATACTCAAATCTATTGGGGGTTTGAATTGGTTTTGCTTTGTGTTATTCCTAAACTTGCATCATACGTTTGATCCAAGTGGTGTTAGGTTTTGATTATTGGTTTTTGTTCCTCCTAATCGACAACAGCAACAAAAGCAAGAAGGGTTTCTGTTTGGTTTTCAGTTATCGGACAACAAGCAGAAAAGATATCGGATCACTTAGTCCGATATTGGGTAAAAGAGAAGAAGCAGTTTCTTGGCTGTTTTCTTTGGAGTTCTCGGACACAAACAAAACACGGTTTTTGGGTTTTCTGCTTGTGCTATATTCAAGGGTCAATTTGTTGATTGATTTTTATTAATACGTTCTCGACTAGCTACAATATCGAACGTATACGTTATCGGGTTTGTGTGTGATACTCATTGAGGCATCTATTTTAGGTGCTTAGTTTCGTATTGGTTTTATTGTCCGTTACTAAAGTTCAATTGCCAAGCAAGGTTAGGTTTTCTTTTATCCTTTTATTAATTAATTATTTATTAATTAATTTTTTATTAATTACGTAGTTAACCTAATTGTGATTACTAGATCCTTATCTGTTGGAATCACTCCTAAACCATAATCAAGTGTTAGTAATTAATATGTAATAGTTAGCTTTATTATGACCTTTATGTTTGTTATTAGCCTTTAGCTTATGTAGAAGGCCCATGAGCTTAGGCCCAAACCCATAAATGAAAGGATGGAAACTAGGAGTGTTGCCCTAGCTTTCCTCCTATAAATACTCTTGTAAACCCTCATTTGAGGGTTGATTGTTCAAGTTTTCTTTCTTTCACATACTCCTTACGCCTAACCGTATTATTATTGTTTGTGTGTGTTAGATCTTGTTCAATCGCCTCATCTCCTTTCTTATTAGCTTGTGTTTGTAAAACTAGTGACCTAACAGTGGTATCAATCGCCTACTAGTTGGGTGAATCGTGTTTGTTTTTGAAGTGGGTTTCGGTCCTACGCTTAAAACACACGTTTGATACTTTGGTTCGCTTAAAAACTTGTTTTTTACACTTTTTAATCCAAGATTCTTGTACTTTCAACGTTTTAGGGTGTTAAAATACTTGTTTTTGGCAAAAAGTTTCAAACTTTATGCGTGGATAGTTGTTTTTCATCTAGTTTTTGAACGTGTGTGTATTTCTACTCGTAACTGTTTTAAAGGTTTTGGTTCATCAAGTTTCACACTTTTGTGTATTTTGGTGTTATTGAAGCTATTTTATCACACAAAAACTGGTTTAGAAACACTTTTGGACAGAATCAAAATTTCGAGCATTTCTACGCGTAGTAAAACCCTAAAACTACGCGTAAGTGCTTCCTTGGTTTGATCTTCATTTTCGTGGTTTATTCCGTGTTTTCTTACTTGGATAAGTCAGAAAATACGTCGACTTTGGATATCTTTTGCACTGTGATAGTGTAAAAGATCATTTGGGCAAAAACCCTAAAATTACGCATAAGCATAAGCTTACGCGTAGAAATCCTACGCCTAAGATTTTTCCTACGCCTAAGCCTAGTCTTACGCATAAGAAAATCCTACGCCTAACTTTTGTCTACGCCTAACTTTAGTGCTTTTCCTACTTACGCGTAAGGTAAATCCTACGCGTAACTTCTCATTGTTACGCGTAACTTTGGTGTTTTTACGCATAAGTGCTACTTGGTTCTGGTCTTTTCTACGCCTAAGGACACTTCATCAACAAAGGTTCATTCGACTACAAAGATCCATTTTTACTACACAAGTTTATCAACATGTCTCAACCACCATACTCTAACTATTTCCCTCACACTTATAATCATCAACAACAACAACAATTAACTCCACAACATCAACAATGGAATCAACAACAAGCTATTTATCAACAACAATTTAATCAACAACATAATCCACAAATTGGTGCAATTCCACCACCACAAATGGTTCAAACACCACCAAGCCTTCAAGTTCAACCCTACACAAATGATTTCAATCAACATCCATCAAGGAACACTATGAAGGAACCCACTTGGTTTGCAAAGATGTGTGAAGCTTTAAGCAGCCAACAATCAATTCATGAAGCTGGATCACTTGATAGACCTCCAATGCTCACTCCAGGAAACTACGATCAATGGGTGATAAGGTTCTTTAGGTTTTGTGATCTGAAGAAGCCACATGGAAAGTTCTTAAAGAAGGTTACCTTGGAAGGTCCATTTGAGATGCCTACTGTCATTGTACCCGGAGATCCTACTGCTATTCCACCAAGAGATGAACAAACCAACATTGCTACTGTTACAGACTTGAATCCTCAAGAACTTCTACACTATGAAGCAGATGAACTTGCAATGGAATATATCCTCTTAGGATTACCAAACCCAATTCTTCGTAGTGTTGATGCTCAAAAGACTGCACATAAAATGTGGGATCATATTCGTCTTCTTATGGAAGGATCGGTACTCAATCAGGAGGATTTGGAATCCAAAATTTACTTGGCTTATGAACACTTCATGATTGAACCTGGAGAGACACTAGAGTCCTATCATCATCGTTTTTCAAACATCATCAATGATTTGGATAAACACAACATCATCATGCCAAGAATTGCAGTGAATACTAAGTTCCTGAGTAGTCTTGGTCCTGAATGGGAGAAGTATGTCATTTTTCTCCGTCAAGCGAAGAATATGCATCATTCTACATATGGATTGTTGTACGATTACTTGAAGCCTCATGAAAAGGAAGTTGATCAGGAAAGGATTCTCCGTGCTCAAATTGCTACACAGTCACATCCGGAAAAACAACAACTTGCCTTGTATGCTCAACAGAATTATCCCTCTCAACCAGCAACTCAACCAACTGCTTCAACCACACCTTCACAGCAACAACCTCAACAAAATCAATTGGTTCCATACAACAACAACAATGCTCAAGCATATGTCAGTGAAGCGACTGAGGAAATCGATCCGTTCGAAGCATTGCAACAAGGATTTGTTATGATTGCTAATGCTTTTGGCCATTACACCAACAAATCCAACAATCGTATTCGTTCCTCATCTAACACACGGACTCAAGCTGTTGTGAACAATGGACGTGTTGAAGTTCAGAATCGTGATTATGGTCGTCAGATGGGCGGTGGTCAAGGGTTTAATGCTGTAGGTAGGAATAACAACAGAGCTCAAGTGGTGGAACAGGGAAATGCTCAAAATCGGTTAAATGGTCTTAGATGCTACAACTGCAATGAGAAGGGACACCTGGCTAATGCATGCCCAAAGCCGAGGACTAGGGGCAGTGCTTATTTCAAAGAGGCTTTACTTTTGGCTCTTAAGGATGAAGCTGGTGGATCTCTCACAGACAAAGAACAGAGCTTTATGGCAGATGCAGACTCAGATGATGATATGGAGGACTTGCAGGCCAATGCAGCTGTTATGTTGATGGCTAATATGCAAGAGTTACACATGAGTGAAACAGGCCCAGTGTATGACACTGATGGCTTATCTCAGGTACCCGAACAAACCATCATCATATCTGAACTAATATCTCCGCCAATATCTGAATCCGGCAAGGCTCAGAATGTTCAAAATGAGTCATCTACATCTCATTCTGACGATTTTCAAATAGACCCCGTAGTTACATTTGACGATCAAGATGACCTTATGGTTTCCCTTGATAATCAAATTGACTCCGTGGTTATACTTGAGGATCTAAATAATGATCATGTTGTGACTCACGTTGAACACGCTGAACCTTTGCCTCATCCAGATCTTGTTCTATTACTTAAAGACCAACAATCCCAAATTGCTGAATGTGTTGCATTAAATCAGATCTTAAAAAGTAAAAATGCACTGCTAACCAAGGATTTTGAATGCTTACAAATGCAACTCAACTTTTTCAAAACTCAAGAAAACCGTGAAAAAGGTTTTGAAGCCGCTTTTGCAAAATCTCATCAAAACAAAAAATATTTAGAGAAACAGATGCGTGATCTAGCCGCCTCGAAGAATGCTTTGTTGTCTGAATTAGAACAACTGAAACATGAACATAAAAAGCAAATTAACGCTCTCACCTTGGAAAATCAAAAAGCTAAGGCTGAGTTGTTAACTTGTCAAAAACAGTTCTCCGCATACAAAAAGCATTCAACGAATCGGGTAGATGACCTTCTTGAAGAAATTATCAGCTTGCAAAACAAACTTAAAGAGTTTAAAACTGTTGTTTACAAACATGGTGAATCAGTAACAGCTATTGAAAAGTTTACCTTAAAACCCAATCCAAAAGGATATGGAAAAAATCTAGCTGATTACAAACTAAAGCTTTCACTAAAAACATTCAAACCAACTCCTGAAGTTTCCAGTGCAGAATACAAAATTGATAATACTGTTATGAGTGTTGTTGAATATCATCGTCAAGAGGAATTAGATGCAGAAGACGAGAGTCGATCAAAATTAAAAAACGTTGTTTACAACAAACCTTTTAATTATAAAAACGCGGTCACTTTCGTCACACCAACGGATTCTTCTAACACACCAAGGGTTATCATCAAAACACCTGAGTCTTCTAATGTTAATCCCAAAACAGATTATGCACAAACTTATGGTCCTTTACCTTCAATTAGTGAAGTAAACTCAAAACCTGAAAATCGAAATATTCTTAGATATTTTGACATTTTCATGGCTGACCTCAAAATTTTACAACATGAGATAGAATATCGTTCTGAAATCAAAATTGAACACTTTCAATCGCCTCTGGCGCGAGAACAAAGAGACATTTTTCAAAAAAATCTTTTACCTAATGTTAAAAACTTGAAAAGTTGTGCATTAGCCTGGGAACGGGATTTTCATAAGGAACTTGGAACTATGAAGGTCGTTTTCGATAAAACAGAAACATCTATTTCTAATACTAAACGTAAAAAGAAACTTTTGAGAAAAGATGTTGATCGACTCTTGGAAGACCTTATCTGTGCTGATGTCCATAATGATGTGTTGTTTCATTCCTTGCCATATGCATCTGATTATATCTCTGCTGATATTGTTGAAAATGTTGTAACTGTTGAGAACACCGATAATGTGCTTTAGATCGAGTCTTTAAAAGCTGAAAATAAACGATTACTCAACGAAATTTACAATGAAAAACGTCGCCTTCATTGGTGTGAAAAAGATATTCACAATCATCAACTTAGTTTTCAAAAGAAAATCGCTCAGTTGAGTGCAAAATCTTCTGATCCTAAAATTGAGCAACTGGATGATCAAAACGTGTCTTTGAAAAGTCAAATTTCTAAATATGAACAAGAACTTGTAAAAGTGAAACAGGAATATGGTGTCATATTTGATTTACTCAATAAGACTCGTCATGAAGCATCAAACGAACTTGATCACTATCTTGCTCACACTAGAGAAGTCATGAATTTTGCTGGTAATATTCGTTCTGAAAATCAAGATTTGATTCACACTATCTCTAAGTTAAGAGAAATGCTAGGAAAGTATGAACAACTTCCGCCTACCGTGATTAAGAGAATAGCACCAGTCACACTTAGTAATCGTGAACCTAGAATCCCAACTGCCAAATCACAATTTGCTAACGTGTTTCCCTCTACTGAAACAGGAATAGTTGCGTCTTTTCCAAACGTCCACACTTCACAGCCTAGGAGCACTCAATCGAAGAATAGGAAGTTGCGACCTAAGAAAAGATCAATAAGGAATGCTAAAGTAGAAGAAAACCCTAGGACTCTGAATAAGACTCACGTTGCTTCCACTATAGATGTTGCGTCTGGCAAATGTAATAGAAATAGTGATGTAACGAATTCTAAACCGTTAAGTACCTTTGATATTCAGTCTGATGCACCTTGTGTTATTTTTCGGAAGAGTATGAATTCTGATTGTCATGACAAATGTGTTGCTAAAGCTATAATCTCTCGTTTACAGAATCCTAAGAATCGGAATGCCTCTAAGCCCACTAATCATTCTAAGTATGTGCTTGGTAGACCGCCCTCTTTAGATTCTAAGGCAAACATTGCTGTCACTGTAGCTCCAGTTTCACCTCCTAAGAATGTAGTACCACCTAGTGCATTCACTAAGACTAAAGCAAAGAGTAGTTATAGATGGCAGAAATGGATATATAACACACTAGGATTTAAATGGATGCCTAAAATTATTAATGTGTGTATGTCTAATATACCTGCTTCGGAACCCTCTAACATTTCGGGTTCCACATCTACTTCTATTCCATCTGTGTCGTCTGTGTGTAATGCTGGTGATACAGATCATTCTCTGGATTGTTGATAGCGGATGTTCCCGACACATGACAGGCAACCTTAAACTGTTATCAAACTTTATTGCAAAGTTCATTGGCACTGTCAGGTTCGGGAACGATCACTTCGCAGCTATCATGGGCTACGGAGATTATGTCAATGGGAACATCGAAATCAACAGGGTTTACTATGTGGAAGGCCTCGGTCACAATCTGTTTTCAGTAGGTCAATTTTGTGATGGAGATTTGGAGGTTGCTTTCAGGGAGAAAAGTTGTTTCATTCGTGATCTACAAGGAAATGACCTTATGTCTGGCTCGCGTAATTCTAGTCTCTACACTATCTCTATGCAAGACATGGTTGCTTCCTCTCCCATCTGCTTACTTTCAAAGGAAACATCTACAAAATCCTGGCTATGGCACCGTCGTCTCTCACATCTAAACTTTCAAACCATCACCAACCTTGCTCGACACAAACTAGTTGAAGGACTCCCACGATTCCGGTATTCAAAAGATCACCTTTGCTCAGCTTGTGAACAAGGGAAAAGCACTCGCGCTCACTTTCCTTCAAAGGTGGAACACAGCTCTCAGCATGTGCTTCATCTTCTTCACATGGATTTGTGTGGCCCGATGCGCGTGCAAACGATCAATGGCAAACGCTACATCTTAGTAATTGTTGATGACTACTCATGATGGACTTGGGTCTACTTTCTTCGAAGCAAAGACAAAGCTCCACAAATGATCATCACCTTTCTCACAAAAATACAGGTTCAGCTCCGCAACACCGTCAGGCTCATCAGAACAGACAAAGGAACTGAATTTGTTAACAAAACCCTTCGTGAATTCTATGAGAAAGTGCACTACAAAAAAAAGACCATTTAGTGGCACATATTTTTAATGACAAATTTTACATGTGTCACTATATTGCGTTTTTAGTGACATATTTTTATGTGCCACTAATTTTTTTATATCTTTAGTGGCAGTTTACGGTTTGTGCCACCACTGTACACGATATTTATGGCACAAAAATAGGCATGTTATTAAAAGTATGTGTAATTTGTGATACATCCTGATATTATGCCATTAAAGGTTATTAGTTTCCATTAATTAATCTTGATTTCTGCCACTAATACTAAAAATTTTACCCGGCCGTTGCACTTAAAAATAAATTAAATCGAGCGCTTCTTTTTTCATTAGTTCCCACCGATTGTTGGGAGTATATATCCCTAAATTAAATGTAGAGATCTCAATCAGTGTTCTTAATCTCCGACCCCATCTCTCATTCGCTCATAGTTATATCAATAAAAAAGATTTTCGTTCAATCAATATTTTCATCATTTTGGTCAGGTAACTGAATGAATTTTTTTATCTACCTTTTGTTTAATACAACTACATAATGACTTAATTTGATTTTTAATAGTTATATTCATTGATTATTACTAGTGTGTGTTTTGTAATTTTGCATTAAATTGTAGAACACACGAAAATGGGATTTGAATAAATCTATGTTTGTCGTTGATGAGATTCTGTCAATTGTTATCATATGCTTTCTTATGTTGTTGGTAGTTGGGTTATGTTATATTTTTGCATTCAATTGTATATTTGTATAAACTTCTTATATATGAGTCAGAATTAGGTAATTTAAACACCAAAAATGTGTAAAATTGAACATTCTTAGTCGGGTTTTCATATGGCATTTGAAAATGTAGTCAAATGAGTTTTTGATTAGAACTTTTGGTGTTAGTCAAATTTGTTTCCATTAAAACAAATAAGCATCAATTCATTAATTTGTTTGGTGTAGTTTACATTAGGTAATTTGGTAATCAACAAATCGTGGATTTATAGTACATGAAGGTCAAGTGGAATTTTTGTGATTGGTGTAGAACGATTTATAGATTTTGCGTTTGAGAGGTCGTCAAATAGTGAAGGGTATATATTGTGTCCTTGTTCACATTGTGTAAACATTTTCCATCGCATAAGAGATGATGTGTTTGATCACCTAGTGTGTTGGGGATTCCGGAAAAGTTACTCGGAATGGAATCTTCATGGTGAAGGTTCGACAACATCATTATCAAGTAGGCGAAACAATGCAATATTTAATTTACAGTAGAAACAACAACTTTTGCAATTAGTATTGGCCTATTTGAAATATTGTTATAGCACTTTTAGTTTGACCCCAACCTCCATTTATCTGGTTTGGTTACTTATGTTGTTTTTTTATTGAGCTCATGTCTTCCATTAACAAATATATGCATATTATCATATGTTGCGTTATTTTGCTCGTGATTTTTTTAATTTCTTGTATACTCCAGCATGGCTAGGCGCAAAAGACTATGTATGACCTCTAGTGAAGCTGAAAATGAACAACAACATGATGAAGCACAAGGTCAGTCAAATGGGCACTCGACTAATGAAACAAATGATGCAAATTCCTCTCGGATGGACACAACAACTAATGAACACTATGATAATCAGAATGAATTAGGGGGTATGTGTATTTTCAACACTTGAATCTTGATAATTCATTATGTTTATTTTATGTTTTTGCTGTCAAGAAATGTGTTATGTACTTATTTACATGTTGAAAATTTGACTACTGCACTTTTTGCTCCATGCACTTTTTGCTTACTTCACTTGCTTACATTACTATTTTACTGCACTATGAAATTATTTACATGTTGACAATTTGCCTACTGCATTATTTCACTTTTTTCTTTCACTTGTTTCTAAGCCGCCTACTGCACTTTTTTTACATGTTGGCAATTTGCTAATTTCCATCACAGACAGTAAACCACATGATTTAACTTGTTATTTAGTTTGGACATAATGGGCTTATTTTACCAAAGATTAGATCTAGTCACCACAACCCGACAACGCAACCCGATTCAACCCAACGCGATTCAACTCGACCCGTTTTGAACCAAAACCTAATAACCCGATAGTTTATAGGGAAGCCCGGCTATAGGGGTGTGTACATGGTGTGGTGGCACAGGCCCTCTCAATTTGTAGGGCCATCAAGCTGTACACCCTAACCATATATGCATATGTTTTAAGTAGTAAAAAAAATGAGTTTATTGGAATTACATATAAAGGGGCCTATTAAGTGCACCATATACATATAGCTTTAGTAAAAAAATTTATACTCACGTGAGGATATCATACTAATCAGTTCATTTTTCACAATTCATAATTTGAGGCATAGTTTAATCTAAAGTTAATATACTAGAATTGATGCATTTTGATTTAATTTGAACTAAAAAAGGACATCAGACTCACACAAATCTTAGTTGGAACAATGCTATTTTTTGGATTATATTGAATTGTGTTGTGTTTATTTTTAAGATTATCAGGTTTTTGCTTGCAAATATGCTTGAAACAAAGAATAACCCAAAACCATTTTCCGAAATCTATATGCTTTAGGCGGGTTTCAAGTTAAACCAATTATTGAACAACCTTAGTTTAGAGTTTATCTCGTCCATTGATTAATGAATATATTTTAAATTAAAGGTCCTCCAAACAAGGTTCGAGGTCCCACTCAAATGAACGAGTTATGGAATATGCACAAGAATAAGATTGTTGTCAAATTCAACAAGTATGGAAAACCTGTTGGAGTTGAAGGGAATGAACTATTTCTTGGATCAATTGTAAGGATAGTTGGAAATGTCAGGCTACATCTTGAAGACCGGAATCATTGGACGAAACCAGAATATCAGGTACCAATGTTTAATACTTTCTATTATTTATGGGTTTATATTGCTTATTAACTAATTTTTTATTATTGGTTCCATAGGCCGTTTGTAAACAAAAGAGAATTAGCCGCTCAAAAATGGAAGAACCTCATGTCACTGGGACAAAATCATTTGCTAGCCTTGCTGAAGAAGAAGCAAGTTACCAAAATATTATTAACATAATTATTGTTGTTAAATATCAAAGCACTTGCTTGCACTAGTGTTAAATTAATAGAACATAGTTCATGTCAGTGAAATTTATTTTTTGTTATAGGCTACTAAAAATAATGGGGTACAACCAACACGAGAGAAAATTTACCAAATAAGCCGCACCCGTAAGGATGGTAGTATTTTTAATGAAAAAGCCGCTCAAGTTATGGTAATGTGATTTCTCAATATTTAAAATACAACACGTTAGTACTCACATTTTCTAACGGTGGAACATGTTATTCCTATGTAGGCATCCCTACAAGTTGCAAATGGCTCTACTAATACCCAAGGTATTCAATAAGTGATTGGACAAATGACTACTTTTTTGTTCAAACATAGCTAAGTAATATTAGTCCACCGCTACGATTTTGTTTCTTTTTCAATTAGGTACTCCAACAAATCTGTCTTGAGTATGCTTTTCACAGGTACACTTCCTCTTCATGTGCTGAAAGTTCTTTACCAAAAAACAACAGAAACCTTGTACGTTCAAGTACATGTTTTATTGCCTTCATCTTGAATATTAATTTCTACAATTTTGTTTTTGTTGGCTTGCAGATTCTTGGGGTGTAAATATAGGTCAAGAGTTATCATAATGCTTGCTACTTTTGATGAAGTTACATAAAGTCGCTAGTTTTTAGGTGTTTTTTATAATATTCAGTTAGAGATTTACACATAGTTTTCTCTTTTTGTTGGATATTCAATAATATTGTTTGCTTTATATTTTGTTGGATATTTCTATTTTGATAATAATGAAACCTTGTTCAATGGCAATTGCATTTTTGTTTGAATATGAAATTGTTAGTTTCTTTTCATATTAAATCTAGTAATCAAATTAATATTACGTGACACAATTTTGAAAACATCACAGTGATAAAAACCACATTGTAACAAATTGTGGCAAATATTATGTCACTAAATCGAGCTTACTTTGTGATCATAGTAAAGGTATAATGACACAAAGTAAGTGTCACAAAATCCTTAAATATTCATGTGACAAATAATTATGTGTCACTAAAGTTAGAACGGTCAATAGCAACAAAACAAAAAAGTGCCACTAGAACCCGTAAGGTCTGCAACAACACAAGTATAAAGTGCCACTAAAACCCTTTAGTGGCAGCGACATTAGTGACACTTTTTTTTCTGCCACCGATTCCCCGTCTGGTCTTTAGTGACACTTATTTTGTCTTTAGTGACACTTTTTGTGTGCCACTAAATGGCCTTTTTTTTGTAGTGGTGGGAATTCAGCATCAAACATCTATTGCACGTACACCTGAACAAAACGAAGTTGTTGAAAGACGAAACCGAACGTTAGTGGAAGCTGCAAGAACAATGTTAATCAATGCTAAACTTCCAGATTACTTATGGGCAGAAGCTGTATCTACTGCATGCTATACTCAAAACCGTTCTATGATCACAAAACGCCACAACAAAACACCTTTCGAGCTTGTCCACAACTATAAACCGAATCTCAAACACTTTCATGTATTTGGATCCCTTTGCTATCCGAATAATGATCGTGATGATTTTGGAAAGCTAAAAGCCAAAGCTTATATTGTAGTCTTTATTAGATACTGTGACAATTCTAAAGGTTTCCGAATCTGGAATCGTCGAACTAAGGAAGTAATGGAAACGATTCATGCTCACTTTGATGAACTCACGGATATGGCTTCTAAGTATAACAGCTTAGAACCCGGTCACAAACGTTTAAACTTCCCTCAACCCCCATCATCAGCTGAACAAAGCCCCCAGCTAACTCGTCAACAAATGGAAAGGTTATTTGCTCCTCTGTTCTGTGACGATATTGATGAATGTGCTCCAGGTGTATCCGCTGTTTCCGCTGCACAACCTGATCATATTCCTATACCTGATACACCTGCTACAACAATTGTTGAAGATGCACCGACACCAGTTGACTCCAACACAACAGTTGAACACACCGCTTCCAACAATGATGAACCAGCTGATGATATTCTGAATGAAGTACCCCCACCTACAGATTTTGATCCAAATGCGTTCTTCAACCCATTTGCTAATGAGACTGCTGCACCAGATGTCGCGGAATCTTCAACAAACCATTTGAATCCTCAGAATCTGCACAATGTATACCAACATCAACCCTCTACACACCGATGGACTAAAGACCATCCTCTGGCTAACATTATTGGCAACCCGAATCAACCAGTCGTTACGAGACAACGTCTTCACACAGATGGTGAACATTGCATTTATGCACTCACTGTCTGCCAATCTGAGCCTAAAAACATTAAAGACGCAATGACAAAAGACAACTGGATTGAATCCATGCAGGAAGAACTCAACCAATTCAAACGTCTTGAAGTATGGGAACTGGTTGAAAGACCAACAGGGGTCTACGTCATTAGTCTAAAATGGATTTGGAAAAACAAATTGGATGCTGAAGGGAACGTCATCCGAAACAAGTCATGTCTAGTTGCTAAGGGTTATCGTCAGGAAGAGGGAATAGACTTTGAAGAATCTTTTGCTCCGGTTGCTCGTCTTGAGGCTGTTCGGATATTTCTCGCGTTCGCGGCTCATATGAATATGACGGTCTTTCAAATGGATGTCAAAACTGCGTTTCTCAATGGACAACTGAAAGAAACGGTTTATGTCAGCCAACCCGAAGGATTCGTTGATCCAGAGTGCCCGAACCATGTCTACAAACTGAACAAAGCTCTTTATGGTCTCAAACAAGCCCCTCGGGCATGGTACGATAAGCTATCATCTTTCCTCATTGCTAATAATTTCGCCAAAGGTTCGGTTGACCCAACTCTCTTTATACAATATCACGGGGCACATATCTTAATTGTTCAAATTTACGTGGATGACATCATTTTTGGGTCAACACATAAAACGTTTTCAATCGCTTTTGCAAAACTAATGAAGAAAAATTTTGAAATGTCCATGATGGGTGAACTTACATTCTTTTTAGGATTGCAAGTTCATCAATCACCCCGTGGTATTTTCTTGAGTCAGTCCAAATATACCCTTGAACTGTTAAACAAATTTGGAATGACAACCTGTGACACTTATGCCACACCAATGGCTCATACCAAGAAGCTAGATGCTGATTTACATGGGAAATTAGTTGACCCTACCAAATACCGAAGTATTATTGGGTCTCTCATGTATCTAACAGCTAGCAGACCTGATATTGTCTTTGCCGTTTATCTATGCTCCCGTTATCAGTCCCGACCAACTGAAACCCACATCTCTAAGGCTAAAGGAATCCTCCGATGCATCAAGGGAACCATTAACTTGGGGATCTGGTATCCGAAGGATTCTGGTTTTGAACTAATCGCTTTTTCAGACGCTGACCAGGCAGGATGCTTAGACTCAAGGAAAAGTACTTCAGGAGCTCTACAATTTCTTGGTGATAAACTGGTATCTTGGCAATCAAAGAAGCAGGATTGTACATCGCTGTCATCAACCAAAGCAGAATATGTAGCCATGTCCGCATGTTGTGCTCAAGTCATCTGGATGAGAACACAAATCAAAGACTATGGTTACGTATTCGACAGAATCCCGATGTATTGCGACAATCGGAGTGCCATTGCGATCTCGTGCAACTCAGTTCAGCACTCGAAATCAAAGCACATCGATCTTCGCTATCATTTCATCAAGGACCACGTGGAACAGGGTACCGTTGAATTATACTTTGTGGGTACTGAATATCAATTGGCAGATCTTCTCACCAAAGCCTTGCCTCCCGCTAGGTTTAATGAGTTGGTCCACCGGATTGGTATGAGGTGTTTGACTCAAGTGGAATTGGATGACCTCTTAAAACAGTCTTAAAAACCTGTCAAACACCAAAACATCATTTGTAAATAAATTTTTCAAAAACAAAATACAAAAATATAAAATCTTATAAAACAACAAAAATATTCTTCTAATCTATAATCTTTCAACATGGCAAGTACATTTCTTCCTTCAACACTATAATCTTTCAAAATTCAGTATTTTTACGATCAAGTGTTGAGGGGGAGAAATTTTCACTTAACTGTTTCAAAACATCCGTGTACTTGCATGTTATCATATCCCGGTTGTTTCTTTTAACAATGGTGGTGAGTTTTTTGGTTCAATGCCACTCCTCGGACTTAAATTAATAATCGTTCATTATTTTCGCAAGTCGAGGGGGAGTGTCGTCAAGTTTCTTTCCAAAAAACCTTTGTTTGGTAACCAAAATGGAAGTTAAATGGTTTTGTTTGAAAAAGGAAAAGGTGGAGGGACCAAAACTGTCAAAATGTTAAAGTTATTTTAAATAAAACACCTCCCCACCTAACTTTCATCTCACATTTAATTCTAAACCTAAACACATCTACGCCTAAGAATCATTCGAGCAATCCGTTGTTTTGATCATCACTTTGTAAGTTGTTATGTGATTAAAACATGTTTTTAAGATAAGGTTTTTAATTTCATGTAAATCCAACGGCTAAAAAGTGTTTTTCAAGTGATTTTGTGTTCTACGTTTAAGCATATGAACACAAAATCAGTGTGTGTATGTTCTTGGTTATATGGATAGCGTCAAAACGTTGTTTATACATCAAGGATACCATTTTAACCATCCAAACCCACCCAGAAACACGTATCAACGATTTTTGAAAATTAGGGTTTATGTGTCGATTTTGGTTTTTCCAAATGTGAAGTGTTTTGGTATAAAAGATTGTTGGGTTATGGTCTTAAGTTGTTGAATTAATGATTTCCATTGTTATTAACCACCCAGAAACACGAATTGGTGAACAATTTGTATTTAGGGTTTAATTTTCATAATATTGGGTAACTTTTGATTCACAACGAGTTAGGTGTTATAACTTGGTATAAAGACTCCCTCAACACTCTTAAACTACCAGAAAAAGTCTTGTGCAAATCCCATGGTTAAATTTCATACGCGTAATTCATAACCCTTAGGGTTTTGACCTACGCGTATGACTTTTTACGCGTAATCTTCCTATGAATGTTCATGCCATAAAATGTTGTTAAAATGATGTTTTGTGATAATGTTAATGATTTGATGAACTTATTTCAGGATTTTTTATGCTTAAAATTCAGAATCAAGGTCATTTGCATTTCTACGCATAAGGATTACCCTACGCGTAGTCAGTTATGCCTACGCGTAAGGTTCTACAGTGGGACTACGCGTATCCTGTGAAGGATATGTATAAACAGTGCCTCTACGCATAAGGTCTACTCTTATGAGTAAGCCTTACGCGTAAGGTTTTTTATACGCCTACGCGTAAGCTCTACGCTTAAGGTCCCCTTTTCCTACGCGTAACATTGTCTACGCGTAAGATAGGATCCTACGCGTAAGCTTATAACTACGCATATAAAACACTTGCTTATGCATAACTTTGTCATTGCTATGCATAAGCCTGGATGGACCTTCATAATGAATTGTTACGTGTACAAACTTGTTAATAAGCTAATCATATCATCACGAATTCAATAATGTCACTAATAAACATAAACGGTTAATATGTTATGAAATATAAGTGATAACATAAACTTTAAAACCTTAAAGTTAACTAACTCACGAAATGTTTCTGAGCATCATTAGACTATTGGACAAACAAGTGACTTAGGACTCGTAACAATCATTAACACTACTCATTCAATAACTAGACAATAAAACCTTCTGTTGACTAACATTATGTCTTTCGATATGTTGGTTCTTTTGGCTAATGTTATTTCAGATAAAGATATGGCTGAACAAATGAACGTGGATGCACAAGAAGTTCTTACAATTGCTGATATCTTTCCAGAAGGTTACCCGAGAAAACTTGGAAAGAATAACCTTAGGGTTGACTTTGCCACCCTAACTTGCTCAGAATCTTCTTGTCTCATAGCGGTGGATATTCTCAAGACTCATCCTTATCAGAATATACTCTCACACTCTGCCACAGTTCCAGAAGTCTACATTCAACAATTCTGGGATTCCATGCAGAGGATCCCTGGTCAAAATGATGTGAAAGTGACTCTTAATCACAAGCAAGTCACTATCACTCCTGATGACTTACGGACTGTTCTCATAATTCCGGACATCGCCCCAACCGACTTCTTCGCTACCCCTACTGAAGAGACTGTACTACAATTCTTGATAGACATTGGTTATGATGAAGCTACAGGAATCATTACTAAGCACTCTCTCGTGGAGCTGAAGAATATTCCTCAACCATGGAGGACACTCTATATTATCATCACCAAATCAGTCTCGGGTCGTGACAGTGGATATGAGCATCCCAAGCTCATGGAACTGTAGATTTTCTGGTCTTTGATCAACAAGAAGGACATCATAATTGAAGCACTGCTTTGGGAAGACATGATGCTGTTTCAGAAGAAGCTTGGCAACAAAATTCCCTATGTCAGATACACCAAGCTGTTGATTCAGAGAGATCTTGGACTTCATCCTGATATCCCCAGGAGAATCAATGACCCAGATAATCATGACATCCAGACTGAGCACATTCTATCTGTCAGAATCAAAGAAACGTCTACGAAGAAACAGGGAGCTGAGTTGCCCGATCACCTTCTTACAAAGGAAATCAAAAAGCTGGAAACGTACAAAAGGTATCGGGTAGCCGTTAAAGAAGGAAAAGTTGGTCATCTTGATGAAAAGGCTTCTGGGACACCTACTCGAAGGACCAGAAGAGGCAGTGTTGGAAGTGCCACAAGTACAGATAGTCAGAGGAATGTTCCAAAGAGGAAACCTATTCCAAAGAGGAAACCTACTCCTAAGAAGAAAGTTCCCTCTCAGGAAGCTACTCCTATTCCATCCTCTACACCTGAACCTCCAAGAAAGCTTTTGGACGAAAGTTTTGAAGGAACAGAATCAGACGAGGAGATTCATTATTCTGAAACTGCACAAGATGTCTCAGACATTCCAAAACCTCTAAGTCCTCAAGCTGACAAAAGTAAAGGGAAGACTCCTGTACTTGAGACATTTGATGAAAGCTCTGAAAGTGAAAATGTTGAAGAGCCACCGGAAATTGAGTACAAGAAGAAAGTCAAACGACTTATACATCAACACAAGGCTGAAGTGTTTGCAAAAGATCAAATGGGTAGTCCTGGAGGATCAAGTGGTGCTGCCCACTCCGAACCAACTCCTGATGCGGTTAATCGACCCGATAAGGGAGCTGATACCACCACTCTTATGCAACAACAACCGCCTGTGGAAGATACTATAGTGTATGACTTTGAGAATCCAGAAACTGACAAGAAGAAGAAAGATAAAGATGCTGATTATGACATGTTTCTTCTGGATAGTCCGACACGTACACAGAAGGAAACTTATGAACCGCCAAAGGACCCAGAGTCTCCTCACATCTCATCATCATCAGATTCTTCTTCTCACTCATCACAACAACCATCCAAGAAATCAACCAGATCATCATCCAAATCTGTGAAGAAACCACCTCGATCTTGGATTTCTCAGACTCATGAAAGAATTGTGAAAGCTGTCCAACAAGTCAGAAAGAAAGACATTCTCCAAAAGAAGTTGAATTTCTATGCTGATCAAATACAGCATCTGTATGACGAGCATGAAAAGATGAAAGAAGAAAGGAAGTTTATTCAGGAATTCATGAAAAGTCATCGTCAAGAGGAACTGAACGAAATGATCGAAGATAGCCAAGCATACTATAAGATCAACACCTTTAACCGTCACAATCAATCCATCTGATCCTGTAGTTTTCTCGGATAATGAATTGGTGGCCAAGCTTGTCACACAAATGTCCACACGATCAGGGACATTTACTTCTGAGGAAGGAAAGCTGTTTCAAGCATTGCTGGACTTCCAACTCAAAGAGGCTTGTAGATTCGAAGAAGATAAGTCTAAACGTCCTAGAGACGATGAAGACAAGGATCAGGATAAGCATGATAAAGCTAAACGTCAGAAGAAGTCAGGTGAATCATATTCTATGCAACCCCCTCCTCAACGAACTCCTGCTCAACAAAGGTCCCCTCCTCGTTCTTCAACTGAAAAACCTCAGGACGATTCCGAGTTACCACCCCTGACTCAAAAAACCGGTGATCACTTTGAGTATACGGGTGGTGACGATGAAGAGGTCCTTGAGCCCTTACAACAACCCACCTCACCCAAACAAGTGTAGAAACCAGAATCATCATCAAGGCCTTCCAAAAAGAAGAAGAAGAAGACTCAGCCTGAAGTCGTATCATGGCTAGATGACGATAAAACCGAAGAATTTGAATGGTTCTCCACACTTGTCAATCAAACTCCCTACCCTGAAGAAGGTCAGAATTTGGTAGACGGTTCTACATTGGAGCACGCAAAACTTTTGCAAGAAAAGTTCCATGTGAAGAAAATGACGAAATCTGAGTTGAAGCGAATCAAGAATGAAGCGTTTCAACTTCTAAAAGACAGCTTTGAAAGCGCCCTCGAGGTCGAATATCATCTTGAGAACATCGCTCGAGCTATGTCTAACAACATGGATTGGCTCAATCCAGAAGCAAACATTGACTTCACACAAAGGGACAACCCTCCATACTACACCGATTGGACCAAACCCCTACCGACCATTGGCCAAGCAGATGAACCACGGATTCCCTTTCGATACTTCTTTAACAGAGACCTGGATTTTCTCTTACACGGTAGCGATGGTTCTCGAAAATACGCTACATCGTTGACTCTTCCATTCCCAGCGGCTATTTACTCAAACTGCATAGCTATCGAGGAACGTGCAAATCGCTTGTTTTTTGACAACGTGCAAGCATACGACCGAGATGCATTGTATGGGATTCATCATTGGCCTGAACGCCGAAGAATCTACTACAGAAGCTGCCTGGTTCAGAAGTCTCAACACGCAGTGTACAGTTCTAAGGACATCGTGGCCATCAAACACGTTGATCTCAAGTCTAAGTGGGACTACACCTTCTTGAAGAATATCATAGTCAAACGACAAGATGAACAGGACTATGCATTCTCCGAAGCTGACTTTGAGAATTTGTCCCTCAACGACATCGAAGACATGTACCTTGCCAAAGTACAAGGTCGTATGAGACAATTCTCGACTGAAGTTCAACGCGAATTTATCAAGTCACTTCTCATCTTCATTAGACGCATCGTGATCAAAGAACGTGTAGAAGATATCCAGCTGGCTGTTGAATCTTATCAGACGCGTGTCAACCTCACTCCTCCAACGCTTGATCTTCCCGACATCAATCAGCTATCTCAATATTCGCTCATCAGCAAACCTTTCAGAGTTGTTTACCGCAGTGAACTTCAAAGAAACTGCTTAATGGCGTGTAGTGAACTTCAGAAATTCGGGGATCATACTTTGAAGCTGGTTAGGGACGGATTGGCGTACAGGTTGAAGGATATACGCCAGAAAATTGGGTCTCCTAAGCGCTGGAATTCTCAGGAAAGGAGGGATGTGAGACGAATCATCACAATGATTGATGAAAGGTTGTTCAGAAGGGATCAGTTCAGACGATTGGAGAGCTATGTTGGTGGTCGACCCAGGATTAACATAACCGGCTTTCAACGCCCTGTGCGCACTCCTGGGAACATCACTGCACTTCCTGGTACCCCTTGAATTGGTTCTTTCATTATAAATTTGGATGTGTGATTTTATATATCAATGGCTTGTGCACACATAATAGTGTACGACCCGTAATTGTCAAGAAAGGACCCTGTGGTACGCTTCAGTGCCACAATCCTTATAAAAGGAGCGAAAGCTTCTTATTTTTTAGTAAAACCTATTAAACCTTTCATTTTTCAAGGTTTTGCTCAAAAGAACAAGCACTTCCCCCATATGATTTTCAAAACCTCAACCGTTTATATCACTAGTTGAGGGGGAGTAATTGAATTAAACTTTGTTCACAAATTGTTCACAGTGGTCACTCTTCCCGCAACACTCGAAATGGTCATATTTATTCTCAACCGTTCAAAAATAACATTTTCATATGCCATTTTTGAGGAGGAGAAAAAATGTGTGATAAGAAATATGTTGTGCAAAAATGCAAATGAATCTGTGTACTTCAGACTTAACCAACGAATTGACGGTACTAAACTGTTAGTAACTCGAAAAGACTTGTCCTAGACAGGTAATAATTTCAAGCTAGTTCGCTAGCAATGTAAACGTGTCTCACAAAGGACTTGTCCAAGTAGAAAGTACCATTCGAGACACTCTTGGTAGACATGAACTCTGACGGGTATGACAACCTTTCGAGGTTTGTCTACACCTTCAAGGTAGTTATTAGAGCTAGTTGTCACCTAAAAGCTGACAATGTAACCCTTTAACTATGCAACGTAACTGTGTCTCGTGGGGGATTGTCTATCTCTAGTGGATCAATTCAAAATGTGCGCGCTCTTTCCTCACTGTGCATTTAAACCATTAAAACTCTTAAGCACATGTGGAGGGGGAGTATTTATGCAAAATCCTATCTCTCACAGTGGTTCAAACATGTTTTTCATTTACAAATCCTTTGAGAGATGTTTCACAAACAGTGGTTTTAATGGCAACATAGGTTAGTCATGGAGTTATAAGGTGACTAAGGTTAGGAATAACCGTCCTATGATCCGCCAGAGCCGGAGGGATCTACCCAAGGACATCACAAATAGTTAGTACTTAGAAGTCCTTAGGTACGATTATAAAAAGGAGAAAATGAGAATCGGAGAAAGAAGGAGTTGAAGAATCAAAAAGAAATGCAAAGAAAAGGGTGAAAAGAAACAGCCCTCCAGATTATTCAACTTAGGGCAGACACCGGGTTCAATTCATATGCTACTGGCTGTCACTTAGTGACACCGGTATTGAAGATTAAAAGTCGTCATGGACCCAGTGACGCATGCACTAAACCTTCTTAGCCACTCAAGTTTCTCTCAACAGAAGCTTGTTTCATTCTCACAGGGAACCCTACGTAAACTATTGGCTTTCTCTTAGAGATCGCTGGTATTGAAGAAGGAGACCCTTTCCCTAGTCTCCGCTCAGGAAAACCAAAACGCACTATTGAGTCTAGAGCCACGAGATTCATCAAAAGAGCTCTTAGGAACACTTGACATTTTATCACTTGACGATCACCAAATAAGATTATCAGTGGTTCATATCGAGTCCTTCACAGATCTTAGCAATCTGTCGAGAACATTTATGAGAGGTTCACATCTGTGATCCTCAGTGATTGAAGGGAAACTCCTGCCAGGGTCAACATCAAACAGCCCTGACAGCAGGTCACTTCGGTAACTCCTCGTGGATTACGCGGAGTGTGTCTCAAACGGTCTATAGTCGTGAGGTGATGCTACGGTGTACCTCAGCGACTCATCTGAACTGTAGATGTACTTCGGTACATCGTGTTATCTCACTTGTGGGACTCCAGTTCAGGAACGGCCTTTGTAAGAATTAGAGTTGTGTTTTCACACTATGCTGTTAACACTCTCGAAGTTCAAACTTGTAAGTGCCAGAACCTGCTTATTACTAACCGTTTGAAATGTTTTCTTCTTATGGAATCTCCGGAGCAGGATGATCGTGCTGATTCTTCTCATGCTCACGCCAACATCATCACTAATGGAAGTTCTATTCAAAAGCAACACAACCGTCAGAATGATTCTTCGTCAAACCAAAGAATCTACAAAGTTAAAGACTTAGAGAACTTCATCAGTATTGAATTCCAACGTCATAGAGCGTGTGAGCATGTTGAAGAATGACGTGGAGACACTGGAGCAGCGAAGCAGACCTGAGGCAGACTGATGCAGACAACAACATACTATCACTTTCACCACAAAGAACAATGATCAAAGAACAAAGTTAATGATGACGTCAAAGCATAACTGTTCAAAGATAACTATCTCTCTACACTGGGGAAATTGTTCGAATCAAGGCAATTCCTCTCACAAGAAAGAAGAATGTCAGAAGACGCCAGAGCTACTATTACATCAACGCCTTCACCGTTCATCACCAACACTTGAGGGGGAGATTGTTGGAATCACTCCTAAACCATAATCAAGTGTTAGTAATTAATATGTAATAGTTAGCTTTATTATGGCCTTTATGTTTGTTATTAGCCTTTAGCTTATGTAGAAGGCCCATGAGCTTAGGCCCAAGCCCATAAATGAAAGGATGGAAACTAGGAGTGTTGCCCTAGCTTTCTTCCTATAAATACTCTTGTAAACCCTCATTTGAGGGTTGATTGTTCAAGTTTTCTTTCTTTCACATACTCCTTACGCCTAACCGTATTATTATTGTTTGTGTGTGTTAGATCTTGTTCAATCGCCTCATCTCCTTTCTTATTAGCTTGTGTTTGTAAAACTAGTGACCTAACATTATCCACTGCGTACTCGTAGAGGTTAATTTGTTAACTTGTTCTAAAATCCCAACAGTGGCATCACGAGAAAACTCGTTTTTGTGATTATGGGTTACACGTTTCTTAATTAATAAACATGTTTAAAAGGCGGCATGAAACCTAATTTAGTTATTTGTTTTATTTTATTTTGACAATTACATGCAATACTTGTCAAATTTTAATAAATAATAACGAGTCACACACAAATTAAAATTATATTGATAATTAGAATTAATTTGTTAATTAGAATTTAATTTATTAGAATTTAATTTACATGTAAATTAGAATTACTTTGTTAATTGAAATTAAATTGTTAATTAGAATTACATGTTAATTAAAATTACTTGCTAATTAGAATTAAAAGTTAATTTGAATTTATTAATTGTTAATTAGAATTATTATGATAATTAGAATTACATATTGGTTTATAAATACATAAAATTGCGTAATTACTTGATAATTGAGATTGCCATGCTATTTTATGTGTTTTCCACCCACAAGACCCACTCAATTGCTTTTATCAGTGATGTATGGGGTGATCTAGGTATTGTATCCTAGTGACGGTCTTATGGTTCTCCGTTTTGGGAAGACTCGCAAGAGAACTCGGAACAATATGTGGTTTTAATATTGATGTTTATGTTTATATGTTTGTGATTCCATTATGTGCATTATTGTTACTTGCTTTGACACCTAATTGTATGCAAAATGGAATAATACATATATTAACCATAACATTGATATTGGTCTTTATTTACACGCCTAAATATCATGCTCATTGTGACCTGCTATTTGATTCGTGGAAAATCGTTTTTGTTAGATAAAGTGACCTAATTTAATGAAACACGTTTTCAAGAATTTAAAAACTAGACTCTATGGACACTTGGGATGTACGGCTCACCCACTAGAACAAACTCAAAAGGGGATTCAAAGAGGTGCGCACAGTCGCACCAAAAGGATGTCTAGGTTATGCTTCAGCGCTTACCTGGTCCTCTGCCTCCCTGTGCGTTCGATTGGAGCTACCATGAACCATGATGATCACTACAGTGTCATTACCAAAAGTTTTTAAAATCAGTGTTACAAAGTTGTTTTGCATGCTTCTTTGTACACGACTTTTACCACATTTATGTGTGCATACCTATTTGTTAATTTTAAGTCTATGTCATCCAACTATGAACACGTGCACTTGGATTGACTTCTCTGGTCAGACCTAAGGGCCTTTCCACCCATGGTAATTATTTCTCACTGGTCAGACCTCTGGTTATTTTTACAAATTCATACTTGGTTGACTTATCTCGAGTTAACTTGGTCAGACCTCGAACCCGAGGCATAAGATTAGAACTAAACATGATTTTGACATTATTACTTGATACTAATGCCTTAAACAGTCTCATAAATCTAAGAGTTGCATTATGCAATTAACGCTCGTCGCTTATCTCTTGTCCTATTTTTTTATACACTGGTCAGACCTATGGTAATTAAGTGGGGTTGCAAGATGGATCTTAGTCTTAATTAGTAATTAATTGGGTAGTTAATTCTTTTAAGAATGTAATTATCGAAAATACTAGAATTGAACTTTTTATATTCCGATTAATTGTGTTATTGCAACATAATTCGTAACCAAAGTTGTTTTTCTTTGAAAGACAAACTTAGTCTCTTTTTCTAGTAAGAAGAGGGAGACTTATACCTATCTTTTCTCCTTGGTTGACAAACTAAGATAGGATTACAAATTGATAAACTCATTTATGATTTTCATTACCCTTTGTTGGTCTAGAGTTAATTGAAAGATAGAATATTTTGTGTAACTGTAAACATTGTGTTTAGAGCTACCAAAATAAATAACATCATGCACTTGTCACGATGTATGAGTTTAAACCGCAAAGAGTAAAGGAATTACTAGCATATTTCCTAGGTAATTTTCTTGGACTCTTGTTTATACCTAAAGTGCTAAATACCCTTGGGGCTTTGTAGACGATAAAGGAGGAATTGCATGCTAAAGATTCAAGTTAATTGAATGAAAGAATGGCTAGTCCATTGTCTACATAAGTAGAACTTCATATACTCTGCTCAATACCTAAGTACATGCTACTCGTAGGCAATTGAAGAGAATTGGAAAGTATATAAAATTGCTATATGCTTTCTACTGGAAATGTAACACTTACAATGTTGACAAATCCAGTGGGAGCAGTTGCATTTTATTACTGAAATATCATTCATGTAATGTTGTCAATTTCAGTGGGAGCTGCGGGATTTATTTCTTGTTAGTCACCCATATCATTTCAAACTAGCTTTGAAATAATCCATTACTTTCCGAATATGAACAACCATTGCTTAAAGGAAATTGCATTTTATTTTATATGATAACACGTTGTCTTCCTGCTGTCGCTTCCTGAAGCGTTATCTATAGAATAATAATCTACAATTCCTTATTACAGGTCATGGTTCTAAAACTACTTATGATATCTATGACATTATCATATTGTTTGAACAATCAATCATGTGTTGTTTGTTTTCATAATATGATGTTCTACCTTACACAAGTTGGAGAAATCTCAAAGTGTGTGCAAGGAACAACAAGGATTGGCTAGCCCACATAAGGATTGGCTAATCCAGGAGCAAACGGCTCTTGGTAAAGATATCTCAAATCCGTTTATGGCTTGCAATTTGCCCAAAATTGTATGGTGTTCAACTCACCATATCTTTAAACTAGTGAAAAGTTGGCTAGCCCGCAAGGTTATGGCTTGTGGTAAAGGCAGTTGGAAATCCATAATTGGTAATCGGCTCACCAAAGATAATATTGATAATTTATCTAAGAGTTGGCTAGTCCAGAAGCAAACGGCTTCTGGTAAAGATAAATCAAATCCGTTGAAAGCTTATGATTTGCTCAAAATCATTTGGTTATCATTGTACCAAGGTTCTTACTTGAACTAAAACAATTGGCTACTCCAGAAGTAATGGCTTTTGGTAAAGAGATAAAATCCATTAAATTTTCTCAAATCATTGCTAGGGACTAGCAATATCTTAGTGTGGGGGATTGATGAGTGTCTAAATACTCATCATTTTTATACTGTCTAGACTGCAAAAACATCTGAAAACACTCTGAAACGCATCAGAATGATGAAAATATCACAAACAAGTGTTTTATGTATTTTAAATGCAAAAACATCAAAATCTGATGAAAAACGTATTAAGTTTGCATAATTGGCAGTTTTAGTCCCCCAAGTTTCAAAAGTTGTCAAATCTAGTCCCTGGTCATTCCAAAACTTATAAAAAGTCATAAAAGGTCCTTGGGATTCACAAGTTGTAAGAAATTGTCCTTTAAAGTTTAAAAATCACAATTTACAACTTTAGTCCCTCAACTTTACAAAAATGTCAAAAATAGTCCCTGGGTGTTCAAAAATTGAAATTATTCAAACAACACCCTTGTATTATTAATAAATGACAAGATTGGTCCTTTATGATAAGTTTAGAGAAAAATTCCAAGTTTGGTCCCTGGAGTTTGAAAATTGTCAAAAATGGTCCTTGGACATTTTAAAAATGGAATTTTATGCAATTGGTCCTTGAACTATTCAAGTTTGGCAGTTTTGGTCCTTGTAATAACTTTTGGAAAATTTCAGGTTTGGTCCCTCAAGATTGGCAGAATTACAAATCTAGTCCTTGTAATATTATAAGCTATTAAGACCCTTTTGTGTATTTAGAACCCTGCCAAGTCTAAAAAGACCCCTGCCATGGCCTGTGACCCCCCATTTTTGGACCCCCTGTTCATAATATCCCACTTGGTCAAATAAGGTCAAACACCCAAGAACCCGCCTTCCCTGTTCACTCCCCTCTCCCATCTCTGCAAACCCAAAACCAGGTGGTTTTCACCACCACCTGGCCACAACCTTTCCACCTCACCATCTTTCCAGCTAACCCCCCTCCTATCATTAGCCCACAACTGCATTTAATGCATCCCCACCATCAAACACTTCATCCTTACCTCACAACCCCTGTTTTGCCTTCCAAATCATCCCAAGCCCCATACCTACTATCTAATCTGTCCCGCTCCACCTCCACAACACCCCAAGCTTCTTTAATTACAGCAGAACTGTTCTAATCCACTAGTCTCAATTTTGGCGCCAAAAACAGATTTGAAGGCTGAGATGAGTTTGACTCATCCAATGGCTAAGAATTAAAGTGGGAAAGTTTCAGAATCATGTGGGAGTCTCAAAAAGTCTATAAAGAAAGAGAAAGAAGCAGTGTAGAAGCCAGTTAGTGTAATTTTAATTTAAGTTTATGTCGTTTTTATAAAATTTAAATTTCCAGTTCATGTTAAAGCTTCCAAGTACTTTGTAATCTCAGTTCAGTGTAATAAAAACATATTTGCATTTTCAATTTCAGTTAAGTAATTCGAATTAAGTTTGTGCCATTTTCACTTTAAAAATTCTCAATTTGGTCAAATGATGTTTGTGGTTGTTGCTTTAGGCTTATAAGCTTATATAAGCTCATTATATAAGTTTAGAAGCTATTATAACCTTAATAATTCAGTTTAGTGTAAAAACTCAAAAATACCAAGAAATTAGTGAAAAAATAAAAAGCCTATGAGAAATGATCAAAGCTATGGTGCAGTGTTGATTTTGGAAAGCTTGTTGGTTTAGAGCTTATTGGTACGCTATAGGAGTGTTTCTCAGTCCTTGGTTCCATGTCCTGTGCTTGAATTTCAATTTGTAAGCCATTCTTTGAAATTTGCAATTCTTAATATTAGTTCTGTAATCTTGATAATTCTAGCCTAAATCTGTTTAAATATAGTTTATATCAGTTAATAAATAGAATTCTTAGCTTAAAAATTTGTTTTAGTGATTAACTCTTCAAAAACAGTTAAACAAGGGATGTTTGGATTTGCTGTCTTAAGCAAGCTAGAAACCAGTGAGGTTGTTGTTTATCATTGTTCTAAGTCACATTAGGACTGAATAGCTCAATTTTACCAATAAAACCAGTTTTCCTTAGTTTAAAAGTCAAAATCACATTTAAAATCTCCTTAATAAGTTAACTGTTAGGAATTTGATTTGCTTAATTCATCTCAGTAGCTTAAAAGTTGTTACCATAGCTTAATTTCATATTATAACAGCTTAATATAACATAATTAGTGAGTAAATTCAATCCTAAGTTCATAAAAGTCAAACTAAGTTAGTTTTATAAAAGTCAAATTTTCAGTCTAAGTCATTTTTGAATAAAATTCATAATTTTACTGTGTATTCAATACTAATATTTAGCTTATGCCCTTTTGGGAAATTAATATCTAGCTGCTAAACAAAAATATAAAAATACTAGTTTTCATAAAATTAGCTTATAAATAGCTTATTTTTTAGCTTCTTTTGACCCCCTTAACTGAAAAGCTCCCCTGTTCACAATGTTACTAGTTCATTTCCCAAGCTCCCACAGAGCTGATTAGTGAGCTTTAACCTGAGCACTTTAGCTTTTAGGATAGATCACCTAGCCATTTCAATATTACAAAGCTTAGTTTTCATTTTCCATCTTATTTGATAAGCCTGCTTATGGCTTATAGGTTTGTCCATTTTAAACTAGTACATAGTTTAATCAGTGTTTAGCCATTTTTCATAAGTTCCTTATAAGCTCACCAGTGAACAATACAGTGAGTAACTTAGCTTTTTGGAAAGCTTATTAGGTCAACTTATTAGTCCAAGTATTCATTTTTAATTCCTAGCTTATCTTAGTACTTTAAAAGTAGCTTAAAGGTGCCTAGTGATTTACACAGTGTCCTGTGCAAACAGGTATACTTGTGCTTATTTGAGCTTATTTTGTGCTTATTTCTTAGTCATTTGCTTTCTCAGTTGTTAATTCTAGCTTATTACAAGTATTTAGCTTATTTCCAGTTTACATTATGCTTATTCATTAGCTTTATAGCCAAATAGCTTAACCTTGTGCTTATTTCAATATTTTGTTAACTGTTGAGATACTTTAGCTTATTCTGAGCTTGGTACCAGTTTTCATAAAAAGTTGTAGTTTTCAAAAGTGCTTATTTTCTTGTGTTTAATAAGTTGCAAAAAGAAAATCAAAAAAATAAAATGTTTTTGCAAAAAGGTGGGAGGCAGGCTCGAACCTGAGACCTCCACCTTAGGAGAGTAATAGTGGTGTACCTGTATGCCATTGCGCCCTTGGGTCTTTCTTGGTTATAGTTTGCATAATTAAATACATAACCATCTTTGTCTCATATAGCTTATTCGTACTTAATTGCTTATTTCCAGCTTATTTTTGATAGCTTTTTCAGTTTTTGTATTTTTTATAAAATTGTATTAGTAATAAGTATTTTATAAAAAAGTTTCAGATTTTTCTCAATAGTTTTAGTATTTTTAAACATTTAATTAGTGTAAAATCTTAATTAATTCATAATAAAAAATATAAAAGTCTAAAAAATATAAATCTTTTTTCTAAAATTTTCTTTAGTCATATAGTACGTAAAAAAATTGTTTTTACACTTGTAGGACTTTTATTTCATAAATTTTACGTTTTTGCTTGCGCACTCGCGTAATTTTTAGACTTAACTTACGTTTTCATTTTAAATCTAGTTTTTAGATAATTTGAGTTTATGTTTTAGTTAAAATAGTTTATTTAAGTTATTTTATTTTTTAAAATCACAAAAACATCATTGTAAAAATAGTGGTAGCGTTTATTTAATATATTTTATCTTTTATTTCTTTTAATTTGCATTTAAGTCGCTGTAATTTGTAGATCTTTTCTTTAGGTAATTTTCCATCAAAAACCTTACTGATCACTATCCTTAGTGATCATTCTATCATCTGATCAAGTGTTTATACACCAATTCATCCTCCGTGGGACTTAACGACCCAGGAATTCCCTATATTCCTCTGATCTAAATTGTATTTGGTGTGTGAGCTGTTTTGAGTTTCTTACGGTTGGTCATTCACAAGTGGCTAGCTTGCGTGAGATAACTTGACGGTTTTGCACCAATCAAATTTTGGCGCCGCTGCCGGGGAGGCTGTAAGCGTGTTTTTAGCATTTTTCAGACCCGTACTTGCACATATACCATCGTTTGTAAACAGTTTTCTGTAAAGTTAATATAAATCAAAAAGTTCATTAACACTTTTCCTAAAGTGTTAAAAACCCAAAAACAATATAAAACAACAAAACAATCGTAACGTTTTCTATCTTGTGTTTCTTCTAAGGTGATTCTTAAAGAAATACGATTTGGTTAAACGAGACGATACCAAAAATATTTTCCAAAAGTTTTTAAACCCCTTTGCACAAATCATACCTACGTCTTTTCAGTGGTACTTAATATATACATAAAAATCAACCACCGCAAATCAAGGCAGTACACCTACTAACTGGGGGTGTGACCATAATAAGTTCCCGAACATCAGATTTAAAACTTGCCTTTGTGTCCTTGTGATTTGGTGTACCTTTTTCAAAGAAGCCATTTCATTTGTGATTATTGGTTAAGTTCACTTGTCGTTTTGCCTCGCATTTGTTCTGAAAAATTGATTTTTATACTTAGTGCATGCGCACTCGTTCTTCCAGTTCTACAAGTCCACTTTCAGAAATTGAAAAGATTCCTCGTAGACGTAGAGGACGTTCAGCTCCTTCAGCCGTGACTGAGGAACGTCTACCACCACCACCTCCTGTCGAAATGGCAGAAGACAAACCCATGATTGAGCTTCTCCAAGCACCCATCGAGGGTTACGGAGATGCCATTGTTGTCCTAGCCATTGTAGCTGATACCTTCGAGCTCAAGACCGGGTTACTTAATCTGGTAACCCAAAGCCAATTCTATGGTTTTGAGCGGGATGATCCTCATGCACACATTCGATGGTTTAACAAGATTGCATCTACCATCAAGTACAAGAATGTCCCACATGAAGCTATCAAGCTTCTTCTGTTCCCATTTTCTCTAGAGGGACAAGCCCGGAATTGGCTTGAGAAACAACCCCCTCGTTCCATAGAGACATGGGAGGATCTAGTTACCAAGTTTGTTAACGAATTCTATCCTCCATCCCGAACTACAAGTCTTAAGAATGAGATAATGAAATTTTCTCAGAGATTTGATGAATCATTCGGGGAGGCATGGGATCGTTACAAAGAATTGCTCCGCAAGTGTCCACATCATGGTTTTACCGAGTTAATGCAAATGGATACTTTCTATAATGGTCTGAGACAAGCTGACCAAGACTCTTTGAATGCCTCCGCGGGAGGTAATTTCCTTAGCAAAACCACAAAAGAAGCCTTACAAATCGTTGAAAACAAGTCCCAGGTCCGTTCTTTCCGCACAAAGACATATCAAACTCAGTCTAATGCAGGACCTTCTACTTCATCTCCTGTGAGTACATCTAGCACCGATGCTAAGATTGACAAACTCACAGATATTGTTCAGGCTTTGGTGCTTGCTAACCAGAAGAAAGTCACTTTCACTCAAACACCATCACATGGTGAAGTGAAGAAAGTTGAAGTTTGTGTTACTTGTGGTGGTCCTCATGCATACTAAAACTGTACTGCCACCGATGGTAGTCCATTTGAAGCCAATGCTATAGCCGGTACTTCAAATCAAGGAGGTAATCAATACCGTCCTCAAAATGATCCAAGTTACCGTGCTAATACTTATCAGGCACCACCCGGTTTTAACCAGAATCCTAACCGGAATCAGAATCAACCTAGAATGAACCAAGGTTATCAAAACCAAGGTAATTTCTATCCTGGACCCAATCAAGGTTTCCAACAACAAGGAAACCTTCATCAAAACAATTTCAATCGTGGGAATCAATTTCATGGGAATGTGAATCCTAATCAAGGGAATTTTCAACAACAAGGTCCTAATCAAAACATCCGACCTCAGAATTTCCCTCCACATCCTCCAGTACCATCATCTGATGAGTTACTGAAGCAGTTCATGAAATCCCAAGATGAAATGAATAGGTTGTTGGTCAGCCAAATTGCTGATCTTAAGAAGTCTTTAAATGATCAACCCTCGGGCTCAGGAAAACTTCCGAGCAACACGATCGCTAACCCGAGGGGCGATGCTAAAGCGATCACGACCAGAAGTGGTGTTTCATACAATGGACCCGCTATTCCTACTACCTCTTCTTATTCTCTCCTGAAGGTAGTGGAAAGTGAACCTAGGACACACAATGGACCTACGACTCCAATGCCTCCTCCACTAGGAGAAATGAGTCAAGTTACAAAGGCGACAAAGGACAAGGAACTTCCTATTGATAATGGAGGAACCAATGATGTCCAGCCTCAAGTTGTCCAGAAACCCAAGTCTAATCCAGGAGTTGTTTTTGAACCACCTGTTGCTCCCGTTGAAAATACCAAATCCAAATCTTCTATTCCTTATCCATCACGTTTGAATGAGCAAAAGCTCCGCGAAAAAGCTAGTCATCAAATGGACAAATTTTTTCAAATTTTCCAAGAACTACATTTTGATATAAGCTTTGCGGATGCTATCATGCTGATGCCCAAGTTTGCATCAACTCTCAAACACATGTTAAGCAACAAGGAAAAGCTGTTTGAAATGGCTAAAACTCCTCTTAACGAGAACTGCTCTGCAGTTATCCTGAAGAAGCTTCCAGAAAAGCTTGGAGATCCTGGAAAATTTCTCTTACCTTGTGTATTTCCAGGAATGGTTGAATGCTTTGCCCTAGCTGATCTTGGTGCAAGCATCAACCTGATGCCTTATTCAGTTTGGAAGAAACTTTCTCTTCCGGAACTTACTCCTACATGCATGACTCTCGAGCTTGCAGATCGTACAATATCCCGTCCTCTTGGCATTGCTGAGGACGTATTTGTGAAAGTAGGAAAGTTCCATTTTCCAGCTGACTTCGTGGTTGCTGATTTTGATGCCGATCATCGGGTTCCTCTCATTGTTGGTCGAGGATTCCTGAGAACGGGCCGTGCTCTCGTTGATGTATTTGAGCAAGAAATCACATTACGTGTTGGTAATGAAGCTGTCACCTTTAACCTTGATCAGACTTCGAGGTACTCTGCAAACTATGATTCTGAGTCGGTTAACCGAATAGATATCATTGATGTTGCTTCTGAAGAGTACTCTCAAGAAGTTCTTGGTTATGATCATAATTCTTCGAGTGATAATCTCACTCATTCATCTCAACCTATCATCGCTAATTCTACTCCTTCTCTCACCCCATTTGAGGAAAGTGACTTCATCTTGGAAGAGATTGAAGCTTACTTGTCTAGTGATTCTGTTCCATGGGAAATTGATCACGCTCCCATCGACATTGAGGGGGACATACTTCTCATTGAGAAGTTGCTTAATGATGATCCATCATCATCATCACTCCCTCTCGTCGAACTTCATAACAAGGAAGTCAGTTGAGAAAACTGAAGAATTTCTTGAAGTCGAACTTAAGGACTTACCGCCTCATCTCGAGTATGCATTTCTTGAAGGTGATGATAAATTACCAGTCATTATTGCTAGAGATTTGAGTAAAGATGAAAAGTCTGCTCTTATAAAAATCTTGAAGTCACACAAGCAAGCAATTGCTTGGAAACTCTCCGAAATTAAGGGTATCAACCCTGAATTTTGTACTCACAAAATCTTGATGGAGGATGACTTCAAGCCAGCAGTTCAACATCAGAGAAGAGTAAATCCAAAAATCCATGATGTTATCAAACAGGAGGTTATCAAACTTCTTGATGCAGGATTGATTTACCCGATCTCAGATAGTCCTTGGATTAGCCCAATTCATTGTGTTCCTAAAAAGGGTGGCATAACTGTTGTCACAAATGAAGATAACGAGTTAATTCCAACTCTATTGGTGACGGGATGGCGTGTTTGCATTGACTATCGTAAGTTAAATGACGCTACCCGTAAAGACCATTTTCCTCTACCCTTTATGGACCAAATGCTTTAGAGATTAGCAGGGAATGAATACTATTGTTTCCTTGATGGTTTCTCGGGGTACTTTCAAATCCCCATTGATCCAAAGGATCAAGAAAAGACCACATTCACCTGACCATACGGAACTTTTGCCTACAGACGTATGCCTTTTGGCCTATGTAACGCTCCTGGCACGTTCCAACGATGTATGATGGCAATTTTCCACGACATGATCGGGGAAACAATGGAGGTGTTTATGGATGACTTCTCGGTCATTGGGGATTCGTTTCAAACATGTCTCTCCCATCTAGATAAAATGCTCAAAAGGTGTGAAGACACCAATCTTTGTCTAAACTGGGAGAAGAGCCACTTTATGGTCAAAGAAGGCATTGTCCTTGGCCATAAGATTTCAAAAAATGGGATTGAGGTCGATAGAGCAAAAGTCGATGTTATTGCTAAATTACCTCATCCTACTACCGTAAAAGGTATTAGGAGTTTTCTAGGTCATGCCGGTTTCTATCGTAGATTCATTCAAGATTTTTCTAAAATCGCCCGGCCTATGACCCATCTTCTTGAAAAGGATGCTCCTTTTATCTTCTCACCTGAGTGCATCGAAGCTTTTGAAACATTGAAGAAAAAGCTTACTGAAGCACCCATTCTCGTTGCTCCCGACTGGGATTTACCCTTTGAGCTTATGTGCGATGCAAGTGATTTTGCTATCGGTGCAGTCTTAGGGCAACGTAGAGCTAAGCATTTTCAGCCTATCCACTACGCAAGTAAGACTATGACTGAAGCTCAAACTCATTACACCACCACAGAAAAAGAGCTATTAGCCGTGGTGTATGCATTTGAGAAGTTTCGGCCGTACTTAATCTTGACCAAATGTGTAGTGTATACGGATCACTCGGCTCTCAAATATCTCTTTGCAAAACAAGATGCAAAGCCGAGATTGCTCCGTTGGGTTCTCCTCCTCCAGGAATTTGATATCATCATACGTGATAAAAAAGGAGCTGAGAACCTAGCTGCTGATCATCTGTCCCGATTAGAGAACCCTCACCAAGATGTTTTTGAGAAAAAGGAAATAAATGAAGCATTTCCTCTCGAGACACTCAATGCGGTTTCTTTTCGTCGAAACTCTTCTACCCCATGGTTTGCTGACTTCGCAAATTACCATGCGGGTAACTTCATAGTGAAAGGGATGTCGACCCAGCAGAAGAACAAATTCTTCAAAGATGTTAAACATTACTTCTGGGACGACCCCTTCTTATTCAAAATATGTGCGGATCAAGTCATCCGAAGGTGTGTTTATGGACAAGAAGCTCTTGAAATTCTCAAAGCTTGCCATGCTGGACCCACTGGGGGCCATCATAGTCCAAACTACACCGCCAAAAAGGTGTTTGATTCCGGGTTTTATTGGCCCACAATTTATAAGGATGCCCACGATTTTGTCAAAACTTGTGACGCTTGTCAACGTCATGGAAATATATCTCAAAGAAATGAAATGCCGCAAAATGCCATTCAAGTTTGTGAGATATTTGACATCTGGGGTATTGATTTTATGGGGCCGTTTCCATCTTCTCGAGGTAACAAGTACATACTCGTAGCTGTTGACTATTTGTCAAAATGGGTTGAAGCGAAAGCTTTACCTACAAATGATGCCCGAGTAGTTGTGAAATTTTTGAAATCTCTTTTTGCCAGGTTTGGAACTCCTCGTGCTATAATCAGTGATCGTGGTACACATTTTTGTAATGACCAATTTGATCGTGTCATGCAAAAGTATGGTGTTACCCACCGTCTATCTACTGCATACCACCCCCAAACAAGTGGGCAGGTGGAAGTTTCAAATCGTGGTATTAAAAGAATCCTTGAAAGGACAATAGGCAAAAATCGTGCATCCTGGTCGGATAAGCTGGATGACGCACTCTGGGCCTTTCGTACAGCTTACAAAACACCCATCGGGTGTACTCCATACAAGCTAGTGTACGGAAAGGCATGTCATCTTCCGATTGAACTAGAGCACAAGGCTTACTGGGCCTTAAAACATGCAAACTTCGATATACAGACAGCTGGTGATCATAGAAAAGTTCAAATGAATGAACTAAATGAACTTCGTGATCAAGCTTACGAGAACTCTTTGATCTACAAACAAAAGACAAAGAAGATTCATGACTCAAAAATCAAGAACCGCGTTTTCAACGTTGGTGATCGAGTCCTTCTTTTCAATTCTAGATTGAAGATTTTCTCAGGAAAGCTCAAGTCCCGCTGGTCTGGTCCATTTACTATTACTAAGGTTTATCCTTATGGCACCATTGAGTTATCTCAGCCCGATGGTCCAAATTTTAAAGTGAATGGTCATCGATTAAAGCATTACTTTGGAGAGGACATTCCATCTGTGGTTGTCCCGGATCTACAAACATTCCCCATGAACCAATGAATACGGGGATCGAGTCAAGCTAGTGACTCGGGAATCAAAAATAGTAGCACACACCATATGGGTTTTCACCCATGTTTCTGTCTTTTTACCCCTTTCTACCACCCTAGTGTGGGGGAGTTTTCCCCACGTTGTTGTATATATCATCTTCTAAAAAAAAAAAAAAAAAAAAAAAAAAAAAAATGTGTATATATCAAAAACAAAATAATGGCCGTAGTATTTCCCTTTTATGTTCTATGTTTCGGCATAACCGCCGGTACTTTGAATATTGAGGGCAATATTCATTTCTAAGTGTGGGGGGGAATTCTCACGAATTTTATCATGTAATTATTCCACCCAATTCCCCCGTTTTTGGCCAAAATTTTATTTTGGAGTAAGTGTTTTTCACTTACTCAACAAATGGTAATCAGTCCGCCATGTCTAACCCACATAAGGATTGGCTAATCCAGGAGAAAACGGCTCTTGGTAAAGATATCTCAAATCCGTTTATGGCTTGCAATTTGTCCAAAATTGTATGGTGTTCAACTCACCATATCTTTAAACTAGTCAAAAGTTGGCTAGCCCGCAAGGTTATGGCTTGTGGTAAAGGCAGTTGGAAATCCATAATTGGTAATCGGCTCACCAAAGATAATATTGATAATTTATCTAAGAGTTGGCTAGTCCAGAAGCAAACGGCTTCTGGTAAAGACAAATCAAATCCGTTGAAAGCTTATGATTTGCTCAAAATCATTTGGTTATCATTGTACCAAGGTTCTTACTTGAACTAAAACAATTGGCTACTCCAGAAGTAATGGCTTTTGGTAAAGAGATAAAATCCATTAAATTTTCTCAAATCATTGCTAGGGACTAGCAATATCTTAGTGTGGGGGATTGATGAGTGTCTAAATACTCATCATTTTTATACTGTCTAGACTGCAAAAACATCTGAAAACACTCAGAAACGCATCAGAATGATGAAAATATCACAAACAAGTGTTTTATGTGTTTTAAATGCAAAAACATCAAAATCTGATGAAAAACGTATCAAGTTTGCATAATTGGCAGTTTTAGTCCCCCAAGTTTCAAAAGTTGTCAAATCTAGTCCCTGGTCATTCCAAAACTTATAAAAAGTCATAAAAGGTCCTTGGGATTCACAAGTTGTAAGAAATTGTCCTTTGAAGTTTAAAAATCACAATTTACAACTTTAGTCCCTCAACTTTACAAAAATGTCAAAAATAGTCCCTGGGTGTTCAAAAATTGAAATTATTCAAACAACACCCTTGTATTATTAATAAATGACAAGATTGGTCCTTTATGATAAGTTTAGAGAAAAATTCCAAGTTTGGTCCCTAGAGTTTGAAAATTGTCAAAAATGGTCCTTGGACATTTTAAAAATGGAATTTTATGCAATTGGTCCTTGAACTATTCAAGTTTGGCAGTTTTGGTCCTTGTAATAACTTTTGGAAAATTTCAGGTTTGGTCCCTCAAGATTGGCAGAATTACAAATCTAGTCCTTGTAATATTATAAGCTATTAAGACCCTTTTGTGTATTTAGAACCCTGCCAAGTCTAAAAAGACCCCTGCCATGGCCTGTGACCCCCCATTTTTGGACCCCCTGTTCATAATATCCCACTTGGTCAAATAAGGTCAAACACCCAAGAACCCGCCTTCCCTGTTCACTCCCCTCTCCCATCTCTGCAAACCCAAAACCAGGTGGTTTTCACCACCACCTGGCCACAACCTTTCCACCTCACCATCTTTCCAGCTAACCCCCCTCCTATCACTAGCCCACAACTGCATTTAATGCATCCCCACCATCAAACACTTCATCCTTACCTCACAACCCCTGTTTTGCCTTCCAAATCATCCCAAGCCCCATACCTACTATCTAATCTGTCCCCCTCCACCTCCACAACACCCCAAGCTTCTTTAATTACAGCAGAACTGTTCTAATCCACTAGTCTCAATTTTGGCGCCAAAAACAGATTTGAAGGCTGAGATGAGTTTGACTCATCCAATGGCTAAGAATTAAAGTGGGAAAGTTTCAGAATCATGTGGGAGTCTCAAAAAGTCTATAAAGAAAGAGAAAGAAGCAGTGTAGAAGCCAGTTAGTGTAATTTTAATTTAACTTTATGTCGTTTTTATAAAATTTAAATTTCCAGTTCATGTTAAAGCTTCCAAGTACTTTGTAATCTCAGTTCAGTGTAATAAAAACATATTTGCATTTTCAATTTCAGTTAAGTAATTCGAATTAAGTTTATGCCATTTTCACTTTAAAAATTCTCAATTTGGTCAAATGATGTTTGTGGTTGTTGCTTTAGGCTTATAAGCTTATATAAGCTCATTATATAAGTTTAGAAGCTATTATAACCTTAATAATTCAGTTTAGTGTAAAAACTCAAAAATTCTCAAAAATACCAAGAAATTAGTGAAAAAATAAAAAGCCTATGAGAAATGATCAAAGCTATGGTGCAGTGTTGATTTTGGAAAGCTTGTTGGTTTAGAGCTTATTGGTAAGCTATAGGAGTGTTTCTCAGTCCTTGGTTCCATGTCCTGTGCTTGAATTTCAATTTGTAAGCCATTCTTTGAAATTTGCAATTCTTAATATTAGTTCTGTAATCTTGATAATTCTAGCCTAAATCTGTTTAAATATAGTTTATATCAGTTAATAAATAGAATTCTTAGCTTAAAAATTTGTTTTAGTGATTAACTCTTCAAAAACAGTTAAACAAGGGATGTTTGGATTTGCTGTCTTAAGCAAGCTAGAAACCAGTGAGGTTGTTGTTTATCATTGTTCTAAGTCACATTAGGACTGAATAGCTCAATTTTACCAATAAAACCAGTTTTCCTTAGTTTAAAAGTCAAAATCACATTTAAAATCTCCTTAATAAGTTAACTGTTAGGAATTTGATTTGCTTAATTCATCTCAGTAGCTTAAAAGTTGTTACCATAGCTTAATTTCATATTATAACAGCTTAATATAACATAATTAGTGAGTAAATTCAATCCTAAGTTCATAAAAGTCAAACTAAGTTAGTTTTATAAAAGTCAAATTTTCAGTCTAAGTCATTTTTGAATAAAATTCATAATTTTACTGTGTATTCAATACTAATATTTAGCTTATGCCCTTTTGGGAAATTAGTATTTAGCTGCTAAACAAAAATATAAAAATACTAGTTTTCATAAAATTAGCTTATAAATAGCTTATTTTTTAGCTTCTTTTGACCCCCTTAACTGAAAAGCTCCCCTGTTCACAGTGTTACTAGTTCATTTCCCAAGCTCCCACAGAGCTGATTAGTGAGCTTTAACCTGAGCACTTTAGCTTTTAGGATAGATCACCTAGCCATTTCAATATTACAAAGCTTAGTTTTCATTTTCCATCTTATTTGATAAGCCTGCTTATGGCTTATAGGTTTGTCCATTTTAAACTAGTACATAGTTTAATCAGTGTTTAGCCATTTTTCATAAGTTCCTTATAAGCTCACCAGTGAACAATACAGTGAGTAACTTAGCTTTTTGGAAAGCTTATTAGGTCAACTTATTAGTCCAAGTATTCATTTTTAATTCCTAGCTTATCTTAGTACTTTAAAAGTAGCTTAAAGGTGCCTAGTGATTTACACAGTGTCCTGTGCAAACAGGTATACTTGTGCTTATTTGAGCTTATTTTGTGCTTATTTCTTAGTCATTTGCTTTCTCAGTTGTTAATTCTAGCTTATTACAAGTATTTAGCTTATTTCCAGTTTACATTATGCTTTTTCATTAGCTTTATAGCCAAATAGCTTAACCTTGTGCTTATTTCAATATTTTGTTAACTGTTGAGATACTTTAGCTTATTCTGAGCTTATTACCAGTTTTCATAAAAAGTTGTAGTTTTCAAAAGTGCTTATTTTCTTGTGTTTAATAAGTTGCAAAAAGAAAATCAAAAAAATAAAATGTTTTTGCAAAAAGGTGGGAGGCAGGCTCGAACCTGAGACCTCCACCTTAGGAGAGTGATAGTGGTGTACCTGTATGCCATTGCGCCCTTGGGTCTTTCTTGGTTATAGTTTGCATAATTAAATACATAACCATCTTTGTCTCATATAGCTTATTCGTACTTAATTCCTTATTTCCAGCTTATTTTTGATAGCTTTTTCAGTTTTTGTATTTTTTTATAAAATTGTATTAGTAATAAGTATTTTATAAAAAAGTTTCAGATTTTTCTCAATAGTTTTAGTATTTTTAAACATTTAATTAGTGTAAAATCTTAATTAATTCATAATAAAAAATATAAAAGTCTAAAAAATATAAATCTTTTTTCTAAAATTTTCTTTAGTCATATAGTACGTAAAAAAATTGTTTTTACACTTGTAGGACTTTTATTTCATAAATTTTACGTTTTTGCTTGCGCACTCGCGTAATTTTTAGACTTAACTTACGTTTTCATTTTAAATCTAGTTTTTAGATAATTTGAGTTTACGTTTTAGTTAAAATAGTTTATTTAAGTTATTTTATTTTATAAAATCACAAAAACATCATTGTAAAAATAGTGATAGCGTTTATTTAATATATTTTATCTTTTATTTCTTTTAATTAGCATTTAAGTCGCTGTAATTTGTAGATCTTTTCTTTAGGTAATTTTCCATCAAAAACCTTACTGATCACTATCCTTAGTGATCATTCTATCATCTGATCAAGTGTTTATACACCAATTCATCCTCCGTGGGACTTAACGACCCAGGAATTCCCTATATTCCTCTGATCTAAATTGTATTTGGTGTGTGAGCTGTTTTGAGTTTCTTACGGTTGGTCATTCACAAGTGGCTAGCTTGCGTGAGATAACTTGACGGTTTTGCACCAATCAAATGTCATTCTAAGGTTAAACATGAAAATGTCGACCGAAGTATAATGATTACTTTCATTCATAAATCCGTAAGGATGCCTCATCACTTGAGTGATATTTTATATCAATGCCGAGGGATATAAGTTAGAAGATTATTGTAAATCAGCTAACTACTAAAATACATTATCACATCTTGAATCTGATAAATGTTTTAGAACTATGAATGGCGAGATGCAGTCCTTAAAAGGCAAATCGAGCTTTGAGCTTGATTGTTATTTCGCCTAACTGATAACCTATGAGGTTGGAATGAGTTTCTTTTGAAGAAAGACTCACAAGGACAAATTGTGTACATGTTAATGCATGGCATTTTATAAGAAGTTTTTAATCATACTTAAGCAATTGACTATGATTACATTTTCTTATATAATACACGCATTAATTATATAAAGATATTTAATTGTCATACATATGATTTGTATGTGAAATATGACAATTAAGATTTTATAATTTTTTCTTTATGATTACCTTTTGCGAGGACGGTGTGTAATCAAAAGGGTTATGAATCTACATTATCTTTATGAAGTATACAAAATTTATACTATCCAAGTTTGGATTGAATCATGCATCTAAGATCTGAGATCTTGAATTTAATTACAATATGATTCTAATTGGATTAAAATAACTATTGAGTACATCTGACATTGAGTGGGAGCATGTAACACCCCCAAAATGGCTCAGCGAAAGCATACAAGTATTGGGGTGCAACTAAATTGATATCACAACATAAGCATAGAACAACTCAGTTTCATAAAGAAACTTTAATTCATTCTCAAAACAATGTTTGCCTTATTGATTTGTGCGGAAAATGGCCCATTATAAAATGTGGTCCCAATACATAAATCAGAGTCGTCTATGATCATGCCATGCCTTCGCCTAACGCCTCCAAAGATAAACTATCACCTCAAAACCTAAAAATACATGCTAAAAAGTGTCAACACGAGGTTGGTGAGTTCATAGGTTTGAGTAAAATGTAATGTAATATAAAATAACTATTTATCAACAGAATTTAGTAATCGTTGCATCTCTTGTAATATCATAAAAATAATACCATTGTCTAATCCACAATGATTTGAAAGAAATCAGATCATTGTGTAACCCACAAAATATCTTGAAAGTGAAAATTTGTCATTTAGTAAATGTAATAGTGAACCACAAGATTTAGTAAGGTGTGACCAATGTAACCCAATGGCACGAAATAAAGTATTATACGGTCTAAGCTCATGACACCGAAACGTTAACGAAATGAATGCCCGAATACAAGTGCATAACCCACACACTTGTGACTTACTCAAATAATATGCGTCCGTCCGACTCGTACTAATGGTCAGTAGAACTTATCCTACTATGGACGGGGGTGTCAACCCCAATAGATCTATTCATAGCATTTGCGCTTACTCACAAAAGAGTAACTAACGTTTCATGATAATGGGCGTAGTAATAGTAATTGGGTTATTGTGACTTAGACCAGTATGCAACAGAAATTTTGTACTTGCGTTCAAGAGAAAATAATTAAGTATGCAACGAGTGAAATAAATAATGTATTCAAGAAATCAAATAAGCATTTAATTAAGGAAGTAATGTTTTAAGTAAGCAAGTATCGTATTCAAGTAAAACAAGTATTGGATTTAAGTAAAAACAAGCATGTATTCTCCCCCAAAAGTATTTGAAAACAAGTCAAATAGGGGCTATGAAACTCTTGTAATATCATAAAAATAATTATTTATCAACAGAAATTAGTAATCGTTGCATCTCTTGTAATATCATAAAAATAATACCATTGTCTAATCCACAATGATTTGAAAGAAATCAGATCATTGTGTAACCCACAATGTCTTGAAAGTGAAAATTTGTCATTTAGTAAATGTAATAGTTAACTACAAGATTTAGTTAGGTGTGACCAATGTAACCCAATGGCACGAAATAAAGTATTATACGGTCTAAGCTCATGACACCGAAACGTTAACGAAATGAATGCCCGAATACAAGTGCATAACCCACACACTTGTGACTTACTCAAATAATATGCGTCCGTCCGACTCGTACTAATGGTCAGTAGAGCTTCTCCTACTATGGACGGGGGTGTCAACCCCAATAGATCTATTCATAGCATTTGCGCTTACTCACAAAAGAGTAACTAACAGTTGATGATAATGGGCGTAGTAATAGTAATTGGGTTATTGTGACTTAGACCAGTATGCAACAGAAATTTTGTACTTGCGTTCAAGAGAAAATAATTAAGTCTGCAACGAGTGAAATAAATAATGTATTCAAGAAATCAAACAAGCATTTAAGTAAAGGAAGTAATGTTTTAAGTAAGCAAGTATCATATTCAAGTAAAACAAGTATTGGATTTAAGTAAAAACAAGCATGTATTCTCCCCCAAAAGTATTTGAAAACAAGTAAAATAGGGGCTATGAAACTCACCTTGGCCATGTGCAATATGAAGTATAAAGGAAATTAAATCAAGGAGTGATAGTGCACGGTTCCGACTCGCAACCTAATTATTATGGCAATTTAGTCTTTATGTTTAAGACTCGATAAAGTTTAACTATCTTTATAAATTTTCAAATGTTTTTGTTGTTGTTGTTGTTGTTGTTGTTTTGGCATCATTTATCGTAAAGAAATCTTCAAGGAACAGAGTGGATTTCGGCTTAGGAAGGATGGCATGAAAGGAAACTCAAGGAAGGAATGACGAGTTTGGTTCAATGTCGACCAAAGGATAGCATACGGAGGGGTTGTATGCTTAATATAAGGCGTTGTCGATGGAAAAGAACAAGGTATATATATCAAGTGCATATATATATATATATATATATATATATATATATATATATATATATATATATATATATATATATATATATATATGTATATATATATATATATATATATATATATATATATATATATATATATATGCACTTAGAGCATTTAGTATAAGTATTATAAAGGAATTTAAGTCTCAATTTAATTCATGAGTAAATTGTATTAGAAAACTTTAATGTAGGTTTCTAATGATTATAGTGCAAATACTAATATGTTTCAAAAGAAAAGTTGTATATACTTATTTTCATATCGTCTAGTCCTTAAAATAATTGTATTTCAGGTGATATGTTTGAAAAGTTATATATATATAATAAGTGTATATATATTTTCATGTCAATTAATATTAACAGTAAATTAATACCTTAGCTTAATATATATACAATTTGCATTAGAAAATGATATGTGAGTTTTCTAATACATTTCATTAATAAATAGGTTTTTCCAAAATTTGGTATGTCTAATGTGTATATTCATGTTTAAATATCAAAACTATATGTCTCATTTTATTAAGTCTAACATCCGGTTTTTAAAAATTAAACTTGTATGTTTATGTCTCATATAGTTTATAAGTCGAGATAAATATAAGTACTTGTGTTCATAATTCCGTTTTCAATTGTTAAAAATCAAGGCTTTTAGAAAATGTTCATGTATAACTTATCTTGTATAAGTATCTTGTTATTACCAAGTTTGCTTTGTACCAATGTCATATATATCAGTGTGGTTGGATTGTTTTTGGATTGGAAAGTGGTGCTTTTGAATATGTTCTTCGTAGAGACTTGTAGTTATATTTCTTCGTAGAGACTTGTGGTTATTGATAGATCTTGGACACTCTCCTTGTGTCAATGATATTTTGTATAATATTATCAAGCAAGCGGAATTTACTTAAGTAATACTTAGAAGACGAATTATATAATGTATGAGAGTAAACACAAGTTAACACAAAACTTAAGCTCCAATATTATTAATGAAATAATACGAGTGATCTTGGTATCACTAGGGTTACACCTTGAAGCTTTCGTAGGTAATGTAAAGTAATACGTACCTAAGACAATGACCTAGGATCTCCTTTTATACAACAAGGAGTCCTTTACAAGATAAGTATATAGCTAACATAATAGAATATACACAAGATCTATTCTATACTTATCTAGACGCGTTTAACCTTATCATAAACTGATAGCAGTGGTAATAATGAACTTGCAGTGGGAATACGTTTCCACTGCTAGTATTATTCCGAGCAGTGTAAACCACTACTGTCCGTGGTAACAGATTATTCCCAACAATCCTCCCCTAAACTTCTGATTTCTCTGCAAATCAATAAGTTTCTTCACTATGCATTAACTTCAAGGATTTGGGGAATTTAATCAAACACTTCACTTCTTTTCTCTTAACTTTTGTATAGCTCTTGAACACTGATCTTGAATCCTTTGTAATAATGCTCTGACCTTCTCATTGTCTTCATTAACTCTTATGTGTAAGCTTAACATTACTGTAAGAGCTCCAGCTCTAAGTGGATATTCTTTCTCAACAAGCATGAAAAAGTCTTCTCCATTAGCTGTAGACACATGATGAACTTCACATGAATCATAATAAAACCATTTTGTACCAAGACATGTGAATAAGGTTTTCCAGTAGTCATCATCAACATTTGGTTCAAAAAGCCTTCTAAGATTTACCCATAACTGCATCTCCTTTGTATCTTTAAGATCTTGAGCATTAAACCTTTCTTGAACTAATTTCCATAGTGTATTAAGGTCATCTCTGTCAAAAGCTTTAATAAGATCTTCAAAGGTTATGAATGATGAAGTTTCACCTCCCAGCCTTGTAATCCTCCATGTTGAAGCAAAATTGCTAGCAGTGTAAACTTCCCAATCAATAATAGGATGTCGAATTTGCAGTGGTTCTGGATTAAAATCTTTGTCTTCAATCACAATCATTCCAGTCATCTGGTCTTCAGTGAACTTCTCAGTAGGAATCTCCTTCTCAGTAGACTTTGTAGAATCTTTATCAACCTTAGTCTTCTTAATAGTTTGAGAATCACTGACTTTGGCTTTTCTCTTCAATCTAGGAAATATTCTTTCTTCTTCAGAACCCATTGGAATAAAAGATTTATCTTGTTTCACAGTTCTGTAGTAAGCCCTTTCAACTTGATCATCAGACATTCCTTTAAATTGATGCCTTTTCCAGGTACCAACATGACAACAATAAGTCTTCATATATGCAAGTATTTGTGCCTTTGTTGGTTGTCTTTGTTTCTTCTGATTCTTCTTGACTGAACTGATTACATTATCAAGTGCTTGATTGTTCTTCATCATAATGAAATCTTTCAACTGAGCAGTTCTTTGTTCCTCAGTTAAAGATGCATCAGCAACAAGGTCAATTGCCTTTTTCTTGATTTCTGGATTATTTTCTACCAGAAACTGAATATCTTCTTCAGTAGGAACATAACTAAGCTCTGGAGCTTTCTCTTTCATAACAGTAGGTTGGACAGTGGAAATTGAATCAGCATCTTCCATTCTATCCAATCTTTGAGCTTCCAAAAAGCTAGCAACTTCTATTTCTTTCAACCTTTTCTTTTCAGCAACTCTTTCAGCAATTTGATCTTCTAAAATCTTCTTAGCAAGTTCTCTATCATGATCAATCTGAACTTGTCTTTTCTTTGAAACCTTCTTCCCTTTAGGTTCCTATACATCTTCCATAACTGCTTTACCCTTATTATCCTTCAAAGTATCAAATTATTCACTTGCAGTGGCAAGAATTGGCTCTGCAGTGGAAATATCATCAGTGGTAAAATCAGTTGCAGTTTGGAAAATGTCTTGATCTTCAAGTTGCTCTCGATGAGTTTCAGCTTCTTTTGCTCCTTCACTTGTAACACCTTCATCTTCAAAATCAATTTTCCTCCCCTCAGTGTTAGAACCTGTTTTCCTCCCCTATTTGGAGGAATTTCCCAAATCTTGATCAGCTGAATCACCATTAGAAGGTGAGGACGAAGATGAAATCACCAGCTTTGCACTCTTCTTGTGCTTTTTCAACCTCTGCACCTCTTCTTTTAAGGTCTGAATCTCTGTCTTTAACAGTTGAACATCCTTGGCATGTTGCTTCTTGAAAGTAGCCAATGTCTTTTGTAGAGAATCAACCTGCTTTGCTAATTTGGTACACAAAACCATCAATTCCAATTGGTTTCCACTGCCCTCAGCACTTCCAACTGTGTTACCTGTTGGGAGAGGTGAATCATGGGGCATTGGTCCAGACTCCTCCATAGTAGGACTAGGTGGAAGTCTAGAACCACCACTGCTTGTTCCTGGACCAAAAGGTTCAGAAACTTGCTGTGTTGTCATGAGAGGAGTTGACTGTTTAGGCCTTCTCTCATAGGTTCTTGAAACTGGTGGGGTATAATCAATGTTAGGAACATTAATTATGGGTGTGTATTGTTCAGTTGAAATTTTAGCAAGCATTTGGGGTAGGAGAGGTGTAAAAATCATATTGCCATCTTTATTCAAATTTTGAAAAACTTTAGGCTTTAGGCAACTGATTTGATAAACAGTAGTGTGAGTTTGCAGTTGAAATTCATTAAGCACAGCTTGCACAAACCTTGGATACATTAAAAATTTGGTTTTACTCTGTACATTGCCTTTCATACTTGTAAAAATATAATTTGACCAATTGAAAATCCTATCAGTAACAAGACAAACCAAAGGATAAGCCATGGTTGAACTAAATTGCTCATAAGATGTTTTCTTAGGACTAAGGCAATGTAACAAGGTATGAATCAAAAATCTCCAATGGGGACAAAAACCACTCTTTTTGAAAGTAGCCTTTTTGTCAGTGGTATCATACCCCATGGATGATAAAGTATCATGAATTTCAGACATAGGTAATGTGATGAGACCATTGAGATCATCCAAGTGAAGTACTCTCCTCAAGGATGCCTCAGTAACATCAATGGTTACCCCATCTACAGTGGCTCTGAGAGCATCCACTGTTTCATGTGTATCTCTATTCTCAAGTGTTATGGACTGAGCAGAAGTCCAAAACTGTTTGATTTGAGAGATATAGATTGTGGGTTTGTAAAGCAAAGCATACCTTATATGAGTGGTATGAAGAAAATCCACAATCTGATGAAAAACAAGGCCACTCTTCTTGTTAGACTTTTGTAGGTAGGCCACTAGGTTGTGCTCATCTGCAAAGTTCAAAGAAGCCATAGAAACTTTTGATGAAAAATATTTTCACGTCAGTAAGAATTGAAAGAATGACTAGTCAATTGAGAGAAAAGATATATAGGGTTAGGGTTTAGAATTGATGCGCAAGTAAAATTATCTTTAGAAAGTAGTTATAATATAGAAAGAAGATAATTTACTTAAAATATTAACCCTATATATATGACTATCAGTGGTTACTTTCAACGGCTAGTAAGAAATTAATTACTGACGTAATCAGTTGTAACGGCTAGAACTACAGTGGTAAAATAACACTGTCAGTGGAAACTGTGAACTAGCAGTGGTAATTTTTCACAAAAATTTCAAAGAGCAGTGGGAAATAAAATCATTAGTAAACTAGACTGCTCCCATCATAGTTTTAAGCAAACTACCAGCTATCAACGGATTTGATATGTCTTTACCATGAGCCGTTTGCTATGGACTAGCCAACTCTTAATCATAAAGAATATGGTGAGTTGATAACCATATAGTTTTTGGTAAACTATCAACCATAAACGGATTTGACAAGTCTTTACCAGTAGCCGTTTGCTCTGGACTAGTTGATTCTTATGTGTATTAGACATGGTGAATCAATAACCATTTATTGTGTATCTCAGATATACACCTTTTAACTCCAACTTCTCATATCAAGACTTGATATACAAACTCATACAACAAATGAGAATAACCAACTTGATATTTACCAAAGTTACCTTTAACCAAACTATTTCCCAAGCAAAATATCTTCCAAAGTCACCTCAATAATATCTATATTTACTCCTTTACCTACCAAAATAAGAAAAAGGTAAATATCTTCATTAAATAACTCTTCAACCGACTTTGTCTATATAAGGAGACTTGGCTTAAGGTAAACTTAATCAAATTTCAGTCAAACACAATAACCCCAAAAACCATAAGCATGAGAAATCCCTCCAACACAATCAACATCTCTTCTGACACAGAAGAAGAGTATGTAATCGAATCAGAATCATCTTCAGAAGGATCAGGATGGTTTGGATACTTTCCACCAGGGGCTGGGTCTTCATCCAAAAGATATACCAAAGAAACTGCTAAGCGAAAGCCTGCAGCTAAGCCTGCAAAATCTCTTGAGTTCTACTCCGATACATCAGATGATGATGATGCAAATGATGAAACCTATTCTCTTGCTAAAGAATTGCCAAAAGCTCTTTCAATAGCACTGGAAACAGCTATCTCCAATATGAAGCAGATATCCAATCCAACAAGGCCTGCAATGCTACCAAAACCTCCTCCACAGATTCTTGGGCTTCCATGTCCAAGAATGCAATCCACCTTTGAGAACAAGAGAAAGAGAGCCCAGAAGAATAAACATGAGTATGTGGGCAAGGGCAAGAGACCAATGGAATAGCTGAAGTCAGATGAAGAATATGCTAGGTTTCAGTCTTTTGTGTTTAGTTTACTAGGAGTACTCTTGATTGTAATGAATTATTTGCTAGTAATGAAGTTCCTTTGTTTTTCCTTTTTCTACTGAAATCATGTTACCACTGGTTGCAATAGAGTTCCCACTGTAACCAAATGTCAGCTGAATCATCAGTGGATAACATAGATAAGGTCTAAATAACCTAGAGCAACGATTCATCAAAGAGTAACAATTTAATTGTAAACAAGGAATTATTCAAACTGCAAGTCACTGATCATAAATACTGGAATCACTATTGTGTTGGCAATGGCTAATATATTGAAAGAATTAAGCATAGCAGTGGCTATACTCAATAAAGTCAACACTTAAGCATTGATACATTTTCCAAGAATACAGGACTCCAATTTACTCCTCAACTACCTGCACCTTCCTCTCATTAACTTCTTGAATCTAACTTAATATATATTAAACAGATCATTTAACACAAACCACTCAAATCACATACTCCATAACTTTCACTCTCAAAGAAACACCATGAGTCAATCAAGTCCAATCAATCTCTCTTCTAGCAGTTCATCTGATAGTTCCTGGGATGATTTTTTTTTGAAAAACCCTGGGAGAGTTGAAAAAGAGGAGTAGGAGAAGGTTGTATCCAAGAAGAGAAAGCAGTCACTTGCTCTTTCAAACCCTTTTTCTGCTGGACCTTCATCACTACAAACAGAGCCTCAGGATGCAACAGTCAAAGAAGATAGCTCAGAGATCAGCTCCTATGTGTCTCCATATGTCACAGATGATGAGACCTCTGGAAGAGTCTAGAGTGTTCCTCCTCTTGCAGTAGTAGCTCCTCCTGAAGAGTTGCAATCATCACATTCACTACCATTTCTACCAGTACCACCAACAACAGTTCCTTCATCATCCTCACCACCTACTGGTATAGTGGTGATGGGTTTAGCAAGCCCTAGGGTGTATGACTGGATTAACATGCGTGGAGCTCCCAAGGTGATGCCAAGCTGGGGCTTTTCCAAGAAGCCATAAAGGATGAATGATGGGTAGGAAGGGGATGGGTTGTTTGTTGTTGTTTTATCAGTTGATGTAGTAATGTTTGTACTTTGTACCTCATGGATGTAATTTTACTGCACTTTCAGTGCAGTTTTGTAATAACAATAATAATCCATGTTTTCTTATATCATTAGTGTTCCTGCATCACACATATCAATCCACTAACTTCATTAACAAAAACTGACAGACAGTCTATTAGTATGCACAAAATCAAAAGAAAATACTTGTTGCCAGTCATGTGCCTTGAACACCCATTATCTGTATATCCTTGGTTTGACCTTTTCGTCCTTGGATGTTCCTGCACACATGAGTAAAGAATTAGTTTCTTTTAGGGACCCAAGCCATGATTGACTTGGATCTGCCTCGTGTATCAATATAGTTAAATCTATCAAAGGTCATTGATACACCATTGGTATTGGTTGTAGAGGTATTTCCTTTAGGTTTCCATTCCCAACGTGCTGAGGCCTTCACAGCATTGCCCATGTCCCCCCTTTTCTTATTAAAAACCCTTGCAGTGGTAACTTTTGTATGAGCAGTGGTAACTGCTGATTTCTTTTTAGGTACCCACTGTTGGTTATTATAAACCTTTTTAGTTTGAAAGGTTCTTTTTCCTGTTTGTGCAGATTTATTAAAACTTGTTTTAGTGTTTGCACTTTTAACAGGTGACTTAGGGTGAGCAGTGTTAACAGTTTTTGCAGTGGCAAGTGTTTTGAGGCCACTTCTAAGTTGAACTGCTCTTGGGACCATGTTGCAATTAGGGCTGGGGTGTACATTATGTTGATTTCTGTTAGACTCCACCCTTTTGATCCCATGAACTTCCCTTCTCCCAACATGATAGTCACAATAAGCATGTAAATGATCAAAACTACCACAGATATAGCATGCCTTATTGTACATAACAAAATCACTACCTAGTTGTCGAGATTTAACATGATTCCAACTCCTCTGGTTACCCTTAGGAGCTGTAGGCTTGTTCCTATACATCTCAGCATACTTAACAGTTGGTCTAGGTTTATTAACTGGTTTCCTAGGTTCCTCTGTAACAGTATTAACAACTTTTGGGAGAGGAGTCTCTACTTTCTTTTTACCATTCTCATCAACAACTGATGAGTCACTAGCAATCTCAAACACATCATTCTCTAGCTTACTCTCTTCCTCACTCTTCACAACTGTTTCCTTTAAAGGACCATATTCTCTTTCAAGATCCTTAAAGTCTTCTATGCCAGTATGAGCTAAATCTATACCTGGAGGTGATGAAACACCTCTTAGTGGTGATGGAGCTGTATTATAACCCATACCAGACTTAGCCTTATTGTATATTTGAGCATTCCAAATTTTATCAATTGACTTAGACTGATAATAGCATGTGTCTAAAATTAAATTGACATTTTCAGTTTTCTGCTTAAGTTTATCAAGCTCCTTTTGGTATGCCTCATTCACAGCTGTAGTAAACTCTATCTCTCTCCTAATGAGAATCATATCATCATTATATTTTGACTCATTAGCCTGATAATGCTCTATTTGCTTTTCTAAAACTGCCATAGCTCTCCTAAGATTAGCCACAGTATAATTAGCATTATATAACTCTTGTCTTTCATTAGAGTACAAATCATTAAGTCTTTCAACTTCTTTAGCAGCCCTACATGTTTTAGAACAACTATCAAAGTTTTGTACCTCAGAATCAGAGAAAGCCATGAGAGCAAATTCAGTAGCAACAAGAGCAGCATCTGTATGTTCTTCTTCAAGATCATCAGCCATGAAGCTCCAATCATAGCTCACACCATCAATAGCCAACATAGCCTTTGGTTCTTCCACAGTTGGTCCCTTCTTTTGCTTGTACCATGTAGACCTGTTGTCCTTGGCCTTTGGTCTTCTACATTCTCTAGCAAAATGTCCAAACTTGTGGCAGTTAAAGCACTCCACTTTCTTCTTATCAAAACCTGCAGTATCATCACCATTAATGTGAATAGGCTTGCCAGTCTTCTTGTAGAATTTCTTAGCCCTCATGCTAAAAAGAGCTATCTGCCATTTTATATCCATCTCTTCCAAGTCATCTTCATCAATTTGCTCTATGTCTTCATGAGTTAAGACAGAGCCATCAACTTGTGTGGAGATGAAAGCATAAAAGGTAGGATCTCCAATACTAGCAACCTTCTTTTTGGAACCTGCAGTGGTAACATTAACATTACCAGTGGAAACTTTAGAACCTACAGTGGCAATATCATCATCACTTTCATCTTCAGAATCATCACTGTCAACAGAGGTTGACAACAATGCTAAGCCACTAGAGCTTGTACAAAGTTTCCCTGCCTTCTTTAACCTTTGCTCAATTAATTTGAAATTGTTGTACAGATCATTGAGCTTCATTGTTTCAATGTCTGTTTTGTTTTCCCATACCGTAACATTGGTTTGAAACTCTGAAGGCAAACTTCTTAGAAACTTCAAATTCAGGTCTTCCTTTTCTACCTCAATGCCAAACACAGTTAGCTGTGTAACAATCTTCTGAAGTTTGGTAAAAATGCTATCAAGTGAGTCATTGCTTGAAGCAGAGAAGTTTTCATAACTTTGCTTTAACAATGTCTTCTGAGTCTTCTTTGTTGCATCATTACCACCAAACACTGAGCTAATCTCTTCAAACAGTTCTTTAGCAGTCTTGAATTTGCTGAATGCAATGATCTGATCTCTGGGAAGAGTCATCAGTAATAGACTTCTAGCCTTAAGATCATTCTTCCTCATTGCCTTTTCAACATTGGATTCAGGCACTGAAACTTTCACAACATCTGTTTCTCCAACCTTCACAGTACTAGTCACGGGCTTGAAAGAATCACCAAGTTGAATGATCTCCCATAGAGCATAGTCCTGTATGAGGAAGTATTGCTCAATCAATATCCTCCACATCTCAAACTCATTAAGCTTAAGCTTAGGAAGTCTGGATGTAGAAGAAGAGTTTGATTGGTTGTTTTCCATCTCCATTGAACTGAGTGAGTGAGTTAAGCAAATTCTTTAGATCTTCTAAAACAAAATACCAGAACCTTCGTTCTGATACCACTTGATGGATCTTGGACACTCTCCTTGTGTCAATGATATTTTGTATAATATTATCAAGCAAGCGGAATTTACTTAAGTAATACTTAGAAGAAGAATTATATAATGTATGAGAGTAAACACAAGTTAACACAAAACTTAAGCTCCAATATTATTAATGAAATAATACGAGTGATCTTGGTATCACTAGGGTTACACCTTGAAGCTTTCGTAGGTAATGTAAAGTAATACGTACCTAAGACAATGACCTAGGATCTCCTTTTATACAACAAGGAGTCCTTTACAAGATAAGTATATAGCTAACATAATAGAATATACACAAGATCTATTCTATACTTATCTAGACGCGTTTAACCTTATCATAAACTGATAGCAGTGGTAATAATGAACTTGCAGTGGGAATACGTTTCCACTGCTAGTATTATTCCGAGCATTGTAAACCACTACTGTCCGTGGTAACAGATTATTCCCAACAGTTATGTTCTTCGCAGAGAGTTGCAGTTATGTTTTTCGTAGAGACTTGCAGTTATGTTTTTCGTAGAGACTTGTGGTTATGTCCAGATTCAATGTATCTGCCTAGAGACTTGGCGTAGAGACTTGTAGCCTATTTTCAGTAGAGACTTGGTGCCTATTTTCGTAGAGACTTGGCGTAGAGACTTGTACCCTATTTTCAGTAGAGACTTGGTGCCTATTTTCGTAGAGACTTGGTGTAGAGACTTGTAGCCTATTTTCAGTAGAGACTTGGTGCCTATTTTTGTAGAGACTTGGCGTAGAGACTTGTAGCCTATTTTCGTAGAGACTTGGCGCCTATTTTTGGTAGAGACTTGTCTTTACAATTTCTAGCAACTTGTCTCTGTTGTTACTAGTGAGTTTCTCTTTAGCGACTTGGCCACTTAGCGAGTTGCTCTTTAGCGACTTGGTTCATAGCGACTTGTGTTTAACGACTTGGTTCATAGCGACTTGTGTGTAGCGACTTTCTTCATAGCGACTTATGTGTAGCAACTTGGTTCATAGCGAGTTGTCTCTAGCGACTTGAGCATCTAGCGACTTGTAACTAGCGAGTTGCCTTCATAGAGGATTGTTAGAAGAGGTTTGACCATTTCATCAGTGTGTTTTGTTGACTTTTCCCGACAAAACTTCAAACGGCTATAACCTTTGATTCATAACTCCGTTTTCAGCGTTCTACCCATCAAAACGACCGTGAGAACGAGGAGAATGGCACGCCGAATGAACTAAAGGCCTAAATCTGCTCTGAACAGAAGTTATTGAGGTTTTTAAGTTTTTAGACCTAAATTTCTCCGTAAAATCGTGCATCAACCAACCCAAATCTCAACCAAACAACATCTTTGCTAATCCTACAAACAATCATAAGTCCTAACACACAATTGTCTATCATTGTGACAATCCATCAGTCATCTTAATACGTTCCATTGGTCATTGCTTAACGGTTTGGTCTTGATTTTAGTAAAATCCCGCGAAAGATTCTATTTTTCGGTTTAAATCATAGACTTGTAAAATCCCGTGGATTCATCAACATCATGTCTTACACTCCTGATTCAGTGATTTCAGAAGTACTCAAACTGTATGATGTTGTAGACAACCATGAGAATATTAGCTATACTGAACGGTTATAGATGATGGAATCAATCAATGATGATTTGAGTTCTTCAAGCTCCGAGTCCAATGAGAAAGATTTGCACCTGTTTAGGCTACCGAATGCCATGCTAAAGGAAAGTAGCATTGAATCTTATCAACAACTTCACTCACACCTTATGTTACTCACACCAATTGGAATGGAACGAACATGCATTGCCCTTTTCCGTCAAGACTTTTCCACATTAACGGGAACAGTACTATTGAACTTAGAACAATTGGAACAACAACTTGATAAAGAGAAGGTTCAAAAGGGTAGTTCCAGTGCTGCACTTCAAGTGATCCACAACCAATTTCAGTCATTCATCAGTGGGGAATTTACATCAGATTATGATCAAGACATGACTGAAATGTCTTTCAAGAGACACACTGGAATGGAAATTAGCGTGTTCATTGAGACATTCATACAACTCATGGATAATGTGGATAAGTACATTGAGGAAGTTACACATAAAGATGAAAACGTGAATGAGTGTCAGGTGCAGTTGAGAGATAGTTGTGATAAGTTGGGTAATGTATCTGTTGAAGAATCGGGTGTTGCTGAATGCAGAATGTCAGAGTCAACATATAATGATGAGTCGGGTAAAGCACCAGATGATGGATCAGTTGGCACTGAATACAGAGGCTCAGAGATTGATAAGCTTGACATATCCAGCGGTCCAGTGACTCTTGATACTCATGATGTGGATGCAGATATCAGACCAGAAATTGAGCAGGTGTCATGTAATGAGGTACCCTTTACTGTTCAACATAGTGCATCTGCTAAAGTACTTAAACAAACTGATTGTGATGCTGAACATGACTTTCATAACTGTTCTGTTACTGAGGCTGAGTCTGTGATTAAGTGTTTCAAAACAAAAGATATGGTTGATAAGAAGGCTTTTGATGAACTTTCAAACAAATTCTCAAATCTTGAAAAACATTGCATTTCACTTGAAATCGCGATTCAGAGTAAAGAAGAAAGTTTTCAACTTAACAAACCATGTAAAAAACCGGAACTTCCTGAATTCCGTGAACTTTTTGAAATTAACACTTTGAAAGCTCAGCTTCAAGACAAAGAGTCAACCATTTACAATCTGAAGAAACATATTTCTGTCTTGAATGAGAAAAGTAATTTAGTCATGAATACACAAGACGTTGATGCTATTATAACAAGAAATAATGAACTGTCAATTTATGTGGCTAAACTACTAAAGGATAATGAGTCTTTGAGAAAGCATCACATAGAACTAAGTGACTCTGTCAAAGAAGCTAGAACTAAGTCAATGGAACAAACAAACTCTTTGATAGAAAAAATTGATGAACTCAAAGCTCAACTTCAGGATAAGAGTTTCGCTATTGTTGCCTTAAAGAATGAGCTTAGGAAAACAGTAGGGAAAAGTGTGAACACTAAGTTTACAAAACCATCAACCTTGGGGAAACCAGTTTCTCATCCCATTAGAAATCGGTCTGTTGTTAGGCAGCCTACTGCATTTATATCCGAAAGACTAAAATTTTCAAAAACACGGTTTGCCTCCCAAGTTGATGAGAAACAAGTTTTGTCAAAACCAGTCACTTCACCTGTGTTACCTAAGAGTCATGCTTCTAGTTCCTCTAAACCTCAACATGCAGCTACTTTTACTCCCAGCACCTCTAGGATTAGTTCAAAAACAGTGTCAAAACCAAGCATTAAAACCCAGAATTCATATGATATGAATGACTTGTGGAAGAACTATTATCTAGAAGAAGCTAGGAAAAAGGCACTGATTCGAAAAGACGGAATTTTAGGTGCAAGACCTAGGGTGATGAATTCTACGAGATTTCAAAGCACTGCTAGTAGTTGTAAACCACTACCTAGGAACACTCAAAAGACTAGGGATTGGCGTACATCTAAGAGTATTTACGTGCATAAGAATGCTAAGCATGTAGAAAACAAAACTAGAAATTATGAGTCTTTTCCACATAAGAAACATTTTCCTAATTCACATGCCAAGGTACAATCTACTAAGACTACTAATGTGACTAAGGTTCAACATGTTATGAAGCAAAACAAACCAAAAACTTCGCCTAGATGGATACCAACTGCTAAATATTTGGAAAATAGGAACAAGGATAAGTCTTCCACTATGCATAAGAAGCCTTACAATCCTAGATCTTGCCATAAGTGGATACCGTCTGGTAGAATGTTTAAGGAGGCTGGACTTAGGTGGATTCCTACCGGAAAGCTGTTTTCTGATGACAAAATCAAGGTTGACCGTGAACCTCCAAAGGGTTTGGATACTAATGTCACTAACCAATATATATGCAATCAAGCTTGTGATGTTAGTGCAGGTAGTCCTTACTCAGTTGCAGATACTTCAATCCTTCAATACATGGACTGGTTTAAAGTATGGATAACACAAGGATTGATATCTCATAATTCACGGGTTCAAGTAACTCAACCTTGATATTCAACCGGCTATGACGTCTGTTCACATCAGTTCAGGCCTCGTTCTTCATCATTATGGCGTCTGCAGATAACACTTCAGGCCCCTTTCCTCAAAGAAAAGAAAAGTGTACGCCTCAGTGCGCTTTATCTTCAGAAGAAGAGAAATCTTCATTTTTATGACCATTCTCATCGACATTCTTCATCAACAAGCTTCATGTTTTTCCATGCCCATTCAATCCTCAAGTGGATCTCCATTCATTGGTATACATTCTTATTCACTTGATCAATCAAAAATGGCAAACTTCATTTGCAATTTTTGAGGGGGGGAAGAGGGAATATACTACATGGTGATGGATGCTTGAGTTATGGTCATACGACTCTCCAACGCCTAATGTCTTCACTCACTAAGGATAATTGGGATATACCATTTGGGATTCATTGTTTTTCAAGAGATGTTTGATGAGTACTTCCAATCTCCAACGAATGTTGATCATCCAGTTTCTGAAGCTCATGCTCCGGTTCCTACTGACTCAACTGGCATATAAGAAGTACTTCTCGGAATTCTCAAGAAACCTCATCTCCAGTTACTTCACAAGGCGTGGATAATGACTATCATAATCTTTTCAGTTGCACTCATGAATAGTGATCCGCTCTTTGGTATCCCTTTGCCAAATCTTCACGGATCATTGTTTCATTGTTCTTTCCTAAATGTGCGCTCTGTAAATCAACCACATGAACATTAAGGAAAATGACTTCCTCATCCGCTTAAAAACATTATTGGTGAATCTTCCAGATCATTTTCTACATGTATACCTTAAGGAAGAATGCATTAATGTTGAGGAATCATTTGTTCCGGTTCATTCAGTAGGTCAATGTACATCCGATTGTATGTTGTTTTCACGTGTTGGGAATTTGTCACAAGTTGATGACTTCAGAGTTAATCATTTATCACTTATTTGAGATTGAAGTTGACTTTCAACAAAGGCGTGTTCTTATTTGATAACTTGCTCGGGCTTAAGATTTTGAGTTGATTGGTTGAAGACCTGGTTAACTATCACTATTAGGAGTTAGTTTGTTTTACTCAGTGTCACATGCGGATGATGATGTGGATAATCTCAAGAGGTGTTAATGTCTCATACTTTGTTTGAGTAGTGAGTACTTAGAGATTTGCTTGAAGCAGAGATTCTCGACACCGTTCTTCCATCATTAAGTGCAAGCTTAAGATACAAATGCGGGGAATTCGACATCAGTTTCAAGTTTGGTATATCGGGTTTTCTTCAATAGTGGTCACTTCAAATTGTCTACACATGGGTTGATAAAGATAGTTAGAGAGAGAGTTTCTATAGCAATTGATTCTCACAAGATTCATTTGAGCTAATTTTTGTTCTTCTCTATTTCAAGAATATTTGGTATGCATAATGTGTTGCTGATTCTGAGGTATCAAAACCAGCAAGGGGGAAGGAGACATACATCTAAACACACAACGAGTACACGTGATGAACCTAATACTTCGTCTCTATTGAAGTAATCCCGGTAAAGACAAATGTCATAACCGTAGAGAAACTCAGTGTTTACTCATAGCCTTTAGTGTGTTATTCCAACTGTTTGGGGGAAGGATGTATTATTCCAACTATTTTGGGGGAAGGATATATTATTCTAACTATTTGGGGGAAGGATGCATTATTCAACCATTTGGGAGGAAGTGGTCTCTGGATACTTTTGGTATGTGGTAAATCAGCCTTCAGTACGAAGAAATATGAGAAGAATATTTGGAACGTGAGATGATATTGCTGATCGACATCTTCTATATGATTTATGATAAAGTGCTTCCGGTTAGTGCTTTATGTACACAATGTAATGATGATTCCGATGAGATCGCAACCATCAGGGGAAAGATATTTGTACATCAGGGTCGCACAACATATTCACATGATCAAGCTTAATTAGTTATTCTGGAGTTGACATCCGCAGAGGAGATCAGTGATTCAACCAGTTACTGTGATGTCGTTGTCTCTACTCTGGTTGGGTAAGTGTGTACATTATGGGCTAATTGGTTATATGGGAGATAACTGGAATGCACTTGGTAAAATGAAGATGTTGATGTATTATTCCCCTGAATAGACAACTGGTCAATCTCGAAGAGTAATGTGTACATCGGGGATGCACAACAGGTTCAATGTGATCGGTTGCGATCAGTTATTCCGGATTTGATAACCACTGAGACAATCAATGTTTTAATTTGTTATTTCGATGTTCTCGTCTTCTTCGGGGTGCTGATCTTTATTCAATGAGATCATATGGTCATTATTCTTAGATTGTCGGTTTGGGGGGAAGCTACCAAAGATTCACATCTAGAAGGCTCATGTTCAGACGATTTTTCTTAAAAAGCCTCAAATGCTTTGGTGGTGAAAGTTTAAGAGATGTTGATTCCTTTCTTCTACAACGTGTTGAACGATATCTTTATCTCGGTACTCATTTCATCATCCTCTTAAACTAATTTATCTCTTGTAAATATTTATTCGAAAAACAAAATACAAAATTATAAAACCTTCAAAAATCAAATAGAAAAATATAAAACTTTCAAAATCCATAAAAAATTGAAAAATTCAAAAAATCTTCAAAAAGATATTGTCATTTTGTCATGTTTTTCTCGATTCGATAATATCTACGGTCTTGATGCTGTCATTCAAAGAATGACACGGGACTTTAGATGTTGTTCGAATTTTTATATTAAAAAAAAAAAAAAAAAAAAAAAAAAAAAAAATCAAAAAAATCAAAAAATATTTTTGGGAGAAAGAGAAACAATGGTTTATTGTCATTTCAGGCAGTAACCCGCTTTTCAAAGAAATAACAGAGCCATGCTTTATCTTGGTTTTCAAAATTCTTGCTCTGATTCTTTTAACTAATCCTTACTATCTTATGAAGACTAGTTGTTTTGATAAATAACTCGGACTCTATTTTTGATAATCATCTGGACTTAAAAGTTTGTCAAAATATATATCTCTCAATCAACAACTTATGTCATTGATTGAGGGGGGGAATGATTTCAATTAAATCAAAAAGTTATTTGCCATACAATTATTTTCAAAAGATAATCTTGCATGTTTATTCAATGGAGTTTAAAGTCTAAATATCCGATCCTTATAAGATAAAACGCTTTCATAATCAAGTCACAATTCTCTTTAAAAGCTTTCAAAATCAATTTAAATCTACAGAGATCACAAATCTCAAATGATTTGATAATTGTGATCGGGGGACAATTTGTGATTTAAATTGGATTTAAACTGATAATTCAGTAAATGGTTTTATAAGGATGTACAAGCTCTCCTTCCCACATGTGCCAATCGATTTCAAATTTTCCATGCACATGTTGAGGGGGAGCATCTATCTTAAACCACAAATTATTGAAACGTGATCAATTTATCTCAATGTGCAGTCTTTTCCTAATATGTGCAAAACATTTTCAAACATCTATGCACATATTCAGGGGGAGCAAACTTATGAAAACCTCATCCTTCCCCAAAATGCTTTATCTACTTGATTTGACTAGGGAAGTGATGTTGATATCTTTTAGAAAATGGAATTCAAAGAAGTTAATTCTTCCTCTTGCCTCCGTGTGCAAAACGATTTCAAACACTTGATGCACATGTTGAGGGGGAGCTCTTGTTCTAAAAATATCAAAAACCATTCAGGTAAAAAATGCTTTGATAATATATCATAAGTATCTGGATTGATTTTCAAATGGTTTTCAATTGGTTCCAATGGCAGATGAACAATACCAAGTAGACCGACCAACTTTACTTTATGTATGGTGATATAAGGATGATAAGGTTAGGTATTTGTTCCCATGATCCGCTAGAACCGGAGGGATCTACCCAGGGACAATCCACTAGATAGTGTAGAAGTCCTTAGGTATATTGAAAAAAAGGAGAAAAATGAGATAAGGGAAGAGTGCGGACTGAGACTGAGCTAGTACTAGAAAAAACCCAACAAGGTTCTAGTTATGAAGTCTCGGTAAGCACTGAAGGGGTTGAAGAATGAAAAAGAATTGAATGAGAAAAGGGTGAAAACAAATAGCCCTCCAATTATTCAACCTTAGGGCAGATACCGGGTTCAAATTCATTTGCTACTGGTGGTTACCAAGGTAACATCGGTATTGAAGACAAGACCTCATGGACCCAGTGACGCACTGCACTTCAACTTCCCAAACCACTCAAGTTCCTCTTAAAAGGACTTGTTTCATTCTCACGGGGAACCGACATTATCTATCGACTTTCTCTTAGAGATTGTTGATATCGAAGGAGGAGACCCTCTCCCTAGTCTCTGATATAGGATCCAAATATGCACAAATTGAGTCTAGAGCCACGAGATCATCAATAAATCTTATTAGGACACTTTCAAATGAAGACTCTCTGTTTCACACAATGTGGAAAGAGAGATTATATCTTGAGTCCTACGCATTATCCTTGTGGTATTGCCAGAACATCCGAGTGATATGTAAACATATTAACAATGAAGATGGAAAGCCTTCTGGAGCCAACATCAAACAAGCTCCTGGTAGGTGGCATGTGAGATCTATTCTATAGATCAATCATGTGACAACTGAACAGAAACAATGGGGCGATTCAATCTTTTGAATCAATCCTGGTTTAGGTTATGGATTGACGGATACCTTTGAAAAACCGGTCGTTGTGCTTAAAAACTCTTTTCTTTAGCACTTCGACCGTGTACGAATATTTCAAATCAAAAGGTGTTTATGATTGATAATTGATTTTTATTAAAACCTTCGTTGTATTGCAAAAACAATTTCTATTGAGCGATACACGATTGTTTTTCAAATCTCTTTTCATCAATCAGTGAATCTCTATTTGCTTATTCACTCACTCCGTGTTGTCTTCTTTGAGACGTTCCGGTTTGAGAACAGCTAGAGCAGCTACGAAACCCTGTCAAGGAAATTCTTCGGAGTTATACCTGATCACAGGCAGTACATGTACTGATCAACGGGGAACCGTGGGCCGTGTACCTCAATTCAACGAAAGTGATCAAAGACACTTTCGTGCGCTTTATTGCTAAATGTTTTATGCAGGTACGCCCTACGTTTACAACTGATCAGAATGAAGCAGTCAATCCATAGCCGCATGCTCACTCAACACATTCATCTCGAAAGAAATCATGATTAGTGCATCAATGACTCTGATATTTTCACTCCATGCTTCTGCTACGCTGCTGCCAATATCATGAATCAACGAAAGCTTCCGCTACTCTGATGAGAATATATCATGATCCAGAATGTGAGCATGTCGGTCCGTATGTCACAACATCACATAATACCAACACCACAATGGATGTCTCAGAGATTTTTGTTAGCTGATGATCTCAAAACTGACTCAAAATTATTATCACGTGGATCAGTAAAAAGACCTCCACTTGGATTTTCCAAACATGCTATGAGAAGAATCAATGACTACGAGCTTCAGAGCAAAGTACAACATCAAGAATGAAAGAACAATTTTTAATGTAATATCTGTTTGTATTCAATATATGTTTAATGTGTGTTTGAGGTGACCTCCCTTAGGGGGAGATTGTTAGGATTTAGTAAATCCAGATTATAAAGAGTCGGTCACCTCAAGTATATGTAATCGTTAGAAAGCTCGTAGTCGTAGATTATTATATGTTAAGTAGTATTTAGTTTATGTAACACCGTGGAGGACGGACGAGTCTTTACCCACTGTATGCCTGATCCACAGCCCATCAGTTGGCGTTTTATTGTAAGACTATAAATACTCTCTACCTCCCAAGGTAGAGAGTTGGAGCTCATAATAACATTTTTCTTTCTCTCACTAAAGTTCCCAAACCTCTAACTTTCTCTCTCTAGAATCATCTTGTACGCCTACTTTGTGTTTGGTTTTATGTGTATGTGAAATCCAATATGTTATAAAGGGATATGTCGCATTTTTTATGTCGGGGACGAATGAGTTGGGATGAGAAAAGTTGGATGGAACGGGGTTCTAATTGAGAAAACTTGAGACGATGCACATTAGTCGCACGCCCTGGTGGGCTTTACAAAACCAAACGGATTTTTGATGAGAACTGGGCCTCGGCGCAATCTTGACAACACCTATTTTACACCATGGCTTTGGACTGGGCATGGGTCCAAGATCACATACTCAGTACAATCCAACACATAAGGTGTAAATTTTGGCAGCGTGTTTTGCCACTTCAGTTTTTGAAAACGATTTGACACAAGGGAAGAAACACTGTATCTCGACAAAAATAATATTGTGACTTGAAGCAACTAATAGTGCAAGTACTAGAGGTGACTCGGAACAACACAAACGTTATATAGACATATCCTTTGGAAGGTTTACTCATATACGACGTAACACATTAACCGAAATTCATGACAACCAAAACTTGATTTGTGCTAATCGGGTACTACCCGATTTGAGTAAATGACTCGACGCTCTTGATTTAAGGCGGTACGAGTCGACACAATAAGTAGCAGAGATTACCCTTTATGGGGGATATTGACCTCAGCCGAGGTGAGTCAACATCTCGAGTGGGTCTTCACTCTTAGCCAAGTCATAATAAGAATAAGTCAATGAATATGCTAGTTCATAAGTCTAAAGCCAGGAATTAAGCCAAAGAAAGAAACACAATTAAGCCGAAACTAATGACAAGCTAATAAGCAGATTTTTGAAATACGCCGAGATGACAATAGCAATTAAGCCGAAACTATGACACCAAAATATTGTTTTTCTGTTTCTTTCTTTTTGGGTTTCTCGACAGCCACACAACAACATTATTTTTAACTTAGCAATTTTATTACCAATATTGTAATATCATTCTAACACCCAATAATTAATTTCAATCGACACAAACAAATAATGTAAATTCGAATTACAACTTAATGTAATTACAAATCATTAGACAATAAAACAATGATGAGGAATGTGTTCTTACTATGTACTCAATTAGTGGTTGAGTAGCTATGAACACCGAAACTCACGAGCTCAATTGGAGAGGACTCGGGATGGAGTAGAACAATTAACGACTTGAGATGGCTTCCTTTTACACCAGTAGCAAAACCCCCAACTCAATTTTGAAAACCCCTTTAATTGGAAGAACCCTAATTTTTGATGATTATGAGTGACGGGTGAATTAAAATCTGTAAAAGAAACCTTCCTATGTATAGATGAATAAAGAGAATGAGGCATCCTTGCTTTCTTGTCCTAGTGTGTAGAGAGACCCTCCTTCTTGGCTAACTTAGTTGTCCACAGCCGCCCTTTTAGACGGATAGCATGATAGGTGATAGTTTTGGCATGTGGGACAACATATTTCGTGGTTGACTTGATAGGGAGGAAAAGATTCCACCATTTTTGTGTTTATGTTTTCTTGTTTGTGTCGACAAGAGAGAGAGAAGAAGCAGCAGGTCTGGAACGTGGGAGAGAGAGAGGGTGGTAATATTATCTCTTTTGTTTTATTATAATATACTGTATAATTTGTACTCCGTGTTTTATCGAATCCTCGAGTAAACGTACCTTCCTGTTACCCGAAAAATATAAAAATTATACTTTCGGAAACGATTTCTTAAATGTAATAATATGACATTTTGTTTATGTTGAAATTGGATTATAACTGTTTGCCATTATTTAATTGGTGTCGGTATGCGTGTGGTGCCGTGATTCTCTAAATTAACGAGATGACCTCTCGTTTTTAGATCTAATTATTGACAACTGTCAGAAAATAGTCGATTTTTATTTTCATGACGTGATAACTATCATTATAATAATCCGAAATTTTACGGGTTGTTATAGAGCAATGTGTTTTTCCCCAAATTTACATGTTAAAGGTATCATTCTATTCAAGCTAGATATTGATCCTTAAGCTTGGAATGAAACTTCGCTTGGAATTTAGGGAATAAAACAAACAACCTTGAAATAGATTTTTATCTGGAATAAACAAATGCGGAAAAGTAAGTCTAACACAAATGCAATATATCATTTGAGCAAGTCTTAAAATGGTATATTTCACTTGGAATAATTTACATGGATGGAAACCTTGTGTTTTTAAACTAAGGGTTTATCATGTATATATTATACTAGCTTCATAGCCCGCCCGAATGGGCGGGCTAACTTCATGATAATACTTGACGAAATCTAACTGGACGTAAATATGTAGAAAATGTTTAAGACAAAAAGTAAAGATGTAGAAAATGTTAAGACACTTGTTTCACTTCTACGAATAAAGGATATTATCAGAATACACTCTAAATGAACAAAAGAATTCATAGGTTATAGTTTAGTTTGGTCGAACAATCCAACCCTCAAGCACCATATATTCGCATCTTTGGATATAGTTTTCTAACATGTTTAGCAGATACTTTTAAATCATATAAGTAATTCACAAAGAAATATTTCACCACTCGCATATACAATTTCCAGAACTTTGGAGCTTAAGCTGATGTTGCCTTCAAAATTTTGTAACTCCATCTAATAGTCCATATAATTTACAACATTATATGTAAAACTCTCTCCATCTTTACAGCTACCACTCGCATATACAATTCATACTACCATTATACAATTCATATACAATTCATACTACCATTATATATCAAACTCTCTCCATCTTTACAGCTACCATTTACAGCAGGGTGCTGCACAAGAGTCATCACAGCAGCCTTTGTTAACAATGCATTCATTACCTTAGACTTAACCTAAACATCCAATAATTCATTTCCCAACTATCAGAACCCATAACATATACACACATTATCGAATGAACATAAAACCGAGATAAAAAAATCTAATAAAAATGATATAGAAATAGAGACCAAAGATAATAAGAACGATTGCAATCAAACCAAGATAAAAAAGATAGTGTCAATCAAATGGACATAAAACCAGCCATAGTCTAATTAACAATAACTAAACTAAAATCAATTCATTAACCATAAGCTTATTAATTTGTATCATTTCATCTACAAATAGTGACACAAACCAACTAACTTAAAATAAATCGACACAACCCTAATATTGCAAAACTAAAATTGGGGATCCATACTATACCAAATAATTAACCACACAATCAAATCTTATCGCAATGTAAACACCTAATTTCACAACCAGAAACAAAAATCATCAATAATTCATAACTAAAAATGAAACATCAAAATCCCTAAAATGAATCTGAAATCCTATAATCAAGCTAAAATCATTACCTTTAATCGTAATTTATATTAAAACCCTCACCTTGTTGCGTTGTTTAATAAGAATTCGTCATCACGAAACCAAGGACGAAGACCATACATGATCGAAGCATACCTTAAGTGGATTAATTTGTTGAAATTGAATTGGGGTGTTTTGATATTTGGAAATGCGGAGTAAAAAGGGGCGTTTGAACAAAATGGTTAACTGGCATTGAAGTTTAGGGTTTCAGTCATGTTTAGTTGATAAGATGGAAGATGGTAAATTTGAAGAAAGAATACCACTTTGGAAATAAGAGTTTATACACGTAATGTAGATTGGCTCAATGGTTGAGGAGTTTGTCTTACAATCTCGAAACCCAGGTTCGAACCTCGCAGTCTACCAATTTTTTTACTTGTATAACAGGATATTGTGCCAAGTCACCATTTCCACATCATCATATGATGCTCCATGTCATCATTAATATGCCTAGTAAGCATTAATGACGTGTCATGCTTAGTCCCATATATATGTATAGATTGTGTATAAGACTAGTTGTTGCTTTTGTATAAGAACAAAATGAGCTGACAACAACAATATCTAATTGAGAGAGTTTAGATTATTGTTAATATGAATGTTTACGAATTATAAAGCATAGTGTTGTATAAGTACAAATGATGCTAGAGGATTATTAATACTAGTTGTACTATGATTTCATCTTTGATGATAAATCTGCTAACTAGTTATGCTCAACATAGAGCATTGTTGCATTACACATTAAGGAATGAGAATACTTTACACGTTTAGAAAATGTAAAGATGATTGTCAGTATGTTGTTGTTTTCTAATACCTTATGCAAGGTAAGACGACATCTCCATACTATAACTCTTGTAATAGTATGAGCATATGCGATAAGACACTCATCTTATATTTCAAATCACTCACTACATGTGAAATTTGAAACAAGTATTCGGAAAGTTTACTCAGATGACTATTTAGTTTTTCTTTTAAAGAAGGTTGAGAATTTTGGAAACATTAGGGTTCAACTTACTAAATGAGCTTCATGCATATCTGTTTTAGTTTTTGGATAATTGGGATTGATAGACAATTTTTACTTTATAATGAATAAAGATACTTGGTATTTGTTATTCATTCATATAATAATTGTTATCCTATATTTGCATGTTTAATCCTTGAGTAATTTTATTATTCTAAATATGTCCATTGTCGGTTAACAATATGGGAATATTGTTATGTAAGGAAAATGTGAGTGTTGGTTATATTCTAACGAGAATGTGGAGTGTTCCCACCAAACTCATATGTATTCACTAGAGATGCATATTGGATTCCCCAACTTTCAAACATTTACTTTTGGATCCTTGTCATAAGTAAAATATTGAAAATGGTTTGTTATCTTCATCCTTAGACTTGAGATACAAGCAAGTTCTGTTGTGTGTGGATATCATTTTTTGTAAGTATATGCAAAATGCTATCTGAACAAGGTAGTTATAAAAGCTATATTTCGGAGTGATGTGAAGCAGCATCCACAACACTTGTAGTCAATAAAGGATTTGTTACTCCACTTGATATGTGCAGAAAGATACCATGGCGCCTCTCCAAATTTAATCAGATAATTGTTTGCTCAAACCCAAAGGGTAATGCAAGATTATTCTTGATTACATTTGGTATATATGAATTAAAATCTATAACGAGATTCTAAATGGTTAAACTATCTGGAATGATTTAAGATCCATAATCCATGGTTTAACGGTATCTATAACAAAGGATGATTAGAGCAAGACATTGAATGACCATGCCACTAAGAAACTTTTACCAAACTATTCTCTCTGACACTTTTAGTTAAAAAGCGAGTGAGAGCGTTTGCTAGGCGTTTCCGTCGTTAATTTTGTGTGCCATTCGACACACCAACTCCCAAGTGGAGCTGTTGGTTTGTGGGAGTTATAAACACACGTAAACGACTAGAAGTGTGTGAGCCGATGGGGGCACACACGATAAACACGAGTATACGTGTCAAACGTATTTTATACTTGAATGAATAATACCCTATATGAAATAACTTGACTCGATCATTGTTCGACCCATGGGCTGTTCTTGAACATGGACTTGGGACAAATCGGAGTTGCCTTGGGCCTTGTATACATCCAAACGATTGGGCAGAGACAAAGATGGGTTGTTTTGGTTTTTCAACTTGTTGACCAAGTAAATGCTTGCTTGGGTCGGTTTGTTTAAACTATAAAACAAAACACACCCTTCTTTAAAAACTCACGACATATAATATATCCTTAAAACTAGAAAGCAACATATTCTTTTACCAGCTTCCAAACTCATTCGATTGATACTCAAATCTATTGGGGTTTGAATTGGTTTTGCTTTGTGTTATTCCTAAACTTGCATCATACGTTTGATCCAAGTGGTGTTAGGTTTTGATTATTGGTTTTTGTTCCTCCTAATCGACAACAGCAACAAAAGCAAGAAGGGTTTCTGTTTGGTTTTCACTTATCGGACAACAAGAAGAAAAGATATCGGATCACTTAGTCCGATATCGGGTAAAAGAGAAGAAGCAGTTTCTTGGTTGTTTTCTTTGGAGTTCTTGGACAGAAACAAAACATGGTTTTTGGGTTTTCTGCTCGTGCTATATTCAAGGGTCAATTTGTTGATTGATTTTTATTAATACGTTCTCGACTAGCTACAATATCGAACGTATACGTTATCGGGTTTGTGTGTGATACTCATTGAGGCATCTATTTTAGGTGCTTAGTTTCGTATTGGTTTTATTGTCCGTTACTAAAGTTCAATTGCCAAGCAAGGTTAGGTTTTCTTTTATCCTTTTATTAATTAATTATTTATTAATTAATTGTTTATTAATGACGTGGTTAACCTAATTGTGATTACTAGATCCTTATCCACTGCGTACTCGTAGAGGTTAATTGGTTAACTTGTTCTAAAATCCCAACAAAAATTTGTTTAACACTGAAGGTACAAATTTTTGAGAAAGATTTTCCGTGTAGCCAGCTAATCCTTTCTTATAGTGAATATAGATTATCTAACTTAACAAATTTATTGGGCTGGTTCGTTTTGTACTTTAGTAAAAATCTATTTCAGAAGGCGAGCAAACAGAAAGTAAATATATAAGATCAGAAAGTATAATCAGTCCTTAGAAAAGTAAAACCTGTTGTTGAACAACATATAATTTTTCATTGCAGTCCTAAAGATCACAATATCATCCTTATGCCGACTCAAACAACACAAGTAAGTAATTATTACTCTTCAATTCTTAATAACGATCATTATGATGGGATACGGTTAGCAATTGGATCCTAATGTGTATAAACCCTAATTGTGCGATTAGGGTTTTCTTTCTGTAATTGTTGGTGCTGCATGCTGGCTTTCTTTTCGTGTTATTTGCTATTGGGTTTTGTTTTGTTTGTGGGTTTCGAGATGGATAAGGATAAGGGTTCCAAGTCTGATGTTAGGAATCAACCAATTAATCAACTAGGTTCGGCTACAACCTCATTTGCGGATATGTTTAAGGATACGCCTAAGAAGACTGTAAAGATTTCAGAGATGAGGAATGAGCAATGTGTGGCAGGTGCTAATGTTGTTATTCCTTTGGAAGCGGTCGATGAGGTAAGGTCTATATTCGTTAATAATTTGTATGGTTATTTCATTGGTAAGAGACTCGCTTTACCGATTGTTGAAAATTATGTGAGAAATACATGGGCAAAGTTTAGTTTACAAAGGGTTATGCTCAATAATGGTTTTTTTATGTTCCAATTTGAAACAAAAGATGGTACGGAAAGGGTGTTGGAAGAAGGTCCATGGTTGATACGATTGATACCTATCTTTTTGAATATTTGGACTCCGAACACTAAACATACAAAAGATGATATAACTTTAGCTCCAGTTTGGGTTAAACTCCATAATATTCCGATTGTTGCGTATTCTGAGGTTGGTCTTAGTTATAACAACGCAAATTGGTCATCCTATCATGCTTGATTCCTACACGAGTACGATGTGCCTTAAGTCGTGGGGTCGTAATTCTTATGCTAGGGCCCTTGTGGAAGTGTCGTCAAAGGAAGCCTTACTTGACTCTCTGGTGGTTGCTATTCCCTACCCTAATGGGTCCGGTGATTCATTGGAAAAAAATGATATTGAATATGAGTGGAAGCCGCCAAGATGTGAGACTTGTAAAGTATTTGATTATAATGATGATGGATGTCCTAAAAGAGTGAAACCGGTTGTGAAAGATAAATCGTTGGTTGATGAAGAGGGTTTTGTTGAAGCTTATAAGAAGAAAGGAAAAGGTAAGCTTCAGGGAACTAATCGTCAGGTTGATGGGATTCGTTTTCAAAAGCCTAAAGTTTCGTATTACTATAGGCCGGTTACTAAGCCAAAGAATGGAGGAGCATTGGCGTCAAATATAGGTTCTCCAACGGTTAATGTAGGTTCTACTTCTTGTAAATGTTGATGCATAATCTGGCGCGGACTGGATTCAACGACTCTCCTTGCACGTTAGTCGTCTTCTCGAGCCCTAGTAGACCTGTCAACAAAGAGAACCCGTTAGGAGTGGACCCGAGGCCGTAGCCCCGGGGTCCACCTCCGACGGTCAAGTTAGTATGCGATGTAGCATATCAAAGTTAGTTAGGGTTAGAGATAACATGTCATGTATTTATAGTGGATGGAGTAGGGTTTAGGCGTAGAGTGGGCCGCATCTGTCGGGCCTGACCCATTCCTGGCCCAGTCCGGACCATACGTCCACAGTAAAGAACCTACTACTGATCCTACTAGTAGTACGACTCCATCCCGGGATAACCAAGGTATGAATAATAATTGGGTGGATGATATCAACCTTGTTGATTTGAAGAATAGTTTTGATGTGCTTACGGAACAAGATGCGGTTTTGGAACCTGCGATTGGCAATACGTGTACTCCTGATGTTATCTCTAGTTCTTCCAAAACTACTTATTCATCGTCTATGAAGAACACTCTTATTGCTGACAAAATTGGGAAGCTTGAAAAGCTTATTATTGATGGAAAAACTACCCTTGTGGATAATGATGGTATACCTTTTAAAAAAGCTATTCGTTCAACTAAGGTGGGTAGCAACCCATTCTCTAAGGTGGGCAATGTGATAGTTTCTGACAGCGATGATGATGAAGTTTTTGATGATCAAATTGGGACGTTGTATTCTGAAAGTGGAAGTAAGGAGCATAGTCTTTATAAACAATAGAAAGTGGATACGGGTGATGGCAACAATTATGATGGTGATGATTTTGGCCTCTCTCCTGCTCAGTTAAAGGCTCCTGGAATTCAAGATTTTTGTCTTCACTAGGTTGCTTTATAGTTTGCGTAAATTGTATTTTTTATGATGGTTTTTGTTTTGGAGGTTTAGTTGGTTGTAGCTAGTTGTCGTTTATGGCATGTCATAAATGATTAGTGGTTGTGTCAAACGTTTGCTTGCGGTTAATGTGGTACCTCAGCCACATTCCATTGTACTTAAACGTTTATTTGGAGTAATATATTTTACCGGGTGGAATGCCCTTTATCCAAAAAAAAAACAGCACAAGTAAATGATAATGACCCATTTAGACAGTCTTCCTTCCAATTTCTTGAAACACAGTGAATAAGAGAAAGCTTCCAAAATGGCGTAAATTCCATACTCAGAAAAAGAAGGCCGGTGTCACACCTATATCTTTATAGCAGGAATGACTTATTAGTATTAGGTACAACCCCGACTATCGCTAGCTTAAAAAACTGCACACGTGTATGTGCATACACATGATGCATACATAAATAAATACACACACACACTTACACACACATATTCATTTAAAGCCCCTGCATGCAGGGTTATTTTACTACTTATACTTCATTTATTTGGTGTTGTCCAAACGCAATTTCAATCTTTGTTTATCAGCTTCTGTTGGTAATTTAACATCTGTTGCCAATCCAACCATCTCTAGAAACTTGATTAACTCCCATGTCAAATCGAATTGCCACCACTCCATTCCGTGTTGGGCTGATCTTGGAAAAGCATGATGATTGTTATGCCAGCCCTCTCCCAAGCTTAACATGGCTACCCACCTGTTATATTTAGCATATGATTTAAGTTATCTTACATATATATCCTACTTATATGTTGAACACGTGCATGGACTAATGTATATATGTACCAGTTATTTGTAGATCTATCAGGGGTATTCCATGGCCTCTGACCCCATGTATGGCACACAGAGTTTACAAAGTAGGTGAAATGGCTAATCAACACCTCTCGCATCCCCTGTATGAATTTAGTCATCCAAAAACAATTATAAACCTATTCTGTAAATCAAAGTTACGAGGTGAAAGTTATGCATGTTTATATGGTTGGAAATACATGGCTACTAAATATATACCATCCCCCAAGCCAAGTAGGGAAAGCCTCCAAGGAGATAGAGTAGAATTGCAAGTAAAGCGTGATGCCAAACGTGTGTACTATGAAGAAACCTATAGAACCATTGAGCCTTTAGCTCCGGGACATTAGAGCATCTTCCACTTCTTGATTCTCCAGCCTAGTTCATTTGATCATGAAATATCAAAGATTATGACATGATCAGATAAAGGTTACAAATATGTTATTTTATCATATAGGTCAATACATACCTTTGCAGCAATGTTATCGTTGTAAAGAAACCATCCCATATGACTGAACCAAATACCTTCTTTTGGAGTATGGGGGTCCTTATCTGTATCAACGTACTTGTGATGGTTCTTGTGTATGCTTACCCAAAATATTGGATCTCTCTGCGCATACGCTTAATTTCAGAAAAATAAAAGCACAAACCCATGTATTAAAAGAACTAGCCGCACAAACACATGTACAAGTAAATTACCTGGCTAGCCAGGGAACCACAGTAGACTAAGAAGTATTCAAGCCATTTTGCGACCTTGAAACTCTTGTGTGTAAGAAGTCTATGGTAACCTAGGGTCACACCGATTCCTGTTATCACTGCTAAAACAAGAGCCACCCATAAAGCTCCCCAACTGAAAAAGAAAATTGAGCAAGCAGCCAAGACATGACTTTCGATGACCAAAAAAAGGTAAGTCAAATCTACCGAATTCCATTTCCGTAACCAAAAACCTCCTTTAAGCTTCTTCTCTAAACAGGCGTCACTCCATTTGTCAATTATGAATGGCATTGCCCTACCCATCTAACTCTATTTTTGGACTCTTCTATAATATATATGTTATAACACTCAGTGCATGTGTATATATAGGGAAGAGATTTTGGTAATTCTAAGGATTGATAAGGGTATTTTAGTCAAAACCGCATTTTGAAATATAGAACCAATAATAATTTTCGAATTTAATGACCTTTTAATGTCAGGCATTTTTTTTTTCTTCTCATCGTGGTACACACCACATCGTGATAAACCCACAACCATTAATACTTGGATAGACAATTAAGACTCTTGATGTACTAGTTTAGAATTTGACTAATTTGCACGCAATGCAACACCAAAACATACATACAGCTGAAATATTTGATTGTAGTGTGGCGACAGCTAAACATCAAATGACCTAAAACACATTTTGAAAAACAGATGACACACCGACCACGACAACCAAAAGTTACTAAACACTAAACCGGGCTAACAAACCACAGCCATGTATTGTTGAGGGGAAACATAGGCTAAGAAATACATGCAGCTCCCGCGGGGCAGATTCAAAATCTAGTACTCCATCCATTTTTGAAACTATCTTAGCAAAGTACTTTACTTTCCATGCTTCTATTTTTTGGCTGTTATTTCACTTTTTTAATCCTATCTTCCTCAGTCATCATTTCTATTAAGTTGTTATGTTAAATGTTGAGTCCATTTTGTCTAGCTCTGGATATTAGATGTACACCTGATTAATAACACAACATAAACTATTTTAGCACTGTGTGTTAGTGTAACCGTAATGAGAGTTTTCGACCAATTGACTTATTTATTACGAGTATTAATGAAGCATTATCAATTCATCATAAGGACCAGATACAGTTACAAAATTATATATCAAGTCCGCTCTAGTATATATCCCACAATTTTAAGTTTTTAGTTTTAGAATTGCTTCTTGGAATCGTCATCCTCAAAAAGTCAATGGTGAGAGAAAATATTGAGTCGGAATGGAAGACGGTTACGAACCGTAAAACGCATCGCCACCCCATCGCTCATGGCAAACACAAATCCGCCTTCCCTAGCACATACAACCACCTCCAATCAACCACCTACTATTTCACGAATTTCCCTTCCAACTGGAACCATATCATCATGAAGGAAGTGTTTGCCCGATATGGTTACGCTGATGATGTGTTCATTCCAAGGAAAAGAAATTGTTCTGGAAAAGATTTGGGTTTTGTAGGTATCTCGGAATCAAAGACCAACTGGCTTTTGAGAAAGTTCTTAACAATATATGCTTTGGGTCTCAAAAACTGATATGTTACATTGCCAAATTTCAACGTCACCTCAATCATACCATAAACTTAACGAACCCAAAACACAACTACCTAACCCGTATCGTAAACCCTCTGGTGCTTTCAACATCACTAAACCTTCATGTGCCTACACCCTTCGGAACTCAGATCATCACACCCCACCAACACCCTCCAACACTCGCCACCCACCACCGCCTCCTCCTAATAACCTCCGGCCAACACCACCTCCCAACCCATACCTTCCTTCCCAACCACACCAATCAATCCCCCACTATCTTCTGTCATATGTGAGCTTAAATCAGTTGAAGGTGTTGCCATTACCCACAATATCCTTCTTGATCAAGGTTTCACTGACTTTAGAATCAAGTACTTAGCTGGGCTTCACCTTCTCATCTTGTTTCAAGACAGTACAACCACAAGCAATACCTGTTGAAATATATAAGTTGGGATGCAAGCTCATGTTTGACTTTAAGTCAAAGGGCTTGCTATGCCAAGTTGATCTAATGTTTGTATGTTTAACTGTTGTTAGCAGGTTCTAATATCTTGAGGGGTTAAAGTGTATCTTGGCTACTATAAAAGCTGGACCTAACCCTTGGCTGCATGATCACTCTCATATTGTTTCTCTCACATCAAAGCTGCGTATTTCTTTCTCTCAAGTTTGGTATGGTATTATTGGTATTGGTTAACTCTGATCATCTTGATCAGTTTCATAGATCGTTAGGTATTATTGAGGGTTATAGTGAGGATCTGTTGTATTACAATCTTTGTGGTGGGATAGATAGAATCCTTCTGAAGGGGACTATCTTTGTCTTGTGTATTTGTTTGGTGAGCACACGTTTTGTGGACTCATCTTCTTGACTATTCAGTTAATAAAATATTTCACCAAGGGGTGGTTGGCTGGGTGAATTCATTGTGTTGTGGTTGGTTTGAGATCAGATTTGGTTATTTTAACATGGTATCAGAGCCACGGCTTTGATCTCCGTTGGTTCTTGATATTAGGGCTTCTAGGGTTTGATCTCAAATTTGGGGGTTTCTTGATTCTTGAGCAATTGGGATCTTGTGAGGCTGTTTTCTTAACGTCCGTAGTGTTAATTGTTGTTTTTAGTGGTGGATCTTGGATTTATCGGTTAGGGTTTTTTGAAACCCTAATTTGATAAATTTGGGGATCTTGGTTCTGGTGATTCCTGGTGGTGTTCTTGGGGTTCTTAGTTGGTTATTGACTCTCTTGACCAATTGAATCAAGAAGGTTGGTAATCTGGTTTCCGCTGCGTTACTTCTTGAAAGGTTTAATTCTCTTCTCTTAATTCTCTGAGTACTTTAGTTATTACACTGCAAAATTTATGGGTAACATCTTGACCTGCCTCCTTGAGAGGTATGGAAACCTGCTCTTCCCACAGATAGGTGTGAGACTGGGTACTTCAGTGGAATTGGGTGTGAGTTTTAGTGTTCTTGGTAGTGTAGTTGCTGTTTTTAGTGTTCTTGGTAGTATAGTTGATGTTTTTAGTGTTCTTGGTAGTATTGTTGCTGGTATTCTTTGTTGTTTTGGTTGTTTGTCTGGTATTTGCTATCTGTTTGTCTTATTTCTTGATTGGTTATGGCTGAAGTTCTCATTAGTTCTTTGGTTGCTGGTAATCCTCTCTACTTGCATTCTAGTGATAATTCTAATGTTCCTATTGTGCATTTTAAACTCACTGGATCTGATAATTACAAAATGTGGTCTACTGCTATGAAAATTGCTTTAAAAGGTAAAAATAAAATGGGATTTGTTGATGGTACTTGTGTTAAACCTGTTACTAGTCTTGTTCTTTCCCAGCAATGGGAAAGATGTAATGCCATAGTTCTTGGCTGGATTCTTGGGTCTTTGTCTCCTGAGTTGTACTTAGGACAGGTTTACTTAGAAATTGCATCTGAAGTTTGGGATGAATTACAGGAAACTTCCAATTGATGGGTCTGTTATTTTTAATGTGATTCATAAGACTAACTCTCTTAAGCAACGTGAACTATCTGTGCCTGATTATTATCATAAGCTGAATTCTCTTTGGAGAGAATTTGATACTTTAACTTTGTTACCTGCTTGTACTTGTGTTGCTCATGAGGGTGTGTTGAAACATAATCAACTTGTTAGACTTATGCAGTCTCTTATGGGCTTAAATGATGTATATCAACCTATTAAGAGTAATATTCTGGCTAGGGATCCTTTACCAGATGTTAAAGAGGCTTTTAATGTGGTTTCTAGGGAGGAGTCTCATAGAGGACTTCACCCTAGTTCTAGTTCTAATAGTAAGGTTCAACTTGCTGCTTTTGTTACTAAGACCAATAACAATTCCAACTCTAATAACAACTTTGTTAGGAGAAATGGTAATAGTAATAATAATACTGGTAATAGGGGACCTAATCCTAATCTGGTTTGTAAACACTGTGGTCTAATTGGGCATACTATTGATAGATGTTTTGAGTTAAATGGCTACCCTCCTGGTTTTAAAAGGAATCCTAATTTGTCTAAACAGTCTGCTGTTGTCAAAAAGTTTAATGCTAATAGTGCAGATGTGTCTCAACCATCTACTTCTTCTGGTTCTATGACTGGTTCTTTCACTAATGATTAAATGATGAAACTCTTAAGTCTCATTAATGAAAAACCATATGCTAATGGTTCTGCAAGTATGGCAGGTATATCTCCCACTTTCTTTAATAATAATGTGATGTTTAATCTGCATTTTGAGAGGTTTTTCTGTGCTAAGTCTAGTTCTGTGAAATATCATGTTACTTTAGGGTGGGTTATTGACTCTGGTTCTAATCAACATATGACTGATTCTACTAAAAACATGTTTAATGTTGTTGATATTTCTAGTCTCATGTTAACTGTTGGTCACCCTAATGGTACTGTTGCTAATATTACTGCTATTGGTAGTCTTAGACTCACTTCTGGTGTGATTTTGTTTGATGTTCTTGTTGTTCCTCAGTATAATGTGAGTTTGTTGTCTGTTAATAAGATGATTAAGGACAGTAAGTTCTTTGTTGGTTTTGATGAGCATAAATGTTATATTCAGGATTTGAAACTGGGCAAAATTATGGGGACTGGTAGTGTTTCTGGTGGTCTCTATTTGTTTGATGAAACTGATTGTGGTGAGTCTAATCTTGCTATGTGTAACTCTGTTTTTGTTTGTCATGTTTCTAATGAGTTATGGCACCAAAGGCTTGGTCATCCTGCTGATCAAGTCTTGTCTACTTTGGGTAATAAAATTGGTTTTAAAAAGGTAGATCATCTTTCTCCTTGTGATGTGTGTCATAAGGCTAAACAAACTAGAAAACCTTTTCCATTAAGTGAACATAAGTCTAAAACTGTTGGGGATCTTATTCATTGTGATGTTTGGGGTCCTTATAAGGTTACTAGTAAAAAAGGTTTTAAGTATTTCTTAACTTTGGTTGATGATTTTAGTAGAGCTGTTTGGGTTTATCTTCTGAAATCTAAAACTGAAGTTTGTGATCATATTACAAATTTTATAAAACTTGTCTTCACTCAATTTAATAAAAAGGTTAAGATCATAAGATCTGATAATGGAACTGAGTTTGTTAATAATCAACTATCCACTCTGTTTTCTGAATTAGGGATGATTCACCAAACTTCTTGTGCCTATACTCCTCAACAAAATGGGATTGCTGAGAGGAAACATAGACACCTTCTTAATGTTGCTAGGAGTCTTATGTTTCAGGGGGGATTCCCTTGAATATGTGGCCTGAATGTGTGTTAACTGCTGTATATCTTATTAACAGGCTTCCCTCCTCTGTCTTGTCTAGTGCTTCCCCTTATTTTTTAGTGTATGGTAAGGATCCTAGTCTCTCTCACATCAGATCCTTTGGATGTCTGTGTTACTCCACTATTTTAAATTCACATTTTAAGTTTGGTTCTAAATCTGAAAAATGTGTCTTAATTGGTTTTTCTAGTGTTAAAAAAACTTATAAATTGTATGGTTTGGATAGTAAATCTGTTTTTTATTCAAGAGATGTTACTTTTTATGAAACTGTGTTTCCTTTTAAAATGAAGTTATCAAATGTTTTTCATAAGTCTGCAAATGATCTTGGTAAATCTAATACTGAGTTTAATAATTCTCAACCAAACTTTGATGATAATGGAGTAAACAACTTAAACTTTTTTGACATTCATGGGTCTGAAAGTCCCTATGATGAAGAGGGGGACCCTTCTAATGAGGAAGGTAGTGGTATGGTACCTCCAGATGATTGTGCAAGCACAGTCAATGAAGGAGGTGCAACCACAGCAACCCAGATAGATGATACTATCACCTCTGAGGGCACAAATCAAAATGTTTCCAATGGTGAGGATCAAAATGTTCAAATGGAAGCACCACCAAGTGTCAGGAGGTCTAGTAGAACTAGAAGTCAACCTGTTAGGTTTAATGACTTTGTTGTTGGTAGTAATGTGAAGTATGGTCTTGAGAAATATGTTTCTTATTCTAATCTGTCTAAAGTTAACATGTGTTTTTCCACTACTCTCAATAAGTCTTATGAACCTAAGACTCTTTCTGAAGCTATTCAAAATCCTATGTGGAAAGATGCTATGAATTCTGAAATGGAAGCTTTGCATAGAAATAATACCTATGAGTTGTGTGAATTGCCTAATGGTAGGTTTGCCATTGGTTGCAAATGGATTTGGAAAATTAAGTTTAAGTCCTCTGGTGAGGTTGATAGATATAAAGCTAGACTTGTAGCTAAGGGTTATAATCAGAGGGAAGGTATTGATTATGAAGAAACATTTAGTCCAGTTGTCAAAATGGTTACTGTTAGGTGTCTTATTGCTTTATCAGTTTCTAACAATTGGCCTTTGTTTCAACTGGATGTTAATAATGCGTTCTTATATGGTGATTTGTATGAAGATGTATATATGCAGTTGCCCCTTGGTTATTATGATAAAAATGAAACTAGAGTGTGTAAATTGAATAAGTCTTTGTATGGGTTAAAACAAGCTCCTAGGCAGTGGAATGAAAAACTTACTACTGCTTTGATAGAAAATGGTTTTAAACAAAGTCTTAATGACTATTCTTTATACACTAAAGACTCTAATGGTATTTTCTTGGCATTATTGGTTTATGTGGATGATATTGTCATCACTGGTAATAATGTTAGTGAAATTGAGAAGTTCAAAAAGTTTCTAAATTCTAAATTTATGATCAAAGATCTTGGTCCTCTCAAATATTTTCTGGGAATTGAAGTGTTAAACTGTGAGTCAGGTCTTTGTCTTTCTCAAAGAAAATATTGTTTGGACTTGTTACTTGAATATGGATTGTTGGCTTGTAAGCCTGCTGCTACTCCTTTACAGCAGAATGTGGTTTTGAGTCATGTTGAGACTGAGAATGATAAATTCTTGTCTAATATGACTGAGTATCAAAAGTTGGTTGGTAAGCTTATATACTTGTCTGTTACTAGGCCTGACATTTCTTATGCAGTTCATTGTCTAAGTCAGCATATGCATGCTCCTCTTAGCTCTCATTTTACTGCTGCACTTAGAGTTTTGAGATACTTAAAACAGGCTCCTGGTACAGGTATTCAGTTTGTGTATGGGAAAAAGCTTAATCTGTATGCTTATTCAGATGCAGATTGGGCTAAGTGTCCTGTTTCTAGGAAATCAGTTTCTGGTTTTTGTGTTTATTTTTGCAATAATATGATTTCTTGGAAAAGTAAAAAGCAAGCCACTATTTCTAGATCTTCTGCTGAATCTGAGTATAGATGTCTTGCATCTACTACTTGTGAGCTTTTTTGGATTATAATTTTTTTTAAAGATTTGGGAATAGAGGATTTGTTACCTGCAAGTTTGTTTTGTGATAGCAGTTCTGCTATTCAGATTGCTGCATTTCATGAAAACCAAAAATTTTGAGATTGATTTACATCTTGTTAGCGAGAAGGTAGCTTCAGGTGTAATTAGAACCTTGAAGGTTGCTTCTGCTAATAATGTTGCAGATATCTTTACTAAAGGGTTAAGTGTTTCTCAACACAAGCTGTTTTGTGATAAGCTTGGTCTGATAGATTTGTTCAAGCCATGAGCTTGAGAGGGGGTGTTGAAATATATAAGTTGGGACGCAAGCTCATGTTTGACTTTAAGTCAAAGGGCTTGTTATGCCAAGTTGATCTAATGTTTGTATGTTTAGCTGTTGTTAGCAGGTTCTAATATCTTGAGGGGTTAAAGTGTAGCTTGGCTACTATAAAAGCTGGACCTAACCCTTGGCTGCATGACCACTCTCATATTGTTTCTCTCACATCAAAGCTGCGTATTTTTTTCTCTCAAGTTTGGTCTGGTATTATTGGTATTGGTTAACTCTGATCATCTTGATCAGTTTCATAGATTTTTAGGTATTATTGAGGGTTGTTGTATTACAATCTTTGTAGAATCCTTCTGAAGGGGACTATCTTTGTCTTGTGTATTTGTTTGGTGAGCACACATTTTGTGGACTCAACTTCTTGACTATTCAGTTAATAAAAGATTTCACCAAGGGGTGGTTGGCTGGGTGAATTGATTGTGTTGTGGTTGGTTTGAGATCATATTTGGTTATTTTAACAATGCCTTAAACAACCCGATAACATGGTTGTTTGGGGCACCGAATTATGCGGAACTTTGGGGAAAAATCCTTATCCCCGATGAGTGTTGCCATAGGCAATTCAACAGGTCCTTTGGGAAAGTCTGTATTCTCACCAAACGGGTTGATTTTATCATGGAATCTCTTAAATTTCCGATTGGCAATGAACTTTTCCCGATACGTGTTCAGGAAAGTGATGACGATATCGACTCACTCTTTAATGGCTATTTCTTTATTTCTCCATCGGACGATAGTCATACCTCATCAACTGAACCAAATAATAAAACCCAAACCTGGTTTGATGACGGAGCAGACTCCAGCGAAGAAAATAGCGATGATGACCATGGTGATGGGGATAACGGTCATGAAACAGGTGTTGGCTTCATTCCAAAAACATTTTCAAACGGAATCCCATTTATGGAAAGTACCGTGGTGACAGAAACATGGCGAAAGCAATAGTGGACTGGTCTGAGGAAGAGTCGTCCTCACCTATAGGGTGTGAAGTCAACGACAATAACCTTTCTCCCATGTTTGACACACCTCGTGAAAAAACACCTGCCAAAGTTGCAGAAAAAGATAACTATGCCACACACATGAAGTCAAATACCAAAGAATCCTAAAAACCCCAATTAGTAAAAAGACTTGTGGATCCACACCTACAAACTCATCTAGCCCATTAAACTCATCTAACAACCCTCAATCATCTATTAGGCCTCAACCAACAAAACCCACTATAACAACTTCACTCATCAAATACTCAAGAAGAGGTAAGTTTGTCCCTCCTGCTCCATCTTCACTTGTTCATCATCATCCTAAAAGAACAAAAAGATTTGCTTCTCTAAAGCTTATCAATTCGATTAATGGCATTAATTCAAAAGTGAGTAAGGGGAGGGATAACAAGAGTAAAAGCATAACCACCTCACAAACAACTCATCCCACCGCAAGATCATCATCTGATATGGCAGGGGTTACCGACTCCCTCTCACTGATAAGACGCTGCAATATCAGAATCCTTTCTAAACCTTGTTCTTCAGCAACCTCGGGTTCTAATGAAGTTGCTCGTATTATACATTTGGGAAATGAGATTGGTTTCGACATGAGGGACAAAGACATTGTTGTGGCTGATGTTTTAACTCAACGAGAATTCAAAGGTAATTTATGAATTTTCTTTCCTTAAATGTGCGGGGGATTAGGGAGGATCATAAAAAAAGACGGGTTAAAAGACTTTGTAACGACCACAAAGTTAAATTCCTAGGGCTTCAAGAATCAATGTCGAAAAATGTAGATCAGTTTCTTATTCAATCATTATGGGGGAATACATCGTTTGGGTATGATTTTAAGAAATCAGATGGTAAATCAGGCGGTATAATTGCCATTTGGGACACATTATGGTTCACCATGGTCGATGTTATGGAGGGAGATGGTTATCTTGCAGTTACGGGAACCTGGAGACCCTTAGACAACCCTTGCATTATTATTGTTGTTTATGCGCCTCAGTGTTTCCACAAAAAAAACACCTTTGGTCCACCATTAACAATCTCATTACTCACCATAACTCACTCTCCATTATTTTTGGTGACTTCAAAGAAGTACGAAATGAGTCCGAACGAATGGGTACAAATTTTTGTCGAAGGGGCGCTTCCCTCTTTAATAAGTTCATATCAGATTCTGGGCTCACTGATCTTCCTCTAGGCGGCATGCGATTCACGCGTATGAACAATCAAGGATCCAAGCTAAGTAAGTTGAATCGTTTCCTGGTGTCACACAAATTTTTGGATAATTGGCCTTCCTCACACATTCTTGCTTTGGTAAGAGAATTCTCTTACCACTCTCCAATTCTCCTCCAAAATTCTATTTTCGATTGTGGACCGGTGCCTTTAAGTTTTATAACAGCTGGATGCTCAATAAAGACTTTGAATCCGTTCTTTGTAACTCTTGGTCCTCTTCGGGTTCATGGGTTAATTCTACTAAGGCCACTGTCTTTAAAAAGAAACTCCAGTTATTTAAATCGAATCTCAAGGATTGGAGAAAAGTGGTAAACTCCCTTGAAACAGCCTCTGCTACCTCGCTTCGAGAAAAAAATTCCTCCATTGACATTAAAGCTGAAATTGGTCCTCTTACTTCTGATGAGGTAATTACCAGGGCTTTGTTGGTTAAAGATCTAGGTAATTTGGAATATGGCAAGGAAAAGGACCTAAAGACAAAAATCTAAGTCTAAATGGGCTCTAGAAGGCGATGAAAATTCACGTTTCTTCCATGGGATAATCAATAACAAGATAAATCGCTATAGAATCAATGGCCTAAATATTCAAGGGTCTTGGGTAACGGATCCGACTTGCATCAAAAGTCATATCTTACACTCTTTTGAATTAAAATTCAATAAGGATACCACTCCAAGGCCAAGCTTTTCATGTAACCTCTTCAAGCAAATCTCTCCAAGTGACTCGTTATACCTTGATCAACCTTTTAGTGATGACGAAATAAAAGACGCGGTTTGGAATTGTGGTAGTGATAAAGCCCCCGGCCCGGATGGATTTACATTTAAGCATTTCAAAAAGTATTGGGATGTCATTGGTGGAGACATCCTTTCGTTTGTTAAAGAATTTGAGACCACGGCTTGCATCCCAAGAGGTTGTAATTCCTCCTTTTTCACTCTTGTGCCTAAAGTTGATGACCCGATTGTTATTGGTGACTTTAGACCAATTAGTCTAATCGGTTGCCAATATAAGATCATTGCAAAAGTTCTTGCAAACTGGCTTGCTAATGTCATTTCATCAGTTGTTGGTGAAGTCCAAATGACCTTTATCAAGGGTCATCAAATAATTGATGGGCCACTCATGGTAGATGAAATTATTTCTTGGGCTAAATTGAAGAAAAAAAGCTTTTCATGCTTAAAGTAGACTTTGAGAAGGCCTTTGATACCTTAAATTGGTCATTCTTGGATTCTATTATGTCTCATATTGGATTTAGCCATAAGTGGAGGAAATGGATCCATTCTTGCCTTGATTCGACATTCACTTCGGTTCTCATTAATGGGTCACCTACTTCGGAGTTTAAGATACATCGTGGTCTTCGCCAAGGTGACCCACTTTCTGCTCTTCTTTTCATTTTAGCAATAGAGGCTCTTAATGTATCCTTTATTGAGGCTAAAAATAAGAACTTCTTCCATGGAGTAGAAGTAGGAGTTGATAAGGTCCATGTTTCTCACCTTCAATTTGCGGATGATGCACTTATATTGGGTGATTGGTCTAAGCCTAATATTGAGAACTTCTCTAGAATCCTCACTTGCTTCCATCTAGCATCCCGCCTCAAAGTTAACTTCAACAAGAGTAAACTCTTTGGCATTGGTACCTCCCAACTTGAGCTAAACTCTTTTGCTACCGCTATCGGGTGTGTTCCTTCTCATTTCTCATGTACTTACTTGGGTCTTCCCATTGGCACCAACATGGCAAGATGTGCAAAGTGAGACCCCCTAATTGACCGTTTTCATAAGTGTTTATCTAGATGGAAAGCAAAAACCCTCTCATTTGGTGGTCGTTTAACCTTATGCAAATCCGTCTTGGGAAGTTTGGGGGTGTATTACTTTTCTACTTTTAAGGCACCTAAAATGGTTATTAATAAGCTTGATGGTATTCGTAGGAAATTCTTTTGGGGTGGGTCTTCGGATTCTTATAAAATTCCTTGGATTGCTTGGAATTAGGTCATCTCTTCTCCTAAACAAGGTGGTCTCGACATTGGTAGCTTAGTAGTAAGCAACCAAGCTTTGTTGGCCAAATGGTGGTGGAGATTCTTGATTGAAGATAATGCCTTATGGTGCAAAGTTATTCGCTCCATTCATGGTCCTCAAGGAGGTCTACATGATGCATCCATGATTCGAAGAAAATCGGGTCCATGGTATCGAATTGCTAAGCTTAAGGAGGACCTTCTCAATGACTATGGGATTAACTTGCCCTTGATCTTCAAGAAAAAGATTGGTAATGGGGAGTCTACACGTTTTTGGTTGGATAATTGGTTGGGTGGTCCTACTCTAAAAGAAACTTTCCCTCATATTTTTTGGTTAGACAATCAACCCAATTGCTTGGTTTGTGATCGGGTTCTTGATACTACTAATGGACCAAGCGATGCAAATACTCTAAGCCCCAACACCCCTGTCCATTCCAACAACATTCTACCCCCTAATCTTCACTTTACTTGGGCATGGACAAGGCTTATTAGATCCAATATTGAGAAAGCTGAGATTGTGGATATTTCAAACATGCTGTCTAATTTGGTTCTTTCGCCCTCCTGTGACATTTGGGAGTGTATTATTGATGATACAAACAGCTTTTCGGTCAAAGGTCTGAGGACTCACATTACTAATACTACTATCGCTTTGGATCAAAATCATCCAAGATGGAACAAGTTAGTTCCTATCAAAGTCAATATAGCTTCTTGGAGGATCGCCAAAGGGAAACTCCCGACAAAAATCAACCTTGACTTGAGAGGTATTGACCTTCACTCGGTTCGTTGCCTTCTTTGTGATGATGATTGAGAGACAAAAGAACACCTTTTCATTCACTGTTGCATTGCAAAACAAGTTTGGTTAGACGTCTTAAGATGGTGGAATCTCTCCAATGCTAACTTCTCAACCATCAATGAATTGTTCTCCTTTGCTGATCATGTTCATCTCACACCCAACCGGAGAGGCTGTTTTAATGCAGTGATTCACACAACCCTCTGGTTCCTTTGGCGTGCAAGAAATGAATTGGTCTTTGCTTCCAAGCGTCCGAATAAGGATTTAATCCTCAACGACATCAAACACTATTCTTACATTTGGATTACTAGCATACTTAAGAATTGTTCCCTTAATTGGATAGAGTGGTTTTGCAATCCTTGTAACACTTTATTCTCCACTTTGTAACTTTGTTTTTCTAGCTCCTTGCTAGCTTTTTTAATCAAATTGCTGTTCGAAAAAAAAGAATTGCTTCTTGGAATGATGTATTATGTTTACTTGTAAGTCTGTGAGATACGGTAGCAATTAAGGGAAAGCATTTAAATAATTTCCATTTGCTTAAGAATAACAACAACATCCATTCTGTTGATTTTCCGGGTTCCTGATTTGGGTTGTTAAGGTAACTATTAGCTGAATGAATAAATATGTGGCTTCAGCAACAACATTGGCAACACCTCGATATTCAGCTTCAGCATTCGACGACTTAGATAACGTAGTCTCAAGTTTAGCGGACCAAGAAAGCAAGTTGTCCCCAAGGAAACAATAGCCAGAGGTGGAACGCCGAGTGACAGGGCAACCAATTTTTAAAAACTTATATATGTGTAAAATTTGTTAACTATTGTGGGAGACATTCAACATAACTAACTATTTTTTTTAACTGCTGGTGATTGCAAATTATCAAACTTTTCAAATGCCTCTTCCTGCTTCGATTCTCACTTGAGTAACAGTGACGATTCACTCCTACGTATAATGTTGCAACGTTTTGTCATACAAATGATATTATTATAGATCGATCTTGTAATACTAGGCAAATTGTGTATACACTACAAAATTTGGGACATTTGATCACTAAAGCAAGTGTGAGCAAAAGATAAGAAAAGAGTTACTAAAAGCTATTTTGTCAACTCCCACTAAAAAGAAAACAGTAACTACTGAAGCCATCACTAAAAGTCTATCCTTACACTATATTACACTATATTTAGTAAGCAAAAGGGTCAAACTTTTAGTGACTATTCTCTTTTAGTAAGCAAAGGGTGTCAACTTCTTTTACACCAAAGCCTATTTAAAATCTTTTAGCCACTTTTTTTAACAGCTAACAGTGAGCAAAGGTTCACTTTTAGTGACTAATATGATTAGTGAGTAAAGCTATTCATAAATAATACACTTTTTGTATCCCAGCATATAGATTGTTTACAAAACATTTTCCAGAAATAAAATAATCTCATTCCTCAGCATATAGATCGTTTACAATAGATAAACACATAGGATAACACTTCTAAACTTCTTAAATCGTAATCGGATTTAAAATAGAAATACTACAATATCAACAATCTCATATGTTTGAACAAACAAATCTGTTGCCTGGTTACGATTTACAGGAAATGAATATCTTTAGATTTGCACGTGACATGACTCATCTTGCAACTGTCCTTGTCCTACTCCTCAATCTGTTACATCAGAAAGTAAAAACGGAAAGTATTAAGCAACTTAATATCGATTAAAACAAACAAATAGGACAGAGAACAATTACAGGTTTATGTATGGAAATTATGACTTTAAAGATAAAGTTCCAGAATTTTATGTTTATCTTTTTCGGGTAAAGTTCTTATTTTGTAAATACAAGTTACGGGAACACTTTCATATCAGCGATAAAACCGACCAATTTAAACTGAACGCAACCTTAAACCTAAACTGACCCATAGAACTAATAGCATGATATGGGTCACTTTTAGTAAAAACCTGTAACGGTTTATAAACTGACCCGTACTAATTGTTTATGCTAAACTAACCCATTCAAACTAATTTATACTAAACTCGCCCATTATAAAATAAAGCAACCCAGCAGGTCATCGTCTGGAGTGAAATAGTTACCTCTAGTCATCTCATCGTCTTTGACAGGAGTTTGCATTCCCAGCAGGTTCTGCATTTTCAAAGCCCCCCTTAAACTGAATTCCAAATCTCCGAAGTAGTTGAGCATCCTCTCTCTTGAGTCCCTTCAATGTCTGCACCAATCACACAATCACAAAAACAGTAAAACTCAGATTAAAATCAAGGCTCGAGAGCCAAGTACATAACATGGATGAAAATGCAGACATTGAAACTGACCCGTACTAAACTGACCCATTAAAACTAATAGCATGCGCACTACATTTAAAGACAGAATAAGGTTATTGCGAGAAAAGGGACTGTTCAAGAAATTTGAGCAAGTTCACAAGTATATCGGACGACATTTATATGTACGCTAGAATAATTGACAAATTTTGGATGAGCTATTAATGGGACAAACCTGAGTCTTTTCAAGTGAACGGAACACTACAACTTCATCAATCCTGTTGAGTAACTCGGGCCGGAAATAAGCCTTGAGTTCTTCCATTACTAGTGATTTCAGTCCAGCATAAGAAGCTGTAGACTCGTCATCAGCAAGCATGAAACCAATAGAGTTGTGTCTACCCTTCGCGATAGCAGTGGAGCCCACATTAGAAGTCATCACCACTAACGCATTCTTAAATGATACTTTACGACCCTGCATAATAACAAAAGCTGATTATTATAGGAATATTATTTTAACTGTTTTCTTTAATATTTCAGATTCCCATATGCACAAACCTGAGAATCTGTGAGGTGGCCATCTTCAAAGATTTGGAGAAGAATGTTGAAGATATCAGGATGAGCCTTCTCTATTTCATCAAGAAGTACCACAGTGAAAGGGCATTTACGAATGGCTTCAGTGAGGGTCCCACCTTCCCCATACCCAACATAACCTGGTGGGGACCCTATTAGCTTGCTGACAGTATGCCGCTCCATGTATTCACTCATATCTAATCTTAGCATGTTTTGCTTCCTGCGACAACACAACCAGATTCCAACTATGTTACTGGTTTAATAATTCAGAAGCATAAATGTAACATGTAATGAAGTTTTAAAAAGCATGTATTTTTACCGAGCCAAAGTAGGAATCTGCTAGAGCTTTTGTGAGTTCGGTTTTACCAACTCCAGTGGGGCCACAGAAGAGCATGGCGGCAATCGATCTGTCAGGATCTTTTAAACCTACACGTGAACAGCACGACAGATGGCATCCACAGCTTCATCTTGACCACAAACTCGTTCCTTTAATCGTTCCTCAAGTCCCACCAGTAGCATTCTTTCATCAGCAGTTAGCTGTTGAGCTGGAATCCCGGACCAAAGTGAAGCAACTGCTGCTATTTCACCAGCTCCCACTATTGTTGGCCTGAAGATAGTCCATAGCAATAATTCAGGTTAAATGCGCAAAAGAACTACTAATAGAAGCTAACAACGGGGATTAAGTAGATGTGGCAATTTCGACCCATATACTTAACGAAGGGGTTGAATCCAGTTATAATTGGTCAAACTTAAGTGACTTAATAAGGCACAAAAATTAGTTTTAAAACGGACAGAAAGTGTTCCTGGTCAACCAGACCGGTACAAATCCAGCTCGCCCGACCCGCCCAGTTTGCCTCATGAGAGAATAAGAATAAGCATACTCTTGGTCATCGGATGTGGAAGCCAAAGCAGTCTCATCATTTGTCTCTTGTGGGTCAACAAGATTGCTGCGTTTGCTAGCCAAAACCTGGTTTTGAATTAACATCGATGTTATGATTGTCACAAACTGAAAGGGTCAAAACTATTAGCAAGTAAAAAAGATGACAATTAATGGTTTTACCACATCATGCATGGCTTGGACAGCTTTAATCTCTTGCCAATAGTCATTAGGTGACTTTGTAAGAATGTCAACTTGCCCTTCTTTTTTCTTTTTAAAACCTTCCATTCTCGCTCTACTGCCAGCTTCATCTATCAAATCAATTGCCTTGTCGGGAAGATATCTGTCCGGGATGTATCTTGTTGACAGGTACACTGCAGCATTTAAGGCATCCAATGTGTATTTACATTTGTGATGGGCCTCGTATTTTTCCTGTAGCCCATTAATATCTTGACTGCATCCTCCTGTTTTTTATATATAGTATCAACATTTTAGATTCATACACACACATGAATATGTACAGATATATGTATCACGTCGATCTAATTAGCTTACCTGATTCGGTTCTTCAATTAAGACAGGTTGGAATCTACGTGCCAATGCTTGATCCTTGTCAAAATGCATTCTGTACTCATCCATAGTTGTAGATGCAACACACTGCAATAACAATGTTCTTGCTTTAAAACCATGTGTACTTTGTGAGTAATTAAGTGATGCTAGAAAACTAGATTATCAACTGTTTTGAGTTTAAGTTTTGAGTTTAATTAGTCTAACTCTAATCATTTGATGAACTTATAGATAAACGTCTAAAAATGACATTTTTGTAGGAAAGTGAGATCAGTCTTGTAAAACGAGGGTAAATAATCTCAAAGTTCGAATAACAACAAACCTGTAATGCACTCGATAACAAATGACAATTGTCTTACTGCGACAACTTTGAGCAAGTTCACGAAATTTGTCCCCTAATAAATCTTTTTAAAGATATGCTATTTAAATATATCTTGTGTATAAAAGCAAGATCATAGATCTGAAGTCCGGAGTTACAAGCCTACTTTCTAAACTTACTTTTTTTTTTTATTAATTCACATATATTCATATATATCCTAATTAATACTACCCAAGTCTAAACCATTATATCTGAGTATATCTAGCATCCATACTGATCTTACGAAACAAAACTTACATACTTTCTCAACTATAGAAAGATTCATAAGTTACGATATCCCCAATATATTAACTAAAGCAACCTAGCTTTTACATTCTACTAAAACAAATTACTCAATATCACAACGCTAATGAACTTTGTAATTCTCAAAAGTAAAGAAACCAAATGTGATTTAAGTCATATCAGTACAATTCTACTACATTAAAGTACTCGAGATCATAATGTACTAAAAAACAAACTACTCGATATCACAATTTAACTGAGCTATTAACCGAACACGAATAAACTAGCAACAACCTGAGTATCACATTCTACAAAAACATACTACTCAATATCACAACTGAACTAACATATAAACCGAACACGATTAAACTAACAACAACTGAGTATCACAAGCTACTAAAACAAACTGCTCGAGATAAACTGAAATATATACCGAACGCGATTAAAGTAACAACAACCTGAGAATCACCATGGGCAAACGCGAAACACCTCTTAACAACCGCGCAACTACAACCTTTACACAAACTCGCAAACTCCTCTATACCACATCATCTAAATGCAGCTAAACACTAACAGTTCCAAACTATTACTTTCCTTCTCTATCACAGACTACCTAAAATGCAGACTAATAAAACAAAATGCAGACTAATAAAACTCCGCCAAACCAGTTATGTATACCGCAATACCATTACAAAACATCAAATCGACACACGGCATACTAATACTTTTTTGCAAACCATACAACATTCGTTCCTAAACATCAAATCGACTCAGCACACCTTCTAAACATCAATCAGCTAATTCCTACATCAAAACACTTCTAAATACAAAACATAAATTGTATTATACCTGAGTTAGGGTTTGAATCGGCGATAGAGACAGAAGTGGTGACGACCGGATAGAGACAGAAGTGGTTTCAGTGGTGGAGGATGACGACGGTGCCGGAGTTAATTGCGGTGGTGGAGGATGACGACGGAGTTAGGGTTTCAGTGGTGGAGGATGACGACGGTGCCGGAGTTAATTGCGGTGGTGGAGGATGACGACGGTGGTGGAGGATATTACGGTGGTGGATCTGTTTTGGGGAAGATGCGTGAAGGATATTACGGAGTTTGGGAAAAGTATGTCTAAGTGATAAAAGGATATTCTGAATTTTGTTTTCGTAACTTTTATAAATATTTTTTTTTTCTCTTTTATGTTTTGGTGACTTTTAACAACTGTTTAGTTAGGAAAAGTTTTAGTAAGGATATGTCAAATTTTTACTTTTATATTTTTTTTGTTTATTTTTTATTTTTGGTGACTTTTAAAAATTTTAGTGAGGAAAAGTTTTAGTGAGTACATGTCAAAAATTTTGTAGTGATACCAATCCATAGAGAACTAAGAGGTTAATAATAAGTAGTTTTTGTTTGAAAAACATGAATTTCTAAATAGACGAATAGGAATCATATTTTTTATTTAAAGGTGTTACACACTTATTTCTTAATTATCAATGTCTTGATAATAAGAACAACTCCAACGATCAAGCTAGAGGCCACATAGATATACGACACACATGTATGCACATATATACTACATCCATACATACATATATACTAGCAGGGTACCCGCGCGTTGCAGCGGCGGATACTCTGAAATAAAATTTTCCGATTAATCATGTATTTTAGTTTATTATGCTCATAAATTTACAGATATCAAAAATTTCATGTAACATATTTTTAATCCTTAACTAAGGAATTTATTTTGTCTTTTTGGGTTTTTTTAAATCGATTCGTATAACATGAGCCCGTTTGGCCAGTGCCCGTTTAGCCCGTGTCCGTTTGGCCCGTGCCCGTTCGGGCTCGAGCCCATTTGGCCCGTTGCCCGTTCGGGCTTGAATATTTGTATAATTTGCTTTATTATTTGTATTAGTGACATTTAATGTAAGAATTGTGTTTAAGTTGGTTGTATAATATGTTTGATAACTTGTATTTCTTATGTAAGGGGTGTTTTAATAACTGCGTTAATTGTATTTATTGACCACATTAATAGCATTAACGTAGTGTTTTGTCTTTTTAATATGTGCATTAAGGTGGTGTACATTATGCTTCTTGTCTTGTAAGTCTGAAAATTAAGAGGGAGAATGTGGATTAAAGTGGTGTACATTATGCTTATTGTCTTGTACATTTTAAAATTAAGAGTGAGGTGCCTTCGTATATTATATGTTCGATAGATCCATCAAGAGTTTTCATTTTACTTTTACTTTGTTTGGTGGGTGTTGTTGTCCAACCGCATTTTCAATCTTTCTTTATCGCCAGCGGTTGGATACTTAACATCTGTTGCTAATCCAACTATCTCTAAAATCTTGATCAGTTCCCATCCTAAATCAAATTGCCACCACTCTATGAGTCTATTCCATGTCTAGCTGAGTTTGGAAAAGCATGGTGATTGTTATGCCCAGCCTTCTCCCACAGTTAACATGGCCAAGAACCTGTTAATATTATGATAGATATTATTAACCTAGCTACTTAAGTTATCTCGAAACTTATTTCTACAGCGAACACACGTGCATGCATTCGATCATTTCAAAATTTAGCGTACCAGTTATTTGTGGAGGTATAAGGGGTGTTCCATGGCCTCTCACACCATTTATGGGTCACAGAGTTTAAGAGGGCATAAAAGTGAAGGGTCAATACCAGTCGCATCCCTTATATGAGTTTACTTGTCAAAAATCAACCAAAATTGATTTTCAGAACAAAAGTTTTAAATCGAAAGTGACAAATTATGCATGTATCATGTATGTGTATATGTAGCTAATTATATATACCATTCCCCAAACCAAGTAGGGAAAGCCTCCAAAGAGACAACAGGATTGCAAGTGCAGCTTGATGCCAAATGTATGTACTATGAAGAAACCTATAGAACCATTGCGCCTTTAGCTCTGGGACATTTGAGTATTCTCCACTGATCAATTCGATAATATAAATTGCAATGTCATCGTACCTTAGTCATATACACATGCGACTAAACTTAATATAAATTGCAATGTCATCACCTTAGCCAAATATACATGCGACTAAACTTACCTTTGCAGCAAAGTAGTCGTTGTCAAATAACCATCCAGCATAACTGAACCAAAAACCTTCATTTGGGGTATGAGGATCCTTCTGTGTATCCACATACTTGTGATGGTACTTGTGCACACTCACCCAAATTATTGGATCTCCCTACACATATGTTTAATTATATTAAAACAACAATTAATTAACACGACCACAAGATCTGAAAGAATTGATGAGAGCAGGTATATACGCATATATAAGCACAATACCTCGCTGGCCAAGGAAGCACAGTAGACTAAGAAGTATTCCAGCCATTTAGGGATCTTAAAACCCCGGTGGGTAAGTAACTATGATAACCTAGTGTCAAACCAGTCCCTGATAAGTACCCCAAGAACAAACCAAACCAGAAGGGGCTTCCCAGCTAGGCACAAAAGGGGCGCAAGCAGCCAATAAATGTGTTTCAATGAAAAGGAAAAAGTGGGTCATGTCTCGCGAATTCCATTTCCGGAACCAAAACCCTCCCATGGGCTTCTTCTCCAAACCGGAACCACTCCCTTTGTAATTTCGGGAATGGCATCACCCCACACCTCTTACTCTATCTCTACAACAACACTGCAAGTTTTTACATTATATATGTTGAATCACTTGCAACATATATATAGACTCTTTTTAATCACCATTTTGCTACTAAAGCTCCAAATCTCATAGATATTAGCAGACCAAAATTTGCTTTATGGATGAGTTTTTTGACGTGTTGAGAGTACCAATGTATATTGACCATGCCCAATGTTGAGATCCCGAAGAAATTACTCATATTACACTAATGAAAAATTGCGGTCCAAACTACCAAATTAAATAGATATTACATGCCTCTTACGTACCAAGGATTGATTAATCATTATAATGGCATCATCACGAATTAGACATAAAGTAAATTAGTTCCACAGACATCGTAGTCCCAATTAATCAAGTATCACATCATATTGTACTATATGCGTCAACACAAATAGACTCAAATTTAATTGTCCTAATTAATCTAGTATCAAAACATTTTTGACTCAAGTGATGAGCGAAAGGGATCACTTCAAGATCCACAAGTAAGGTTAATGTTAGTTTAACCTTCCAACTTTCATTCAATTTGCATGGAATGTAACACTAATAAATATGTACCACTAAGACGACATTTGATTATAGTGCGACGAGAACTAAACACCAAACGACCTAAAACACATCTTGTAAAACAGATCACCTGCCGAGCACAACTACTAAAAGTACATAAAACTAACCCGGGCTAACAAACCACACTCGTGTACCATTCAATTGAATGTTGAGCAGTACTATAGTAAACCCTGATATCGAAGCCAACCAAGATTTAACTTTTCTGCACTACATTCAATGGTGAGTAAATTACATAAATGGTCACTGTGGTTTGTCCATTTTTTCACATTTAGTTACTGAATTTTTTTTAAAAGGTCAGTCATTAAGGTTTCAAATCGTTACAGATCCAGTCATTAAGGTTTCAATTTCATTAAATAAATGGCCACTGTGGTTTGAAACTTCAGTGACCATTTATGTAACGAAATAGACTGAATCTGTAACGATTTAAAACTTCAGTGACCATTTATGTCAAAAAAAAGTTCAGTGACTAAATGTGAAAAAATGGACAAACCATAGTAACCATTTGTGTAATTTACTCTTCAATGGTCCTAAGATTTCACTTTTTTGCACTACATTCAATGGTCCTAAGTTTTGTTTAGTTTTTTTTTTTAACGAATAAGTTTTGTTTAGTTAAAGTTGAGTTTTGCATCAAGGTATCCTGGGAAGAGTTTAGGGAAAATGATGTGGAGATCCAATGGAATAAACTGGTATGGTTCTCTCAGGGAATTCCAAGTCATATGTTCATTGTTTGGATGGCTGTAAATGAGAGACTACAAACCCAAGACAGAATCATTAGATGTATTCTAATGTTAACATGAGATGTCCTAAGTGTAAAAACTGTCCTGATTCACATGACCATCTTTTCTTCCAATGCCAATTCTCAAAAACTGTGTGGAATAAATTTCAAAATAAGAAAGCATTAAGACAAGCACCTCATACCTGGAAAGATACTGTAACTGCTCTTGCTAAATGGTTCCTTATTAGGTCTATTGTTAGTATTGTGGGAAAACTGGTGTTTGGGCAATGGTGTACTATCTATGGCAGGAAAGAAATAAAAGACTATTTACACGGGAGAAAAGAAGTGAAAAGATGTTGATTGATATCATTACTGATACTGTTAGAATGAGGTTAATGGGTCTGAGAGTTCATAAAACTAACCAAGTGATTCAGGTACTTCAAAGATGGAATCTGCAAGCCTGTTTTTGTGGCCAAAGTTTCAGGACAACAGTCTGGAAAATCATCTTTATCTCTAGCCTAGAAACTGTATGGGGAGTTGACTGATGATATATATGAATGTGCTAGTTGTATACAGGTGATCGGTATCTAATGAAAATCTTCAGTCCTTTCTAAGGAGTGTTTGGGATAAGCTATATCTCTTTTGCAGATTGTATTGCAGGCTACTGCAGTGGATCAAACCTTGTACTTGGAGTCTATCTGGTATCACTGTAACTTTTTGAGATCCAAATGTCCCCTTTTTGGCCTTAGGAGGGAATTGGTGTGCATTTGGTGAAAAAAGGAGGTTTAAATCAGTAAGATGTACCATAATAAAGGAATGATCACTGTGAAGGGTAAGTAGCTTGGGTGGATGGTGTATGATGGGTGGAATAGAGAGGTGTGCAAGATGAACCGTCTTGGTCCACCCAATGCATCATCACAAGAGGTAATGGTTGGGCTTCCCTCAAGGTATGTGTTCCCAAGCAACTGAAGCCATTCTAAAAAGATGGAAATGTAAGTTGCTTGGTATAGCTCTTATTTGGATGGGTTATGGGTTTCTAGTGAAGCCAGACACTTTTTCTACCTCTATCACTGTGGATAATGGTTGAGTAATTTTGGTGGAAAGGTGAGCTGGAAATGTAGCTAGATGATAGTGCATTAATGGTGAATTCAGAATAGTCTTTGGCTTGCTCAAGTGAAGCTCATATCAGGATGATCTATTCTGTTCTAGTCTGTATAGTAAGGATGTATTAGTCTTATCAGATATATCTGATGAGATATCAGGAATAGTAGTATTGGTTGTATCAGATTTGGGGAATGTCCAAATCTTGTTATTATCCTTATTTGTACACAAGTTTTTGGAAGTTAATATAATTTACCTTTGCACACAAAAAAAAACTTTTCAGGCCGAGGGAAACGATCACTAGAATGCATTTCAAGACCATGTCTAACCAAATAATTAGCGCCTGAGCCCTGAATACACCCCTGCAGGATCGAGCCGACTAATTAGTAGTGGACCATTAACTTGTATTGTTGAGGGGAAATGGGCTAAGAAATGCACCTTCCAAGGGGAAGATTCAAATTCTAGTACTCGATCCATTTTTGAAACTATCTTAGCATCGTATTTTACTTTTACATAGTATTAAATTCTATTGTTCTGTTTTTTGGCTGTGATTTCACTTTTTTTTTAACCTTATTATCTTCCTCACTCATCATTTCTGTTGTACTGTTAAATGTTAAGTCCATTTTGTCTATCTTTAGATAGTAGATGTATTTCACCTGAATTTATAACACAACATCCTATGCCGACTCAGTCCTTAGAGAAGTAAAACGTTAACTATATGCAACCTGTTGTTGAACAACATATATTTTTTCATTGCAGTCCTAAAGATCACAATATCATCCTATGCCGACTCAAGCAACACAAGTAAACAATAATAACCCATTTAGAAAGGCTTCCTTCCAATTTCTCGAAACACAGTGAATAACAGAAAGCTTCCAAAATGGAGTAAATTACATATTAAGAAAACGAACGGTGTCACACCTATATCTTTATAGCAGGAATGACTTATTAGTATTAGGAACAACCACGAGTACGGAGTATCACTAGCTTAAAAAACTGACACGTGTATGTACATACACGGTGCATACATAAGTAAATACACACACAGAGACACATACACTTACACACATATATTCATTTGAAGCCCCTGCAGGGTTATTCTTACTACTTATGATTCATTTATTTGGTGTTACCCAAACGCAATTTCAATCTTTCTTTATCAGCTTCTGTTGGTAACTTAACATCTGTTGCCAATCCAACCATCTCAAGAAACTTGATTAACTCCCATGTCAAATCGAATTGCCACCACTCCATTCCGTGTTGGGCCGATCTTGGAAAAGCATGATGATTGTTATGCCAGCCCTCTCCGAAACATAACATGGCTACCCACCTGTTAGAATTAGCATATGATCTAAGTTATCTTAAATATATCTTACTTATATATGGAACAACACGTGCATGGACTCGTGTTTCAAGAGCTAATGTATATATGTACCAGTTATTTGTAGATGTATCCGGGGTGTTCCATGGCCTGTCACCCCATGTATGGCACACAGAGCTTACAAAGTAGGTGGAATGGCTAATCAACACCTCTCGCATCCCCTATATGAATTTAGTCATCCAAAAACAGTTATAAACCTATTCGGTAAACAAAAGTTAGGAAGTGAAAGATATGCATGTTTATATGGTTGGAAATACATGGCTACTAAATATATACCATCCCCCAAGCCAAGTAGGGAAAGCCTCCAAGGAGATAGAGTAGAATTGCAAGTAAAGCGTGATGCCAAACGTGTGTACTATGAAGAAACCTATAGAACCATTGAGCCTCTAGCTCCGGGACATTAGAGTCTCTTCCACTTCTTGATTCTCCAGCCTAGTTCATTTGATCATGAAATATCAAAGATTATGACATGATCAGATAAAGGTTACAAATATGTTATTTTATCATATAGGTCAATACATACCTTTGCAGCAATGTAGTCGTTGTAAAGAAACCATCCCATATGACTGAACCAAATACCTTCTTTTGGAGTATGGGGGTCCTTATCTGTATCAACGTACTTGTGATGGTTCTTGTGTATGCTTACCCAAAATATTGGATCTCTCTGCGCATATGCTTAATTTCAGAAAAATAAAAGCACAAACCCATGTATTAAAAGAACTAGCCGCACAAACACATGTACAAGTAAATTACCTGGCTAGCCAGGGAACCACAGTAGACTAAGAAGTATTCAAGCCATTTTGCGACCTTGAAACTCTTGTGTGTAAGAAGTCTATGGTAACCTAGGGTCACACCGATTCCTGTTATCACCGCTAAAACAAGAGCCACCCATAAAGCTCCCCAACTGAAAAAGAAAATTGAGCAAGCAGCCAAGACATGACTTTCGATGACCAAAAAAAGGTAAGTCAAATCTACCGAATTCCATTTTCGTAACCAAAAACCTCCTTTAAGCTTCTTCTCTAAACAGGCGTCACTCCATTTGTCAATTGTGAATGGCATTGCCCTACCCATCTAACTCTATTATGGACTCTTCTATAATATATATTATACCACTCAGTGCATGTATATATATATAGGGAAGGAGATTTTGGTGATTCTAAAAGTTGATAAGGGTATTTTAGTCAAAACTGCATTTTGAAATCTAGAACCAGTATTTCCGAATTTAATGACCTTTTAATGTCAGGCATTTTTTTTCTTCTCATCGTGGTACACACCACATCGTGATAAACACCACAACCATTAATACTTTTGATAGACAATTAGTAATACTCTTGAAGTACTAGTTCGGAATTTTGAATCACGAATAAAATACTTGACGAGATGATACGTATGTTTAATACATAAATATGGACTAGGATCCTCTAATGTTCAAAATGAACATGATAAGTCATGTTAAGTTTATTGTGAGTGAGAAAACATATTAATTTGATAATTTGCACGCAATGTAACCAAAAAAAAACACACAACTGAAATATTTGATTGTAGTGCGGCGACAGCTAAACATCAAATGACCTGAAACACACTTTGAAAAACAGATCACACACCGAGCACGACAACCAAAAGTTACTATACACTAAACCGGGCTAACAAACCACAGCCATGTATTGTTGAGGGGAAACATGAGCTAAGAAATACATGCACCTCCGTTGGGCAGATTCAAAATCTGGTACTCCATCCATTTTTGAAACTATCTTAGCAACGTTCTTTACTTTCCACGCTTCTATTTTTTGCTGTTATTTCACTTTTTAAATCCTATCTTCCTGAGTCATCATTTCTGTTAAGTTGTAATGTTAAATGTTGAGTCCATTTTGTCTAGCTCTGGATATTAGATGTACACCTGATTTAATAACACAACATAAACTATTTTAGCATTGTGTGTAAGCACTACCGTAAGGAGATTTTTCGACCAATTGACATATATATAATAAATGAAGCATTATCAATTCATCATAAGGACCAGATACAGTTACAAAATTATATATGGAGTCCACTCTAGTATATATCCCACAATTTCAAGAAAGTTTTTAGTTTTAGCTTCTTGGAATGATGTATTCTGTTTACCTGTAAGTCTATGAGATACAGTAGCAATTAAGGGGAACCATTTAAATAATTTCCATTTGCTTAAGAATAACAACAACATCCATTGATTTTTCGGGTTCCTGATTTGGGATGTTAAGGTAACTATTAGTTGAATGAATAAATATATGGCTTCGTCAACAACATTGGGAACACCTGGATATTTAGCTTCAACACTCGACCTAGATAACGTAGATCTCAAGTTTAAGGGACCAAGAAAGCAAGTTGTCCCTAAGGAAACAATAGCCAGAGGTGGAACGCCGAGCGACAGGGCAACCAGCCCAGTCAGCATCCGTGTAAGTAGTGAGATGAGTAGCAGTAGAAACATGCAGTGGTAAACCATAATCAAGAGTACCTAGAACATACCGAAGAATACACTTGAGAGCACAGAAATACGGCTCCCGAGGATCATGCAAATAAAGGCACACCTCTGAACAACATAGGACAAATCAGGGCGAGTAAATGTAAGATACTGAAGAGCACCGGCTAAGCTATGATACAAAGTAGGATCCGAAAAAGGATCACCATCAAGACCAAGCTTAGAATTAGTATCAACAGGAGTCTGACAAAGATTACAATTCCGCATATGAGTCCGCTCAAGAAGTTCCTCAGCATAAGTAGCCTGAGATAAAAATAAACCAGAAGAACGTTGAGCAAAAACATCAAGAAAATAATTAAGAAAGACCAGGTCAGTCATAAAAAATTCTCCATGAAGCGAGGAGATAACTTTCTATAGAAAAGCTACAGAAGAAGTAGTGAGGATGGTATCATCAACATAGAGAAGCAAGTATGCAATATTTGTCCCTCTTTGAAATATAAACAAAAATGAGTAAGTTATATTGTGCCAAAAACCAATTCATGTAGCATAAGAAGCAGAGCGTCAAAACCATGCACGAAGGGTTTCTTAAGCCCATAAAGTGAACGTTGCAAGTGACAAACATAATCAGAATGATAAGGGTTCACAAAGCCAGGTGGCTGATGCATATAAAGTATCTTCGATGAATGACCGTGAAGAAAAGCATTCTTCACAACCAGCTGATGAATTGGCCAATTTTTAGAAACTGCAAGACTCAAAATAGCGCGTGTATCGTCACAATCAAAACCCAACTATTGATTACTTCCATTTGCCATAAGGCGAGCCCTGTACAGACTTATAGATCCATCTGCATTAAATTTATACCTAAAAAACCACATATAAAAGCACAATATTCACATTAGCAGAACGGGGCACAAGAATCCACATTTCATTAGTAGTTAAAGCATTATACTCATCTAACATATCTTTTTACCAAAAAGGATCACGAAGAGCATGTGATAGCTCATAAATTATACACGTTTTAACTATCAAATTCCCACGATAATTACTCCTTTTTGCCTTGTTTTTATTGAAGATCATACTTAATTACTCTAAATTTGTGTTTCAGTAATTATCCGGAGCAAAAGGAGAATTCTCGCGAAAAACACGAAAATCGAGCTAAAATGCCAAAGTATGAAAAAGAGCACTTTTCAGTAGTTGCATAGGGCGTATGACATCCTAAGTCATACGGCATGTGCTTTCTCGTCAAAGAATATTTTCCAAGCTATATATTGATACGCCGTATGACATCCACTACAAGAAAAACTGGTTTTAGTGACAAGTGGGATTTCGTCACTAACAGCAAAAAGTCGTCACAAATCCTACTTGGTGACGAAAACTGAGGTCGTCACTTGTCGTCACAATAGGACCGTCACTGATTTTTTTTAGAGACGAAAATGCAAAAAGTCGTCATTAATCTGTGACAAAATCAGAGTTGTCAATAAAATTTTTGACGACATCTTTCGTCACAAAATTTGTCACTAACAACTATAAGTCGTCAATAATTTTGGTCCGATTGACCATAAAAGGTCGTCACAAATGTAACATTACAGTGACAAGATATGTCGTCACTATTTTGTGAAAATATATGAGGCTAATAATCATTAGCCATAGATACAATATTTTGCGCACACATATAATAATTCAATTTGCTATTTCAAAATGAATGTATCAAACAGGTAATGTATACAATAGCATTAATGTCAATCCGCATGATTTCACGTATACATCATAATTCATACAAGGTACATCTTCATTACATGTATAAACCGTCTAATGTAAACAAAACACATCTATGAGAAAAGAAAAGTGTCTTTCCAGTATGCTCAACTCAATGTTGTACAGTCATGTTGCCCCCATTACGCCACGAAATCAATCATCCTGCAAAACAAAACAACTATGAGAGGAAAACAGCAATATGCCTTACAAAATATGGACAGGAAACACTGATCACGCCTACCTAGATTGGCCAACTGGTTGGTTTTAGTCATATGGTCATGGGTCCAAATCCCAAGGTTGCAGTTCAAACATTAACCGGAGTAGTATTTATTCCTGGTTTAGGAGCTGCAAATATGGTTTTGTGACTGGGTTCTCGTAATGAATTCAGCCTTTTATATTATAGCAGATTCTATAATCTCTGTATCATTAGTCAAATCATCTTCAATAATAATAGCCATACAACAGCAACAATATAAACATACCAATGAACTAATGAGTTTATAAAACCATTTTGGAGTATCTGGTTGCATTAGCAGTGCATAATAGTAGTGGTCAAACACTTAAAAAGGCTAAAGGATGCCATTTCAAAAGGTAAAATTTTAAATAATTGGGAGTAGATTGGTCAAACTGGTACTGAAAGATTGGTCGATTTGAAAATTATGTTGGACATCTTTTTCTAGATACACAAAAAGGAAAGTAGACTCACTACTAGAGAACGCTAAGGAATGCAAATTAGTATGAATGTGTTAACATAACTCCTAGCTCATCAGATAAACTAGAGAGTTTTACTATAAAGATCTTGAGTTCCATTCCTACATCTAGCCTCTTTTTCCAGTGTCAATATATAGTGTTAACATAACTCCTAGCTGATCAGATAAACTAGAGAGTTTTACTATAAAGATCTTGAGTTCCATTCCTAAAACTAGCCTCTTTTTCCAGTGTCAATATATGTGAATACTATACATACTAATGATTGTCTCGCTGAAATACACCTACCTAGATTGGTCAACTGGTTGGTTTTAGTCATATGGTCATGGGTCCAAATCCCAAGGTTGCAGTTCAAACATTAACCGGAGTAGTATTGATCAAGAAGTTGGTTGAATTTGGTGAAACAGCAACCAAATTGATTACGAGAACCTAGTCACAAAACCATATTTACAGCTCCTAAACCACAAAATCTAATACAGTTGGAAAGAAGACTTACAAATTCTTGAGGAAGTTGCACACTAGTGAAATGAGCTAATTGGTCAAGTACATATCCCATTTCCCTTTTAATATCTTTTTTCTCTTTTAGCAAAGTTGAACACATTTCTGTGAGTTGCTCGACCTTTTCCTCACTAGCCTCTGCCCGTTTCCTCTCGTGCTCCTACTTGTTCACGTAATCTCACATTAGCCAGAATTTCCTTCTTTGGAGCAGAACGCCCTTTCAAATGTCCAGGAACTCGCTTAAGCCATTTTAAACATATCTCAGCTGGTGTAGAAGATGAAGTAGCTGCGTCATTTTGTATTCCACTCTACAAAACAATAAACCATTTTATCACAGAGGTCTTAAACATACATGATTATATATAAGTTTGAGTTGCATATTCAGAGAAAATACCCAAATTTCCTTAGCTTTCTCGCTGACCATTTCTTTCTTCTTTTCTGAGTAATGAGCAATCCCAAAATGATCTATTAATGTTACCTCTTCACCCTTTCTTCTTTTCTGGTTTATACAAAATCCGTGATAAAGAACAAGTTAGTAATTAACACTCTTATAATAGGAACGTAATTTCATTGATTAACATTAAAAAGAAACCAAAACTTTAAGCCTCACAACCCAAACTTGAGAATCAAAACCTTGTATGTTCACTATTTGATCATTAGTAGAATCAGAATGACCAGTTTGACCTTTATGTTTTCTAATGTACTTACCATGTCAACTGTTCTTGCGACTGATCTCGAGCCAACAGTGGGTGGAAGCTCATTAGTTGCTCTGTTTACCTTATTCCTAGCGCTCATTTTCTGCAGAATCAGAATAATGCACAATCAGAATAATAAAATAATATAAGTATTTGGACAATTTGGTTGTCCTAGAAAGTACTAATAAGTATAGAAGATACATGAAATGTTTTGATACCTTAAACTCTTCACTAGCAAATTTTTCACATAGGAGTACCCAATCACGAGCTTTAACACCCTGCGGGGGATGATTGATGGCCTGCTCTTTTGTAGGATATTTTCTATAATGCAAATGAAATAGATATTGCCTGCTCCTATGCTGGTTGCCTAATTGAGAATCAATAGCATGTACCATAGTTCTGGATTTGGGATCAAAATTCGAATTCTCCTACAAACACAATACCATGTGTTAATAATCTTTTGAATTCTAAATTGTTTGTTCTTTGAATGACCAACGTTACAATTACAATGCATTAGTTTATATATACTTAGCATACCATTCATTTTTTGACGATGTCTTTCTTCAACAGAATAGGTTGACGCTTCCATGTTGTTCCATCAAACTTCGCATGTTCACGCATAACACAAACTGCCTTTGTGATTAAATATTCACATGGTGAGGGCTCTATATGAACGTTTTCGATTAAGAAGAAGAACTGCTCGTTTGGTTGTGATGAGAAGAAAGGTGTTTGGTTTTTTTGTAAATTATCGTGTGGTTGTATTTTTATAAGTGTTGTTTTTATAGAAAGGTGTTTGGGTCTTTTGTGTATTTTATAAAAAGGTAGAATTGAAAAATAAAATGACTCGTAAATTATTATCGTGTGGTTGACCCGTTTTTGTTGACTATTTTTTTTATAAAAAAAATAAAATGACTTGTAAAATGACTTGTAAATACGATTTGCTACTCGTAAAATGACTTGTAAATATTTATCTACTTAATGACGAACATTCTTGTCACTAATAAGTAGATTTTCGTGACAACTTTTATGTCGTCATCAACTTGCGTGACTAATTTAAATTGAAACTATCTATCACACAATTTTGTGACAAGGTTAATGACGAACTCTGAGTTTCGTCACAAAATTTTAGCTTGTGACAAAAAATTATGACGAGTATTTATTTCGTCACTAAATGGTGCAATTAGTGACGAGAATATGGGTCGTCAAAAAATTGTTCGTCACTAAAAGCACTTTTTCTTGTAGTGATCCCAAGTCATACGGCGTGTGAGCTCTCATCATGAATTAAATTCCAAAGTGTGAAGACCATACCCTATATCCCCTTATCCACTGATACGCTGTATGGATTGATTTTAGATGATTTGAATATGGTGAATACTGAAGAAATGACGTATCACCATCCAGGTGTATACAACGTATCTATGGACGGCCTAAACCTTAATTTTGGGCTATAAATACAACCCCATTCTACACATCAAAAGAGTTCTGAAATTTGGAAAGTCTCAAATGTCTAAAGTTCCACCAACTTTAGAAGAACCATAATTCCATTAGGGATGCCACTAGAGAAGAGAAGGCACCAAAAGTAAAGGTTTTACACATCAGAAACATTAGATTATCAGTTTTTCATTATGATTTCGATTACGTTTTCTACTATGAATAATCTTTGTTTATCTTCTACAATGGAAGAATAAGCCTTTTGAGTTTGCCTTGTTATGAACCTAGTTTACTTAATGATTAATGTTTCTTTATGTTTATTCTACAAGTGTTTTGGATGATTAATGTACAATTATAGACTTATGCATTTCCGTAGACCATGGCTACCTGTCTAGATCTGTTGCCACTATTTAAATATAGAAAATGATATGACAATAGTTTATGTAAGCTCATAGGACCCGGTACGATTCATTATTCATTAATATACTTTTGGCATGCATATTAGTGGTGACGTGATACACTGATAACCAAGGGCGCTCACCAGGTTAAAAGTGGTAGACAATAGGTTGTAACATTTAGTAGCAACATTAGCGACTGACCAATAACCAAGTCTTTTTACCCACTGTCAAGAAAACTAAGTGGACTGGCAATCACAAAAACGTAGGTTACATAGATCAGCTGAATAAACTTAATGCTTGGAATAATGGCTTGGGTAGCAGGACCGGGTAAGCATGCCCAACTTTTAGGAAGAAGGTATAAGGAAAATCGATAACCAAGTGACACCCTATATTTTGACTTCACCAAAGCACACTAGATGAACATTGCACTAGAACTACATCATTAATGAATTAGTGGATTAGCAAAGAAAGCATGCTTTTATCTCTTGATATTCTTTTCATCAGAACCAATCTATACTTATTTTATTTTATTTTATTTTTTGTTCATTAGATTAATTAATACTACAAACATAATTGTCGTATTTAAAACGTACGTGACAACCTAAAAACTGCTAGACATTTAGGATCTCTTTGCTACTTGCGAACGAACTGGTATTGCCAAATCACTATATGATAGTCATCGAGTATACTGCTCGTAAGTGTTGGTGATTTTCTAAAGGATTCAGTATACTATAAATTTAAAGCTTAGATACAACACATCGAGTTTTTGACACCGCTTCCGGGGAGCAGGTGTATATTTTAAATGTCTAATAAGTATTTTTTGTATACTTGTTTTTGGTTTTTATTCAGTTTTTAGTTTTTTTATTTTATTCAAGTGGCGTTTGGAGTTAATGAATTCAATGTTTGCTAGGTCTATACTGCGTATACCATTTTAAGGCATACGGCGTGTGAACTCGTGAAGTGAATTGATTTCAAGCTAGGGCACCCATACGGCGTATACACATCCATTGGAAATGGCGTGTGAGCTCCCGGGGTTTTGAATTTTTTTCTTATCAGGGCACGTATACTATGTATACACATCAATTGTAACGGCGTATAGAAATATTATCTATACGGCGTATAAAACAGTATATATACGACGTAGAGTAGTTCTGTTTGAAAGAGAAACTTTTTATTTTTCTTTTCTTTTTAGTTTAATTTAGTTTAGTTAGTTTACTTTTAGCTTGCTAGTACTACTAATTCTTCTTAGGTCATATTTCGATGTTAAAGATATGACGATGGAAGAATACATGGCAAGGACTCGTGTCAATCATGGTGCAGGAGTTGTGCGACCTAGGATTGAGGATAACATTGTGTGTGAAATTAAAGGTCACATTCTGAAGGAGCTAAGGGAAACTCCCTTTAGCGAAAAGGATGATGGGGATGCTAATGAGCATATTGAGAAAGTGTTGGAAATATCTGACATGTTTAACCTTTCAGGAGTAAATAGAGATCAAATCATGCTTACTATCTTTCCAAAAACCCTAACTGGAGGAGTAAGAAGATGGCTAAAGAGCGAGCCAACTAGTTCGATTACTACGTGGGAACTTCCGCAAAGCAAGTTCCTTGCTAAATATTGCCCACCTTCGAAGACTGCAAGGGAAATTGAAGAAATTTACAATTTTAAACAAGAAGTTGATAAAAATCTATACAGGGCATGGGAGAGATATAAGAGCTTATTGTTTAAATGCCCACAACATGATTTAAATCCTATGCAAGAAGTAGTCGTGTTCTACGAGGGACTTGACGTGCCGACACGTGAAATGTTGGACTCACAAGGCACCATTCCAAAGATGGCTCCTACTAATGGTAAGAAAGCTATCCAAGACATGGCTGATCATTCCCAGATGTGGCGCGACGGTGGGGCCAATGGACGAAAAAGGTGGTGGATAATTATGCAGGATTGGCTGCTATTACTCAAAAACTAGATAAGATGGGTCATGATCTTACCAATGTCAAAGAGAAAGTCCATGCAGTTCAGGTTGTTTGTGACATCTGTCATTGCTATCACTTGGCCAAAGATTTCCCACTGAAATATGAATTTCAAATCGAAGAAGTTAAGTATGGGGACTTTTATGTGTGACCTCTCTCAGGAAATGGAAATGGGTACAGACAAAGAGCCCTTGGATACTACTACCACAATGACAAGGTATGATGTGTACGTTTGCGATACAAGTTTTAAATTTATATTGTTTACCGAATCCTCTAGACTATGACAAACACTTACGAGGAGTGTACTCGATTAGTGTAATACAGTTAGTCGGCAAGACCGAGTTGTTTGCAGGGAGCAAAGAGATCCTAGAATGTCTAACAGTTTTTAAGGATGTCACATACATTTTAAATCCGCCGATAATTTTTTTAGTATAATTAATCTAATAAAATAAAATAAAATAAAATAAAACATATAGATTGGTTATGGTTATTGAAGATCAAGAGGTGGGCATGCTTGCCTTACTAATTATTCATTAATGATTTAGTTCGAGTGCAATGTCCATCTAGTATGCTTTGGTGAAATCAAATATGTAAGGATTCAATTGGTTATCGATTTCCCCCTACCTTCTTCCTAAAAGTCGGGCACGCCTACCAGGTCCTGCTACTCAAACTGATATTCCAAGCATTATTTTTATTCAAGTGATCTATGTGACCTACATTTTTTGTGTTTTGTGAAGCCACTTAGTTTTCTTTGACAAATGAGAAAGCATTTGATCTGGTACAATAACTCCAGTGTCACTACTAAATCTTAAACCTTATAGTTCTACCACTTTAAACCATGTGAGCGCCTACTAGGTCCTGCGTCACCACTAAAATCATGTGCCAAAGTGTTAATAATGAATCCCACCATTGCCAACCACCCGGTTTGTACACCAGCCAACACAAGATTGCAAGTTACCATAGTGGGAAGGCGTCCTTATAGCCTAACCACTACAAGTTACCATGGTAGCCGACACAAGTATTTATAGTGGTTCGGCTACAAGGACACCTTCCTTGCCCTACTCCACTCCTCGAGTCACCTACTCGAGAGTTCGTAATCACTACACGACATAAATCCTTATGGCGGAGAAGCCTTCACAACGTCGCCTACTCTTTTTCCGGTACAAGGCTAGACACCGGGTTCTTCCACAAGGTAGAACCACACCTATCACAACGTCGCCTACATTTTATCCGGTACAAGGCTAGATACCGAGTTCCATTACAAAGTAGGAACTACTACCCAACACTACACAACACCTATCCCAAAGGAGACCCACTCCTTATTACAACATCATCAAGGATATCAATATCCTTGGATACGACCTATCTCTATTTGTACATTGATCCACCATATCGATTGTACACCCTTGGCATCTTACACTAATGCCTTTGACTTGACCCTTTTAGGAATCCTTCACTAATGCCTTTGACACAGACATTCGGCACCTATCATTAATGCCTTCGTCTTGACTCTTTTGGCATCCTTCACTAATGCTTTTGACACGAACGTTAAGCACCTTTCACTAATGCCTTCGTCTTGACTCTTTCGGCATCCTTCACTAATGCCTTTGACACAACACTTCTAGGGAGGGAGAAAGAACTATCAACAAGAGAACCTCAGTAGTCTTGATGATGACGAAGCATGGAAACTCATGGACTTGAGCTTGCTCGACTTCAAGAGGTGGTCATCTTGCCTTTAAGAGGAACCTAGAGAATCACACAAAAACAAACACAAACTACATAGAAAGATCCTTTGGATCTTAGGTTAGAGAGTTTACAATACTAGGAGAAAGTATGTATTGAAGTGACTGCCCAAAATGAGGAAATGGCTCACTATTTATAGAAGAAAATAAGCTACTGTTCCACGGTTCCCACGGATCCCTTACTTGAGGGATCCGTCCAGTGTAAACTGGGGGAACCGTGGGACCCTCCTCTTTGCTCATGGGTTTTGGGTCATGGGTTATGGGTTGTGGGTCATGGGTCCTAGACTTTGGACCATGGGTATCCAAGTAGATACAATGTATCTAGTATGTGCAATGCATCTAGTCCATGGTTCATGGATTAAATCCATGGGTCATGGATAATACCCATTTATGACTTATGCATGATGTCATGCAATGAGTTATGGGTTATGCTCCATGGGTATGGGTCATGGACTCTGGGTTAAACCTAACTACATACAATGTATTTGGTCAATGGGTCAAATACTTAAACTTTTACCCAATATATTACCCATTATAATACATACTAGTTATGTATATATCTACCCAATATGTAAACACTAGTTGTTGTACATATGTATTACTAAATCATGAAAACACTATTACTTGTTTGGTGTTTTATGTGAAAACGTAAGTGTGTTAGTAAACTATTGGCTCAAACCATTTACGTATTTTATTTGTTTCGTTAAAATGATTTTACGTTTGTTATCGACAAAACATTAGAAAATCGTAAAATATAAATAAACGTTTTTATGGCTTATTTGTATTAACAAAAACCACAAGCGCACACCAAAATCCATGGATGCGACACCTATGATTGCTCAAATCCTTCACTCGAATTAGCTAAAGGCTATAATGACTAAGGGTAGGATATAGGGATGGGAAATATTTATGGGTTTGACACTTGATACGACAAAACAAATAGATCCTAAGTCCACACTCTCCCCGCTCACTAGCCTCACTTGATCCCATAAAGTATAGTTCTAGAATCAATCAAGAGTCTTTATATGATAAGTGTATTGAGTACTTGGGCATAAGATGCATTAACTCATTCTTTGTCTTAGACTATCGAGTTATTAGTGTATATATTGTAGAGATGCCTCGAAATTCCATTGACTTGTAGTTTCTTGGCGTTTGTGGTTGTGACAACTGACATTTTCAGGTTAATGCTTAATCATAAACTTGAACGTTTTATACTAAACCCGTGAATACTTGACTTTACGTATAACCATTAGGTTAACTCGCGTATAATGAGAAACAAATTTGAATGTATTCTAACACTAGACTAAGTTTAGTCTACGTCTAACAAGTAAATCATCACGCTCATAAGCATATTATATAAGTCATTTGCATTTGGCTTTATAAATTTTGCGTAAATCATCTAAGACTTGCATTAAGTCTCATGCATGCATATACACTTCAAAATTTAAAAATTTCCTCCCCTGTTTCTCTTTGAAAAATGGACAAGCTCACAAGGATGTTCACCATACACTTTTACATATTGAAACACTTAAACTATCCCTTTTATGCTAGCACCAAAGTCCCATACAATGAAGACCCCCCCCCCCCCCCATAACCCATCCCTTACACGGCACAAGGAGATCTTGTGACCCCTTTGCCACAATTTTTCATGCACTATCTTGTGACCTCAAAGATCCCTTTTGACTATACCTCAATTACACTTATATATAGAAGTATAGAACCCTCTTGGTAACACTTTCCTCACACTTTCAAACACACTAACACACTCACTCTCTCTACCATATTTTGGTAGCAAAAAGAACTAGAACAGGGGTATTTTGGTGTTGGGTTGGCTTGGTGATAACATCAAATTATCCTGATATTCTAAGTGTTAATTTCCCCCTTTATCGTCACTTTATGATTAAAATGCTATTAGAAACATCCTTATTCCTTCTTATTTTATTTTAGGAACTATTTCATATATAGAAGCGGTGTTTGGACATTTTTAAGCTCAAGGATGGTTTTCTCTCACATTTAGACCACGGCGTAACTAAGTGATGAAGTTACGCCGTAATCAAGTGCATGAGGAAATACGGCGTAACAATATGGTGTAGTTATGCCGTACCAAGACTACATATCAAATTACGAAGAATACGGCGTAAAAATGGAGTGCAAGTTACGCTGTAATAGGATTACAGATTATGAAGCATCAGTTTTACAAAGACTACGGCGTAACCCTCAACTCAGGTGACGTCGTAACCACGGATAAACATCTACTTTACAAAGACTACGGCTTAACCACAAGCTAACGTTATGCCGTAACCGTGGATAAACACCAGATTATGAAGAGTTACGGCGTAACTAGTTAATAAGTGTTACGCCGTAGCTGGTGTCCAGGCCTATAAATAGACGAAGTTTTTAGCAGTTTTAGGCATCTATCCTTTCCCAAACCTTTCTAGGGTTTGGGGAGATCAAACACACAGAAGAAGAATCATGGCTTAGGAGTATGAAGAACGAAGTTCTCGTCTACGATTTCCTTTGTATTCGAGTTTGGATTCCTTTTATATTTTTCTAGGGTTTATATCATGGATTCATGTTATTAATTCATGTTTGAATTTATGTTATTGATCTTCTCTTTATTTCTTTATAGACATCTGCTTAGTCTTATCATTGATCACTAGTCTTGGTAATATTGTAAGCTTGTTAGTATCTAAAGGGTTGGTAGAATTGACCAACTGACCTCAGCCTAATTGGTTGCGAAGTATGGAAGGAATTGGCCATAGTACAACCACTCTTCGTGTGCGAACTGACCAAATCATCACCTATCAAGTGGATGTATTTAAGAAGCTAGGGGAAATCTAAGTTCCTAATGGCCGGGTTTCCATAGACTAGATCTAGTAGATTTGGCTCTTAATGACTGTTATTAGGTTGCCGAATGATCCCGGGTGACCTGTTCATCTCGGTGAGGAATCTTAGAACCATAGGCCATGACGAATTGACCAAAGGAGTCTGGCAATAATTAAACACTATATTGAACCTTTATATTGAGAATCAATTCTTATCTGTAATCTTGGTTAAGCTTCATTTTTCTATATCTTTATCCTAAATTCTTATGTCTCTATGATTGGAATAATTAAATCTATCTTATCATATCAATATCAAATCATATTACCTCTAATCATCTTAGTTCTTTTAAGGTCACAGCTCTCTTGGGATGACACTCGGATTTACCTAAGGCTTTACTTCATTTGATCGGGTTCTCTGCCCGTTAGCATGTGTTTATCCTAGTTTATATCAGTTTTATAAATATTAAAAGCATGATGAAATAGCACATCACTTGGTTAAGAGTTTATGCAAAAATGGTTTGCAAAGCTAGGGTTTTGTATGTGAAAGTTAGGGTTTTCTAAGGTTTGTAGTTGATCTTGTGCACTTTCTTGACACCAATCACTACCAATAATTTTAATGTTAGGTCACTAGTTTTACAAACACAAGTAATATAGAAAGAGATAAAGGCGATTGAACAAGATCCAAACACACACACACGATAATAAGGGACGGTTATGCGTAAGATGTATGTGAAAGAAATAACTTGAACAACCAACCTTCACATGAAGGTTTACATAAGGTATTTATAGGAGGAAAGCTAGGGCAACACTCCTAGTTTCCATCCTTTCCTTAATGGACTAAGGCCTAAGCTTATGGGCCTTCTACACAAGCCTAAGGCTAATTACAAACATAAAGGCCATAATAAAGCTAACTATTACATATTAATTACTAACACTTGATTATGGTTTAGGAGTGATTCCAATAATCTCCCCCTCAAGTGTTGGTGATGAACGGTGAAGGCATTGATGTAATAGTAGCTCTGACGTCTTCTGACATTCTTCTTTCTTGTGAGAAGAATTGCCTCGATTCGAACAATCTCCCCAGTGTAGAGAGATAGTTTTCCTTGAGCAGTTATGCTTTGACGTCATCATTAACTTTGTTCTCTGATTATTGTTCTTTGTGGTGAAAGTGATAGTATGTTGTTGTCTGCATCAATTCTGCCTCAGGTCTGCTTCGCCGCTACAGTGTCTCCACGTCATTCTTCAACATGCTCACATGCTCTTTGACGTTGGAATTCAGTACTGATGAAGTTCTTTAAGTCTTTAGCTTTGTAGATTCTTTGATTTGACGAAGAATCATTCTGACTGTTGTGTTGCTTTTGGATAGAACTTCCATTAGTGATGATGTTGGCGTGAGCATGAGAAGAATCATCACGATCATCCCGCTCCAGAGCTTCCATAAGAAGAAAACATTTCAAATGGTTTGTAATAAGCGGATTCCGGCACTTACAAGTTTAAACTTCGAGAGTGTTAACAGCATAGTGTGAAAATACAACTCTAATTTTTACAAAGGCCGTTCCTGAACTGGAGTCCCACAAGTGAGATAACGCGATGTACCGAAGTACATCTACAGTTCAGATGAGTCACTGAGGTACACCGAAGCATCACCTCACGACTGTAGACCGTTTGAGACACACTAGCAGGAGTTTCCATTCAATCACTGAGGATCACAGTTGTGAACCTCTCATAAATGTTCTCGACAGATTGCTAAGATCTGTGAAGGACTCGATATGAACCACTGATGATCTTATTTGTTGATCAGCAAGTGATGAGATGCCAAGTGTCCCTAAGAGATCTTTTGATGAATCTCGTGGCTCTAGACTCAATAGTGCGTTTTGGTTTTCCTGAGCGGAGACTAGGGAGAGGGTCTCCTTCTTCAATACCAGCGATCTCTAAGAGAACGCCAATAGTTTACGTAGAGTTCCCTGTGAGAATGAAACAAGCTTCTGTTGAGAGAAACTTGAGTGGCTAAGAAGGTTTAGTGCATGCGTCACTGGGTCCATGACGACTTTTAATCTTCAATACCGGCGTCACTAAGTGACAACCAGTAGCATATGAATTGAACCCGGTGTCTGCCCTAAGTTGAGTAATTTGGAGGGCTATTTCTTTTCACCCTTTTCTTTGCATTTCTTTTTAATTCTTCAACTCCTTCTTTCTCCGATTCTCATTTTCTCCTTTTTATAATCATACCTAAGGAATTCTAAGTACTAACTATTTGTGATGTCCTTGGGTAGATCCCTCCGGCTCTGGCGGATCATAGGACGGTTATTCCTAACCTTAGTCACCTTATATCTCCATGACTAACCTATGTTGCCATTAAAACCACTGTTGTGAAGAATCTCTCAAAGGGTTTGTAAATGAAAAACATGTTTGAACCACTGTGAGAGATAAGATTTTGCATAAATACTCCCCCTCCACATGTGCTTAAGAGTTTTAACGGTTAATTGAACAGTGAGGAAAGATCGCGCACTTTTTGAATTGATCCACTCAAGATAGACAATCTCCCGCGAGACACGGTTACGTTGCATAGTTAAAGAGTTACATTGACAGCTTTTAGGAGACAACTAGCTCTAATAACTACCTTGAAGGTGTAGACAATCCTCGAAAGGTTGTCATACCCGTCAGAGTTCATGTCTACCAAGAGTATCTCGAATGGTACTTTCTACTTGGACAAGTCCTTTGCGAGACACGTTTACATTACTAGTGAACTAGCTTGAAATTATTACCCGTCCAGGACAAGTCTTTTCGAGTTACTAACAGTGTAGTACCGTCAATTCGTTGGTTAAGTCTATTACACAAAGATTCATTTGCATTTACACAACATATTTCTTATCACATAATTTTATCCCCCTCAAAAATGGCATATAAAATGTTATTTTTGAAAAGTTGAGAATAAATATGACCATTTCGAGTGTTGCTGGAAGATGACCACTATGAACAATTTGTGAACAAAGTTTTATTTCAAGTACTCCCCCTCAACTAGTGATATAAACGGTTGAGGTTTTGAAAATCATACGGGGGAAGTACTTGTTCTTTTGAGCAAAACCTTGAAAAATGAAAGGTTTGATAGGTTTTACTCAAAAGTAAGAAGCTTTCGCTCCTTTTATAAGGATTGTGGCACTGAAGCGTACCACAGGGTCCTTTCTTGACAAGAACGGGTTGTACACTGTTATGTGTGCACAAGCCATAGACATATATAATCACACATCCAAATGTAATAATGAAGGAAACAATTCAAGGGGTACCAGGAAGTCCAGTGATGTCGCCAGGAGTGTGAACAGGGCGTTGATAGCCGGTGATGTTAATCCTAGGTCGACCACCAACAAAGCTTTCCAACGTTCTGAACTGATCCCTTCGAAACAACCTTTCATCAATCATTCTGATGATCCTCCGCACATCCCTTCGATCCTGAGAATTCCAACGTTTAGGAGACCCAATCTTGTGACGTATGTCCTTCAACCTATAGGCCAATCCGTCCCTAACCATCTTCAAAGTGTGATCCCCAAACTTGTGAAGTTCACTACACGCCATTAAGCAATTTCTTTGAAGTTCACTGCGGTAAACGACGCCGAAAGGTTTGCTGATGAGTGTATATTGTGAGAGCTGATTGAGGTCGAGAAGATCTAGATGAGGTGGAGTGAAGTTGACACGGGTCTGATAAGATTCAACTGCCAACTAAAGATCTTCTACACGTTCCTTGATGACTATACGTCTGATGAAGATGAGCAATGACTTGATGAATTCACGTTGTACTTCGGTTGAAAATTGTCTCATGCGACCTTGTACTTTGGCAAGGTACATGTCTTCGATGTCGTTGATAGACAAATTCTCAAAGTCAGCTTCAGAGAATGCATAATCCCTTTCATCTTGTCGTTTGACCACGATATTCTTTAGGAAGGTGTAGTCCCACTTAGATGACAGAACAACATGTTTGATGGCAACGATATCCTTAGTACTGAACACCGCATGTTGAGAGTTCTGAACCTGACAGCTTCTATAGTAGATTCTTCGGCGTTCCGGCCAATGATGAATCTCGTACATTGCATCTCGGTCGTATGCTTCCACTTTGTCAGAGAACAAGTGATTGGCACGTTCCTCGATGGCTATGCAGTTCGAGTATATAGCTGCTGGGAATGGAAGTGTCAACGATGTAGCGTATTTCCTTGAACCATCGCCACCATGTAGAATAAATTCCAGGTCTTTGTTGAAGAATATCTGAATGGAATCCTCGGTTCATCTGGTTGGCCAATTTTTGGTAGAGGTTTTGACCAGTCGGTGTAGTATGGAGGGTTGTCCCGTTTGGTGAAGTCGACGTTTGCTTCTGGGTTGAGCCAATCCATGTTGTTAGACATAGCTCGAGCAATGTTTTCAAGGTGATATTCAACCTCGATGGCACTTTCTGAGCTATCTTTCCACAGTTGAAAAGCTTCATTCTTGATTCGCCTCAACTCGGATTTCGTCATCTTCTTCACATGGAACTTTTCTTGCATAATCTTAGCATGCTCCAATGTATTACCGTCTACCAGATCTTGACCTTCTTCAGGGTAGGGAGTTGAGTTAACAAGTGTAGAGAACCATTAAAATTCCTCTGTTTTATCGTCATCTAGCCATGATACGACGTCAGCCATGTGTGCCTTCTTCTTCTTTTGTTTTGGCCTAGATGAGGATTCTGGTTTCTTAACATGTTTGGGAGAGGTGGGTTGTTGTAGGGGCTCAAGGACCTCTTCATCGTCACCACCCGTATACTCAAAGTGATCACATGTTTTCTGAGTCAGGGGTGGTAACTCGGAATCGTCCTGAGGTTTACCTGTAGAAGAACGAGGAGGGGACCTTTGTTGAGTAGGAGTCCGTTGGAGAGGAGGTAACATAGAAGATGATTCACCAGACTTCTTCTGACGTTTAGCTTCATCATTCTTATCCTGATCCTTATCTTCATCGTCTCTAGGACGTTTAGACTTTTCTGCTTCGAATCTACATGCTTCTTTGAGTTGGTAGTCCAGCAATGCTTGAAACAGCTTTCCTTCCTCAGAAGTAAATGTCCCAGATCGTTTAGACATTTGTGTGACAAGCTTGGCCACCAATTCATTATCCGAGAAAACTACAGGATCAGATGGATTGATTGTGACGGTTAAAGGTGTTGATCTTATAGTTTGCTTGGCTATCTGCATAAGATTCGGATATAGTTGTCTGGTAAACATATCCTTTGTGACTTTAGGAACGATATCCTGAAGGTACTTGTTAGTGTAACCTTCGATCATTTCGTTCAGTTCCTCTTGACGATGACTTCTCATGAATTCCTGGATAAACTTCCTTTCTTCTTGCATCTTGTCATTCTCGTCATGTAGATATTGTATTTGTCGATTGAGAAAGTTCAGCTTCCTGTAAAGCATGTCTTTCTTTCTGACTTGTTTGACAGCTTTCACAATTCTTTCATGTGTCTGAGAAATCCAAGATCTAGGTGGTTTCTTCACAGATTTGGATGTTGATTTGGTTGATTTCTTTGATGGTGGTTGGGAAGAGTGAGATGATGAGTCTGATGAGGAAGAGACATGAGGAGATTCGGGGTCCTTGGGCGGTTCAGAAGTTTCCTTCTGAGAACGTGTAGGACTTTCCAGAAGCAGCTTGTCATAATCAGCATCTTTATCTTTCTCAGACTTCTCAGTTTCAGTTTTCTCAAACTCATATTCGATAGTATCCTCCACAAGCTTTTGTTGTTGCACAAGAGTGGTGGCACCAGATCCCTTATCGGGTTGATTAACCGCATCAGGATCTGGTGAAGAGTGGGCAGCACCACTTGATCCTCCGGGGCCACCCATTTGGTCTTTTGCAAATTCTTCAGCTTTTTGAAGGTGTCTGACGAATTTAAACTTCTTCCTGTAGGATTGATCCAGTAGCTCTTCTTCTTCTTCAGAGCTCTCATCATAGGGCACAAGTGCAGGAGTCTTCCCTTTTCCTTTATCAGCTTGAGGACTTGGAGGTTTTGGTACTGAAGGATTGTCATCCTTTGCAGTTTCAGAGTAGGTAATCTCTTCATCTGTGTCAGTACCTTCAGAGCTTTTGTCCAAAAGCTTTCTTTTCGGTTCAGGTGTGGGAATAGGTTCAGCTTCCTTTACAGGAACAATCCATTTACGAGGAGGATTCCTTTTGGGAAGCTTCCTATAACTTTCAGAACTTACTGCACTTCCAGCACTTCCTCTTCTGGTTCTCCGAGTAGGAGTTCCTGAAGGTTTTTCATCAAGATGACCAACTTTGCCTTCTTTTACTGCTACTAGATACCTTTTGTATGTTTCAAGCTTCTTGAGTTCTTTAGATAGAAGGTGATCAGGCAACACAGCACCCTGCTTCTTAGTTATCGATTCCTTGATTCTGATAGAAAGGATAGGTTCGGACAATAAGTCGTGATTGTCGGGGTCATTGAGCCTCTTGGGGATATCAGGATTAAGCCCAAGTGCTCTCTGGATCAAAAGCTTTGTGTATCTGACATAGGGAATCTTTGAGCCAAGCTTCTTGTGAAATAGCATCATGTCCTCCCATATCAGTTCTTCGATTTCGATGTCCTTCTTATTGATCAAAGACCAGAAGATTTGCAGTTCCATGAGCTTTGGATGCTCATAACCACTGTCACGACCAGAAACAGACTTGGTAATGATGATGTAGAGGGTTCTCCACGGTTGAGGAATGTTTTTAAGCTCCACGTGAGAATGCTTAGTAACAATCCCTGAAGCTTCATCATAGCCAATGTCAAGGAGAAATTGCAGAACTGTCTCTTCAGTAGGTGTAGCAAAGAAGTCGGTTGGAGCGATGTCAGGAATGATGAGAACAGCCCGTAAGTCTGCAGGAGTGATGGTGACTTGTTTGTGATTAAGTGTCACTGTCACTGCACTTTGACCAGTGATCCTCTGCATAGAGTTCCAGAATTGCTGAATGTAGATTTCCGGTACAGTAGCAGAGTGTGAGAGCATGTTCTGGTAGGGATGATTCCTTAGAATATCCACAGCAATGAGACAAGAAGATTCAGAGCAGGTGAGGGTTTCGAAGTCAACCCTAAGGTTGTTCTTTCCAATCTTTCTAGGATAGCCATTGGGGAAGATATCAGCAATAGTGAGAACCTCAGGTGCATCCACATTCATTTTAGCAGCCATGTCGTGATCTGAAATAACATTAACCAAAAGAACCAACATATCGAAAGACATAATGTTAGTCAACAGAAGGTCTTATTGTCTAGTTATTGAATGTACAGTGATAATGATTGTTACGAGTCCTAAGTCACTTGTTTGTCCAATAGTCCAATGACGTCGTGAAATGTTTCGTGAGTTAGTTAACTTTAAGTTTTAAAGTTTATGTTATCACTTATTGTTCACAACATATCAAACGATTAAGTTTATTAGTGACATTATTGGATTCGTGACGTTATGATTAGTTTATTTACAAGTTTGTACACATAACAATTCAAAATGAAGGTCAATCAAGGCTTAGGCGTAGTTTTGGCAAAGTTAAGCGTAAACAGTAATAACATACGCGTAGACGAAAGATTATGCGTAGGATCCTAACTTACGCATAAGAAAAGTTACGCGTAGGAAAAGGGGGACCTTAAGCGTAGAGCTTACGCGTAGGCGTATAAGAACCTTACGCGTAAGGCTTACTCGTAAGAGTAGACCTTATGCGTAGAGGTCACTGTTTACGCATATCCTTCACAGGATACGCGTAGTCCCATTGTAGAACCTTACGCGTAATAGTTATGCGTAGGATTTATTCTTACGCATAACATGACTACGCGTAGGGTAATTCTTATGCGTAGAGATTCAAATGACCTTGATTCTGATTTTTAAGCGCAGCAAGCCTGAAATAAATTCATCAAATCATCAATATTAACACAAAAATTCATTTTAACAACAAATCATGGCATGAACATTAGATAAAACAGTTATGAGTAGAAAGTCATACGCGTAGGTCAAAACCCTAAGGGTTATGAATTACGCGTATAATTTCTAGCCATGGGATTTGCACCAAACAATTTCTGGTAGTTCTAAGATGTTGTGAGAGTCTATAAACCAAGTTATAACATCTAAATCATGGAGAATCAAAAATGCCCAAACTTATGAACTTTAAACCCGAATTCCAAATTTTTAATCATTTAGAGTTTCTGGGTGGTGATAGAGCTTGGAAATCATCAATTCATCATCATATAAACATTACACAACAATCCTTTTTAACAAAACTCTTCACATTTGTAAACACCCAAATCGACTCATAAACCCTAATATTCAAAAACCATCAATTCATGTTTCTGGGTGGATTTAGAGGGTAAAAATAGTATCCTTGTTATTAAAAACACGTTTTGACACTTTCTTTTCAACCAAAAACACACTCACATTGATTGTGTGTTCATACGCTTATGCGTAGAACACATAATCACGCATAACTAACGTTTTAGCCGTAGGATTTGCTTGAAATTCAAAACCTTAGCTTGTATTATCGTTAAGATCATGAAAACACTTACAAAATGATGATCTAAAGTACGGATTTCTTGAACGAATTCTATGCGTAGGATGTTTTAGGTTAAGAGTAATAAATGTGAAGATAAAGGTAGGTGGGAGGTGTTTTTATTTAAAATAACTTTAAGATTTTGACATTTTTGGTCCCTCCACCTTTTCCTTTTTTTCAAACAAAGCCATCTAACTTCCATTTTGGTTACCAAACAAAGATTTTAAGAAAGAGATTTGACGACACTCCCCCTTGACTTAAGAAAAATGATGAAAGGTTATTAATTTTAGTCCGAGGAGTGTCATTAAACCAGAAAATTTACCACCATTGATAAAAGAAACAACCGATATATGATAACATGCAAGTACACAGATGTTTTGAAACAATTTAAATCTTTGTATTCTCCCCCTCAACACTTGATCGGAAAAATACTGAATTTTGAAAGATTATAGTGTTGATGGAAGAAATGTACTTGCCATGTTGAAAGAGAAGTAGATTAGAAGAATATTTTTGTTTTTTTTAAAAGATTTTATATTTTTGTATTTTGTTTTTGAAAATTTATTTACAAAAGATATTTTGATGTTTGACAGTTTTTTAAGACTGTTTTAGGAGGTCATCCAATTCCTCTTGAGTCAAACACCTCATACCAATCCGGTGGACCAACTCATTAAACCTAGCGAGAGGCAAGGCTTTGGTGAGAAGATCTGCCAATTGGTATTCTGTACCCACTAAGTTTAATTCAACGGTACCCTGTTCCACGTGGTCCTTGATGAAATGATAGCGAAGATCGATGTGCTTTGATTTCGAGTGCTGAACTGAGTTGCACGAGATCGCAATGGCACTCCGATTGTCGCAGTACATCGGGATTCTGTCGAATACGTAACCATAGTCTTTGAGTTGTGTTCCCATCCATATGAATTGAGCACAACACGCGGACATGGCTACATATTCTGCTTCGGTTGATGACAGCGATGTGCAATCCTGCTTCTTTGATTGCCAAGACACCAGTTTATCACCAAGAAATTGTAGAGCTCCTGAAGTACTTTTCCTTGAGTCTAAGCATCCTGCGTGGTCAGCGTCTGAAAAAGCGATTAGTTCAAAACCAGAATCCTTCGGATACCAGATCCCCAAGTTAATGGTTCCCTTGATGTATCGGAGGATTCTTTTAGCCTCAGAGAGGTGGGTTTCAGTTGGTCGCGACTAATAACGGGAGCATAGATAAACGGCAAAGACAATGTCAGGTCTGCTAGCTGTTAGATACATGAGAGACCCAATAATACTTCGGTATTTGGTAGGGTCCACTAATTTCCCATGTAAATCAGCGTCTAGCTTCTTGGTATGAGTCATTGGTGTGGCATAAGTATCACAGGTTTTCATTCCAAATTTGTTTAACAATTCAAGGGCATATTTGGACTGACTCATGAAAATACCACGGGGTGATTGATGAACTTGTAATCCTAGAAAGAATGTAAGTTCACCCATCATGGACATTTCAAAATTTTTCTTCATTAGTTTTGCAAAAGCGATTGAAAACTTTTTATGTGTAGACCCAAAAATGATGTCATCCACGTAAATTTGAACAATTAAGATATGTGCCCCGTGATATTGTATAAAAAGAGTTGGGTCAACCGAACCTTTGGTGAAATTATTAGCAATGAGGAAAGATGATAGCTTATCGTACCATGCCCGAGGGGCTTGTTTGAGACCATAAAGAGCTTTGTTCAGTTTGTAGACATGGTTCGGGAACTCAGGATCAACGAATCCTTTGGGTTGGCTGACATAAACCGTTTCTTTCAGTTGTCCGTTGAGAAACGCAGTTTTGACATCCATCTGAAAGACCGTCATGTTCATATGAGCCGCGAACGCGAGAAACATCCGAACAGCCTCAAGACGAGCAACCGGAGCAAAAGATTCTTCAAAGTCTATTCCTTCTTCCTAACGATAACCCTTAGCAACTAGACGTGACTTGTTTCGGATGACGTTCCCTTCAGCATCCAATTTGTTTTTCCAAATCCATTTGAGACCAATGACGTAGACCCCTGTTGGTCTTTCAACCAGTTCCCATACTTCAAGACGTTTGAATTGGTTGAGTTCTTCTTGCATGGATTCAATCCAGTTATCTTTTGTCATTGCGTCTTTAATGTTTTTAGGCTCAGATTGGCAGACAGTGAGTGCATAAATGCAATGTTCACCATCTGTGTGAAGACGTTGTCTCGTAACGACTAGTTGATTCGGGTTGCCAATAATATTAGCCAGAGGATGGTCTTTTGTCCATCGATGTGTAGAGGGTTGATGTTGGTATACATTGTGCAGATTCTGAGGATTCAAATGGTTTGTTGAAGATTCCGCGACATCTGGTGCAGCAGTCTCATTAGCAAACGGGTTGAAAAACGCATTTGGATCAAAATCTGCAGGTGGGGGTACTTCATTCAGAATATCATCAGTCGGTTCATCATTGTTGGAAGCCGTTTGTTCAACTGTTGTGTTGGAGTCAACTGGTGTAGGTGCATCTTCAACAGTAGTTGTTGTAGCAGGTGTATCAGGTATAAGAATATTATCAGGTTGAGCAGCGGAAACAGCAGATACACATGGAGCACGTTCATCAATATCGTCACTGAACAGAGGAGCGAATAACCTTTCCATTTGTTGACGAGTGAGCTGGGGCTTTGTTCAGCTGATGATGGGGGTTGGGGGAAGTTTAAACGGTTGTGTCTGGGTTCTAAGCTGTTATAGTAAGAAGCCATTTCCGTGAGTTCATCAAAATGAGCATGAATCGTTTCCATCACCTGTTTTGTACGACGATTCTAGATCCGGTAACCTTTAGAATTCTCACAATATCCAATAAAGACTCCAATGTCAGCTTTGGCTTTGAGCTTTCCAAAATCATCACGATCATTATTCGGATAGCAAAGGGATCCAAATACATGAAAGTGTTTGAGATTCGATTTATGGTTGTGGACAAGCTCGAAAGGTGTTTTGTTGTGGCGTTTTGTGATCATAGAACGGTTTTGAGTATAGCATGCAGTAGATACAGCTTCTGCCCATAAGTAATCAGGAAGTTTAGCATTGATTAACATTGTTCTTGCAGCTTCCACTAACGTTCGGTTTCGTCTTTCAACAACTCCGTTTTGTTCGGGTGTACGTGCAATAGATGTTTGATGCTGAATTCCCACTTTCTCATAAAATTCACGAAGGGTTTGGTTAACAAATTCAGTTCCTTTGTCTATTCTGATTAGCCTAACGGTGTTGCGGAGCTGAACCTGTATTTTCGTGATAAAGGTGATGATCATTTGTGGAGCTTGGTCTTTGCTTCGAAGAAAGTAGACCCAAGTCCATCGTGAGTAGTCATCAACAATTACTAAGATGTAGCGTTTGCCATTGATCGTTTGCACGTGCATCAGGCCACACAAATCCATGTGAAGAAGATGAAGCACATGCTGAGAGCTGTGTTCCACCTTTGAAGGAAAGTGAGCACGAGTTCTTTTTCCTTGTTCACATGCTGAGCAAAGATGATCTTTTGAATACCGGAATCGTGGGAGACCTTCAACTAGTTTGTGTCGAGCAAGGTTGGTGATGGTTTGAAAGTTTAGATGTGAGAGACGACGGTGCCATAGCCAGGATTTTGTTGATGTTGCCTTTGAAAGTAAGCAGATAGGAGATGAAGCGACCATGTCTTGCATAGAAATAGTGTAGAGACTAGAATTACGCGAGCCAGACATAAGGTCATTTCCTTGTAGATCACGAATGAAACAAGTTTTCTCCCAGAAAGCAACCTCCAAATCTCCATCACAAAACTGACCTACTGAGAACAGATTATGACCGAGGCCTTCCACATAGTAAACCCTGCTGATTTCGATGTTCCCATTGACATAATCTTCGTAGCCCATGATAGCTGCGAAGTGATCATTCCCGAACCTGACAGTGCCAATGAACTTTGCAATAAAGTTTGATAACAGTTTAAGGTTGCCTGTCATGTGTCGGGAACATCCGCTATCAACAATCCAGAGAATGATCTGTATCACCTGCATTACACACAGACGACAGAGATGGAATAGAAGTAGATGTGGAACCCGAAATGTTAGAGGGTTCCGAAGCAGGTATATGAGACATGCACACATTAATGATTTTAGGCATCCATTTAAATCCTAGTGTGTTATATATCCATTTCTGCCATCTATAACTACTCTTTGCTTTAGTCTAAGTGAATGCACTAGGTGGTACTACATTCTTAGGAGGTGAAACTGGGGCTAAAGGGACAACCACACATGACGTAGAATCTAAAGAAGGCGGTCTACCAAGCTCAAACTTAGAATGATTAGTGGGCCTAGAGGTATTCCGATTCTTAGGATTTCGTAAACGAGAGATTATATCTTTAGCAACACATTTGTCATGACAATCAGAATTCATACTTTTACGACAAATAACACAAGGTGCATCAGACTGAATATCAAAAGTACTTAACGGTTTAGCATTCGTTACATCACTATTTCTATTACATTTGCCAGACGCAATATCTATAGTGGAAGCAACGTGAGTCTTATTCATAGTCCTAGGGTGTTCTTCTACTTTAGCATTCCTTATTGATCTTTTCTTAGGTCGCAACTTCCTATTCTTCGATTGAGTGCTCCTAGGCTGTGAAGTGCGGACGTTTGGAAAAGACGCAACTATTCCTGTTTCAGTAGAAGGAAGCACGTTAGCAACTTTTGATTTGGCAGTAGGGATTCTAGGTGCATGATTACTGAGTGTTACTGGTGCTAATCTCTTAATGATGGTTGGCGGAAGTTGTTCATACTTTCCTAACATTTCTCTTAACTTAGAGATTGTGTGAATCAAATCTTAATTTTCAGAACGAATGTTACCAGCAAAATTCATGACTTCTCTAGTGTGAGCAAGATAGTGATCAAGTTCGTTTGATGCTTCATGACGAGTCTTATTGAGTAAATCAAATATGACACCATATTCCTGTTTAACTTTTACAAGTTCTTGTTCATATTTTGAGATTTGACTTTTCAAAGACACGTTTTGATCATCCAGTTGCTCAATTTTAGGATCAAAAGATTTTGTTTGCAACTGAGCGATTTTCTTTTGGAAACCAAGTTGTTGATTGTGAATATCTTTTTAACACCAATTAAGACGATGTTTTGCATTGTAAAGTTCGTGAAGTAATCGTTCATTTTCAGCTTTTAAAGACTCGATTTGAAGCACCTTTTCAGTACTCTCAACAGTTACCACAGAGTCAACATTATCAGCAGAGATATAATCAGATGCATGTGGCAAAGAATAGAATAACACAACATTATGGATATCAGCACAGATAACATCTTTCAAGAGTCGATCAACATCTTTTCTCAACAGTTTCTTTTTACGTTTAGTATTAGAAATAGATGTTTCGGTTTTCTCGAAAACGACCTTCATCACTCCAAGTTCCTTATGAAAATCCTTTTCCCAAGCTAATGCACAACTTTTCAAATTTTTAACGTTAGGTAAAAGATTTTTCTGAAAAATGTCTCTTTGTTCTCGCGCCAGAGGCGATTGAAAACGATCAATTTTGATTTCAGAACATTATTCTATCTCATGTTGTAAAATTTTGAGGTCAGCCATGAAAATGTCAAAATATCTAAGAATTTTTCGATTTTCAGGTTTTGAGTTTACTTCACTGATGGAAGGTAAAGGACCATAAATTTGTGCATAATCTGGTTGGGGATTAACATTAGAAGACTCAGGTGTTTTGATGATAACCCTTGGTGTGTTAGAAGAATCCGTTGGTGTGACGAAAGTGACTGGTTTTGAATAATTAAAAGGTTTGTTGTAAACAACAGTTTTTAATTTTGATCGACTCTCGTCTTCTGCATCTAATTCCTCTTGACGATGATATTCAACAACACTCATAACAGTATCATTAATTTTATATTCTGCACTGGAAACTTCAGGATTTGGTTTGAATGTTTTTAGTGAAAGCTTTGGTTTGTAATCAGCTAGATTTGGTCCATATCCTTTTGGATTGGGTTTTAAAGTAATCTTTTCAATAGCTGTTACTGATTCACCATGTTTGTAAACAACACTTTTAAACTCTTTAATTTTGTTTTGCAAGCCGATAATTTCTTCAAGAAGGTCATCTACCCGATTCGTTGAATGCTTTTTGTATGCGGAGAACTGTTTTTGACAAGTTAACAACTCAGCCTTAGCTTTTTGATTCTCCAAGGTGAGAGCGTTAATTTGCTTTTTATGTTCATGTTTCAGTTGTTCTATTTTGGACAACAAAGCATTCTTTGAAGCGGCTAGATCACGCATCTGTCTCTCTAAATATTTTTCGTTTTGATGAGTTTTAGCAAAAGCGGCTTCAAAACCTTTTTCACGGTTTTCTTGAGTTTTGAAAAAGTTGAGTTGCATTTGTAAGCATTCAAAATCCTTGGTTAACAGTGCATTTTTGCTTTTTAAGTCCTTATTTAATGTATAACATTCCTCCATTTTGATTTGATGGTCTTGAATTAAACGAGCAAAATCTGGATGAGGCAACAGTTCGGCTTGTTCAACGTGAGTCACCACATGATCATTATGTAGATCCTCAAGTACAACCACGGAGTCAATTTGATTATCAAAGGAAACCATAAGGTCATCTTGATCGTCAAATGTAACTACAGGGTTTATTTGAAAATCGTCAGAATGAGATGTAGATGACTCATTTTGAACAGTCTGAGCGGTGCCGGATTCAGATATTGGCGGAGATATTAGTTCAGATATGATGATGGTTTGTTCGGGTACCTGAGACAAGCCATCAGTGTCATACACTGGGCCTGTTTCACTCATGTGTAACTCATGCATATTAGCCATCAACATAACAGCTGCATTGGCCTGCAAGTCCTCCATATCATCATCTGAGTCTGCATCTGCCATAAAGCTCTGTTCTTTGTTTGTGAGAGATCCACCAGCTTCATCCTTAAGAGCCAAAAGAAGAGCCTCTTTGAAATAAGCACTGCCCCTAGTCCTTGGCTTTGGGCATGCATTAGCCAGGTGTCCCTTCTCATTGCAGTTGTAGCATCGAAGACCATTCAACCCATTCTGAGCATTTCCCTGGTCCACCACTTGAGCTCTGTTGTTATTCCTACCCATAGCATTAAACCCTTGACCACCTCCCATTTGACGACCATAACCACGATTCTGAACTTCAACTCGTCCATTGTTCACAACAGCCTGATTTCGTGTATTGGATGAAGAACGAATACGATTGTTGGATTTGTTGGTATAACGACTAAAAGCATTAACAATCATAACAAATCCCTGTTGCAATGCTTCGAATGGATCGGATTCCTCATTAGTTTGACTATGAAGTGCTTGATCATTGTTGTTGTTGTAAGGAACTAATTGATTTTGTTGAGGTTGTTGTGATTGATCGTTTGGTGTTACTGAGGCGGTTGGTTGAGTTGCTTGTTGAGGAGGATAACTTTGTTGAGCATATAAGGCAAGTTGTTGATTTTCCGGATGTGTAGGTGGAGCAATTTGAGCACGGAGAATCCTTTCCCGATCAACTTCCTTTTCATGAGGCTTCAAGTAATCGTACAACAATCCATATGTAGAATGATTCATATTCTTCGCTTGACGGAGAAAAATGACATACTTCTCCCATTCAGGACCAAGACTACTCAGGAACTTAGTATTCACTGCAATTCTTGGCATGATGATGTTGTGTTTATCCAAATCATTGATGATGTCTGAAAATCGATGATGATAAGACTCTAGTGTCTCTCTAGGTTCAATCATGAAGTGTTCATAAGCCAAGTAAATTTTGGATTCCAAATCCTCCTGATTGAGTACAGATCCTTCCATAAGAAGATGAATATGGTCCCACATTTCCTTTGCAGTCTTTTGAGCATCAACACTTTGAAGAATTGGGTTAGGTAATCCTAAAAGGATATATTGCATTGCAAGCTCATCAGCTTCACAGTGTAGAAGTTCTGTTTGATTTAAATCTGTAACAGTAGCAATGTTTGTTTGTTCATCTCTTGGTGGAATGACATTAGGATCTCCGGGTACAATGACAGTAGGCATCTCAAATGGACCTTCCAAGATAACCTTCTTTAAGAACTTTCCATGTGGCTTCTTCAGATCACAAAACCTAAAGAACCTTATCACCCATTGATCGTAGTTTCCTGGAGAGAGCATTGGAGGTCTATCAAGTGATCCAGCCTCATGAATTGATTGTTGGCTGCTTAAAGCTTCACACATCTTTGCAAACCAAGTGGGTTCCTTTATAGTGTTCCTTGATGGGTGTTGATTGAAATCATTTGTGTAGGGTTGAACTTGAAGACTTGGCGGTGTTTGAACCATTTGTGGTGGGGGAATTGCACCAAGTTGTGGAGTATGTTGTTGATTAAATTGTTGTTGATAAATTGCTTGTTGTTGATTCTATTGTTGATGTTGTGGACTTAGTTGTTGTTGTCGTTGAAGATAAGTGTAAGGGAAATAGTTAGAGTATGGTGGTTGAGACATGTTGAAAACTTGTGTTGGTAAAAATGGATCTTTGTAGTCGAATGAACCTTTGATGAAGAAGTATCCTTAGGCGTAGAAATCACAATATCCAAGTAGCACTTATGCGTAAAAACACCAAAGTTACGCATAACAACAAGGAGTTACGCGTAGTTTTAGCTTAAGCGTAAGTAGGGAAAAGACGCTAAAGTTATGCGTAGACAAAAGTTAGGCGTAGAAAGTTAGGCGTAGGATTATCTTATGCGTAAGACTATGCTTAGGCGTAAGAAAAATCTTATGCGTAGGATTTCTACGCGTAAGCTTTATGCTTATGCGTAAATTTAGAGTTTTATCCCAAGTGATATTTTACACTTCACAGTGCAAAAGATATCCAAAGTCGACGTATTTTCAGGCTTATCCAAGCAAGAAAACACGGAGTAAACCACGAAAATGAAGATCAAACCAAGGAAAGACTTACGCGTAATTTTAGGGTTTCACTACGCGTAGGTTTACTCGTAAATTTGATATTGCTCAAAGATGTTTCTAAACCAGTTTTTGTGTGATGAAATAGCTTCAAGATCACCAAATAACACAAGGATGTGAAATTTGATGAACCAAACCTTCGAAAACAGTTACGCGTAGAACTACACCCACGAATAAAAACTAGCTCAAAAACAATGATCCACGCATAAAGTTCCAAACTTTTTGCCAAAAAATGTTAGTTTAACACCTTATAACGTTGAAAGTACAAGAATCTTGGATTAAAAAGTGTAAAAAATGCGTTTTTAAGCTAACCAAAGATAAGGTACCGTACGTTATGCGTGAGACCAAAACTCACTTCAAACAATACGTTCACCCAACTAGTTGGCGATTGATACCACTGTTAGGTCACTAGTTTTACAAACACAAGTAATATAGAAAGAGATAAAGGCGATTGAACAAGATCCAAACACACACACACGATAATAAGGGACGGTTATGCGTAAGATGTATGTGAAAGAAATAACTTGAACAACCAACCTTCAAATGAAGGTTTACATAAGGTATTTATAGGAGGAAAGCTAGGACAACACTCCTAGTTTCCATCCTTTCCTTAATGGACTAAGGCCTAGGCTTATGGGCCTTCTACATAAGCCTAAGGCTAATTACAAACATAAAGGCCATAATAAAGCTAACTATTACATATTAATTACTAACACTTGATTATGGTTTAGGAGTGATTCCAACATTTAAGAATCTCATAACTCTTTTTCATTGATATTTAACATATTAAGAATCATTTCATATCACCTTGTTAGATTTGTAGTGTTGAAAGTTGTTTTAAACTTAGTGTAACAAAACCCTTGAATCTGCCTAGAAAATGACCTTTCTTGCTAGCTAGTGTTAACCACTTTAAAGAACCCTTTTGGCAAATCTCTTTCCACCACATTGTAATATAATGTTTTATGAAGATTTATGTACAACTTTATAATTTTTGGAAATTTATTAGAATTTTTAAACATTTTCTGGAGAGCGGTTATCTAACAGCTAGAGCGGTTAGAGTCTGCGGCACATTTCATACTTTTAAAGGACCTAAAATCCAAACTAGAAGCTCTAATTGGGCCTTTTGGAAAGCAAGATGTAGAAAAAACTATAGGAGTTGGAATTTTGAAAATTCATTGAAAAATGAAAGAGTTATAGCCTCATGAAGTCGGGAAAAATTTTAGAACAAAACTATTAATTGAGGACAACAACTTGTAAGACCTTTTAAGGTATCTAAAACATGATTTCACTAAATGATGCCACGTTTTCTTGAAACTAGATACTTAAAAAAATTAGAGCTTTAAGTGAGTAAAATTGGCCAAGAAACAAGTGAGTTACGCCCATTTGAAGTTAGGAAACACTTTCAATCAATGACTTTATTGAGGGTTTTTAAACCAAAAATGCGTTTTATTTGTTTTTCATAAATGATTTGACTTGCTAATCTTTATAAAGCTTCATTACAAGTTTATATGGGTGATAAAACTTTATAAAATCATATGCATATAGTACATATCGTATTATTTCTAAGGCGTCTTATTTATTTAGGTCAAGGTTGTGACTTGTGTTTTGTTGAACTTGCATAATATTTACCGTTGTACTACTTGATTGAGGTGAGTTTCATAGCCGCACATTTACTTGCTTTATACTCATTTTAAAATACTTTGGGGGTGAGAATACATTTCTTGCTTTTACTTATGGACACAAGTACGTTAAAATTTTACGGATTTCGTAAGTACTCGTTAACCCACTATGGTCCCACCATCATAAGCCGTTAATTACGTAAGTAAGCACGAATGTTGTGAATAGATATATTAGGGCTGACACCCCCGTCTGGTTTTTGATTACCATATCAATCGGGCGCATTTCATTTTGGGAATCTGGGTGTTCTTGGGTAAGACATCCACTAGGGCAACAACTTGTAACAACATAAACGTCGGTTAAGGCTTCAGTGTCTTGAGCTTAGTGCAATAGTAATACTTTTATAATACTGTGAGTGAATCAGTAGTCACTAAATATTTTCATGATACTATGAGTGAAGCAGTAGTCACCAAAATCTTGTAGTCCACAATACTATTTTCTAAACATAAAACCCATGAATTCATCAACTTTATGTTAACGTTTTAGCATGTCTTTCTCATGTCCGTAACTTGCAATATTTTGGCTAGTACTATGGAGTTCATACTAGAGTCACCCGTTGGGGTTGCATTATATTGAATATTTATTGCATAGACTTTAAAATGCTTGATTGTATTTTCAAACTTCGTTGGACAGACCACCACTAACTTACACCCCTCGGAAGAGAGTCCAGTTTGCACCATCTCTTCCAGATACCATTGTCGAGGCTACTTTTCCGCCTCAGAAGAGGGCCCGGTTTACCTCATCACCACCCACATATTCTACCGCTCAGGCTACAATCGAAGCCCCCCACCATACCTCGTAGAAGGATTTTTGCTTGCCGCATGGGATGTATGCCCGATACCCTTTGCTCTTGGAGAGATGAGGAGGGGTTACCTAGTGTGATTGAGATTGAAGAGTCATCGGAAGAAGCCCACACACCGGCCCTTATTTGAGAGTCGCCTCATCACACCATTCCACCGCTAGTGGCGCATATGGCGCACCATGGGAGGGATATCCACTCCCTCTAGGACCATTTTGAGGACCTTCCACTTGGCAAAGTGGAAACCATGCAGGAGGAGATCGATGGACTACATGTTGGTCCTAAGGTTTCCCAGCAGGCAGTGGAGACATTGTAGGCCACCTTGCACAAGACCAGTGTGCAGATTGTTGACCTGCACACCCAGTTGGAGCAGAGTGAGGCTCGAGGAGATGAGCTCGAGGCACGCATTAGAGCTCTAAAGGAGCACCTGAGGTCATTAGGCAAAAGGCCATCAGGCAAAAGGCAGTAGATAATTACCACTTGTAGCTTATTTTATGTTGTAACCTACTAAGTCGAGTAATACTCGACTAGTAGTATTAATAAGATGCTTGTATTGTTTTCTTTTGTAAACAATTGTAACAAGCACTAATGTTATTATCTTTGATTGTGGCTTTGCTGTCATGTGATGTTGATTTATTCTTGTTAAGGTTGTTTATATTCTATATGCATGTGATGATCTTTATTTCGTGTGGTATCTTATTATTGTTATCTCTTATTATTTTGAAAAAACATGCTACCTAAGAGACAAATTTTAAGTTCAACAGACATTGAGCAACTCATAGCGAATGAGTTGCTGATGTTATTGTTGCCTACGAGACAAAAATCTACATGGCTCACGACTTGATGGATCGGGTCGTACGTCAGGTAGCCAAGGTAGCCAAGAGTGTTGAAAACAAGAGAAAATAGGAAAGTAATCATGGAGGAAATTATGGTCAGCAACAAAACAAAAGATGTGAAGTGGTTAGGGCATACGATGTTGGGCTAAGCAACAAGAAAGGGTATGTTAGGACCCTAACCTACTACAACAAGTGAAATCTCCTCCATTCAAATCCTTTTAGCGAACCATGTGGAATATGCGAGAAGCGCGGTCAAAACAACGATTGTAAAAACCTTACCCCCACAACAAAATAGAGATCTCTGGGGAGCTCTCTGAGTGTGAAAACATAGGGCATTTCTAGAAGGACTGCCCAAAATTGAAAGAATGAGCGAAGAACTCGTGGAAGAGCATATGTTCTAGGAGCCGGAGAAGCTTGCCAGGACCCTAACATTGTTACAGGTACGTTTCTCCTCAGTAATCGTTATGCTTCTGTATTATTTGATTCTATTGCCGATAGAAGTTTCCTATCCACAACATTTAGCCCCCTAATTGACATCGCACCAACTACGTTAGATACTGAATACACTATTGAGTTAGCAAATGGTAAATTAATAGGAGTTGGTACTATAATTCGAGGGCGTACCTTGAATTTACTAGACCATCCGTTTGACATAGACTTGATGCCCGTAGAACTTGAAAGTTTTAATGTTACAGTTGATCAACACAATACTCTTTTTTTCAAGTACGGAGTGTGGAAAACTAGAAGGGGGGGTTGAATAGTTTTACCGATTTAAACTTCATCTTAAAATATTTAGATCGACTTATGTCAATCTATTTAGATGTATATGTTGGACATTGATAGATAGATATGTAAGTATTTAAGGAAAAGGTAAAGAGTAAGAAACACAAAACCATGACACGAGTGTTTATAGTGGTTCGGCTACAAGGACACCATCCTTACCCCACTTCACTCCCCGAGTCACCTACTCGAGAGTTCGTAATCACTACACGACACCAACTCCTTATTGCGGAGAAGCCTTCACAACGTCGCCTACTCTTTTTCTGGTACAAGGCTAGACACCAGGTTCTTCCACAAGGTAGAACCACACCTATCACAACGTCGCCTATACTTTATCTGGTACAAGGCTAGATATCGAGTTCCATTATAAAGGAGGAACTACTACCCAACACTACACAACACCTATCCCAAAGGAGACCCACTCCTTATTACAACATCATCAAGGATATCAATGTCCTTGAATACACCCTATCCCTATTTGTACATCGATACACCTTATCGATTGTACATCCTTCAATAATGCCACTTGACTAGACTTCTAGACACCCTTCACTAATGCCCTTGACACGGACGTTTGGCATCTTTCACTAATGCCTTCGTCTTGACTCCTTTGGCATCCTTCACTAATGCCTTTGACATGGACGTTAAGCACCTTTCACTAATGCCTTTGTCTTGACTCTTTTGGCATTATTCACTAATGCCTTTGATACAACACTTCTATGGAGGAAGAAAGAACTATCAATAAGAAAACCTCAGTAGTCTTGATGATGTCGAAGCATGGCAACTCATGGACTTGAGCTTGCTCGACTTCAAGAGGTGGTGATCTTGCCTTTAGGAGGAACCTAGAGAATCACACAAAAACAAAACATAAACTACATAGAGAGTTCCTTAGGATCTGAGGTTAGAAGGTTTACAATACTAGGAGAATTTATGTGTGGGAGAGGCAACCCAAAATAAAGAAATGGCTCACTATTTATAGAAGAAAATAGTCTACTGTTCCACGGATCCCACGGATCCCTTGCTTGAGGGATCCGTCCAGTGTAAACTGGGGGAACCGTAGGACGCTCCTCTTTGCCCATGGGTTTTGGGTCATGGGTCATAGGTTATGGATCATGGGAAGTATATACAATGTATCTAGTATGTGCAATGCATCTAGTCCATTGGTCATGGGTTAAATCCATGGGTCATGGATAATACCCATTCATGACTTATGCATGATGTCATGCAATGGGTTATGGGTTATGCTCCACGGGTATGGGTCATAGACTTTGGGTTATACCCAACTACATTCATTGTATTTGGTCAATGGGTCAAATATTTAAACTTCTACCCATTATAATACATACTAATTATGTATATATCTACCCAATATATAAACACTAGTTGTTGTACATATGTATTACTAAATCATAAAATCACTATTACTTGTTTAGTGTTTTATGTGAAAACGTAAGTGTGTTAGTAAACTATTGGCTCAAACTATTTACGTATTTTATTTGTTTCGTTAAAATGATTTTACGTTTGTTATTGACAAAACATTAGAAGATCGTAAAATATAAATAAACGTTTTTACGGCTTATTTGTATTAACAAACTTCCCCTTTTTGTTGATGACAAAACATAAAATTATTTTAAGGGAAAACTAAAATTCGTAAAGTTTGAATTGGAGTTTTTACTCTCTTCTCCCCCTTTTTGTCGAAACAAAAAGAGCGTCGAAAAGAAACTAACACCTTGTTTTAAAAAAAACATCTAAAAATAAACATATAAAGAGCAAGTGACGGGAAGTGTTCTCGTCTTGTCTCCCCCTTGACGAGTCCATCCCGTTGTGAGGGTGTCAAGTAAGAAGAAATATTAAACTAGTGCATTGCAACTATGTTTGCAAATGGTTTCGTCTTTGTGACGAATATGCTCCCCCTTGATGATTGCAACTTTGCAAAGGGACGTCATGTAACGTAATCATAATGTGAAATATATTGCAAATGATTTCGCAATGTATCGCTTTGACACGAAACTCCCCCTAGCTTATGGTGTCAATGTCTTCATGTGTATAATGAAAATCTACAAAACGAAGGTTAGAAAACAAGTATATAATGCATAATTTCCTGAAAATAAGACTAAAGTTAGTAGTAGACAAGTTTTCTGTTGCACGGATCCCATGGTTCCCTCCTTGGAGGGATCCGTCTAGGCAAAGTAGAGGGATCTGTCTGACTGTAAACAAAATACAACAATGGTGATGTAACAAATATGTTAACATCAAAACGAGATATGTAATAAGGCACCAAACATACACTCAAGACAATATGGCATAAAACATGTAATCTCATTCAATAAAATACGAGAGATGATCTACAAATCTCTAAAACTAAGAGAATTATTTAACCATGTAATACATTTTCTAGTAATTCTAATATTTGACCAAAAACTTAAAAAGCAACAATGTGCTTGAATCTAAGGATGAGTAGACTTGTTGATTTGGTCCAATCATTCAAGAAGATGATTAAACATGAAATATAACTCATTTCGTACTTCTTGAACAAGTGCTAGGGTGATTTGACAATTAGAGCAATTATTGTCATGACTAGGAACCGGAGGAGATTGGTTGTTTTGAGGAGGCTCCACAAATGATGGTGGAGGTACATTGAGCAATGTATGATGAGGTTCTACTAAGAATGAAGGTGGTGGTAATGGAAGGTCTTCTATATGATTAGGTCTGTGGTGGTTCCTTGTCTCCAAAGGTGGACTATTTGGTGATGTAGGTGGTTCCCTATTTAACGAGAAGGTTGGTGAGTGGGAAGTTCTCGGTGGTGAGTGCTCTAATGAGTAGAGATTTGGATGAGAAAGAGGTTCGGTAAAGGAATATAGTCTATGTTCTAGGAATGAAGGCTTAAGCGTTTTACTTGAACTAGGCGCGTTTGGTTTAGAGCTTGATGAAGCCTTTCCTAACTCGAAAGGTCTAATACTAATTCTTGCAGTTCTTTTGGCTATTGTTGATTGAGATTGTTGAGGTGGGATTCTAACATTTGGACTTCTTACGGGTGATGACTCGGAGGATGATATCTCATGGACCATATGAGTATTCCTTTTGGATGAACCTTTGGTTGAAGAATTCTTGCTAGACGCTTTAGTCATAGTGATCGAAGTTGGGGATGTAGTAGGAGTCTTCAACTACTGATTTTTGGGATTGTGGTCAGAATGGTGACTTAAGCTCTCAAGAGTGTTTGGTTTATAAAGGATGAATTTGAATTGATGAATTAAATTCATGTCCACTAAGAAAATTTGGCATGCACCAAGGTCAACTATGGTGTTGTTTAGCTCTAGGGAATCATTAAATGGTAAGCAAAAGTGTTTAGATTACCAAAGATGGTTTAAATTTTGAAAGAAAAGCTGATTAGAAGCTTTCTGTAGACACGGATCCCACGGATCCCTCTCACTAGGGATCCGTCTGGTTATAAACCAGGGATCCGTCTGTCAGACAGAGATATGGTGAAGTGATTATGCTCTTGTAAGGTCTAGTCTCTATAAATCTTGAGGGTTTGACTTTCCTTAGATGTCTTAAGTAATAGGTGACTTAAATGTGCAACCACAAGGAGTGAGGATACTTAATGATGGTATTGGGTAGTAAAGTGGACTTTTTGAGAGTGTAACTAAATGTTTAAGGATGATACTCATTGATTTGAGTATGACAAATGTTGGTAATTGATCCTAGAGATCAGATGATGACTTAAGAGAAATTTAAAAAATTCCTAAAAATTAAAAAGAAATGAAAAACTAGTTTCAAGCCTATTTTAAGGTAAGGATGACTAAAATCAATTTGCTAAAATTGAGAGAAATATCAAACTAAGTGTTTTGAGATGTGAGGAACAATGTGTTAGCGTTGGAGCGGAAATATGGTGAGTTTTGGTGAGTTGATAAATCAAAAGCACTTTGAATTTGATCCTAAGTTAGCTACGGGTGAGTGTGAGGCCTACTGAGCTTGAGAAAGACTTAAGTAGTCTTAAAGAATCATGTTTAGCTAGAATATTGTGATCTAGTGGACAGGTTTGATGTAAAATGATCTGTATCTGATATCTGTTTGCCCGGATCCTACGATTCCCTCATTTGAGGGATTCGACTAGTTATAGCCCAGGGATCCGGCTACTGCTGACCAGTAGGTTCTCAGCAATTGTGCAATTTTTTGCACTGTTAGCAAATGCTTATCCTAATCATTTCTACAATCAGTAAACACATGCAAACAACAAGTATAACGCATAGCAACTGGGGAGAACTAAAAGGTAATTAAAAATGAGTGATAACGACTACTTGAATAGGATCAAGTCATCGTAAAATCTCATTTTACTAGTTCCTAAGTTAAAGTGTCTAATGCTAAATCATGGCAATTCCTACAAGCTACATCCTAATCTACATAAATATTGTTAAGATGTTTACAGACCATTGTTTTAGAAATTGTTTTCACAAATTAAGGTCCTATGACCTTACCTTCCATCCACACCTCCTTCCATTTCACTCCCGTCTTCATCCCCTTCACTCTTCGTCCCACCATCTCTACTTCTTTTTCTTCAAGAAGTTAGTAAAACACTTGAATATCCCTTTAGTTTGTTGTCACTCTTGTGATGGGCTTGGAATGTCCGGCAGTTGATTGATGTAATCTAAATGGTCGAGATCGGTGTTGCCAAGGGGGTTGCTACTTCCTTATCATTCTCTTTATCTTTCCCTTTCATCCGATGAATCCGTTGGTGGGTGAGGTCTCTTGCCATCCACCATGATCCTTGTAGTCTTTCCATCGGATAGCGGCACCATGACCTTGTTGCAAAACTATGGTCAAAGGAATAAGGAGAAGGATCTAGAGAAAAGATGAAGTTTGATAGACGGGTCAGGAGCATTGCATAAGGGAGTACCATCTTGTCCATGCTTTTCACACTCGCCATTCTTTTTACCATGTAATAAGCGAGGTTGAAGTGAGTGCCGGTCACAAGGCAATAAATCATGAAGCTCAAGCACGCATTGGGATGATCTTTGTTCCCTCCCAAGCAAAGCACATTCTCCCTTACCTCGAGTTCCCATTTCTTGTACAACGGGAACATTTCTGAAAGCTCCATTTGAAATGGATCCCTATAGATCACCTTGGAGTTTCTCGTGACCCTTGATGGAGATGCTCTTTCCATGAAGATGGTATCCCTTACCGTGGTTGCTTCCGGGATGACCGTGAAGTATGCTTCATGATGATCTACCATGACATGTAGCTCCGCCAAAGACCATTCATTGGAATACATGCACACTCCTTGATATGGGACACGGAGTATCCTTCCAAATTCTACAAGGGAGAGGGTGAACTCATGCTCATTGATGATGAAGGCTATTGTGATAGTCCCGTCTTCATTCCTAACGATTCTCATTGTCTTGTAAAATTCAAGCACGAACACCGGAAAAATTTGCTCGTTAATGTCCAAGAGGCAATCAAAGTTAATTCCTCCAAAGACTTATCGGATGTTAGTGTTTGCGAGGAATGATGGTTCAACCACACGTCCTTCATGGAAAAGCCTCTTTTCTAGCATCTTGAAAGCTTTCCTATCCTCCGGGCTTAGGCCTTCCTTATGATGGTACAGGGGGATGTAGTGGGCGGTATCATGGTAATCTTGTTGGCGGTTGCTAGGCATGATTGTTCCTATACAACAAAACCACAATGTGGTGTTAATTGTGTGAATAGTAAACTAATGGGATTGATCACAATTTTTCTCAAAACATCTTCATTGAATTCAAGGAATGAGTTTAATTTGTATTAACAATGTTAATTCTTTGATTTAGATTATCTTAGAAAACAATGTGGTAACAAATTGTGACAAACCCATTTGAGCTCAACTTCTAAAGATGAAAATTGTAATCCTAGGAATCAAGGAATGGAAATAACAATGTAGTGAAGATTATACTTACACAAGAGATTGTTTTGCTTGAAGAAGATGATCAATTTGCTCCTGTGAACAGTAAATAGGTTTATGTCCGTGAGTCTTGAAAGAGAAAGTGGGTAGTGGAACTTCCACAATGATCATTTCTTACTTATGTTGTCTTTTGTTGCACGGATCCCTTGTATGAGAGATCCGGCTAGTTCAAGCTCAGGGATCTGGCATATCAGCAATTTGACAACTTAAGTGATCCTTGATAATTTTGGTTTGGGAGTTCTAAATTCCCTAGGATTGATGTTTATGCTCTATAACTTATGGTTTGGGGTTTTGACGGGTTGTACTAGTCATATTTGACGAGGTTCCCTTTTTATGAATAAATCATAATTCTTTGGGAAGTTTTCAAAGATTATGATAAAATCCCATTTTATCATAATGTAAGAAATTTCTCATGGATACTTATTGACATAGATGAAATGTCAATAGTCCTTATGTGAGAAGTGATGATCAAGGCTCTCGAATAGCCGAGATATCATTATCACTAGTTTGTAATTTTGTCTATAGAGATCAACCAAGAATACTATTCTTGATGATGAGTTCAATATAGATAACTACTTTGGTGATTATTAAGAGAGCGTAAAGATACTACTAAAACTAAAAAAAATGATCTTATTAATTTATCTAGAAAGAGAAAAAAAATATTTATTTGTAGTTTATTAAAGATCATACCTTTGCTAAATATTCTTTTTAAGGAAAGAAGTATTTAGAGAGAAATTCTTCATGATCTTCTTAGGATGCCCAAATCCAAGTATCGAGAGTTCTCAGAAAAGAAAATATTAGAACGATCTATCATTATCCAACATTATAAAATATGATGATTTAAAACGTGACCTTTTGTTTTTAAGGAAGTTCCTTCCTTGTAGTTTTCAAACATACATAGATCGTGTTAAGTTTTTAAAAGTACAATATACTCTTAAGAAACTTGGTAACAAAGCTCTGATGTCAATTGTGGAAAACTAGAAGGGGGGGTTGAATAGTTTTACCGATTTAAACTTCATCTTAAAATATTTAGATCGACTGATATCAATCTATTTAGATGTGTATGTTGGACATTGATAGATAGATATGTAAGTATGTAATGAAAAGGTAAAGAGTAAGAAACACAAAACCATGACACGAGTGTTTATAGTGGTTCGGCTACAAGGACACTTTCCTTGCCCTACTCCACTCCCCGAGTCACCTACTCGAGATTTCGTAATCACTACATGACACAAACTCCTTATGGCGGGGAAGCCTTCAGAACGTCGCCTACTCTTTTTTCGGTACAAGGCTAGACACCGGGTTCTTCCACAAGGTAGAACCACACCTATCACAACGTCGCCTATACTTTATCCGGTACAAGGCTAGATACCGAGTTCTATTATAAAGGAGGAACTACTACCCAACACTACACAACACCTATCTCAAAGGAGACCCACTCCTTATTACAAAAACATCAAGGATATCAATGTCCTTGGATACACCCTATCTCTATTTGTACATCGATACACCTTATCGATTGTACATCCTTGGCATCTTTCAATAATGCCACTTGACTTGACTTCTAAGCACCCTTCACTAATGCCCTTGACACGGACGTTTGGCATCTTTCACTAATGTCTTCGTCTTGACTCCTTTGGCATCCTTCACTAATGCCTTTGACACGGACGTTAAGCACATTTCACTAATGCCTTCGTCTTGACTCTTTCGGCATCATTCACTAATGCCTTTGACACAACACTTCTATGGAGGAAGAAAGAACTATCAACAAGAGAACCTCAGTAGTCTTGATGATGACGAAGAATGGCAACTCATGGACTTGAGCTTGCTCGACTTCAAGAGGTGGTGATCTCGCCTTTAGGAGGAACCTAGAGAATCACACAAAAACAAAACACAAACTACATAGAGAGATCCTTAGGATCTGAGGTTAGAAGGTTTACAATACTAGGAAAAAGTATGTGTGGGAGAGGCAACCCAAAATGAAGAAATGGCTCACTATTTATAAAAGAAAATAGTCTACTGTTCCACGGATCCCACGGATCCCTTGCTTGAGGGAACCGTGGGACGCTCCTCTTTGCCCATGGGTTTTGGGTCATGGGTCATGGGTCATGGATCATGGGTCCTAGACTTTGGACCATTGGTATCCAAGTAGATACAATGTATCTAGTATGTGCAATGCATCTAGTCCATGGGTCATGGATTAAATCCATGGATCATGGATAATACCCATTCATGACTTATGCATGATGTCATGCAATGGGTTATGGGTTATGCTCCATGGGTATGGGTCATGAACTTTAGGTTATACCCAACTACATTCAATGTATTTGGTCAATGGGTCAAATACTTAAACTTCTACCTATTATATTACCCATTATAATACATACTAATTATGCATATATCTACCCAATATATAAACACTAGTTGTTGTACATATGTATTACTAAATCATAAAATCACTATTACTTGTTTAGTGTTTTATGTGAAAACGTAAGTGTGTTAGTAAACTATTGGCTCAAACTATTTACGTATTTTATTTGTTTCATTAAAATGATTTTACGTTTGTTATCGACAAAACATTAGAAGATCGTAAAAAATAAATAAACGTTTTTACGGCTTATTTGTATTAACACGGAGTATCCGTTCCATCTAACTCACAACTTAAGGGAAGTGTAAAAGAGAGAAAGTGTAGTTTGTATTTATTCCGTATTTCAAGAACTACTTTTGTAGATGTAATTTAGATAAGGATTTAGTTGTAAACAGTTAGATAGCTTGTGGTTTAAATACTTGTAAAGTTATTACATTTCCACCTTAATGAGAATACAACGGTTTTTCCCTCCAAAATCTCTCTCAACCTTCATTGTTCTTCACAGTATTAAATGATGACCTTGTCTGAGAAGAAAGTGGGCCCATGTTGCCAAGCCGCGATTGAAATGAACTTTCTGGAATTTTATAGGTGTTTGTATGATTGTATCGATCTTTAGGATTAATGTTACAACTTAGGATACCAAATGGTTATAATGTTGGGATTCTATGTTGGTTTGTAGGAGTTATAAACACGACAAAACGACTAAGGGCTTGTTTGTTAAAATATTCTATTAAGTCATGTTTAATTAACAGATGACTTAATGCGGACACCCTCAGTTTTATTACTTAATATTTTAAGTCATCTTTCACTATAAAGTCATAAACAGACAGTTTTCATATGACTTAATAGATTCGGTTTTATTCATATTAAGTCGAAAACAAACACCACCTAAGTGTGTGTGAGCCGATGAGGGCACACACGATAAACACGAGTATACGTGTCGAACGTAAATATAATCTTGAATTACATACCCGATATGCATGCTACTTGACCCGATCAATTTGGACGACCCATGGGCTTATTTGAGTTTACAGTTGGGTCGAAATGGAGGTGCCTTGGGCCCTAGACTCCTACGAATGATTGGGTGCAAGAGCAGTGGGTTTGCTTGGGCTTTAAGCTTGTCGACCAAGCAAAAGACCCAAGCTGGGGCAGTTTGGTTTTGTATATAAACAAACAGACCCTTTTGCAAACTCACGACATATACAGACATATCCCTAAACCTATCCCAAACGATTTCTGTTTACCAGCTCAGATTGTTAATCAACTTCCATTCTCAAGTCGATTAAGGTTTCTTTGGTTCCTAAACTTGCTCGATCTTTAATCCAAGTGTTTAGGTGGTTTTATCGTTTGGTGTTTTGTTTCTGCTCCTCCTGGTCGACAGCAGCAAGCATCAACAAAAGGGTTTTTGTTTTGGTTTTATTCCTCGGACAAACAATGCAGAATATATTGGTTACGTCTCATCCGATATCGGGTAAAGAAGATTTTATCTTCTTGTTTTGTTTACTGTTTTCGTACAGTAACATTATGGCAGGAAAGAAACAATTTGGTTTGAAGGTTTTCTTGTCCATATAATATTCAAGTAGGTTAAAGTGTTAATTGGTTATTTACGTTCTCGACTAGCCATATATCGAACATATACGTTATCGGGTTTGTGTGTGATACTCATTCAGGTATCTAATTTATATACTTGGGTTTCGTTTGGTTTCTTGTTCGTTACTAAAGTCCAATTGCCAAGCAAGGTTAGGTGTTATTTTATCCCTTTTATTAATTAATTGTTTATTAATTACGTGTTTAACCTAATTGCGATTACTATATCCTTATCCGCTGCGTACTCGTAGAGGTTAATTGGTTAACTTGTTCTAAAATCCCAACATTGTATGCAGAGTTTAGGTGTTTGCTATCAATAATATCTGCATCATTAAATATCTGTGATAATTAATAATCGTTCAACTTGATTTCTAAAACTGATTTGTTTTCATTGCTCCACTTGGTTCGTGACAATTTTACTTTTCAATGACGAATTCATAACTGTTATTGGTTGCTCGATCTATTCTTTTTTCTCTTTTAGTGAGTTAGATGGTAGTGGCTTCTTTCCAATTGTATTAATATCAACTGAACAAAATACATAACCATATCTATGAACATTCATCCCCCAAGTATGGTGCTGAAATTTTCAAATGACTGGCTGAGTCACGTCAATTGGTTTGTTGTACGTATATTAATTGGCTTCTAAAAGCTTATTTAATACTGTAGGTATAAACTCTTGAGGGAGATATTCAATGTAGATAATTAATCCTTTTTTTATGGTGATTACAGGTACTTAGAGCCCGTATGTAAAACCGAGATTTATGACCATTTTCAACTAGGTTTATGCCCTTTTTTGTAGTAGTGTTTACTTAAGTAAAAGTCTATGAGCTTTTTTTCATACGACGAGCCAAAAGAGAACAAATATATGTCACTATCTTCCTATGCGTTACACCAAAAGGACTCGCACAATACACAATTTTTTTATTTTTTATTTTTATACACAATACACAAGTTAAACACGTCTAAATAATAAAACATATAAACAGTATAGTAAGACAGGGTCCTTCCAAACTCCAAACACAATATATAGTTAGCTAGGTTTATTCCATACTCATAAAACAAAGTTGTTACAGACATACATGACTTAATACTAATAAGAACAACCATGACTATCACTAGTCTTGGCAACCTCGTAAAAACATACACTTACATGTATATGTTCATTTAGAGTCCCTGAAGGGTTTTCATTCTACTTACGCTTTTTGTTTGGTGTTATCCACACGCACCTTCAATCCCTCTTTATCGGCCCCAAACGAACCTTCAATCTCTCTTTATCGGCCTCGGTTGGTAACCTGATATCTGTTGCTAATCCAATAGTCTCTAGAAACTTTATTATCTCCCATGACAAATCGAATTGCCACCATTCCAGTCCATGCCTAGCTGATTTTGGAAACGCGTGGTGATTGTTATGCCATCCCTCTCCATAAGTGCAAATAGCGATCCACCTATTATAAATAGTGATTACCATATATTAAATGATCTAGTTAAGTTATCTTGTGTTTAAAGAGCTAACCTACATACCAGTTATTTGTGGAAGTATCTGAGGTGTTCCATGGCCTCTCACCCCATGTATGGCACACAGAGTTTACGAAATAAGTGAAGTGGTGAATCACCACCTCTCGTATCCCCTGTATGAATTCATTTCATAAAATATCAAAAATGGACTCCTATAACAAAGTCAAAATCTGGAGTGAAAAGTTATGTATATATGGATCTATCTAATATCTGTTTACGAAAGTTAAGTGATTATTTACCATGGCCCAAGCTAAATACGAAAATCCTCCGAGGATATATAGTAGGATTGCAAGTGAAACCTTATGCCAAACGTATGTACTATGAAGAAACCTATAGAACCATTGCGCCTTTAGCTCAGGGACATTTGAGTAGTCCCCGCTTCTTGATTCTCCAACCTATTTCAGTTGATCAATTACATATAAAAATCAGTAATTTTATATACTATTGCTAAACATACAAAGGTAATTATGTGCATAATAATTTAGGTCATAAACACCGGTACCTTTGCAGCAATGTAATCGTTGTCAAACAACCATCCCATATGACTGAACCAGAAACCTTCTTTTGGGGTATGGGGATCCTTTTCTGTTTCAACATACGTGTGATGGTACTTGTGTACGCTCACCCAGTATATTGGTTCTTTCTGCACACACATAAAATTTCAAGAATGAAAATACAGAAACAAGAAAAACCAAAGATTCAATTATATTGGGCATGTATATGCATGTATAAAAACGATACCTGACCAGCGTGGAGACCACAATAGACTATGATGTACTCAAGCCATTTTGGGGTCTTGAAACTCTTGTGGGTGAGAAGTCTATGATAACCTATCGTCACACCGACTGCTGTTATGACTTCCATTACAAGAGCCACCCAGATTGCACCCCAATTAAACATGAAAGGTGCACAAATAGCCAAGATATGCATTCCCATGACCAGAAAAACATTGGTCACGTCTACTGAATCCCATTTCCGTAACCAGAACCCTCCTTTACGCTTCTTTTCCAAACGGGCTTCACTCCCTTTGTTATTAGTAAATGACATTACCTTATACTGTTATAATAGATAAGAAAAAACACTCACTATATATAGAGATAAACTTTGCTGACGACTTGAACCGTCCTGCGTTCACTAGTTAAGAATGCATTTTTCTTGTAAATTTAATGCCTTAATATTTTTATTTTATTTTCCTTTTTTAACTTGTTAAATAAAAGTAATAAAAACTTTACAAGGAGAGGATCATGTAAAAAATAGGGAACTTCACTTTTGGAAATAATCTAGGAAATATTTTCGAAAAAAAATTTCACTGAATTCCAAAAACATTTGACAACAAAATAGAGGTTAAGGAATGAAATATTGCTAAAATAGTTCTTAAAACGATTACGCCATTTTCTGTATGAATTGAATGAAAAAATTGATGAACAATTTTTAGAGCATCTGATTTCAAACTAGTCGGCGAACACGAATATTTTATTAATAATAACATTTACGCAATCTTTTTTCAGCTACCTTTAATTTTAGGGGTTCTCTAACTTGTGTTATAGGAGCATGGCTTTAGAAGTATTAATTAAGCACAACTATTTTAAATTAAATTTATTTCCATAAAAAATAGGTCAAACACGGCAAATAAGAGAAATATTAAAAAATAATAATATAAACTTACATTTATATGTAATAATTTTAGTTGATTAAATATTTTAAACATGTACCACCATAACATATTGTAAAAAATCCCTTTTAGTAATTTTAATTTACACAACATTGTTATATTTATTTATGAAATTCACCAAAGTATTTTGAAACCTGAGTTATATTTCATCATCAAATTGTTACTCACTATAACGAGTAGTTATTATTATTATTATATTATTATTTTTAGAACGGCACCACATTTGAAATCCGATCCCTGAGTTAAACCATTCAAACGGGCAGACTCGGGGAACCGAACCACTAGGAGAGACCCGCGAAAGAAAAACCCCTAAAACTCACAGCTTCACACTAAAAAAAAAATCGGGATTTTCTTTGTCAGTTGCAAGATTCGAACCTGGGTAAACCTCTCCCCAAGCTCCAAAAAAAACTCAGATATCCAACTGAGGTAAGTCAGTTGGTTATTATTATTATTATTATTATTATTATTATTATTATTATTATTATTATTATTCAAGTAGATAGGATAAGCTCAAGGTAATTGGGTCAGAAGTTTATAGCCTAATGTAGGAAAGAGTTGAGATCAATATAGATTTATATTATCATATATTCAATAAATCAATCTTAGTCATCTATTTTTGAACAAAATAAATAAAATAAAATAAAAAAAACCATTTTTTATCTTTTTTTTTTTTAAATAACATATTTTGCAAATGGTAAATCTTCAAACTACAAAAAATACACCATCGCGACGAGAATTAAATTAGCTTTCTATAGATATGCATTTTTCCATATTTTCGACAAACTTTTTTTTTCAAAAATTACGACCAGAAAAATCACATATGATTTGTAAAATCAAATATGATTTTCAAAAATCACATGTGATTTTTAAAAATAAAATCATATATGATTTTTTCAAATCATATATGATTTTTACAAATCACATATGATTTGCAAAAATTATATGTGATTATCATATGTGATTTCTAAATATCGAACATGATTTTTCTAGGCCGAAATTTTGAAAAAAAAAAAAACGTTAAAAATATATAGAAGTGCATATCTATAGAAAAATAATTTAATTCTCGTGGCGATGGTATGATTTTTTTCTCGTAATGATTAACGGTTTGCGAGATATTTAATTTTTTAAAAAAGGGTGAAAGTTTATTTATTTTTATTTTTTTTGTTAGAAAAATAAATGGCTATGATTGGTTCATTGGATCTATGGAAAATTTAAGATCTATATTGAACTTCTGTCATCTAGCGAAACGATCTATAATTTAATTAATATAAATCATATTACAATAAATTAAAATTAACAGTAAATAAATAACAAAAAATTAAATACAGACAGAAAGAGGTTAGAGGCAGAAGACAGTCTCTAAATAACGATAATAAAATAAAGCAATAAAACGTCGAGGCACGAGATTCGTGTTTAACACAATTCTCTTAAAGCACATTTGTCGTATGTTTCCCATGGTACAACGGCCAAAGCACATGTATTTACGAACGTGACAAACTTGCCTGAAAAATCACGGAAGCAATAGCGAGTTTCTGATCGAAGGTTTGCTGAAAAACAAATGGCTCCAATAACCCCAACCCATCAGACAAATTCTGGTCCACAACCCATTGCTTCTCTCGCCGCCCAACAACACACTAACCCACTAACCCCGACCAACCAAACAAATCCTAGCCCACCACCGATTGTTTCACTTGTAGCCCAACAACAAACTACCTCAACCTCTAACCCCGATGTTGTTCATTCCACGGCCCAAACATCACGTGACCATGTCCATAATGTTCATCCCATGGTTACACGTGCAAAGTCCGGTATTTCAAAACCTCTTGAATGTATGTCTCTTAATGTCGCCACTATGTCCCCAATTCCCAAGTCGCATATTCATGCTCTTCGTGTACTAGTTGGAAAAACTTTGCGTTAGAGAAATATAATGCTTTAATTACTAATGGTGCATGGGTGATTGTGCCCCGTCCTACTAATTTGAATATTTTGTGATCTATATGGATTTTCAGGCATAAGTTTAATGCGGATGAATTACTTAGCAGGTACAAGACTCGCTTAGTAGCTAATGGTCTTAGTCAGCAACAGGGAGTCATTGTGATGAGACTTTTAGTCCGGTTGTTAAACCAGTTACTATCTATACTTTTTTGAGTCTTGTTGTTTCGTAGGCTTGGCCTATTCATCAATTGGATGTGAAGAATGCTTTTCTTCTTGTTCATCTTTCTGAGACAATTTATAAGCATCCGCCTTCGAGGTTCGTTGATCCCGCTCACCTAGATTATGTTTGTCACTAGCAGCGATCAGTATATGGGCATAAGCAAGCCTTGTGTGCTTGGTTCAGCGCTTTGCCTCTTATGCTACCAGAGTCGATTTTCAGCACAGCAAAACTGACTCCTCTTGTTTATTTTTCATCGCGGAACTGACATTGCTTTATTATTATATGTCGATGATATCATTCTTACAACATTTTATGCAGCATTTCTACATCGGGTCATCGACTCCTTACATGCCAAATTTTCTATGACCGATTTTGGCTCTCTTAATTATTTCTTTGGCATTTCGACTCAGCGGACTTCGGTAGGCATGTTTCTATCGCAATCAAATATGATGAGGAAATACTTGAGAGAGCCCACATGCAGCATTGGAATCCTTGCAGGACTCTGTTGATACTGAATCCAAGTTGGATCCTGATTGTGACCCAGTTTCTGATTCCACCTTGTATCGTAGCTTGGCAGATGATCTTCAGTATCTTACTTTTATGCGACCGGACTAATCCTCGTGAGCCTCATCTTACTGCTTTAAAGCAGATTCTTTTGTATGTTCATGGTACTCTTGATCATGGTCTTCAGTTGCATGTTACTACTACCACTCAATTTATAGCTTTTACTTATGCTGACTGGGTAGGGTATCCGAAGACTCGTCGTTCTACCTCTGGTTACTGTGTTTTTCTTGTGGATAATCTATTGTCTTGGTCTGCTAAGTGACAAGCCACTTTGTCTCGCTCCAGTGCTGAGGCAGAATATCGTGGGGTTGCTAATATGGTGGTTGAAACAACGTGGATACGAAACCTTTTACGTGAGTTACATGCAGCTTTGTTTACTGCTACTGTGGTTTACTCTGACAGCATTAGTACGATTTATTTGTCTACTAATCCGGTTCTACATCAGCGTTCTAAATATATTGAGATTGATATTCACTTTGTGCATGATTATGTGGCATCGGGACAAGTTTGTGTTTTGCATGTCCTATCGCGTTTTCAGTATGCAGATATTTTCACCAAAGGGCTTCCAAGTGTATTGTTTCTCGAGTTTCATGACAGAATGAACGTTCGAATGTCTCCCGTTTCAACTGTGGAGGAGTATTAGACTTAGTTATTATAGGCCTATTCGTATTTGCTTATTACGTGATTTCTTGCTTAGCCCATATTAATTAACTTATGGTTGAAGTTATGTACACTATTTATGATGACCTAAGAATATTGAATAAGGATGAAAAATTAATCTAAATCTAATAATGCTTTCATTCTCTTCATTTGATTAGTCCTCATAATGATTGGTCAAATTCTAACATATAAGAGTTCGCTAGTTTGTACCTCATAACAATATGGGGTGGGGGCGAGTTATCCACACCTTTTCATAGAGAGGGTTTGCAATGATTGGACGCATCGCCGGGCTGTACGGTGTGCATCGCGGATTGTACGGTTTGACTAAACCCCTATGATGTGACAATATAGGGAGGGTTCTTATATCACATCCCGGGTGGGGTGAGTTATCCACACCTTATCATAAGGAGGGTATCCAATCATTAGATGCATCATCCGCTTATACGGTATGCATAACAAGTTGTACGGTTTGATCAAAACTTATTGATATGACAGTATAAGGAAGGTTTGTATAACATAACCCTAACAATATTGCTTGTATATTCTCATTCTTATCCTCGTATCAGTGATTTTGTACTTTATAATGATATTACGTACCTTTAAAAAAATAATAGAATTCACCAGTTTACTATATACGTCCAAAATTATATAAACTATTCGACGAAATTTGAACGTGACAGACGAAATTTCATGAGTCTAAAGATGTCTAATGGCCAATTAACTGTGTTAATACAAATATCGTCATTAAACGTTATTTATATTTTTTTATCTTTATCTAAGTTTTGTTAACGACAAAAGTAAATTTAATTTTCATAAAGCTTAAAGCTTGTCAAGTTTAATAAATATTAAAACAAGCTTTTTCAAACAATATCTTCATCATTTAAACATTTACATTGTGACTAATCATATCTTAATATGAGTCTAAGCATAATGTATGATAGTATTTTTTAGAATGTTTTAGTTTCTTAAAAACTAAACATTACTTATGTATTTGCATATTTCTAAAAATAGAAAAACAACACATGACATCATGTGATGCATCATGGAAATCATTGGAAGATTTCATTAGATATTTTGTGTAGATTTGTACTCTTCATATCTTACACAATCTTACATAGATATGGTTGACTTTGGCAAGATCTTGATATCTTGCTGTCAGACCCCGGCGGCAACAAAATATATAACGGACGGAACCCTTTCAAGGGGTCCGCCGTCCGTGGTGCCTGCTGATGGTTTTGGCTATAAATAGCAAAGCCAAACCAAGTAGTTTTTCATCCCTTTCTATCATACTCTCTTACATATCTTCTCTCTAACCTTTCTAACTCAGTTTCATATCATATTAGTGATCTCTTTTGTAGCAAAGAAGATCAAGTCACATTCAAGCTTCAAACGAGAAGTTGGAAGTCTTGTTTGTTTAGTGTTGTATGATCTTGTGTTGATTTAATATTTCATTGTTGTATTAAACCATCATAATCTTGTGAGTGTGAGTGGTTAGTATTTTAGTCCTCAAAATACATTGTGTGTGAGAGTGGTTGTACCCTTGGAAAGAACTCGACATCTAGCTTAGTGTCGGAAATTGTTAGGAATTAGAAATTCCAGGTATTAAAGAGTCGGTCACCTCAAGTATATGTAATCGTTAGAAAGCTCGTAGTCGTAGTTCTTTTAAGCTAAGTAGTATTTAGTTAAGTAACACCGTGGAGGACGGACGGGTCTTACCCACTGTATGCCTGATCCACAGCCCGTTGTGTGGCGTTTTATTGTAAGACTATAAATACTCTCTACCTTCCAAGGTAGAGAGTTGGAGCTCATAATAAGATTTTTCTTTCTCTCACTAATAATCCCAAACCTCTAACTTTCTCTCTTTAAAAACCTCTTGTACACCTACTTTGTGTTATGGTTTGATGTGTATGTGAAATCCAATATCTTACAATTGGTATCAAGAGCCATGGTTAGATCATCTCTTACATATCTTTGGATTTCTAGTTGTTTTTAGGTGATTTTTGAGTTTGAAAAAGTTTAGTGGTTTTTGCATCATTTGGTTGATTTCTAGTGTTAAAGTTTGGATTATGATAGTACTTTTGTGTTTAGAATCATCACAAGTGTTTAGGTTTTGACTTTGAAGGCTTGAATCATCGTGGTTGAGTTGTTTTTGGATTGAAAAGTGGTGTTTATGTGATTTTTCTTGCTAGCGACTTGGTTGTCGGTGTGATATTCATCATAGCGACTTGCTTCATAAAAAGTTAGCGAGTTGGAGTGTTATTTGGTAGCGATTTGGTCCTAGCGACTTGTCTATTGAGATAAGCCGACAAAAAGTACATTTAGTGGATTCTCCACTACGGGTAGCGACTTGGTGTAAGTTAGCGACTTGTACTTTATATTGTTAGCGACTTGGTGTTAGCGAGTTGGTACCTAGCGAGTTGCTATTTAGCGACTTGGTGCTTAGCGACTTGCTGTCAAAATTTTGCTAGCGACTTGGATTGTAGCGAGTTGTTATATAGCGACTTGGGACTATAGCGACTTGGCACTTAGCGACTTGGTTCAAGGTTTCCTAGCGACTTGGGTGATATCCTTTGAATACGGTTTTCTCTTGATTTAGTAAAATCCCGTGAAAGAATCTATTTCCCGGTTTAATCATAGAGATATAAAATCCCGTTTAATCTGTCATCATGTCTACCAACGTTCCTACAATCATCTCCACTGTTGCCGAGGATGTTCAAGCAGCTGGTTCAGATACTCGTCCACCCATGCTTGACAGAACTGTCTGCGACTCTTGGGCTCAACGAATCAGATTGTACTGTCTTGGAAAGGAAAATGGAGTCAACATTCTCAAATCCATTGATGAAGGACCATATCGGGTTGAGACTACTAGAGACTTAATTGATACAGCTGAAGATGGAACAATGATCTATGGAATTGATAGACCAAAGACATATGATGAGCTCGATGATAAGGAGAAAAAGAGATTTGATGCTGATATCAGGGCTTCTAACATCGTACTTCAAGGTCTTCCAAAAGATATCTACAAGCTGATCAATCACAACACCGAAGCAAAAGCAGTGTGGGATATTGTCAAGATGCTTCTCTCAGGTTCTGAATTAACTATGGAAGACAGAGAATCACAACTCTATGATGAATTTGAACACTTCAAGATGAAACCAGATGAGAGTGTTTATGAGTACTATGTGAGATTCCACAAGCTTGTTAATGATATGAGGAACATCAGAATGACTATGCCAAACATTCAGCTGAACTCAAAGTTTGTGAACAACATGAATCCCGAATGGCACAAGTTTGTCACCTCTGTAAAGCTAACCAAAGGATTGAAGAATACAAACTATGAGCAACTCTATGCCTTCCTCCTTCAGAATGAGAGACATGCTATGTTTGAAAAAAGGATTCTTAATCAGTTCAAAACCAACCAGGGAGAGACAAGCTCATCAAATGATTCAACTGCCTTCTACTCAAACATCGGAATCACAACCAAAGCCTCACAAGTCATACCCATGGGTAATGGTAATCACAAACTCATTCCTGATCCTATGTTCAAACAAGCTGATGCTGATGCGCACGTGGGAAACTTCATTAATCAGCTAGCTCTCCTGATTAGTCAAAACATGAACTCTCTTCCACACACCAACAACAATCTCAGAACTGCTTCCAATCCACATAATCAAGCCACTGTCAAAGATGGGAAGGTTATGGTGCAGCCAGTTCAAGAACGACAGTACAAACAAGCAAGAGGTGGAGCTGGTAGAGGTTATGCTGCAAATCAGAATAGGGGAAGGAATGGTAATCAGGGTCAAGCAAAGCCAATCAAATGTTACAATTGTGGAGGTGAGGGACACATTGCAAGGAACTGCACATCGCCAAAACGCCCTCAGAATGCCGAGTACTTCAGGGATAAGATGTTGCTTGTGCAAGCTCAGAATAATGGTGCAGCTTTGGATGAAGAGGAGTTGTTGTTCTTCGCTGAGGGAAATGCTAAGACATATGATGCAGATGTGGATGAGCAACCAATTCAGGAGATAGGCCATAATCATCAGAATGCCTTTCAAGTAGCTGATTGTGATGCGTACGACTCTGATGTTGATGAAGAACCCACTGCACAAACCATCTTCATGGCTAGCATTTCTCCAATGGTCTCTCCTAAAGTCTCTTCATCACCACAAGCTGGTCCATCCAAAGACAAACTCATTTCTGAGGTATTAAAATTATACGATGAAGTTGATGAGCAAAAGATACATAACGAAGTACAATCAACTGTATTTATTGAGTCAGATATTGAAAATATGGGTAATATCAATGTTGTCCCATATGATCAATATGCGAAACAAAGTGAAAGTGAGATTGTACCAAGTGATGCATCTTCTGCAGTCAATAATGATTATGTTTTTGATGAATTCACTGCATGTGCCCCTGATGATTTTGTCATCTCTGAACTGAATGCCTATAAAGAACGTGTTGCTATTTATGAAAAACGTGCAAAATTTGAGTTGACCACCCGTGAGCAGGAAATGGATGACCAAATGCGTACAAATATTAGAAAAAGTAGGTTTAAAGAAGAAGTATTAAAACAAGAGTTAAACTCCTTACAAGAAAAGCTTTCTAAAACTGCTAAGCAAAAACAAGAACTTCAAGAAAATGTTAAAATGCTTAAGCAAGAATTCAGTGCTAAGGAATCAAAACTTTTGAATGATTTTTCTAATCTAAAAACCTTGAAAAACAAGCTTGAAAATAAGTTGTACGTACAAGGAAATACCATTCAGACTGCTCACTTAATCACTAAGCATAGAGTTTTAAGCGATAAGCATAGTGTTCCTATTATAGATAAACCCAACCCTGAGTACGGGAAGATTGCAAAAGCAGCTCAAAGTGTAATCTATGATGGCAATGAGATTCTTAAACCTAGACAAAAACCTAGTTGCGTTAAGTGCACAGAGGAAGATAAGAAATCAGATGAAGTCACTAGGGAGAAGATGAACAAGAAACTAGATGATCCTAAATGTAAAGAGAAGAAAATAATTATCACACCCCATGACTACAAAAAGGAGAATTGGATCTCCTTGAACATGTTTAAGCCTCAATCATTGTTGACTCCCGAACAAGTGTTCTGGAAAATGGACTTAGATAAGCAGAAAGCGGAAAATATTGTTGAAACAAACCCTCCCTTAGGAAAATGCCTAAAGCGACTGTGTATCCTCCCAATACACCAATGCATCTAGTTCCTAGAACTATTGCCACTAAAAGCAAGACCTTAATCAGTCAATACGTTATCTTTCAACTATTTGTTGATTTTGAAAAAACTTGCAAGAAAAGGATCACACCCACTGGTATTACTGAAGGGGAAAGGGGTTTTGAGCAAACAAAAGAATGTTATTTAACTGAAGTCATGCCTTTCTTTAAACAACTAAAAGATCATTTTGAAAGTCTTAAAAAGGGAATGAATTTAGACATTAAAGAAATGGAAAAGGAATTTGATGCAATGATAGTTGAGGTTAGTGATTATGAGCGTGCACTAAAATATAATGAGATTGAGAGGAAGAACTTGCATACATTGAATGAGACTCTTATTACTGAATGTGTTGCTCAAGATGTGTTTTTCACTGCTACAAATTGTTCCATTAACGCTTCTCAATTTCATGAATTATCTATTGCCCTGCAAGTCTCCCATGATCGTGTCATTGAGCTTGAAAAGACTAATTCTAAACTAACTGAGAAAATTGAACTGGATGATCACAACAATGTGGTTAAACATTTTTCTAAATTAGAGGTTGAACATTTTAATCTACAACTAAAATATCAACATCTTAAAGAAAATGTAAAAACTTCAAATATCAAGACATCCTCAGATGCTCCAGAGTTTGATGCAGTTTTTCAAATAAACAAACGTGATGAACATATTCATGCTCATTGTAACACGATCAGAAAATTGAAAGCCCAAATCTCTCAATTAAAGGGTGAAAAGAACAATGTGACTGGCTCCCAAATGCCTCCTCCTTTAGATTCTCAGAATTCTCAAACGTTTCATCTTCAAAACTTAGTAAATGCATTACAAAAGGAAAAAGAAAGTTTTCTAAAAGAAAATGAAAAGGTTAAACGTCATTTCAATGAGTTATTTGAATCAATAAAGGTCACTCGTAACAAAAACAACGAACAAATAGCTTCATTGCAAAAGGCAATTGAGAATCTGAAGAGCCAGGTAAAAGGGAAAATGCCAATGACCAATGGGGAGAATGGTGTATTAAAGGTTCACTCTAGTAAAAAAATATGCTTTGTCTGTGAAATATGTTCCCCCTCATCTCAGGAATAACAAACTTGCTATTCAAACACATTTCTCATCCCTTAAGGATTGTCTAGAATGTCTACGTGAGATTGTTGAAGAGGATAAATTAGAGAAACCACTTGACAATGCAATTGGGCATGCATGCTTATATGCCAAACGATCTCAAGAAATTCTAGAATGCTTAATTACAATATGCCCAAAGTCCTTAGGTGAGAGAGTTAATCCTTTGATTCCTTGTTCTATGCCTAGTGCCAAGTATGATATTCATTCGATGCCCGATGTTTTGAATGTGATCCGTAGTGTGCCTTCAAGTAGTTCAGATTCCAGATCTGTTAATGCTAAGAAAGCGAACTCTAGTGTGCCTTATAGAAGTACAAATCCCAGCACGTCTAGTGTTAAGAAAGTGAACCTTAGTGTGCCTGCATGTAGTTCAGATCCCAGCACATCTAAACAGGAGAAGCAAAGAGTAGCAAAACCAACTAATGTTCCCATTCCATCTACAGGAGTAATCAGTGACATTAAAGCGAGCAGGTCAAAGTCTCAAGACAATACAAGAAATGACAAGACCTCGCAAGCTAAGAATGTGCATTGGAAGAGAGTAGAAGACCAATCTAGGAACTTTAAGTTTGAGCCGAATAAAACGAATCGTGTTGATTCTAGTATTAGCCATAGGCGTACTGTAATTAATTCGAATTCTGATACTATTTGTAAACCTTGTAATGATGTCTGCTTGAATTATGTTGCTAATCATGAATGTGGTATGAATACTTTGTCTAATACTGTCAAATCCCCAGTGAATCTTGTCAATGAAAAATATCATGCTAAGAAGGCAAAAAGGCAAAGGCGAAAGAAAGTTAGAAAACAATGGAAACCCACAGGAAGAACATTTAGTAAGATAGGCTATCATTGGATACATGTTGGTCATAAGACTAATCAGACAATGCCCACTAGAAAATGGATGCCTACTGGTAGAACTATTCCCTTAAGAAGTGAGCACACTTTGAATAGGGCTAATACAGACACTAGTACTGCATCTATTCTTAATGATTCCATTGCCTTAATTTCTGATATGAATGCTTCTATTTCTGATGTGGGTGTTCCAGCCATTGTTACTAACCAAATGGAACCCATTCTTGCATGGGGATCCCAATTATCTAGTTATCCATTCTTGTCTGTGTTCAACTGCAGATCGTTCAAATCGTTCTGTGGTACCTGGACTCAGGCTGTTCCAAGCATATGACTGGCGACCGGTCGCAGCTCATGAACTTCGTGAGCAAATTCATCGGGACAGTTAGATTCGGGAATGATCATTTCGGTGCAATTATGGGTTATGGAGATTATGTTGTTGGTAAAAGTGTTATCTCCAGAGTATATTATGTAGAAGGTCTTGGTCATAACCTCTTTTCTGTTGGTCAATTCTGCGATTCTGATCTAGAAGCAGCCTTCAGAAAACATACTTGTTTTGTTAGAGAACTTGATGGTAAGGAACTTTTAAGAGGTTCACGTGGTTCAAATCTATACACCATCTCTATCGAAGATATGATGAAGTCTTCTCCAATTTGCTTGTTGTCAAAGGATTCTAAAACAAAGTCATGGTTATGGCATCGTCGTCTCAATCACTTGAACTTCGGCACCATCAATGATCTCTCCAGAAAGGACTTAGTTGTAGGTTTACCTAGACTTAAGTATGAAAAGGATCATCTTTGTTCAGCATGCCAATTGGGAAAAAGCAAGAAGTATGCCCATAAACCCAAACCTACTAACTCTGTCACAGAAGTTCTTCATATAATTCACATGGACTTATGTGGACCCATGAGAGTGCAGAATATCGTTGGGAAGAAATATGTGTTAGTTGTGGTTGATAATTTCTCTAGATTCACCTGGGTAAAGTTCTTAAAGACAAAGGATGAAACTCCAGATATCATCATCAAACTCATCAAACAGCTGCAGGTTCGTCTTAACAAAACGGTCAGAATCATCCGAACAGACAATGGAACTGAGTTTGTTAACAAACAACTTAGTGAGTTTTATGAAAGTATTGGAATCAGTCATCAAAGAAGTGTTCCTTGAACTCCTCAACAGAACGGTGTAGTTGAAAGACGAAATCGAACTCTTGTGGAAGCCGCAAGGACAATGCTGATTTACTCAAAAGTTCCAATGTTTCTCTGGGGGGAAGCCATCGCCACTGCATCCTACACCCAAAATCGATCCCTGATTCACACTGCTCATGGAAAAACTCCATATGAACTTGTCCACAACAGAAAACCTAATCTTTCATTCCTTCGTGTGTTCGGTGCATTGTGTTATCCAACTGTTAGGTCACCAGTTTTACAACACAAGCTTAATAGAAGGAGATAAAGGCGATTGAACAATGAATCAAACACACACACACGTTATGCTTATACCGGTTATGCGTAGAGATGTATGTGAAAGAAATGCATTGAACAACCAACCCTCAAGTGAGGGTTATACAAGAGTATTTATAGGAGGGAAGCTAGGGCAACACTCATAGTTCCCATCCTTTCCTTTATGGGCTTGGGCCTAAGCTCATGGGCCTTCTACATAAGCTTAAGGCTAATAACAAACATAAAGGCCATAATTAAACTAACTATTACATGTGAATTACTAACACTTGATTTAGGTCTAGGAGTGATTCCAACAATCTCCCCCTAAGTGTTAGTGATGAAAACGGTGAAGGTGTTGATGTAATAGTAGCTTTGACGTCTTCTGACATTCTTCTTTCTTGTGAGAAGAATTGCCTTGATTCGAACAATCTCCCCAGTGTAGAGAAATTGTTTTCTTTAAACGGTTCTGCTTTGACGTCATCTTTAACTTTGTTCTTTGATTATTGTTTTTTGTGATGGAAGTGATAGTATGTTGTTGTCTGCATCAAGTCTGGCTCAGGTCTGCTTCGCTGCTACAGTGTCTCCACGTCATTCTTCAACAGGCTCACACGCTCTTTTACGTTGAATAATAGTACAGATGAAGTTCTTTAAGTCTTTAACTTTGTAGATTCTTTGATTTGATGAAGAATCATTCTGACTTTTGTGTTGCTTTTGGATAGAACTTCCATTAGTGATGATGTTGGCATGAGCATGTGAAGAATCTGCATGATCATTCCGCTCCAGAGCTTCCATAAGAAGAAAACATGAAAACAGTTAGTAATAAGCGGATTCCGGCACTTACGAGTTTGAACTTCGAGAGTGTTAACAGCATAATATGAAAACACAACTCTAATTCTTAAAAAGGTCGTTCCTGAACTGGAGTCCCACAAGTGAGATAACGCGATGTACCGAAGTACACCTACAGTTCAGATGAGTCGCTGAGGTACACCGAAGCATCACCTCACGACTGTAGACCGTTTGAGACACACTAAGCGTAATCCACGGGGAGTTACCGAAGTGACCTGCTGTCAGGGCTGTTTGATGTTGACCCTGGCAGGAGTTTCCATTTAATCACTGAGGATCACAGATGTGAACTTCTCATAAATGTTCTCGACAGATTGCTAAGATATGTGAAGGACTCGATAACGTACCACTGATGTTCTTATTGTTGAACATCAAGTGATGAAATGTCAAGTGTTCCTAAGAGATCTTTTGATGAATCTCGTGGCTCTAGACTTAATAGTGCGTTTTGGTTTTTCCTGAGCGGAGACTAGGGAGAGGGTCTCCTTCTTCAATACCAGCGATCTCTAAGAGAAATCTGATAGTTTACGTAGGGTTCCCTGTGAGAATGAAACAAGCTTCTGTTCAGAGAAACTTGAGTGGTTAAGAAGGTTTAGTGCATGCGTCACTGGGTCCATGACGACTTTTAATCTTTAATACCGGCGTCACTAAGTGACAACCATTAGCATATGAATTGAACCAGGTGTCTGCCCTAAGTTGAATGATTTGGAGGGCTATTTCCTTTCACCCTTTTCTTTGCATTTCTTTTTAATTCTTCAACTCCTTCTTTCTCCGATTCTCATTTTCTCCTTTTTTTAATAATCGTACCTAAGGACTTCTAAGTACTAACTATTTGTGATGTCCTTGGGTAGATCCCTCTGGCTCTGGCGGATCATAGGACGGTTATTCCTAACCTTAATCTCCTTATAACTCCATTGCCATAAAACCATTTTTTATGAAATTCTCTCAAAGTGTTTGTGAATGAAAAAACATGTTTGAACACTACAAGAGTTTTAGATTTTCATAAATACTCCCCCTCCACATGTGCTTAGGATTTTTTACGGAAATCTGCACAGTGAGGAAAGAGCGCGCACTTTATGAATTGATCAACTCAAGATAGACAATCCCCCGCGAGACACGGTTACGTTGCATAGTTAAAGAGTTACATTGTCAGCTTTTAGGTGACAACTAGCTCTAATAACTACCTTGAAGGTGTAGACAAGCCTCGAAAGGTTGTTATACCCGTCAGAGTTCATGTCTACCAAGAGTTTCTCGAATGGTACTTTCAAGTTGGACAACTCCTTTGCGAGACACGTTTACATTACTAGCGAACTAGCTTGAAATTATTACCCGTCCCGGACAAGTCTTTTCGAGTTACTAACAGTTTAGTACCGTCAATTCGTTGGTTAAGTCTATTACACAAAGATTCATTTGCATTTACACAACATATTTCTTATCACATAATTTTCTCCCCCTCAAAAATGGCATATAAAATGTTATTTTTGAAAAGTTGAGAATAAATATGACCATTTCGAGTGTTGCGGGAAGATGACCACTATGAACAATTTGTGAACAAAGTTTTAACTCAAGTACTCCCCCTCAACAAGTGATATAAACGGTTGAGGTTTTGAAAATCATACGAGGAAGTACTTGTCCTTTTGAGCAAAACCTTGAAAAATGAAAGGTTTGATAGGTTTTACTCAAAAGTAAGAAGCTTTCGCTCCTTTTATAAGGATTGTGGCACTGAAGCGTACCACAGGGTCCTTTCTTGACAAGAACGGGTTGTACACTGTTATGTGTGCACAAGCCATTGACATAATATAATCACACATCCAAATTAATAATGACAGAAGCAGTTCAAGGGGTACCAGAAAGTCCAGTGATGTTGCCAGGAGTGCGAACAGGGCGTTGATAGCCGGTGATGTTCATCCTGGGTCGACCACCAACAAAGCTTTCCAAAGTTATGAACTGATCCCTTCGATACAACCTTTCATCAATCATTCTGATGATCCTCTGCACATCCCTTCTGTCCTGAGAGTTCCATCACTTTTGAGACCCTATGCCTTCATATATCGCCTTCAACCGATAAGCCAATCCGTCCCTAACCTTCTTCAGAGTGTGATCCCCGAACTTGTGAAGATCTCTACACGCCATCAAGCAATTTCGTTGAAGTTCACTGCGATAAACGACGCCGAATGGTTTGCTGACGAGTGTGTATTGTGGAAGCTGGTTGATGTCAGGAAGATCTAGCTGAGGTGGAGTGAAGTTGACACGGGTCTGATATGATTCAACTGCAAGCTGGAGATCTTCTACACGTTCCTGTATGACTATGCTTCTGATGAATATTAGCAAGGACTTGATGTATCCACGTTGTACTTCAGTCGAGAATTGTCTCATGCGTCCCTGTACTTTGGCAAGATACAAATCTTCAATGTAGTTGAGAGACAAACTCTGAAAGTCCGCTTCACTGAATGCATAATCTCTTTCGTCTTGTCTTTTGACCACAATATTCTTGAGAAAAGTGTAGTCCCATTTAGACGAAAGATCAATATGTTTAACAGCAACGATTCCTTTAGTACTGAACACTTCATTTTGAGACTTCTGAACTTGGCAGCTTTTGTAGTAGATTCGTCGGCGTTCCGGCCAATGGTGAATCCCATACATTGCATCACGGTCATATAATTCCACATTGTTATAAAACATGTGGGTAGCCTTTTCCTATATGGCTATGCAGTTTGAGTATATGGCTACCGGGAACGGAAGTGTCAGAGATGTGGCATATTTCCTTAAATCATCACTGCCGTGTAGAAGGAATTCCAAGTCTTTGTTGAAGAAATATCTGAATGGAATCTTAGGCTGATCAGGTTGGCCAATTGTAGGGAGAGGTTTAGACCAGTCTGTGTAATATGGAGGGTTGTCCCGTTGAGTGAAGTCGATGTTTGCTTCTGGGTTGAGCTAATCCATGTTGTTAGACATGGCTCGTGCAATATTATCAAGGTGATATTCGACCTCGATGGCACTTTCCGAGCTGTCTTTTAGAAGTTGAAATGCTTCATTCTTGATTCGCTTCAACTCGGATTTCGTCATCTTCTTCACCTGGAATTTTTCTTGCAAGAACTTTGCATGCTCCAATGTACTACATTCTGTAACCTCTTGACCTTCTGCTAGGTAGGGAGTGGAATTAACAAGTGTAGAAAACCATTCAAATTCCTTTGTGTTATCTTCATCTAGCCAAGATAGGACGTCAGCCTTGGGCGCCTTCTTCTTCTTTTTCTTAGGCCTAGATGAGGATTCTGGTTTCTGTACTTTGTCGGGAGAGGCGGGTTGTTTTTGGGGCTCATGGTATTCTTCATCGTCACCACCCGTATACTCAAAGTGATCACCGGTTTTCTGAGTCTCGGGCGGTAACTCAGAATCCTGAGGTTTTTCAGTAGAAGACCGAGGAGGAGACCTTTGTTGTGCTGGAGTCTGTTGGGGTGGAGGTTGCATAGAAGATGATTCACCAGACTTCTTCGGGCGTTTGGGCTCGATGTCTTTATCCTTATCCTTGTCATCATCGTCTCTTGGACGTTTCGGCCTTTCAGCTTCTTCTCTACATGCTGATTTTAGTTGATATTCTAGCAATGCTTCAAGCAATTTACCTTCGTGTAAGGCAAGTGTTGTAGATCGTTTGGACAGTTGAGTTACCAGTCGGTCAACTAATTCAGCATCTGAAAAGATTATAGGATCAACAGGATTGATGTTCACATGCATTGGTGTTGATTTCATAGTCTGCTTGGCCAGATGAAGTAGATTCGGATAGAGTTGTTTGGTGAATAACTCCTTTGTAACTTTAGGAACAATGTCAAGAAGGTAATGATGAGTGTACCCTTTGATCATTTCGTCCATTTTCCCTTGAAGATCATCTTTCATGAGCTTCTGGACATACTCCCTTTCAACTTTCATCTCGTCATTCTCGTCATGAATATACTGTATCTGATCAGCGAAGAAATTCAATTTCTTGAAGAGCACGTCTTTCTTTCTGACCTGTTTGACAGCATTCACAATTCTTTTATGAGTCTGAGAAATCCAAGATCGAGTTGGCTTCTTCACTGATTTGGATGTTGATTTGGTTGATCTTTTTGATGGTGGTGGTGAAGAATGAGAGGATGAGTCTGATGATGAAGAGACATGAGGAGACTCTGGGTCCTTTGGAGGTTCAGAGGTTTTCTCCTCTGAGCGAGCAGGACTTTCTAGAAGAAACTTGTCATAATCATCTCCAGACTTTTCTTTCTCTTCAGTCATTTCTGTCTCAGTCTTTTCCTTGTCACCCTCATCTTTCTCGGACTTTTCTTTATCAGGTTCCTCAAAGTCATGCTCAATAGTTTCTTCCACGGGCTTTTGTTGTTGCTCCAAAGTGGTGGCACCAGCTTCCTTATCGGGTTGATTAACCGCATCAGGATCTGGTGAAGGTTGAGCTGCACCACTTGACCCTCCGGGGCCACCCATTTGATCTTTTGCAAATTCTTTTGCCACGTGTTGGAGTCTAAAAATTTTAACTTCTTCCTGTAGGATGTATCCAGTGGCTCTTCATCTGAGCTTGAGCTTTCATCATAAGGTACAAGTACTGGAGTCTTCCCTTTTCCTAGGTCAGCTGGAGGACTGGGAGGTTTGGCTACTGAAGGATTAGTGTCGGTTGCAGTTTCAGAGTGAAAGACCTCTTCGTCTGATTGTGTATCTTCAGAGCTTTCGTCCACCAGCTCTCTTTGCGGTTCAGATTTGGGAATGGGAATAGGAACAGCTTCCTTAGTAGGAACAGTCCTTTTTCTTAGAGGATTCCTTTTGGGAAACTTCCTTTGACTTTCAGTACTTGCAGCACTTCCTGCACTGCCTCTTCTGGTTCTCCTTATGGGTGCTCCAAAAGACTTCTCATCGAGATGACCAACTTTGCCTTCTTTTACTGCTACCAGATACCTTTTGTATGTCTCGAGCTTTTTGATTTCATTAGACAGAAGGTGATCAGGTAATACAACACCCTGTTTCTTCGTTGACGATTCCTTGATTATGACTGATAGGATGGGTTCAGTCAACATGTCGTGATTATCGGGGTCCTTGAGCCTCTTGGGGATATCAGGATGAAGTCCAAGTGCTCTCTGGATCAACAGTTTTGTGTATCTGACGTAGGGAATCTTTGAGCCAAGTTTTTTGAGAAAAGACATCATGTCATCCCATATCAGAGCTTCAATTTTGATGTCCTTCTTGTTGATTAATGACCAAAATATTTGCAGCTCCATGAGCTTGGGATGCTCATAGCCACTGTCACGACCAGAGACTGACTTGGTGATGATGATGTAGAGGGTTCTCCACGGTTGAGGAATGTTTTTAAGTTCCACATGAGAATGCTTAGTGATAATTCCTGACGCTTCATCATAGCCAATATCAATCAAGAATTGCAAAACTGTCTCTTCAGCAGGTGTGGCATAGAAGTCGGTTGGCTCGATGTCAGGGATGAGAAGAACAGCCCGTAAGTGTGTATGTGTGATGGTGACTTGTTTGTGATTGAGCGTCACTGTCACTGCACTTTGACCTTTGATCCTCTGCATAGAATTCCAGAACTGTTGCATGTAGATCTCCGGTATTGTAGCAGAATGTGAGAGCATGTTTTGGTATGGATGATTCTTGAGAATATCCATAGCAATCAAACAGGAAGATTCTGAGCAGGTAAGGGTTTCAAAGTCAACCCGAAGGTTGTTCTTTCCAATCTTCCTTGGATAGCCATTAGGGAAGATATCAGCAATTGTGAGAACATCTGGTGCATCCACATTCATTTGAGCAGCCATGTCGTGATCTGAAATAACATTAGCCAAAAGAACCAACATATCGAAAGACATAATGTTAGTCAACAGAAGGTTTTTATTGTTTAATTATTGAATGTACAGTGTCAATAATTGTTACGAGTCCTAAGTCACTTGTTTGTCCAATAGTCTAATGACGTCGTGAAACGTTTCGTGAGTTAGTTAACTTTAAGTTTTAAAGTTTATGTTATCACTTATAGTTCACAACATATCAAACGTTTAAGTTTATTAGTGACATTATTGGTTTCGTGATGATATGATTTGTTTATTTACAAGTATGTACACGTAACAATTCATAATTAAGGTCAATCAAGGCTTAGGCGTAGATATGGCAAAGTTACGCGTAAACAGAAGTGGTATATGCGTAGGCGCAAGCTTATGCGTAGGGTCCATACTTACGCGTAAGAAATGTTACGCGTAGGAAAAGGGGACCTTATGCGTAGAGCTTACGCGTAGGCGTATAAAAACCTTACGCGTAAGGCTTACTCGTAAGAGTAGACCTTATGCGTAGAGTCACTGTTTACGCATATCCTTCACAGGATACGCGTAGTCCTTTTGTAGAACCTTACGCGTAACAGCTACGCGTAAGATTTCTCTTACGCATAACTTTCTACGCGTAAGGTTATCCTTATGCGTAGAGTTTCAATAACCTTGATTCTGAGTCTTACGAGTAGCAAGCCAGAAATAAAATCATCATATCATCATTATTAACTATAACACTCATTGTGTAACAGATCATGGCATGAAAAATCTCTCAAACAGTTTACGCGTAGAAAATCTTATGCGTAAACCAAAACCCTAATAGTTCATAGATTACGCATATGAGATTTAACCATAGGATTTGCACCAAAGTTTTTCTGGTAAGTCTTAGATGTCATGTGAGAGTGTTAACTAAGTTTTAACATCTAAATCTTAGTGAATCAAAAATACCCAAAACTCAAGAACGTTAAACCCTAATTTCTAATTTACCATTAATTAGTGTATCTGGGTTGTTTTAAAGCCTGGATATCATTAATTTACTATGATAGCAACATCACACAACAATCTTTAAGACCAAAAACATTCACATTTGAAAGTACCCAAAACCACGCATAAACCCTAATTTCAAAAATCATTCAATTCGTGATTGTGGGCGAGTTTTGATGATTAAAATGGTATCATTGATGTATTGGAGACGTTTTGACACTACCCTTTTAACCATAAACACACAATCTTGATCATGTGTTCATACGCATATGCGTAGAACACAAAAACAAGCTTATACAACGTTTTGACCATTGGATTCACGTAAAAATCAAAACCAATGTTTAAAAACACGTTAAGATTATAAAACAACTTACAAAATGATGATCCAATACACAGAAATGAGGATTGAATTTTAGGCGTAGGATGATATTAGGTTTAGAGTAATAAATGTGAAGTGATTAGTTAGGTGGGGTGATTTTATTAAAATGACTTTAAGATTTTGACAGTTTTGGTCCCTCCACCTTTCCCTTTTTCATCCAAAGCCATTTAACTTCCATTTTGGTTACCAAACGAAAGATTTTTAAGAAAGAAACTTGACGACACTCCCCTTTGACTTAAGAAAATAATGAAAGGTTATAAATTTTAGTCCGAGGAGTGTCAATGAACCAGAAAATTTACCACCATTGATAAAAGAAACAACCGAGATAGGATAACATGCAAGTACACAGATATTTTGAAACAGTTAAGTATTTATTTTCTCCCCCTCAACACTTTATCGGAAAAATACTGAATTTTGAAAGATTAAAGTGTTGACGGAAGAAATGTACTTGGCATGTTGAAAGAAAAAATAGATAGAAGAATATTTTTGTTTTTTTATCAGGTTTTATATTTTTATATTTTGTTTTGAAAAATATTTACAAAAGAGATTTTGGTGTTTGACAGGTTTTTAAGACTGTTTTAAGAGGTTATCCAATTCCTCTTGAGTCAAACACCTCATACCAATCCGGTGGACCAACTCATTAAACCTAGCGGGAGGCAAGGCTTTGGTGAGTAGATCTGCCAATTGGTATTCTGTACCCACGAAGTATAATTCAACTGTACCCTGTTCCACGTGGTCCTTGATGAAATGATAGCGAAGATCGATGTGCTTTGATTTCGAATGCTGAACTGAGTTGCACGAGATCGCAATGGCACTCCGATTGTCGCAGTACATCGGGATTCTGTCAAATACGTAACCATAGTCTTTGAGTTGTGTTCTCATCCAGATGACTTGAGCACAACACGCGTACATGGCTACATATTCTGCTTCGGTTTATGACAGCGATGTACAATCCTGCTTCTTTGATTGCCAAGACACCAGTTTATCACCAAGAAATTGTAGTGCTCCTGAAGTACTTTTTCATGAATCTAAGCATCCTGCGTGGTCAACGTCTGAAAAAGCGATTAGTTCAAAACCAGAATCCTTCGGATACCAGATCCCCAAGTTAATGGTTCCCTTGATGTATCGGAGGATTCTTTTAGCCTCAGAGAGGTGGGTTTCAGTTGGTCGCGACTGATAACGGGAGCATAGATAAACGGCAAATAAAATATCAGGTCTGCTAGCTGTTAGATACATGAGAGACCCAATAATACTTCGATATTTGGTAGGGTCTACTAATTTCCCATGTAAATCAGCGTCTAGCTTCTTGGTATGAGTCATTGGTGTGGCATAAGTGTCACAGGTTTTCATTTCAAATTTGTTTAACAATTCAAGGGCATATTTGGACTGACTCAAGAAAATACCACGGGGTGATTGATGAACTTGCAGTCCTAGAAAGAACGTAAGTTCACCCATCATGGACATTTCAAAAATTTTCTTCATTAGTTTTGCAAAAGCGATTGAAAACTTTTTATGTGTAGACGCAAATATGATGTCATCTACGTAAATTTAAACAATTAAGATATGTGCCCCGTGATATTGTATAAAAAGAGTAGGGTCGACCGAACCTTTGGTGAAATTATTAGCAATGAGGAAAGATGATAGCTTATCGTACCATGCCCGAGGAACTTGTTTGAGACCATAAAGAGCTTTGTTGAGTTTGTAGACATGGTTCTGGAACTCGGGATCAACGAATCCTTCTGGTTGGCTGACATAAACCGTTTCTTTAAGTTGTCCATTGAGAAACGCAGTTTTGACATCCATCTGATAGACCGTCATATTCATATGAGCCGCGAACGCGAGAAATATCCGAACAGCCTCAAGACGAGCAACCGGAGCAAAAGATTCTTCAAAGTCTATTCCCTCTTCCTGACGATAACCCTTAGCAACTAGACGTGGCTTGTTTCGGATTACGTTCCCTTCAGTATCCAATTTTGTTTTCCAAATCCATTTGAGACCAATGACGTAGACCCCTGTTGGTCTTTCAACCAGTTCCCATACTTCAAGACGTTTGAATTGGTTGAGTTCTTCTTGCATGGATTCAATCCAGTTGTCTTTTGTCATTGCATCTTTAATGTTTTTAGGCTGAGATTGGCAGACCGTGAGTGCATAAATGCAATGTTCACCATCTGTGTGAAGACGTTGTCTCGTAACGATAGGTTGATTAGGGTTCCCAATAATGTTTGCCAGAGGATGGTCTTTTGTCCATCGATGTGTAGAGGGTTGATGTTGGTATACATTGTGCAGATTCTGAGGATTCAAATGGTTTGTTGATGATTCCGCGACATCAGGTGCAGCAGTGTCATTAGCAAACGGGTTAAAGAACGCATTTGGATCAAAATCTGCAGGTGGGGGTACTTCATTACGAACATCATCAGCTGGTTCATCATTGTTGGAAGCGGTTTGTTCAACTGTTGTGGTGGAGTCAACTGGTGGTGCTTCTTCAACAGTAGTTGTTGTAGCGGGTGTATCAGGTATAAGATTAGTATCAGGTTGAGCAACGGAAACAGCGGATACACCTGGAGCACGTTCATCAATATCGTCACTGAACAGAGGAGCAAAGAGTCTTTCCATTTGTTGACGAGTAAGCTGGGGGCTTTGTACAGCTGATGATGGGGTTTGGGGAAAGTTTAAGCGGTTGTGACCGGGTTCTAAGCTGTTATACTCAGAAGCCATTTCCGTAAGTTCATCAAAATGAGCATGAATCGTTTCCATAACCTGTTTTGTACGACGATTCCAGATCCGGTAACCTTTAGAATTCTCACAATATCCAATGAAGACTCCAATGTCAGCTTTGGCTTTGAGCTTTCCAAAATTATCACGATCATTATTCGGATAGAAAAGGGATCCAAATACATGAAAGTGTTTGAGATTCGGTTTATGGTTGTGGAGAAGCTCAAACGGTGTTTTGTTGTGGCGTTTAGTAATCATATAACGGTTTTGAGTATAGCATGCAGTAGATACAGCTTCTGCCCATAAGTAATCTGGAAGTTTAGCATTGATTAACATTGTTCTTGCAGCTTCCACTAATGTTCGGTTTCGTCTTTCAACAACTCCGTTTTGTTCTGGTGTACGTGCAATAGATGTCTGATGCTGAATTCCCACTTTCTCATAAAATGCACGAAGGGTTTGGTTAACAAATTCAGTTCCTTTGTCTGTTCTTATTTGGCGGACGGTGTTCCGGAGCTGAACTTGAATTTTCGTGAGAAAGGTGATGATCATTTGTGGAGCTTGGTCTTTGCTTCGAAGAAAGTAGACCCAAGTCCATCGTGAATAGTCATCAACAATTACTAAGATGTAGCGTTTGCCATTTATCGTTTGCACGCGCATCGGGCCACACAAATCCATGTGAAGAAGATGAAGCACATGCTGAGAGCTGTGTTCCACCTTTGAAGGAAAATGAGCACGAGTGCTTTTACCTTGTTCACAAGCTGAGCAAAGGTGATCTTTTGAATACCGAAATCGTGGGAGACCTTCAACTAGTTTGTGTCGAGCAAGGTTGGTGATGGTTTGAAAGTTTAGATGTGAGAGACGGCGGTGCCATAGCCAGGATTTTGTTGATGTTGCCTTTGAAAGTAAGCAGATGGGAGATGAAGCAACCATGTCTTGCATAGAGATAGTGTAAAGACTAGAATTATGCGAGCCAGACATAAGGTTATTTCCTTGTAGATCACGAATGAAACAAGTTTTCTCCCGGAAAGCAACCTCCAAATCTCCATCACAAAACTGACCTACTGAAAACAGATTGTGACCGAGGCCTTCTACATAGTAAACCCTGCTAATTTCAATGTTCCCATTGAGATAGTCTCCGTAGCCCATGATAGTTGCGAAGTGATCATTCCCGAATCTGACAGTGCCAATGAACTTTGCAATAAAGTTTGATAACAGTTTAAGGTTGCCTGTCATGTGTCGGGAACATCCGCTATCAACAATCCAGAAAATGATCTGTATCACCTGCATTACACACAGACGACACAGATGGAATAGAAGTAGATGTGGAACCTGAATGTTAGAGGGTTCCGATGCTGTTATAGTAGACATACACACATCAATAACTTTAGGCATCCATTTAAATCCTAATGTGTTATATATCCATTTCTGCCATCTATAACTACTATTTGCTTTGGTCTTAGTGAATGCACTAGGTGGTACTACATTCTTTAGAGGTAAAACTGGAGCTATAGGGACTGCTTGCCTTAGAATCTAAAGAAGGCGGTCTACCAAGAACAGACTTAGAATGATTAGTGGGCCTAGAGGTATTCCGATTCTTAGGATTCCGTAAATGAGAGATTATGGCTTTAGCAACACATTTGTCATGACAATCAGAATTCATACTTTTACGACAAATAACACAAGGTGCATCGGACTGAATATCAAAAGTACTTAAAGGTTTAGCATTCGTTACATCACTATTTCTATTACATTTGCTAGACGCAATATTTGTAGTGGAAGCAACGTGAGTCTTATTCATAGTCCTAGGGTGTTCTTCTACTTTAGCATTCCTTATTGATCTTTTCTTAGGTCGCAACTTCCTATTCTTCGATTAAGTGCTCCTAGGCTGTGAAGTGCGGACGTTTGGAAAAGACGCAACTATTCCTGTTTCAGTAGAAGGAAGCACGTTAGCAACTTGTGATTTGGCAGTAGGCATTCTAGGTTCATGATTACTAAGTGTTACTGGTGCTATTCTCTTAATTACGGTAGGCGGAGGTAGTTCATACTTTCCTAACATTTCTCTTAACTTAAAGATAGTGTGAATCAAATCTTGATTTTTAGAACGAATATTACCAGCAAAATTCATTACTTCTCTAGTGTGTGCAAGATAATGATCAAGTTCGTTTGATGCATCATGACGAGTCTTATTGAGTAAATCAAATATGACACCATATTCCTGTTTAACTTTTACAAGTTCTTGTTCATATTTTGAGATTTTACATTTTAAAGACACGTTTTGATCATCCAGTTTCTCAAATTTAGGATCAGAAGATTTTGCATGCAACTGAGCGATTTTGTTTTGAAAAACAAGTTGTTGATTGTTGATGAGTGTCTAAATACTCATCATTTTTGTACTGTTTAAACTGCAAAAACATCTGAAAACACTCAGAAATACATCAAAATGATAAAAATATCACAAATAAGTGTTTTATATGTTTTAAATGCAAAAATATCAAAATCTGGTGAAAAACGTATCAAATTTGCATAATTGGCAGTTTTAGTCCCCCAAGTTTCAAAAGTTGTCAAAAACAGTCCCTGGTAAATCTAAATAAAGAGAAATGCTATTCAAGGTCCCTGAAATATTCTAATTTGTCGAAAATGGTCCTTGAATAAATCTTTTGTAAAATGGCAGAAAAGGTCCCTGAACTTTCAAAATTGTCAAGTTTGGTCCCTGGAAAATTTGAAATTGTCAAAACTGGTCCTTGTACTTTTGAAGCTTGTCAATATTGGTCCTTGTATTAACTTTGAGAAAATTACAGGAATGGCCCCTCAAGTTTGAAGAATTACAAAACTAGTCCTTGTATTAATAAAGCCCTTAAACCATTTTGACCCTTACCAATTCTGGACCCCTGTCACTACCACTTTTGGACCCTTACCTTTTTGACCCCTTGGTCAAATCCAGTCAACTAGCAGCTTTTCCCTCCTTCCACCTCCTTCCCCACTGGACCACAACCCTGCTACTTCTGCAAACACCCATCCCATCCACCTTTTCCCCTTATCTCTTCCACATCCACTCATCATCACCCTACACCTCCACCCCCCCCCCTAGTTGCAGTAAAAAGGTCAACAGAGTCAAAATTAGGCTTTCCCGCCAAATTGGAAAAGTGGCCAATTTGCCCCAAGCTCTCTCATTGGCTCAAAAAGTGGTGGGAAACACTCATGAGGACACGTGGAGGTGTCTTGAAGCATAAATAAGAGAAGAGAGAAGGAAGACAGGAGGTAGTTAGTTTTTGTAGTTAGTGAGTAGTCATGAGTTCGTTTCTTGTTTTAGATTTTTAGTTTTGGTCCAATCTCTTAGGTTTTTAGAGAGATTTTGGCCTTTATTTTCCTGTCATTTACTGTTTTAGCTAAGTTCTTTTCATTGTAATTTTCATGCTTTTGTAATGTTACTCTATTAATCAAGTTTACTTTTATTAATCCATTGTCATTTAAGTTTATATGCAATCTAGTTTTTCATCAATCAAAAAGTTGTGTTTACTGTTGGTTTAAGCTCACATAAGCTTTACAAAGCTTATGAGAGTATCATGGTATCTTAACTGTTCTTTAATCTTAAGTTTTGGTAAAAGTCAATAAAAGTCAAAACGGGTCAAGGATTTGAGAGTCAAACTGGTATGGGTTGATTTTCAGGTTACAATCTGTTCACTAGCTTAAAATTGTGTTATTAGTCAGTTTGAATTGCTTTTGGGTAAACTTTCATATAAAATAGTTTGTTAAATGCATTTGTTCCATATAAAGGAGTGTTTGGTTTGCTAGTTTTAACTGTTCTAGAGGTCACATTGTAGAAGTAGGTCAGTTGGTTTAAGTTTTGCTTTAGTAATCTGCATCATATCTGTCCTTGGTTTGATGACTTTTGAGCCTAAAGTCAAAATCTTTAGTCTACTGCTCTTATATGAATATCTGTGAATCTAGTTACTGTTTTCATCACTAAATAGGTGTAGAAGTTAATATGATAGCTTGCTATAATCTTATTACATCACATTTCAATTACATCAGTCCTACATTTGATTTTCAATCTCACATAAGTCAAATCTCAAATCTGTTTTTCCAAAGTCAAATCATGTCATAAGCTGATTTTTGCAGAACTTGCAGTTGATGCACACTCTTCATTTCACATAGTTAAGGTCTGAATTTTGGTATACTTGTAGTATTCTAGGTGGTCTTCAGGGCTACTTATCTGTTTTAGGCTAAAGCTTTTCTGATTAGCTTATAAATAAGCTCAAACATGATACCTGTTTCACTGTTTCTGCAATTCAGCAGCTTCTGTCCATTATGCAGTCGTTTTGTTTGATCCTTAACTTTTTCATTAATAGCCCTTGTTAGCTGTAAATTTGGATAAATGTTCTCTGCTAGGTTGTCTTGAGATTACCACTCTTGTTTCGCCCTTTAGCTTAACAAATAAGCAGTTGCTAGTGCTTTAACAGTGAGGGCCTGTTTGCTTATTGGCTTAAGTATCAGTTTTCTTGAATCATTGGTAGATCACTTATTAGGTGTTAGGAATAGTTTTAATCAGTTGTTCTAGAGTTATTATAGTATAAGCTTGCTTCTGTATTGGTTGGGTAGCTTATCTTGCTTATTAGCTTATTTTCCATTGCTTATTCCATCTCCATTTACATAGCAGCTTTAGATTCTTCCACATAAGCCCAAGTTTTTACATTTTTCTCAGATTTAGAATAACATTTTAGTATTTCCCTGAAATTTTCATAATTTTTAGTTACTGTTTAGTATTTTTCTTAATTAAAATCAGTTTTTAATCATTTTTAATTAGCTTTAATTGCAATTAATTGAGAAAAAGTTCCAAAAAATAGTTTTTCAATTTTAATAGTTTAAGATAAATATAAAAAGCATAAAAAAGATTTTTCCATATTTTTCCCCTTTTATTTTGTATTTTTCACAATTTAAATTAGATTAAATTAGTTTTAAATTAGTAGAAAATAGAAAAATAATCAGAAAATTACAAAAATAGTTTTGAAAATTCTATTTTGTTATTTTAGATTTTTCTAAGTCTTAATTTTATTTTTCTAGCTTTATTTCCTATTTTCTTGTATTTTAGGTAATTATTAAATAGTTAAAAATAGTTTTTAATTAATAATAATTAGATAATAAGTTATAAAAATAATTTTCTTTTTCTATAAATTTTCTTTTATCATTAGGATTGTAAAAATGTATTTTTCATATTTTTAGGATTTATATTGTATAAGTTTCACTTTTTATTTTGTACGTTTGCGTAATTTTAATTTAAACGTAAGTTTTTAGTTTTAGGTTTTAAACGTTCATCACTTTAAAAATAGTGATAGCGTTTATTTAATAGTTTTTATCTTTTTAATTTCCTTTAATTTACATTTAAGCCGTTTTAATTTGTTGGCTATTTCCGTAGTTATAATCATAAATCAAATCTCTGTATCTATTCAAATCTTCTCGATCACTAAACGTCTGACTATTCTCGCACGGCTCGTTGGGACATAACGACCTGGGGAAACACTATACTCTCCTGGACTTCATTGCATTTGTGTCTGAACTATTTTAAGTTTCTTACAGCTAGCCATTCACAAGTGGCTAGCTTGCGTGAGATAACTTGACGGTTTTGCGCAGATCAAATTTTGGCGCCGCTGCCGGGGAGCAGTGCTAATAGTCTTACGTTTAGCAGATTAGTTGTTTGAATATTCACTCTTTGTTCATACCATCCATCTGTATATGTTTATATTTTCTTATCCAAAAATACCAAAAATACTCTTCTTTAACCTCAAAACCGTTTAATTCTATTTTTCTAACCCTCTAAATGTTTAATTCTCATGGCGACGATCAATTATCCTCGTTGTTTCCACTGCAAAAGCCGTATGGAAGAGGGTCAGCTCGATTGTCAGAATCCGGATTGTTTATGCAAGCGATGTGGAAGGATGGGTGCAAGCAAATATTGTTATTGGTGCGAATTATCTGATAACTCTCTCGATGATTCTCCAAGTTTTTCTGACCATCCGCCACAACCCGATGAACCCGTTCAAGAACCGGAGACCATAACGGAAGTGGTGGAAATTGCTAGCTCTCAGAGCACACCACTTGTCCCACCTCCTGATTTTTCTGAATGTTCTTCGAGACTTGATAGTCATTCGGATCACCGTGTTGGTTTTGATGATTCATTGAATAAACCGATTCCTCTTCATAACTCTCAAATGCAATCGTTTATTCCTTGTGTCGGTTGTGGTGAGCCTCTTTATGGTTCACCCTGTCGTTGGTGTACGTGTGTACAATGTGGTAATGATATTCATAACGGGAGTTGTTTGTTTTGTGGTTCGAGGAATTCATTTGATTATGATCCTAATCAGAACTCATTTAACGACCCCTCAAACTTTTCCAATTACCCACCACAGCCCGACTCATCTTCATATAATCAACATGCTTGCTGTGAATTTTGTGGAGGTCCTCACCAAGGATTTGAGTGTCAATCCGGAAACACGTTTGTCTATGAACAGTTTTCCGGCGATGCTCAGAACTTTGGATATGACCAAAATCCATATGATTCACCAGTCCAGACTCAACAGTTTTACTGTTGTGAGTACTGTGGAGGTCCCCATTCCAGCTCTGATTGTCAAACAGGGAATCCAATTCCTTGTAACAATTACGACTATCCATATCACGACCAACCTCCACAGCACCATACGGTTCAAACTCCACCTGAGCCGTTGTCTCAAGAAATCTCCCAAGATTTTGAAACCACAATGAAATCACTTAATGATATGATGCAAAACTTTAAGGATCAAGTGAGTAACGAAAAGACCATGGGAGAATTGCTTGCCGAAGAACGAGAAGAGCGAAAGGCCCGCCAATCTAGGGAAGAATTATTAGTCCTAGAGCATGCAGCTCTAAGGCGTTCCCAATTTCTTAAGGCCGCTCTATATGACGATGATGAGGAGAGTTTTTATCCTTTTAGAGATAATATTTCTCAACTCCCTCAGTCAGTTGATATTCCAGCAGTTGAGATTCCATCTCAAACAACTGCTATCACACCCGAAGCTCCCACTCACTCTCTGAACATGGGGGACGAGCATCTTGACACTGTTCCTGAAAAGGAATTGGACGAATTCATAAAGTCTAGTGTTGAGAACCTTGTCCCAATCCCGAGAGAGTCACAGGGAACTTCTGATCATGTGTGTGATTCTATTTCCCCTCTTGAGTGTTCAAAAGATCATTTTGAAACTTTCTCCGATGTTAGCAATGATTGTACTTCTCATGGAAACATCGAGTATGTTGAGGCATCATTCCCACAGTCTGATGCTGATCATCATCTTGAGGAGTTCACCGATGAGCTCACTCACACCAATCCACTTTCATCAGAAAGTAATGATAGACTTTCTGATTTCAAAGTTTATCTGGGAGAGACTGAAAGTCTCCTTGATAATGATCGTTCACTCACTTCTTATCCCAACAGTCCAATAGAGAATGTTAATCACTTTGTTCCTGAAACATTCAAAACAACTCTCACTAATCCTCTATTTGAATTCAACCCTGAATTCACCTTAATTTCTGAGAATCCACTCTTTGATACTCAGATTGAGGATAGTGATGAGTCTACAGTAGAACAAGAATCCACAACTAATCCTCTATTTGAATTCGATTCTGAATTCACTTTAATTTCTGAGAATCCACTCTTTGATACTCAGATTGAGGATAATGATGAATCTACAGTGGAACAAGAATCCACAGATTTACATCTTGTGATTGATTCTCTTCACGAGGAGTTCGCCGGTGAACTCACTCATATCATATCTCCACTGGGGTATGATAACTCCCAATTTGATCATGACACACCCGAGATTTGTCTTGATCACATAAGCTTAAATGATGAGATTCATAATCCTGAAATTATGGATCCTCCTATGGATGAAGATGATGAGTTAGTCATGATATTTATCATGATTTTCTTTCTCTTCTTCACCTATCCCGTGGCTTCTCCTGTTCTTCACTCCTTCGGGAATGAAGACATTATCTTTGACCCAGGCATTTCCATGCACCATTTGTGAGCCGGGTCTGTCTGTCTGTATCTCATCGGTGTGGAATTTTCATGTACTTCAATGTTTATCCAAACATCTTGAATGAAAGTCCGATGGAGATTGTCTCTTCCACTTACTTCCCCATGAACCAATTAATTCGGGGTCGAGTCAAGCTAGCGACTCGGTAATCAAAAACAGTAGCTTAACATGGGTTTTCACCCGTGTGTACCACCCTAGTGTGGGGGAGATGCCCCACATGTTGTATATAGATCTAAAAAAATGAAAATTGTAAATATTAAAAAAAGAGAATAATTGTTGTGTTTCCACACTTAGCTAGTAATGTTATCTTTTTACGTTCTAAGTTTCGGCATTACAGCCGGTACTTTGAATATTGAGGACAATATTCATTTCTAAGTGTGGGGGGGAAATTCTGGCGAATTTTGATCATAAATGTACCCTTTTAGTCCCTTTTTCCCCCAAAATGGCCAAATTTAAAAAAAAAAATTAGTGGAAGTACTATGTACTAAACACAACAAATGGTAATCAGTCCACCATGTCTAACCCACATAAGGATTGGCTAATCCAGGATCAAACGGCTCTTGGTAAAGATATCTCAAATCCGTTGACGGCTTATAATTTGCCCAAAATTGTATGGTATTCAGCTCACCATATCCTTAAAAGTGAAGAGTTGGCTAGCCCGCAAGTTTATGGCTTGTGGTAAAGGCAGTGGAAAAACCATAATTGGTAATCAGCTCACCAAAGATAATACTGATAATTTATCTAAGAGTTGGCTAGTCCAGAAGGGTACGGCTTCTGGTAAAGACAAATCAAATCCGTTGAAAGCTGGTGATTTGCTCAAAATCATTTGGTTATCGGTGTACCAAGGTTCTTACTTGAACTGAAACATTTGGCTACTCCAGAAGTAATGGCTTTTGGTAAAGAGATAAAATCCATTAATTTTTCTCAAAACATTGCTAGGGACTAGCAATATCTTAGTGTGGGGGATTGATGAGTGTCTAAATACTCATCATTTTTGTACTGTTTAAACTGCAAAAACATCTGAAAACACTCAGAAATACATCAAAATGATAAAAATATCACAAATAAGTTTTTTATATGTTTTAAATGCAAAAATATCAAAATCTAGTGAAAAACGTATCAAATTTGCATAATTGGCAGTTTTAGTCCCCCAAGTTTCAAAAGTTGTCAAAAACAGTCCCTGGTAAATCTAAATAAAGAGAAATGCTATTCAAGGTCCCTGAAATATTCTAATTTTTCGAAAATGGTCCTTGAATAAATCTTTTGTAAAATGGCAGAAAAGGTCCCTGAACTTTCAAAATTGTCAAGTTTGGTCCCTGGAAAATTTGAAATTGTCAAAACTGGTCCTTGTACTTTTGAAGCTTGTCAATATTGGTCCTTGTATTAACTTTGAGAAAATTACAGGAATGGCCCCTCAAGTTTGAAGAATTACAAAACTAGTCCTTGTATTAATAAAGCCCTTAAACCATTTTGACCCTTACCAATTCTGGACCCCTGTCACTACCACTTTTGGACCCTTACCTTTTTGACCCCTTGGTCAAATCCAGTCAACTAGCAGCTTTTCCCTCCTTCCACCTCCTTCCCCACTGGACCACAACCCTGCTACTTCTGCAAACACCCATCCCATCCACCTTTTCCCCTTATCTCTTCCACATCCACTCATCATCACCCTACACCTCCACCCCCCCCCCCTAGTTGCAGTAAAAAGGTCAACAGAGTCAAAATTAGGCTTTCCCGCCAAATTGGAAAAGTGGCCAATTTGCCCCAAGCTCTCTCATTGGCTCAAAAAGTGGTGGGAAACACTCATGAGGACACGTGGAGGTGTCTTGAAGCATAAATAAGAGAAGAGAGAAGGAAGACAGGAGGTAGTTAGTTTTTGTAGTTAGTGAGTAGTCATGAGTTCGTTTCTTGTTTTAGATTTTTAGTTTTGGTCCAATCTCTTAGGTTTTTAGAGAGATTTTGGCCTTTATTTTCCTGTCATTTACTGTTTTAGCTAAGTTCTTTTCATTGTAATTTTCATGCTTTTGTAATGTTACTCTATTAATCAAGTTTACTTTTATTAATCCATTGTCATTTAAGTTTATATGCAATCTAGTTTTTCATCAATCAAAAAGTTGTGTTTACTGTTGGTTTAAGCTCACATAAGCTTTACAAAGCTTATGAGAGTATCATGGTATCTTAACTGTTCTTTAATCTTAAGTTTTGGTAAAAGTCAATAAAAGTCAAAACGGGTCAAGGATTTGAGAGTCAAACTGGTATGGGTTGATTTTCAGGTTACAATCTGTTCACTAGCTTAAAATTGTGTTATTAGTCAGTTTGAATTGCTTTTGGGTAAACTTTCATATAAAATAGTTTGTTAAATGCATTTGTTCCATATAAAGGAGTGTTTGGTTTGCTAGTTTTAACTGTTCTAGAGGTCACATTGTAGAAGTAGGTCAGTTGGTTTAAGTTTTGCTTTAGTAATCTGCATCATATCTGTCCTTGGTTTGATGACTTTTGAGCCTAAAGTCAAAATCTTTAGTCTACTGCTCTTATATGAATATCTGTGAATCTAGTTACTGTTTTCATCACTAAATAGGTGTAGAAGTTAATATGATAGCTTGCTATAATCTTATTACATCACATTTCAATTACATCAGTCCTACATTTGATTTTCAATCTCACATAAGTCAAATCTCAAATCTGTTTTTCCAAAGTCAAATCATGTCATAAGCTGATTTTTGCAGAACTTGCAGTTGATGCACACTCTTCATTTCACATAGTTAAGGTCTGAATTTTGGTATACTTGTAGTATTCTAGGTGGTCTTCAGGGCTACTTATCTGTTTTAGGCTAAAGCTTTTCTGATTAGCTTATAAATAAGCTCAAACATGATACCTGTTTCACTGTTTCTGCAATTCAGCAGCTTCTGTCCATTATGCAGTCGTTTTGTTTGATCCTTAACTTTTTCATTAATAGCCCTTGTTAGCTGTAAATTTGGATAAATGTTCTCTGCTAGGTTGTCTTGAGATTACCACTCTTGTTTCGCCCTTTAGCTTAACAAATAAGCAGTTGCTAGTGCTTTAACAGTGAGGGCCTGTTTGCTTATTGGCTTAAGTATCAGTTTTCTTGAATCATTGGTAGATCACTTATTAGGTGTTAGGAATAGTTTTAATCAGTTGTTCTAGAGTTATTATAGTATAAGCTTGCTTCTGTATTGGTTGGGTAGCTTATCTTGCTTATTAGCTTATTTTCCATTGCTTATTCCATCTCCATTTACATAGCAGCTTTAGATTCTTCCACATAAGCCCAAGTTTTTACATTTTTCTCAGATTTAGAATAACATTTTAGTATTTCCCTGAAATTTTCATAATTTTTAGTTACTGTTTAGTATTTTTCTTAATTAAAATCAGTTTTTAATCATTTTTAATTAGCTTTAATTGCAATTAATTGAGAAAAAGTTCCAAAAAATAGTTTTTCAATTTTAATAGTTTAAGATAAATATAAAAAGCATAAAAAAGATTTTTCCATATTTTTCCCCTTTTATTTTGTATTTTTCACAATTTAAATTAGATTAAATTAGTTTTAAATTAGTAGAAAATAGAAAAATAATCAGAAAATTACAAAAATAGTTTTGAAAATTCTATTTTGTTATTTTAGATTTTTCTAAGTCTTAATTTTATTTTTCTAGCTTTATTTCCTATTTTCTTGTATTTTAGGTAATTATTAAATAGTTAAAAATAGTTTTTAATTAATAATAATTAGATAATAAGTTATAAAAATAATTTTCTTTTTCTATAAATTTTCTTTTATCATTAGGATTGTAAAAATGTATTTTTCATATTTTTAGGATTTATATTGTATAAGTTTCACTTTTTATTTTGTACGTTTGCGTAATTTTAATTTAAACGTAAGTTTTTAGTTTTAGGTTTTAAACTTTCATCACTTTAAAAATAGTGATAGCGTTTATTTAATAGTTTTTATCTTTTTAATTTCCTTTAATTTACATTTAAGCCGTTTTAATTTGTTGGCTATTTCCGTAGTTATAATCATAAATCAAATCTCTGTATCTATTCAAATCTTCTCGATCACTAAACGTCTGACTATTCTCGCACGGCTCGTTGGGACATAACGACCTGGGGAAACACTATACTCTCCTGGACTTCATTGCATTTGTGTCTGAACTGTTTTAAGTTTCTTACAGCTAGCTATTCACAAGTGGCTAGCTTGCGTGAGATAACTTGACGGTTTTGCGCAGATCAATTGTGAATATCTTTTTGACACCAATTAAGACGACGTTTTGCATTGGAAAGTTCGTGAATCAATCGTTCATTTTCAGTTTTTAAAGACTCTCCTGGACTTCATTGCATTGGAAAGTTCGTGAATCAATCGTGCATTGGAATGTTCGTGAAACACTATACTCTCCTGGACTTCATTGCATTTGTGTCTGAACTGTTTTAAGTTGCATTGGAAAGTTCGTGAATCAATCGTTCATTTTCAGTTTTTAAAGACTCTCCTGGACTTCATTGCATTGGAAAGTTCGTGAATCAATCGTGCATTGGAAAGTTCGTGAAACACTATACTCTCCTGGACTTCATTGCATTTGTGTCTGAACTGTTTTAAGTTTCTTACAGCTAGCTATTCACAAGTGGCTAGCTTGCGTGAGATAACTTGACGGTTTTGCGCAGATCAATTGTGAATATCTTTTTGACACCAATTAAGACGACGTTTTGCATTGGAAAGTTCGTGAATCAATCGTTCATTTTCAGTTTTTAAGGACTCGATCTGATGCACATTATCAGAATTCTCAACAATTACAACTTTATCAACAGTATCAGCAGAGATGTAATCAGATGCATATGAGACAGAATTCAATAACACAACATTATGGATATCAGCACAGATAACATCATTCAAGAGTCGATCAACATCTTTTCGCAACATTTCTTTTTACGTTTAGTATTGGTAATAGATGTTTCTATTTTCTCGAAAACGACCTTCATCACTCCAAGTTCCTTATGAAAGTCCCGTTCCCAAGACAATGCACAATTTTTCAAATTTTTAACATTTGGTAAAAGATTTTTCTAAAAAATGTCTCTTTGTTCTCGCGCCAGAGGCGATTGAAAATGTTGAACTTTGATTTCAGAATGATATTCTATCTCATGTTGTAAAGTTTTGAGGTCAGCCATGAAAATGTCAAAATATCTAAGAATTTTTCGATTTTCAGGTTTTGAGTTTACTTAACTAATGGAAGGTAAAGGACCATAAATTTGTGCATAATCTGGTTGGGGATTAACATTAGAAGACTCAGACATTTTTATGATAAACCTTGGTATGTTAGAAGAATCCGTTGGTGTGACGAAAGTGACCGGTTTTGAATAATTAAAAGGTTTGTTGTAAACAACAGTTTCTAATTTTGATCGACTCTCGTCTTCTGCATCTAATTCCTCTTGACGACGGTATTCAACAACACTCATAATATAATTATCAATTTTGTATTTTGCACTGGAAACTTCAGGATTTGGTTTGAATGCTTTGGTTGAAAGCTTAGGTTTGTAATCTGCGAGATTCAGTCCATATCCATTTGGATTGGGTTTTAAAGTAAACTTTTCAATAGCAGTTACTGACTCACCATGTTTGTAAACAACAGTTTTAAACTCTTTAAGTTTGTTTTGCAAGCCGATAATTTCTTCAAGATGATCATCTATTCGTTTCGTTGAATGCTTTTTGTATGCTGAGAACTGTTTTTGACAAGTTAACAACTCAGCCTTAGCTTTTTGATTTTCCAAGGTGAGAGTGTTAATTTGCTTTTTATGTTCATGTTTCAGTTGTTCTATTTCAGACAATAAAGCATTCTTCGAAGCGGCTAGATCACGCATCTGTCTCTCTAAATATTTTTCGTTTTGATGAGTTTAGTAAAGGCTGCTTCAAAACCTTTTTCACGTTTTTATTGAGTTTTGAAAAAGTTGAGTTGCTTTTGTAAATATTCAAAATCCTTGGTTAACAGTGCATTTTTACTTTTTAAGGTCTGATTTAATGCACAACATTCTTCAATTTGGGATTGCTGGTCTTTAAGTAAAAGAGCAAGATCTGGATGAGGCAAAAGTTCGGCTTGTTCAACGGGAGTCACAACATGATCATTATTTAGATCCTCAAGTATAACCACGGAGTCAATTTGATTATCAATGGAAACCATAAGGTCATCTTGATCGTCAAATGTAACTACGGGGTCTATTTGAAAATCGTCGGAATGAGATGTAAATGACTCATTTTGAACATTCTGAGGCTTGCCGGATTCAGATGTTGGCGGAGAGATTAGATCAGAGATAAATATGGTTTGTTCGGGTACCTGAGACAAGCCATCAGTGTCATACACTGGGCCTGTGTCACTCATGTGTAACTCATGCATATTAGCCATCAACATAAAAGCTGCATTGGATTGCAAGTCCTCCATATCATCATCTGAGTCTGCATCTGCCATAAAGCTCTGTTCTTTGTCTGTGAGAGTTCCACCAGCTTCATCCTTGAGAGCTAAAAGAAGAGCCTCTTTGTGATAAGCAGTGCCCCTAGTCCTCGGCTTTGGGCATGCATTAGCCAGGTGTCCCTTCTCATTGCAGTTGTAGCATCGAAGACCATTAACCCCATTCTGAGCAATTCCCTGTTCCACCACTTGAGCTCTGTTGTTATTCCTACCCACAGCATTAAACCCTTGACCACCGCCCATCTGACGACCATAACCACGATTCTGAACTTCAACTCGTCCATTGTTCACAACAGCCTGATTTCGTGTGTTAGATGAGGAGCGAATACGATTGTTGGATTTGTTGGTATAACGGCTAAAAGCATTAGCAATCATAACAAATCCTTGTTGCAATGCTTCGAACGGATCGGATTCCTCATTAGCTTCACTGACAAATGCTTGAGCATTGTTGTTGTTGTATGGAACCAATTGATTATGTTGATATTGTTGTGATTGATCATTTGGTGTGATAGTGGCAGTTGGTTGAGTTGCTTGTTGAGGAGGATAACTGTTTTGAGCATACAAGGCAAGTTGTTGATTTTCCGGAGTTGTCGTTGAAGCAATTTGAGCACGGAGAATCCTTTCCCTATTAACTTCCTTTTCATGAGGCTTCAAGTAATCATACAACAATCCGTATGTAGAATGATGCATGTTCTTCACTTGACGGAGAAAAATGACATACTTCTCCCATTCAGGACCAAGACTACTCAGGAACTTAGTATTAACTGCAATTCTTGGCATGATGATGTTGTGTTTATCCAAATCATTGATGATGTCTGAGAATCGATGATGATAAGACTCTAGTGTCTCTCCAGGTTCAATCATGAAGTGTTCATAAGCCAAATAAATTTTGGATTCCATATCCTCCTGATTGAGTGTAGATCCTTCCATAAGTAGATGAATGTGTTCCCACATTTTCTTTGCAGTCTTTTGAGCATCAACACTTATAAGAATTGGGTTTGGCAATCCTAAAAGGATATATTGTATTGCTAGCTCATCAGCTTCATATTGTAGAAGTTCTTCAGGATTCAAGTCTGCAACAGTAGCAATGTTTGATTGTTCATCCCTTGGTGGATTAGCATATGGATCTCCGGGTACAATGACAGTAGGCATCTGAAATGGACCTTCCAAGATAACCTTCTTTAAGAACTTTCCATGTGGATTCTTCAGATCACAAAACCTGAAGAACCTAATTACCCATTGATCGTAGTTTCCTGGAGAGAGCATTGGAGGTCTATCAAGTGATTCAGCCTCATGAATTGATTGTTGGCTGCTTAAAGCTTCACACATCTTTGCAAACCAAGTGGGTTCCTTCATAGTGTTCCTTGATGGATGTTGATTGAATTCATTTGTGTGGGGTTGAACTTGAAGACTGGGTGGTGTTTGAACCATTTGTGGTGGAGGAATTGTTCCAAGTTATGGAGTATGTTGTTGATTAAATTATTGTTGATAAATTGCTTGTTGTTGATTCCATTGTTGATGTTGTGGACTTAGTTGTTGTTGTCGTTGAGAATAAGTGTAAGGGAAATAGTTAGAGTATGGTGGTTGTGACATGTTGATAAACTTGTGTTATAAAATGGATCTTTGTAGTCGAATGAACCGTTGTTGATGAAGTATCCTTAGGCGTAGAAATCACAATAGCCAAGTAGCACTTATGCGTAAAAACACCAAAGTTACGCGTAACAATCAAGAGTTACGCGTAGGTTTAGCTTACGCGTAAGTAGGGAAAAGACACTAAATTTATGCGTAGACACAAAGTTAGGCGTAGAAACTTAGGCGTGGGATTACCTTATGCGTAAGACTAGGCTTAGGCGTAAGATGAATCTTATGCGTAGGATTTCTACGCGTAAGCTTTTATGCTTATGCGTAAGTTTAGGGTTTTATCCCAAGTGATCTTTTACACTATCACAGTGCAAAAGATATCCAAAGTCGACGTATTTTCAGGCTTATCCAAGCAAGAAAACACGGAGTAAACCACGAAACTGAAGATCAAACCACGGATAATGTTACGCGTAGAACTAGGGTTTTGATACGCGTAGTTCTACTCGTAAGATGACTTTTGCCCAAATATGTTTCTAAACCAGATTTTTGTGATGAAATAGCTTCAATATCACCAAAATAGCACAAAAGTGTGAAACTTGATGATCCAAAGCATCAAAAACAGTTATGCGTAGAACGAAACCCTCGTTCAAAACCAAGCTTAAAAACTATGTTCCACGCGTAAAGGTTGAAACTTTTTTTCAAAAACCGTTATTTTAACACTTTAAAACATTGAAAGTACAAGAATCTAGGATTCAAACGTGTAAAAAATACGTTTTTAAGCAAACCAAATTTTTGACCACGTTTACGCGTAAGAACGAAAACAAAAACTTCAAAAACAAAAGTGTTCACCCAACTATTTGGCGATTGATACCACTGTTAGGTCACTAGTTTTACAACACAAGCTTAATAGAAGGAGATAAAGGCGATTGAACAATGAATCAAACACACACACACGTTATGATTATACCAGTTATGCGTAGAGATGTATGTGAAAGAAATGCATTGAACAACCAACCCTCAAGTGAGGGTTATACAAGAGTATTTATAGGAGGGAAGCTAGGGCAACACTCCTAGTTCATATCCTTTCCTTTATGGGATTGGGCCTAAGCTCATGGGCCTTCTACATAAGCTTAAGGCTAATAACAAACATAAAGGCCATAATTAAGCTAACTATTACATGTGAATTACTAACACTTGATTTAGGTCTAGGAGTGATTCCAACACCAACTAATGAGGGCCAAGATTTAGGCAAACTTAGAGCTAAAGCAGACATTGGAGTATTTGTAGGTTATGCACCAAACAGAAAAGGATACCGAATATACAACAAGAGAACCCGAAATATCATGGAAACAATTCACGTCACGTTTGATGAGCTGACCGGTCAAATGGCTCCTAGACAACCCAGTTCTGGACCCGCACTTCAAAACAGTCCCATTGGTTCATCCCTTGTACCAAATTCCTCTCCAGCTATTTCATATATACCTCTAACTGAAGATGATTTGAAGAAATTGTTTGATCCGATGTTTGATGAACTCTATGAGCCAAGTGCTATTGAACTGCCAATTCCCACAACAGAGGCTGCTCATATCTCTGAGAATGAAGTTAATCCTTCAGTCTTAATATCATTAAGTCAAGAAGCACCTGCTGTTGAGAACTCAGTCTCATCAACAAATCATCAATCTTCAAATGTACATCATGGAACTGTTTCTGGCATCAATGATGAAGTTTATCCCTTTGCTACTCCTGAAGATGCTCCATTTGAAAACATATTTGCTCCTGAATCATCATCAGAACCATCTTCTTCAGGAGACATCGACTCTGCTACCTCAGTCCCTCAACTACTGCCACATGAACACCTTAGAAAATGGACTCACGATCATCCATTAGACAACATCATTGGAAATCCCTCTCGTCCAGTATCAACACGGAAACAACTTGCAACCAATGCCTTATGGTGCTTCTTCAACTCCGTACTCTCTAAGATCGAACCAAAAGATGTTAAAACTGCCATGAATGAAGACAGCTGGTTCAATGCCATGCAAGAAGAAATTCATGAGTTTGATCGACTTGATGTATGGGAGTTAGTACCTGCTCCAGATTGTGCTATGATTATTGCTCTAAAATGGATCTTCAAAGTGAAACTTGATGAGCATGGTGATGTGTTGAAGAACAAGGCTCGATTAGTTGCTAAAGGATACCGTCAAGAGGAGGGTATTGACTTTGAAGAATATTTTGCTCCAGTTGCTCGAATCGAGGCAATCAGAATCTTTTTGGCTAATGCTTCTAGTAAGAACATGGTAGTCTATCAGATGGATGTAAAGACGGCATTTCTGAACGGAGATCTTAAAGAAGTCGTCTACGTCAGCCAACCAGAAGGATTTGTGAATCAATAGCATCCTACTCACGTTTGTCGTTTGAAGAAGGCTCTTTACGGTTTAAAGCAAGCTCCAAGGGTATGGTATGATACGCTATCAAAGTTTCTTCTATCTACCGGATTTAGCAAAGGAGCAGTTGATCCAACATTGTTCACCAGGAAGTCAGGCAAACATTTAATTCATGTTCAAATTTATGTTGATGATATCATCTTTGCCTCGACTGACCCCAATGAGTGTGACCGTTTTTCAAATGAAATGGGTTCTAAATTTCAAATGTCAATGATGGGACAAATGTCATTTTTCTTAGGACTACAAATTTCACAAAGTCCCGGAGGCATTTTCATAAATCAATCTAAATATGCAAATGAGATTTTAAAGAAATTTGGATTTAATTCAAGTGACCATGTTGACACTCCCATGATTGAACGTACCAAACTAGATGAGGACCACTCAGGGATCATGGTAGACCAAACGAAATATCGTAGTATGATTGGATCCCTGATGTACCTCACAGCTAGTAGACCTGACATCTTGTTCGCTGTTTGCATGTGTGCTAGATACCAGGCTAAGCCTACAAAAAAAGCACCTTGAAGCAGTTAAACGGGTCTTTCGGTATCTCCAAGGAACCATCAATATGGGACTTTGGTACCCGAAGGACACCGGTATGTCACTAACAGCCTATGCAGATGCTGATCATGCAGGATGTCAAGATACTCGTCGAAGTACATCTGGAGGTGCACAGTTTTTGGGTGATAAGCTTGTGAGCTGGTCTTCAAAGAAGCAAATGAGTATTTCTATTTCCTCTACAGAGGCTGAATACATAGTCATGTCATCTTGTTGTGCTCAAATCCTATGGATGAGATCCCAATTATCTGACTATGGCTTTGAATTTAACAAAATCCCTCTGTACTGTGATAATAAAAGTGCTATTGCTCTCTCATGCAACAATGTACAACACTCAAGAGCAAAGCACATCGACATTCGACATCATTTCATCAGGGAACAAGTGGAAAACGGTGTGGTGGAACTTTACTTTGTGAGGACTGAATACCAGTTAGCAGACATCTTCACCAAAGCTCTTCCTAGAGAACGTTTTGAGTTTATTCTTCCATGACTTGGCCTTAAAAGCCTTCAACCAGAAACACTCAAACGTCTTCAAGAGGAAGAAGAGGAGTAAAAGGTTTCTTTCATCTATCTCTTGTATATATCTATTCGAAAAACAAAATACAAAATTATAAAACCTTCAAAAATCAAATAGAAAAGAGTAAAGTCCTAAAAACATCCCTGTGGTTTGCCCCGTGGTGCTGTATACATCCCTAAACTTTTTTTTGGCACAAAATCATCCCTCCGTTAGTAAAGTTGGCACAAATACATCCCTCCGTTAGCAAATTCAGTTAGTGAGGACTAACGGTGCAAATTTTTCTCCGTTATCTGCCACGTGTCATCGGGTCGGATCAATGAACGGGTCGGGTTGCCACGTGGACCAATGAGGTGGTGCCACGTGGCATTGGTAAAATATACCAACTTTTTGGCTAGCCAAAGATTCGAACTCGGGTCTTTTGTGTGGGAAGCCATGCCTTGCCCAACTGGGCTAAGCATAGCTTCAATAATATTTCCCTAAATCAAATATATAACCCTTCCTAAAAGTTAAGGCCCAATTCTTAAATAACAAAAGGTTCAATTTAATTTTGGCCTATCAATTTAAAGGGTTATATGGGCTGTCAAAAAATAAATAAATATACCGTCGGACTCGTTTTTTCGTGCTCTTTCCAATGGTATGCTCGGGGAATTTTTTCGACTTAGTTTGAACCTCGAAAAATGCGATAATCATCGTTTTTTCTGTGTTTTTGCATTTTTCGAGGTCCAAAACAAGTCGAAAAAATTCCCCGAGCATACCATCGGACTCATTTTTTCGTGCTCTTTCCAATGGTATGCTCGGGGAATTTTTCAACTTGGTCTGGACCTCGAAAAATGCGAAAATCATCGTTTTTTCTTTGTTTTTGCATTTTTCGAGCTCCAAAACAAGTCGAAAAAATTCCCCGAGCATACCATTGGAAAGAGCACAAAAAAGCGAGTCCGAAGGTATGCTCGGGGAATTTTTTCGACATGTTTTGGACCTCGAAAAATGCAAAAACAAAGAAAAAACGATGATTTTCGCATTTTTCGAGGTCCAGACCAAGTCGAAAAAACTCCCCTAGCATACCATTGGAAAGATCACGAAAAAATCAGTCCGATGGTATGCTTGGGGAATTTTTTCGACTTGTTTTGGACCTCGAAAAATGCAAAAACAAAGAAAAAACGATGATTTTCGCATTTTTCGAGGTCCAGACCAAGTCGAAAAAATTCCCCGAGCATACCATTGGAAAGAGCACGAAAAAATGAGTCCGATGGTATGCTCGGGGAATTTTTTCGACTTGTTTTGGACCTCGAAAAATGCAAAAACACAGAAAAAACGATGATTTTCGCATTTTTCGAGGTTCAAACTAAGTCGAAAAAATTCCCCGAGCATACCATTGGAAAGAGCACGAAAAAACGAGTCCGACGGTATATTTATTTATTTTTTGACAGCCCATATAACCCTTTAAATTGATAGGCCAAAACTAAATTGAACCTTTTGTTATTTAAGAATTGGGCCTTAACTTCTAGGAAGGGTTATATATTTGATTTAGGGAAATATTATTGAAGCTATGCTTAGCCCAGTTGGGCAAGGCATGGCTTCCCACACAAAAGACCCGAGTTCGAATCTTTGGCTAGCCAAAAAGTTGGTATATTTTACCAATGCCACGTGGCACCACCTCATTGGTCCACGTGGCAACCCGACCCGTTCATTGATCCGACCCGATGACACGTGGCAGATAACGGAGAAAAATTTGCACCGTTAGTCCACACTAACTGAATTTGCTAACGGAGGGATGTATTTGTGCCAACTTTACTAACGGAGGGATGATTTTGTGCCAAAAAAAAGTTTAGGGATGTATACAGCACCACGGGGCAAACCACAGGGATGTTTTTAGGACTTTACTCAATAGAAAAATATAAAACTTTCAAAATCCATAAAAAATTTAAAAAATTCGAAAAATCCTCAAAAAATATTGTCATTTTGTCATGTTTTTCTCGATTCGATTATATCTACGGTCTTGATGCTGTCATTAAAAGAATGATACGGGACTTTAGATGTTGTTCGAATTCTCAAAAAATAAAAAAATAAAAATAAAATCAAATCAAAAAAAATATTTTTGGGAGAAAGAGAAAAATATGGTTTATTGTCATTTCAGGCAGTAACCCGCTTTTCATAGATAGAACAGAGCCATGCTTTAGATATTTTCATATTTCTTGCTCTGATTCTTTAAACTAATCCTTACTATCTAATGAAAACTAGTTGTTTTTTAAAAATAACTCGGACTCTAGTTTTGATAATCATCTGGACTTATTTGTCAAAATATCTATCTCTCAATCAACAACCTATGTCATTGATTGAGGGGGAGAATGATTTCAATTAAATTAAAAAGTTATTTGTCATTCAATTGTTTTCAAAAGATATTCATGCATGTTTAATCAATGGAGTTTAAAGTCTTAAAATCCGATCCTTATCAGTTAAAACGCTTTCATAATCCAGTCACAATTCTCCTTAAAAGCTTTCAAAATCAATTTAAATATACAAGAGATCACAAATCTCAAAGGATTTGATAATTGTGATCGGGGGAGAATTTGTGATTTAAATTGGATTTAAAATGATAATTCGGTAAATGGTTTTATAAGGATGTACAAGCTCTCCTTCCCACATGTGCCAAACGATTTCAAATTTTCCATGCACATGTTGAGAGGGAGCATCTATCTTAAACCACAATGATTTGAAATGTGATCATTTATCTCAATGTGCAGGTTCCCTCTAGTATGTGCAAAACTCTTTTCAAACCTCGAGGCACATATTGAGGGGGAGCAAAATTTTGAAAACCTCATCCTTCCCCAAAATGCTTTATCTACTTAATTTGATTAGGGAAGTGATGTTGATATCTTTTAGAAAATGGAATTCAAAGAAGTTAACTCTTTCTCTTGCCTCCATGTGCGAAACGATTTCAAACACTTGATGTACATGTTGAGGGGGAGCTCTTGTTCTAAAAATATCAAAAACAATTCATGTACAAAATGCTTTGATAATATATCATAAGTATCTGGATTGATTTTCAAATGGTTTTCAATTGGTTCCAATGGCAGATGAACAATACCAAATAGACCGACCAACTTTACTTTATGTATGGTGATATAAGGATGATAAGGTTAGGTATTTGTTCCCATGATCCGCCAGAACCGGAGGGATCTACCCAGGGACAATCCACTAGTTAGTGTAGAAGTCCTTAGATATGATGATAAAAGGAGAAAAATGAGATATGGGAAGAGTGCGGACTGAGACAGAGCAAGTACTGGAATAAACCCAACAAGGTTCTTGCTATGAAGTCTCGGTAAGCACTGAAGGGGTTGAAGAATGAAAAAGAATTGAATGAGAAAAGAGTGAAAAGAAATAGCCCTCCATTTATTCAACCATAGGGCAGAAACCGAGTACAATTCATATGCTACTGATGGTAACATCGGTATTGAAGACAAGACGTCATGGACCCAGTGACGCTATGCACTACAACTTCCCAAACCACTCAAGTTCCTCTTAAAAGGGCTTGTTTCATTCTCACGGGGAACCTACATTATCTATCGACTTTCTCTTAGAGATTGTTGATATTGAAGAAGGAAACCCTCTCCCTAGTCTCCGATACAGGATCCAAATATGCACAAATTGAGTCTAGAGCCACGAGATCATCTATAAATCTCATTAGGACACTTTCAATGAAGACTCTCCTTTTCACACAATGTGGAAAGAGAGATTATATCTTGAGTCCTACGCATTATCTTTGTGGTATTGCCAGAACATCTGAGTGATATGAAAACATATTCACAATGAAGATGGAAAGCCTTCTGGAGCCAACATCAAACAAGCTCCAGGTGGGTGGCATGTGAGATCTATCAAATAGATCAACCATGTGACAACTGAACAAAAACAATGGGGCGATTCAATCTTTTGAATCAATCCTGGTTCAGGTTATGGATTGACGGATACCTTTGAAAAACTGGTCGTTGTGCTTAAAAACTCTTTTCTTTAGCATATCGACCGTGTTCGAATATTTCAAATCAAAAGGTGTTTTATGATTGATAATTGATTTTCATTAAAACCTTCGTTGTATTGCAAAAACAATTTCTATTGAGCAATACACGATTGTTTTTCAAATCTCTTTTCATCAATCAGTGAATTTTTATTCGCTGGTTCACTCACTCCGTGTTGTCTTCTTTGAGATGTTCCGGTTTGAGAACAGCTAGAGTAGCTGCGAAACCCTGTCAAGGAAATTCTTCGGAATTATACCTGATCACAGGCAGTACTTGTACTGATCAACGGGGAACCGTGGGTCGTGTACCTCAATTCAACGAAAGTGATCAAAGACACTTTCGTGCGCTTTATTGCTAACTGTTGTATGCAGGTACACCCGACGTTTGCAGCTGATCAGAATGAAGCGGTCAATCCATAGCCGCATGCTCACACAATACATTCATTTCTCAATAAATCATGATAAGTGCATCAATGACTCTGATATTTTCACCCCATGCTTCTGCTACGCTGCTGCCAATATCATGAATCAACGAAAGCTTCCGCTACTCTGATGAGAAGATTTCATGATCCAGAATGTGAGCATGTCGGTCCGAAAGTTACAACATCACATAATACCAACACCACAATGGATGTCTCAGAGATTTTTGTTAGCTGATGATCTTAAAAGCTGGCTCAAAATTATCATCACGTGGATCAGTAAAAGACCTCCACTTGGATTAACCAAACATGCAATGAGAAGAATCAATGACTACGAGCTTCGGAGCAAAGTACTACATCAAGAATGCAAGAACAATTGTTAATGTAATATCTGTTTGTATTCAATGTAATTTTAGTATATGTTTGAGGTGACCTCCCTTAGGGGGAGATTGTTAGGAATTAGAAATTCCAGGTATTAAAGAGTCGGTCACCTCAATTATATGTAATCGTTAGAAAGCTCGTAGTCGTAGTTCTTTTAAGCTAAGTAGTATTTAGTTAAGTAACACCGTGAAGGACGGACGGGTCTTTACCCAATGTATGCCTGATCCACAGCCCGTTGTGTGGCGTTTTATTGTAAGACTATAAATACTCTCTACCTTCCAAGGTAGAGAGTTGGAGCTCATAATAAGATTTTTCTTTCTCTCACTAAAGTTCTCAAACCTCTAACTTTCTCTCTCTAAAAACCTCTTGTACGCCTACTTTGTGTTATGGTTTGATGTGTATGTGAAATCCAATATCTTACAGAAATAGTGTAAGCGAAGTGTAAAGGTTTCTCCGCCGGTGAAAGGAGCTTGTTGACTAGTGAAGTTAAACTCTCGAGTGTGAGACTCAGGGAGTGGAGTAGGGCAAGGAAAAAGAGTCCTTGTAGACCGAACCACTATAAACAACTTGTTGTGGTTTGATCATTTCTTTCCTTATTTACTCTTTACATATTGCTTGCATATTTCATTAACATATCTAAGATCAATATCAATTGATCTTTCAATAAGTTTCAAAACAAAGTTTTTATATGGTAAACTATTCAACCCCTCTTCTAGTTTTGTACAATTGGTACCAGAGCCTCGTTGCTCAAGAATTTCTAAAATAATTTGTATTTTATAAACTTGAAACGATCCATGGATTTTGAAAACTTTAAAGAAGGGCAATCTATGCAAAGACCACCATTCTTTGAAACCAATGGATTTATCTATTGGAAAAACCGTTTTGAAACATATGTAAAATCAAAAGATATAGATCTTTGGTTTGTTATTGTTAAAGGGGATTTTAGTTCTACAACAAAGGATATTTCTGTTGATGAACAAAAGAAATTAGTTGCTAAATATAATGAAGCTAAAATGATGCTTTATAATGCTTTACCTAGAAAAGAATATGAAAGAATTTTTATGTGCGAAACCGCCAAAGATATTTGGGAATCTTTGATTGTTACACATCAAGGTAATTCACAAGTCAAGGATAACAAAATTGATCTTCTTGTTCAACAATATGAACAATTTGTTATCCCTAAAGATGAAACCATTGATTGTGGCTTTGCTCGCTTTAATACTATTATTACATCACTTAAAGCACTTGATGAATCTTTTCGCAGTAAGAACTTTGTCAAGAAATTTCTTAGAGCACTCCATCCCAAATGGAGAGCTAAAGTGACCGCTATTGAAGAATCAAAAGATCTTTCAAAAATGTCACTAGACGAGCTAATCGGTAACCTCAAAGTACACGAAATGGTGATGGAGAAAGATTCGGATATCATCAAAGGAAGAAGGGAGAAGATCAAATCCGTTGCTCTAAAAGCAAAGGCGGAATCAAGTGATGATGACGAATCTTGCTCCGGTAGTGAAGATGAGGAGTATGACATGGCCGTTAGAGACATTAAGAAGTTCTTTAGAAGAAGAGGAAAGTTTGTAAGACAACCTCGAGAAGAAAAGAAGCCATTCCGAAAAGATCGGGATGACAAAAAGGGTAAAGGTGAAAGAAAGTGTTTTAGATGTGGTGATGCAAGTCATCTCATAGGAAAATGTCCCAAGCCACCTAAAAGCAAAACTCAACGAGCTTTTGTAAGTGGTGCTTGGAGTGATAGTGAAGACGATGAAGAATCAAGCAAGGAAGAGATCGCTCTAATGGCACATGAGTCAAACGAGGTACTTTCCGACTCTTCTTATTCTTCTATTGATGATGACATTTTGCAAAAACAATATAATCAATTGTGTGAGATATGTCTAAAAATCATAACTAAAAATAAATTTTTAAAAACCAAAAAGGAATTTTTGGAAAATGAAGTTTATGAGTTAAAAGAAAAAGCAAAACGACTTGAAAAAGTAAAAGCAAATGACGATGGTTGTAAATCATGTCAAGAGCTTAATCTTGAAATAAAAAAACTAAAGCTCACACAAGATGTTCTAATCGAACAAAATTCTAAATTTAAAAGGTTTAACAAAAACATCGCACTTGCCGATGAAATAGTTAAATTACATAAAACACCAGGAGATATGAATGGGCTAGGATTTAATGAGGTATTAATTCCAAAGAGTCAAAACAAAACGGCCGAAAAGGATGAACAAACTGTCAAAATTGTTGCAGTACAGCACGGACCAGACGGACCCAAAATAAGGGTTTTGTCCGTTGAACCAAATGATGTCGTGGGTACTTCAGCAGGACAGAATGTTTGTGATACGGACCATAATGAATTTGTCAAAGTAACAAAGAAAACCAAGGATAGTGTTAAACTAAAACCAGCTGTTACATCAGGAGTAGGACTTGCTAAAAATGAATTTAGATCAAAAACTACTCAACAACGACATAAAACACCTTTTGCCAAACGCCCCTTTCCTAAGAGCAACCACAACGTACAACCCAACTACCAACACAACGGTTGGAATCAAAACTTTCCTAGACCATATCAAACTCCAGATTACATGTCATGGAACTCTTACCCATCGTTTCCATACATGAATCAAATAAATGGTATGTTTAACCCAAACGGACCCATGAGATATTGGGGACCAAATGCTTGAGTTATTTGCTTCTTAGGTATGCTTGAAAGTTGGATTGGAACTTGATGAATGGATAAAAGATAGTGGATGCTCACGACACATGACGGGCAACAAAAGTCTCTTTTCATCATACCAAGAGTATGACGGAGGTAATGTCACTTTTGGTAGCAATCTCAAAAGCAAAATCATTGGCAAAGGTACGATCGCTCATAACTCCCTAACTATTGAAAATGTTGCTCATGTAGATAGGTTAGGATTTAATCTACTTAGTATTAGCCAATTATGTGATAAAAAGTATAAAGTACTATTTGATGAAAATGGTAGTAAAATACTAAAAGATGGTATCACCATAGTTAAAGGAGTTAGGAAAGTAACATATACGTCATGAAAATAGATAAAACATCTAATGACAAACTTTTCCTAACAACGTTAGATGATAGTTCATCTCTTTGGCATAGACGCTTAGGTCACGCTAATATGAGACTTATACAAAACCTATCTTCGAAAGAGCTAGTTAGGAATTTACCAAAACTAAAATATGACCAACACTTTTGCGACGCTTGCAAAATTGGTAAACAAACCCATAGTAGTCATAAATCTAAAAATATGGTGTCCACATCTAATTGTCTAGAATTATTGCATATGGACTTGTTTGGTCCATCTGATATAAGAAGCTACGGAGGCAACTTATACACTTTGGTCATAGTAGATGATTACTCAAGATTTACTTGGACGTTGTTTTTGAAAACAAAAAATGAAGCTTTTGATAAATTTGAAATTCTTAGCAAGAAAATTCAAAATCAACTAGGTGTTAAAATTGTGTCGATCCGAACGGATCATGGTCGTGAATTTGACAACAAAACTCAATTTGGAAACTTTTGTGATACAAATGGTATAACACATAACTTTTCGGCTCCACGAACACCTCAATCAAATGGAGTGGTAGAATGTAAAAATAGAACAATTTAAGAAATGAGTAGAACAATGCTTAATGAACAAAACATTCCTCAAAAGTTTTGGTGTAACGCGGTTGACACTTCTACATATATTTTAAATAGAGTCTTAATTCGTCCTTTCCTAAACAAAACACCATATGAGCTTTATAAAGGTAAAAATCCAACTTTAGGATATTTTAGAGTCTTTGGTTGTAAATGCTTTATTCTTAATACTAAAGATTATCTCACCAAGTTTGACCCAAAGTCTTATGAAGGTGTATTTCTTGGTTATTCTCAAACTAGTAAAGCTTACATTGTCCTAAACAAAGAAACAATGATAGTCGAGGAATCGTTGAACATAACATTCGACGAAAGTCCACCTCCCTCTAAGACATCACCTTTGGTAGATGATGACTTAGTTGAAAGTCAAATGATAGAAAGTCAAGAAATAATTAATAATAACAAGGAAGATGAACCATTAAATAAAGAGATTGTAAACATCAAAGAATCTAAAAGTCATCCTTTAGACAAGGTCATAGGACAACTTAATCAAAGAACCTTAAGGTCACAAGCCCAAAATCAAAGTAATTATTTTTGTTTTGTATCCACCATTGAACCGAAAAACATAAATGAAGCAATAAAAGATGAATCATGGGTAATTGCCATGCAAGAAGAGTTAAACCAATTCGTTAGAAATGATGTTTGGAAATTAGTTCCAAAACCTAAAGATCAAACTATAATTGGAACGAAATGGGTCTTTGGAAATAAAATGGATGAAAATGGTGTAGTATCTAGAAACAAAGCTAGGCTTGTTGCACAAGGTTATAATCAACAAGAGGGGATTGACTATGATGAAACTTATGCACCGATAGCTAGACTCGAATCTATTAGAATACTACTTGCTTATGCATGTGCTTATGACTTTAAATTATTTCAAATGGATGTAAAAAGTGCTTTTCTTAATGGGTTTATTAATGAAGAAGTGTATGTTGCTCAACCTTCTGGTTTTACCGACTTTGAGAAACCACATCATGTCTTCAAACTCAAGAAAGCATTATACGGTCTTAAGCAATCACCAAAAGCTTGGTACGACCGACTTAAGACTTTTCTTATTGATAACAAATACACTATGGGATTAGTAGATAATACTCTTTTTACTAAGAAAAATGAATAACATATTATCATTGTTCAAATATACGTTGATGACATTATATTCGGATCAACTTGTCAAGAGCTATGTGATGATTTCTCTAAAATCATGCACGACGAGTTTGAAATGAGTATGATGGGTGAATTAAATTTCTTTCTGGGACTTCAAATTAAACAACTATAAGATGGCATATTTTTTAACCAATCTAAATATATAAAAGACATGCTTAAGAAATTTGGTCTTGAAGATTCCAAACCAACTAAAACACCCATGTCCTCGGACACTAAACTCACCAAGGACGAAGAAGGTGAATCCGTAGATAACACTAAATATAGAGGAATGATTGGTAGCCTACTCTATCTTACGGCTAGTAGACCCGACATTATGTTTAGTGTTTGTCTATGTGCTCGCTTTCAAGAAAACCCAAAGGCATCACACTTAGAAGCCTTAAAAAGGATTTTTAGATACATTAAGGGAACAACGTGTTTAGGATTATGGTATCCCAAAGGAACGGGTGTAGAAACCATAGTGTATGCCGACTCGGATCATGCCAGTGATTATGTCGATAGAAAAAGTACAAGTGGTATTTGCACTTTTGTTGGACATTGTCTCACCTCATGGTTTGCAAAGAAGCAAACGGCTTTAGCCATCTCAACTACTGAAGCCGAGTACGTCTCAGCCGGAAAAGCATGTCAACAAGCTCTTTGGATGAAGCAAGCTCTCATAGATTACGGAATTCATCTCAACGACATTGTAATACTTTGCGACAACAAAGGAGCTATCGATCTCAGCAAGAATCCCGTTCAACATGCTCGCACAAAGCATATTGAAATCCGTCATCACTTTCTTCGCGACAATGTTCAAAAAGGAAACATCTCAATCGAAAAAGTATCCTCCGAAGACAACATTGCCGACATCTTAACTAAGCCTCTTAAACGAGAACCTTTTAATCTTCTTAGACTTGGTTTAGGGTTAATGGAACCAAACATGTAGGATAAACATAGCCCAAAACATTTGAATAGTCAAAACAAAACGATTTTGTTTTGTATCTGCTACTGTAGCCACGGCACCAAACGAAAACACGGACGGAACCAAAAATTTGGTACCGTCTGGTCCGTGGTGTCTACAGAAGCAAAACTGCTACCTACAAAACATCTTCTTCCTCAAAACCCACTTTACCAAAACGTGTAAACATTAAACCAAGCTCATTATTGACACCTTCCCACTAACTAATCACTGAAGATAACATCATTGTAAGTATCCTAACTACATTTTATCTCTTAATTCTGAGTCTAGGATTCTTATTTATGCACAAAACCATTACAAATCATTACATGGGGTTTTATGTATGCTTTTATACTAAATATGAATTCAACTGGCAAATTGCATAACTAGTCATTGAAATTAGGTACTACATTATCATATTGCATAAACAAATCATGCTTACCACTAATCAATATATAATGACTATAAGGCCTTATTCAAATAACCAAACACCCCATGTCAAAAAATTTGAAAATCTTCTCACTTGTAGGAAAACAATTTTTTCATGGTTAATACAAATAGAAACGTTAGACTTTCTTAGGAATAACCATGGTCGCCGCAAGATTCTATGATCACAAGGACACCCTTGGCTATATTCCCAAACATCACAAAACCAAAGGACTTTCCAAGGAACAAGTAGAAATATTTAAGAGTCTAGAATCAAGGTATTTCCATGAGGGTAGAACCATTCACCCATCTTTCATTGAGAATACCAATCTCTGTGAAGAACTAGCCGCCATTCAATTCGATTGTCTTCTTGACATCGATGAACCAATTTGTCCTAGGTTTGTGTTAGAGTTCTATGCTAGTGTGGCCGGCTTTAGTGATGAAGATGATGATGAGTTTTGTCTTAGGTTTAAAATCAATCAAAACGACTACACCATCACCTTAACCAACTTTGCTCAATTGCTAGGAATTCCCAACCGAGGGACATGTGTCTACTCGGATAAGTGGTCACTCACCATTCTTGATGCAAACAATGACCGCACTTCTCCATACCAAACACCTCTATCAAATAAGGATGTCATCCGTGAGCACCTATTTATCCCAAGGGGAGATACAACCCGAGTCACCCGAAAAGGAAAAGAAGTGAACCGAGATCCATATGGAATGGAGCTAAATGAACTTAAGCCCGAATTTAGGAAATGGGAAGAACTACTTAGAGCCAACGTCATTAGCACCATAGGAAATAGGGATCACATCAATGCATGTCTTTGCCATATGCTCTACAACTTGTCCACCCATCAACCATTCAATTTAGCCTACTACATTGCTAGGAGAATGATTGATATTCCAACACAAGGATCGGTTGCTCTCCCATACGGGATGCTTCTAACCCGTCTCTATAGATCCTTTGCACCAATTCCACCAAGCCCAAAAGGGATGCACCTTCACTACGAGCTCAACCCTCACATCTTTGTACATTTGAGTGATGCACGAGTTGCTAAGACAAAAGGCAAGAGAGCAAAACCTCCAACCCCATCATCATCATCATCAAATAGCTCCGATGATGGTCTTCCAAACTCTCGCCTTCCACCTCATGAGTATTATGCATCTCTTCCTGAGATTGAGAATGAATCAGCGGAGTTCAAGCAAACCAAGGGGATGTTCAAGTGCCTTGGTAGAATGATGACCAAGATCTACAAGAAGTTGGATAAGTGAGAATCGTTTTAAGGAGCGTTTGGAACAATACATTATCTCTAATGTTTGATACAATTTGGTTGTTTTTATCTTGTAGGATGATAATATAACTCGAAACAATGATGTATGCTAACAATCTTATGCAGGGAGATAGCACAAGTATGCTATCAAATTTTACCCATTTTCACTATAATGTGAAAATCATTTGGCCTTGCTCAAAATCTATGCTCCATTATGTTTGTACATGTGTTATTTACTTTTCCTAACTAGAAATGTTTAGTGTCACATGTTTTGAGAAAAATTTCATGTTTCGGAAAAGTCCCCGACACCTTAAAATGCACTCTGTGAACTTTTCTGCACTGTACGGATCAGACGGCACCAACGTTTTGGTCCCGTCTGTTATAAGAAATGGTACCGCCGTACCTGTACAGGCGGACCAGACGACACCCTTTTTAGGGGTCCGTCCTTGTAAACTTTTGGTGCCGTGGATCCTCCAGGTAACTTTCTGAATTTCGATTATTTCGTCATTCCAAATTACCATCCATTGCTTGTAGGTCAATTTCAACTAGTTTATACACTTATTAGAACTAGTATAATTCACTTAGGCATATACGAAATCCATTTCCCACCAAAATTCAAAAATTTAAAAAATTCACCCAAGGAGCCCTTTGGCATAAAGGAAGGAACCAAATTTTTGGTACCTTGAAATCCGTGGGTAATCTGATTGTTAGGAAATTCCACTCATTAGAACACATTTATTGCAAATCTTTGCTTCTTCACTCCATCTCTCTTGTATGGCTTGACTTGGGTGATATGACTAGCATTTAACCCACTTTCAAATCATTAGGAACCTAATCCCTTCTATGGTTTAACATCAAATCAAACACATTTCTCCATAATTTTTCACTTCTATAAATTGAGAGGTTTTACCATGATCATCCTCACACCTTCTTCATTCTTACCATCATATAGCAAAACATAAGTCAAAATGACAAAATCTTCTCCTATACCTTGCAAGAAAACCGCTAGAATTAGCGTAAGGCCTTGTTATTTCGTAAACTTGAGCTCCTCATTCGAGTCTTCTCCACTCACAATCTCATCCCCCATACAAGATGATAAAAGCCTAACATTAGCTACTCCTACTCAATCACCAATTGTGATTACCACTCCACCACCCACAAAAACACCAACTTCACCTCCACCGGCACCCATCCAAACATCCAAAACACCCTCACCATCCTCACCACCAAAATCTCCAACTCTCATTCCTTTGGAGTTATTTTCCACACCACCCACTTCTCCAAATCCTTTCTTAGAGGACTTGGATGACTTGCCTCCTAGGCCAAATCATCCACCACCATTGCCATCCTTTGGCACAATTGAGCGGATTGCTCATGAGTCACCTAGGCCATCTTTTGACCCAAACGCCCCATTAGGGCCAAAACCTCTTCTCTTCCACCCCATTCACAAAGACATCCATGGTCCTTTGTATGGGGACCAACCACTCCCCACATCAATGTCTCCTCACATAGAGGACATTGAGGAGTGCATGTGGGATGCTAATCCTACAAGAGAGGAGATACGTACGGAACTCCAAAACTCCACCAATTCAAAGGCATGGTGGATTCTCACCTAAGTGAGACTATGCAAATGAAAAATACTTTGCTAGCCTCCATCATGACCACCCCAAACATCCCCACCAACACCAACACATCTACCATTCCACCATTACAACCTCACCAAACATACTACCCTCCTAGGCATGGTTGCTCAACTTGTGAGCAAACCGCCCAAACCATTGATCAGACCCGGGTTATGGTCCATGACTTCCAAGAGGAAATGAGGTTCATCCTCAATCACATCCTTGAGCGCCTCAACGCTCTTTCTCATCCACCATCTCATTAGAATGGTCATGGATTAGCATTTCTAAGTTTTTCTTTTCTTAGGATTTTTTTTATTGTACTAAAACACATCATTGTGTTCTCTTTTCATGATTCTTATTCATGAAAAATTTTAGCTAATGAATGGTGTTTTCTATATTGTTGGTGCCTTTACATAGTGTTTGGAAATGCTTGTGAATGATCATTATTACTAACATTTTTTTTGTAGCTTTATTTTTCACAATCCATGTATCTTCCCATTAAGCACCCAATTTAGGGGGAGCTTTGATCAAGGGGGAGATAATGGCTCGGGCTCATTACATTCCTCATCGCCTCTTCTTTTTGTTGAGACAAAAAGAGGGAGAAAATATAGAACTTGTTTATATTTGGCTTTTCTGAAAAAGTCAAACTGCATACATTGACTTTCTGAAAAAGTCAAACATGATACTTCATTGGTAATACTTGACTTTTTCAGAAAAAGTCAACTGCATACTTTGACTTTCTGAAAAAGTCAACATCATGCATCAACTAGTGAATACTTTGACTTTCTGAAAAAGTCAAACATCATACACTTGCATTATCATTTCTTTTTCAAGTTCTAAAACTAATATTTTTATAACTCTTGTACAATCTTTGTATCTTTTATAAAAATAAAATTTATAATTTGTCCTCAACAAAAAGGGGGAGATTGTTAATACAAATATCGTCATTAAACGTTATTTATATTTTTGATCTTTACCTAAGTTTTGTTAACGACAAAAGTAAATTTCATTTTCATAAAGCTTAAAGCTTGTCAAGTTTAATAGATATTAAAACAAGCTTTTTCAAACAATATCTTCATCATTTAAGCATTTACATTGTGACTAATCATATCTTAATATGAGTCTAAGCATAATGTATGATAGTAGTTTTTAGAATGTTTTAGTTTCTTAAAAACTAAACATTACTTATGTATTTGCATATTTCTAAAAATAGAAAAACAACACATGACATCATGTGATGCATCATAGAAATCATTGGAAGATTTCATTAGATATTTTGTGTAGATTTGTACTCTTCATATCTTACACAATCTTACATAGATATGGTTAACTTGGGCAAGATCTTGATATCTTGTTGTCAGACCCCGGCGGCACCAAAATATATAACGGACGGAACCCTTTCAAGGGGTCCGCCGTCCGTGGTGCCTGCTGATGGTTTTGGCTATAAATAGCAAAGCCAAACCAAGTAGTTTTTCATCCCTTTCTATCATACTCTCTTACATATCTTCTCTCTAACATTTCTAACTCAGTTTCATATCATATTAGTGATCTCTTTTGTAGCAAAGAAGATCAAGTCACATTCAAGCTTCAAACGAGAAGTTGGAAGTCTTGTTTGTTTAGTGTTGTATGATCTTGTGTTGATTCATACTTCATTGTTGTATTAAACCATCATAATCGAGTGTGAGTGGTTAGTATTTTAGTCCTCAAAATACATTGTGTGTGGGAGTGGTTGTACCCTTGGAAAGAACTCGACATCTAGCTTAGTGTCGGAAATAGTGTAAGCGAAGTGTAAAGGTTTCTCCGCCGGTGAAAGGAGCTTGTTGACTAGTGAAGTTAAACTCTCTAGTGTGAGACTCGGGGAGTGGAGTAGGGCAAGGAAAAAGAGTCCTTGTAGACCAAACCACTATAAACAACTTGTTGTGGTTTGATCATTTCTTTCTTTATTTACTCTTTACATATTGCTTGCATATTTCATTAACACATCTAAAATCAATATCAATTGATCTTTCAATAAGTTTCAAAACAAAATTTTAATTGATAAACTATTCAACCCCTTCTAGTTTTCTAGAAACTGTATTCCTTTATCTTTATCTGTAGCTCATTTTCTTCACCATGCAACTCACCGTTTGACTAGTTAATGTTAGGACGTTGAATATAATACATATGACATCTTCCAAATAATACTACGAGTATTTAATTTTAGGACGTTGAACATAAAACAATTAACTGTATTCCTTTATCTATATCCGTAGCTCATTTTCGTCACCATGCAATGTACACAAACGTTGAATATACTCTCCCGATCCCGTATTTCCGAATTTGATTTTAGATATTTTTATGTTGTTATATAATACTTGATTCAAAATATATAAATAAATTAAATTTTAAATGTATTTTTGATATAATTTTTATTAAATACTATATAATACAAATAAAAATATCTAAAGTTAAAATTGAAAAAAAAATCAAAATTCAAAACTAATTGTACAAATCACCTTCTACTTTTATAGTCTTAATATTGGTTCTTGAAGAGAATTATACGCCACTAATTTGTACAAATCACCTTCTACTTTTATACTTATATTATGTTGGTTGCATTGTTAAATTAAAATTTAAGGTATCCTTTACCAAATATTTGTGTATTGTGTTTTCATTTTCTTGAATTAATTTAGGTCTCATAAAGATTAATTAAGAACTTAAACTCTAAGGGCCCGTTTGGGTCAACGGAATCCTATGGATTCTGGTGGAATTGGAATCAAATTCCATTTCATAACGTGTTTGGTTAAAAAATTTAAAGAATTTAGAATCTGAATTCCATTCCTTATTGTGTTTGGTTGGCAAACGGAATGGAATGAAATTCCTTCAAAATCCTATATATATGGAATTCAACATTCCATGACAATATGAGAAGGATTTTTCACAATTTCATGGAATTCATATTATCTTTATCATTGTCATTGCTATTATTATTTTTTTTTCATTTTATTTTTTATTTTTTATTATTATTTTATTTTTTCTTTTTATTATTATTATTATTATTATTATTATTATTATTATTATTATTATTATTATTATTATTATTATTATTATTATTAACGATCATTTAATTATTATTATTAATTTTTATAAATAACCATGTTGTTAAGATTTAAAAAAATATTATTTATTTAAAATTGAATATAAATTATTATTTATTTAAAAAAATTATTATTATTATATTTAAAAATTATTACTTTTTTAAAATTAAATATAATTTATTTATAGCTTACTTTTTTAATTTATACTTTAAAAATACAATTGTATTTTATATAAAAAAAATTATTTATTTATAATTTGATAAGTAATTTATTTATTAAATAATATTTAGTTTATTAATCTTAAACTAAAATTAAATTTTAAATATTTTAATATAATTATTTTTTTTCATTTCATTCTTCCAACCAAACATTCGCTAGTATTTGCAGATTTCAATTCCGTCAGATTTTAAATCCTAAAAGGATTTCAGTTTCTAACATTCCATTCCTTCACATTTCAATTCCTTAAAATATTTCAATTCCGTCAAAAAACATTCTGCGAACCAAACGAGCCCTAAACCATTTACGAATTACTATGTTCGAAACTGAATATACTATACGTTTTTTGTTGGAATTTGACCATGACGTATACTCAAGATCCTGTATTTTAATGTGTCCGATTTATGATTAAAATCTTTTATATAATCTTATTTATTTTTTTTGAATACATTTGTCACGGAAACTTGTCTGCTTGACCAAAAACTAATGTAATTAAGAATCTGGTTTAAGGATAAGTTCAGGTTAAATAATCCCTAAAGTAAAACGAGTTAAACTTAATCAAATTATGATAAGTGGTAATAAACTGATGCGCACTGAAGAATTTTGGTATGAGAAACCCAAGTAACGATGCTAAAGATAATAAGCACTCAATACAAAAATAAAAACTTGGTAGAGAACAGGAAATGAACATAGATAGTCAGTGAGACTTTGTCGGATATTTGAGAAGCGGCTTTATAAAACCAAGTATTTATCATGCTTGTTCTTAAGAGAGAATATAGATAGTCAGTAAGACTTTGTCGGATTTCATCTTCTTAGTTCAGGTACTCTACTTGCAAAAGCCGGATTATGGAGGTTGAGTGTATCTTCAGTTGATTTACGATTTTCTTGACTGTTGCTTATAGAAATGAGAGGATGTTGCCAATTGACTTCTTAGCAACGAGTTTAATATACTTAACTTAGCACTAAATTGGACTAACTACATTTGATTAAAAGGGTATGATTTGAACATTTTTACACTGTGGATTTTGACATTAAGATTTCTAAGGGGTTTACTATGGATCAAGCCCAACAACTAAAAGCTGGGCCAGGAATAAGCTTTCCTTTGGGCCATTAAAATCTAGTACTTGATCCAATTGTAACTTCTACTTTTTTTTCTTTTTTTCTTTTTTTTCTTTCTGAAAAATAAAGTGACGGTTCGCAAACATTTTTTATATCAAGACCCAATTTGATATATGGTGATCATTCTAGAATTTAATTTTCCTACCAAGGGCCAGATATCCTATTCATCTTTTCTGGGTATCGTGGTTTCCAACTTTTTGATTGATTAATTCACTGTACTTGAGCCTACGGCCACATATACCCAAATTGAGCAAAGTCCTCCCCTTCCTGTTTGTGTGCAAATGTTGTTACTATATATGACACAATGGAGGGTGGCGGCTGATGGTAGTGAAACAATCTATATCGTTGGCTTTTAGTTTCCCGGTCATCTTAGTAGTATAACGACATGTTAAGTTAGCATTCAGTCGATATGATGTTAGGTCTTTTTTTTTAACGGCTTGTTTTGTTAAGTTTGGTTATCGAGACATGTTTCAGTGCGTCATATAATTCAATTCAAAATGGTAATAAGATTTGAGATGATTCAAAATTATGGGGGTAAAACTGTTGTCCAAGAAAACAAGTTACTCGTACACTCTTTACATATTAGTAGCAAAATCGACGTCAGAAGACTTGGATTAGTCGTATACCACGTGACTTTTTTACATTGATGAGATCAAATATTACTTTGAGACAGTTGAGTGACTAATAAATGTCTAAAAAAGTGTAAGACGTAAGATTTAAATTAATATACTCCGTATATCGGTTGTAAGAAAGTACCGTTGTTAAACACTTTGGCAATTTTTTTCATTTAGACCGAAGAGAGTCGTGGGTGAGTGGTCACCGAGCGAGCAGTGAGGCCTCCTTCACGCGCCACCTTATTCCTCCAAACCCACCTCACGCACGAGAGTAGGAAAAAATGGAAAGGAAAGATAAGCCACTCACCTTTTGTTGACTTTCAAAAATGTGAGCCCTTTTTAAAAAGTTTAACAGTTGCTTATTGAAACAATAATTAAAAAAAAATACGCTACTTCATTTTTCTACAATAAATACCTCAAAACTTCTCCATTTTTAAACACATCTTCTCATTTCTTACTCAAACAACATATATTTCATTCCTCATTATCCAAATGGATTTCGAAACGTTTTTGTTCACCGACTCAAAGAAGAATAAGTTGTTATTCAAGACTTGAATTTTATTAGAAGAGTGGTGTCGTTTATTAAAAATTTACGACGAAAAAATCGACCGACAAGGAACATCATAACGCGAGATCGTTATGGTGCTCATGATCGTTTAGTCGCCGCCTATTAGTGCGAACCCGATGTACGATGCATATACATTCCGAATGAGTCGCCTCCTTCTCACATGGATAGTTCAGGAGGTAACTATTAATTGCCCATTCTTTACTAATAATATCGACCGTACCGGAAGAGAAGGCATTTCCCCGTTGATGAAGTGCACCGCCGCAATTCGTCAATTGTCATATGGCACGGTTCCTGATGCTCTAGACGAATATCTGTAAATGGGTGAGAAAATTGCTCGTCTATCTCTTGATTATTTTTGTATTTCTGTTATGCAAATTTTTGGAGCGGAGTATTTGAGGAAACCCACTATCACTAATGTTGAAAAGCTTTATCAGCATCACGAAGAAACGCATGGGTTTTCGGGGATGTTAGGAATCCTTAATTGTACAGATTGGTCATGGGTTGTCCGAACGCATATAAAGCGCAATATTATAGACGTGACCATGGTTTGAATCCATTCATTTTGCTGGAAGTTGTTGCGTCACAAGACTTATGATATGGCATACTTTTTTTGGTGTTTCTGGGGCGAACAATGACATCAACGTTATACAACAATCCCCTTTATTTAACAATCTCAAATCCGAAAAATCGCCTGTAACACCCCAAAATCTCGGTACAGCGGAAGACTTAAACAAGCTTTCGGGGCATTACTGGATTGGTACATCACACAAGTATAGCAAACAAGATAGTCATGAAATAGTTCAAAACCAATCCCATAATTAATTATCCGAATACAATCATCCCAAAATAGTCAAATATAAAGCCCAACATAGATTATACAATAGGTCCGCAAAATATTATCAGAGTTTAAATATGATCCTTCAACCATGCCTCTTTGCCAAGCCTCCACAGTAAAAGCATTCCAAACATCAACTCAATTACCTGAGAAAATCATGCTAAAAGGTCAGATAACGTCGGTGAGTTCATAGGTTTAAATATAAATTCAATAGTGGACCTGTGAGAGTTTATTTGCTATGCGAGACTAAGATAGATACATAATAAACATACCAATCACATACCAACAACACAAACGAGATCTCAGCAGGGCCCCAAGCGGCTCTAGCCAGCACAGCCGTAGCAAGGCCTAGAATAAATTCTACCCTGGACTATGTTGGAGTAGATATCTATTCTTAACTAGGCAACAGTGTTATAGCAAAATATTGCTACCCTAGACTAAGGCAACATCTACCACATATTTATCTAAACTAGTCAACACATAAGAAAATCAAAAGAGTTTAAGAAGGTCCAAAAGAGTAGCATAATTTCTCACCCCAATTTAGTTAAAACAGAGATAAAAGTGGGGCTATGAAACTCACCTCAAACAAGCAAAGCACAAACAATCACTAGCAGCGCAAATAATAGCTAACTCGACTCAGCAACTACTGACTCAGCACAACCTATTAATATAAACCAATACTTAATATATATTCCCAATTTCAATATTATAAACCCCGAATATATTCCATTTCTTATCTCCAAAAATGTCTTGTTTCACTATTTAGTTACAAGCGTTTGGTATCATCGTGTGTGTGGTATCGACCCGACAATACACCATGAATGCACTAAATCTATAACAATGCGACTCATAACGACACAATGAGACGTCTAAGCGATAAGCTTGTTGTTACGCCCCTAAAACCAAAAATTTAAAACTTTTTGAAATGACATAAATTAAATTGACTTGTAAAAAGGTACTCAATATTTCATCCTGATGGGCAGACGCCGTCACCCACATTATGTGACGCCGTCCGCCCTTAATGGAATGTCAGATAAAAAAACAACATTTAGGCCTGACGGTTCAGAACACTTTTAACCCGACGGCGTCAGCTCTATATGCGACGCTGTCACCCTTTAATTGGGAAGTCGTCTGAAACAGGAAATAACCAGTCGGCTCAGAACACTTTTAACCAGACGGGGTCACTCATTTGGTGACGCCGTCTGTTACCCAGACCTGCACAAATAGTGCAAATTTCCTGCACTTTAACCCAAAGTTTAAAACTCAACCATTTAAAACAACACCAAGAAGTTCTAATTGACCCAACATAAAATACCAAGACTATTACCATATAATCCTTGATACATATCATTCAAAACGCATCAAATGGCATTGCGTCAAACATCATTTTATCAATAATTTGACCCATAACTACAATGGTTTGACACTAATAGTTAAGAAACATTTAGACATCACTAAGGACATATATACAACCAAAATAAGGAAAGGACCATATGACCCGAATGTATACCAAAACATAATTTTACTCTTCGGGGCTTCCAATTCAGCACCTTGATCCAAAAGACTAACGCAACTAGAAGCTCAAATATTATCCATCCTATACTTGATTCTTACCCTTATCCTCCTTGCTAGAACCTACAAAACATCATCAACTATAACGTAAGCGAATGCTTAGTAAGTAAATGGGTTATGTAAAAGTAAAACTTTAACAACATAAAAGGATTCATGGAGCATCTATAACATGAGAACATACCTTTAATTTCATAGTTATACTAATTAACAAAGTAAAAGCTATGGATCCAAGCTACTATTACATACTATAACAACAATCAATAAATTCATAATTTAACACAATACAACAATAACCCACTATACTTACCTCAATTTGCTCAATAGGTTTTCTACCAAGTAAAATTACCACTCCCTTAAGCTTCCTAAATAATAATTAATCTTAATTATAGACTATAACTAGTAATTTCAATGAATTAGACATCTTCTATTACAACTTCAAACTTCTACAATTCAAAACCCTTATCTTAAAGATTGGGGAAGATGCTTACTTGGTTAGAGATATGAAATTAAGGGTCTTTTAATCTTGATAATCACCACTACAAGTCCAAATTAGGCTCAATTGAAGGTTCTTGATAATATCTTCTTCTTCCTCCCAAAACCCTTTCTTCACCTCTAGGTTTCTTCAAATTTCTGAATATCTCTTGTAAAATATCATTTTCTTCTTTTATTTAATTCACTTAGTCCTAATGGCAACATTAGTCCCCCTATTTCAAGATTCTTATACATTGGCCACAAAAGTTCATAATTTACTTACTTAGATGAAACCTTTAAATAATTTTAAACACCAAAATAACATAAAGGACCAATACTAACATTTAATAATACCTTGTCGGAATACGGGTGTAACAATTCACCCCTCCTAAAATTTGATTTCGTCCTCGAAATCTATACTTGAAAAAGTTGAGGATACTTGTTCTTCATTCTTTCTTCCGGTTCCCATCTAATAGTTGTACCTTTTCGATGTCTCCATTGTACTTTAACCAAAGGAATCTCTTTATTTCTTAGTTGTCTTATCTTTCTTCCAAGTATTGCCTCCGGTTCTTCTTACGATGTTAGTTTCGGATCTACTTCTACATCATCCAATGTAATCACGCTAGCTTCATCTGCTAAGCATTTCCTTAGGTAAGATACATGGAAGGTATTGTGAATTCCTTTCATTTCATCAGGGAGTTCCAATACATATGTCATTTCTCCAATACGCTCTAAAATCATGAAGGGTCCAATGAATCTTGGTCCTAATTTCCATTTATGCTTGAACCTAAGAACACCCTTCCATGGGGAAACCTTAAGCATGACGTAGTCTCCTACTTCAAATTCAATTGGTCTTCTTCGATTATCGACATAACTTTTCCATCTATCTTGGGCCGCTTTAAGTCTTTCTCGTATCGTGTAACACCCCCCCCCCCCCCCCCCGATATCATAATGATAGCGTAAGACTAATCGGGGGTGTTACTCGAATGGAGATCATAGTCAACAATTATAGAAAACGACTCGAAAGAGGCGTTTTATTAAAAGTAGTTGTCATTCATCGAAAACTCATAGTTGTTACAAAACATTGTAAATTGTTCAAGCTTTTTCCCAAAATATAGAGCATGATTTTGAAAGAAATGACAACTCTATATTTACACCACAAGAAAGGTCTTGGTATGCCCCACTCTGTGCCTTGGACATAATCTTCATTGATTACCTGAGATAACATGCTTAAAAAGGTCAACAAAAATGTTAAGTGAAGTTCATAGGTTTAAATAACAGTTGAACACAAGAATATGAGCATAATAATTGTAAACTAACAATATCACAGATTATTATGCGCTAAGCTCATGCAACCAAGACTTAACTGCATACACCAAATTACTGGTGTACGTAAGTTTTGCCCCAAAGGAGGTAATAGCCAATTACCTAATGCAATTCAAATATGGTGTGCCCCGGTTATTTCCTATAACCAAGACGGGGTCATTACTCCCCATAGTACTATTCACGATATATGCGTTCACTCACGGTGACTAATGGTTCATGATACAGGTTACTTATGCCTAAATACTTAGGCAATTACAATAATCAAGAAGCGAATATTTATGAAAAACCTTGTGTTCTAGTTTAGAGCATGTATCTCCCTCGCGGGGTTTGCAAATAAAAGTATAAGCGAGGCTATGAACTCACCTTGATGATAATAAACAAGCACAAACAGATCAAGCACAATGTAGCGGAGGTTCCAAACCGAAACCTAAAAATGACGAGATGGAGAGTCTCAGATATGATAAACATTTTGGTTCGCGACCATAATAATAGAGTATTGAATATTCTTATTCAATAAATCATTGAATTATCCAATTCAATAGGGTGTATGTGCTTAACGTTTTAAGTTAATTTACTTGCTACATTGCCTTAATTAATGATCCTCACTTACGCATAAGTGAAATGTTCCCCCGTTGGGATCTCGTAAAAATCATAGTGTTGTTGAGTATTTTAGCTTGTTTAGATCCCACGTGCGTTTTATCAAATTATATATATATAATTATAATCTTATATATATATATATATATATATATGTATGTATGTATGTATGTAATATATTTAACGATATCCGATAATAAAATACTTTGAGAACACTTATATGATCAAAATACTTGTTTTTATGAAGTTATGTTAAGTTTATAAGTGTAACATATTGGATTTCACAAACACATCATATCATAATCACAAGTAGGCGTTTAATATTAGGTTTTAGAAAGAGAAAGAGTTAGAGGTTTGGGAACTTAGTGAGAGAAAATGAAAGTATTATTATAAGCTCCAACTCTCTACCTTGGGAGGTAGAGAGTATTCATAGTCTTACACAAATCGCCACCTACGGGCTGTGGATCAGGCATACAGTGGGTAAAGACCCGTCCGTCCTCCACGGTGTTACTTAACTAAATACTACTTAACTTTAAATAACTACGACTACGAGCTTTCTAACGATTACATATACTTGAGGTGACTGACACTTTAATACTTGGATTTACTAAATCCTAACAATCTCCCCTAAGGGAGGTCACCTCAAATTACATTGAATACAAATAGATATTACATTAAGATTGTTCTAGGATTCTTGTTCCTGTTCTTTGCACAGTCGCTCGTAGTCATTGATTCTTCATTATTGCATGTTTGGAAAATCTAAGTGGAGGTCTTTAACTGATCCACGTGATGATGAGTTTTGAGCCAGCATTGAGATCATCAGCTAACATAAATCTCTGACTCTTCTATTGTGGAGTTGGTATTATGTGATGTTGTGACATTTGGACCGACATGCTCATATTCTGGATCATGATTTCTTCTTATCAGAGTAGCGGAAGCTTTAGTTGATTCATGATACTTTCAGCAGAATAGCAGAAGCATGGAGTGAAAATATCAGAGTCATTGATGCACTTATCATGATTTCTTTAGAAATGAATGTGTAGAGTAAGCATGCGGCTATGGATTGACCGCTTCATTCTGATCAGCTGCAAACGTCGGGCGTACCTGCATACAACAGTTAGTAATGAAGTGCACGAAAGTGTCTTTGATCACTTTCGTTGAATTGAGGTACACGGCCCACGGTTCCCCGTTGATCAGTACAAGTACTGCCTGTGATCATGTATAATTCCGAAGAATTTCCTTGACAGGGTTTCGCAGCTGCTCTAGCTGTTCTCAAACCGGAACGTCTCAAAGAAGACAACACGGAGTGAGTGAACCAGCGAATTGAGATTCACTGATTGATGAAAATGATTTGAAAAACAATCGTGTACTGCTCAATATAAATTGTTTTTGCAATACAACGAAGGTTTTAATGAAAATCAATTATCAATCAAAAACACCTTTTATTTTGAAATATTAGTACACAGTCGATGTGCTAAAGAAAAGAGTTTTTAAACACAATGACCGGTTTTTCAAAGGTATCTGTCAATCCATAACCTGAACCAGGAGTGATTCAAAATATTGAATCGCCCCATTGTTTCTGTTCAGTTGTCACATGGTTGATCTATTGGATAGATCTCACATGCCACCCACCAGGAGCTTGTTTGATGTTGGCTCCAGAAGGCTTTCCATCTTCATTGTGAATATGTTTGCATATCACTCAGATGTTCTGGCAATACCACAAGGATAATGCGTAGGACTCATAAGATATAATCTCTCTTTCCACATTGTGTGAAACAGCGAGTCTTCATTGACAGTGTCCTAATGAGATTTATTTGATGATCTCGTGGCTCTAGACTCAATAGTGCATATTTGGTTCCTATGCCGGAGACTAGGGAGAGGGTCTACTTCTTTAATATCAACAAATCTAAGAGAAAGTCGATCGATTATGTAGGTTCTCCGTGAGAATGAAACAAGCCCTTTTAAGAGGAACTTGAGTGGTTTGGGAATTTGTAGTGCAGTGCGTCACAGGGTCTATGACGTCTTGTCTTCAATACCGATGTTACCTTGGTAACCACCAGTAGCATATGAATTGAACCCGGTTTCTGCCCTAAGGTTGAATAAATGGAGGGCTGTTTCTTTTCACCCTTTTTCACATTCAATTCTTTTTCATTCTTCAACCCCTTCAGTGCTTACCGAGACTTCATAACTAGAACCTTGTTGGGTTTATTTCAGTACTAGCTCTGTCTCAGTCCGCACTCTTCCCATATCTCATATTTCTCCTTTTTTCATTATACCTAAGGACTTCTACACTATCTAGTGGCTTGTCCCTGGGTAGATCCCTCCGGTTCTGGCGGATCGTGGGTACGAATACCTAACCTAACCATCCTTATATCACCATACATAAAGTAAATTTGGTTGGTCTATTTGGTATTGTTCATCTGCCATTGGAACCAATTGAAAACCATTTGACAAATCAATCCAGATACTTGTGATATATTATCAAAGCATTTTGTACCTGAATTGTTTTTGATATTTTTAGAAAAAGAGCTCCCCCTCAACGTGTGCATCATGTATTTGAAATCGTTTAGCACACGGAGGCAAGAGGAAGAATTAACTTCTTTGATTACCATTTTCTAAAAGATATCAACATCACTTCCCTGATTAAATCAAGTAGATAAAGCATATTTGGGGAAGGATGAGGTTTTCAAAAGTTTGCTCCCCCTCAATATGTGCCTCGGGGTTTGAAAGAGTTTTGCACATATTAGAGGGAACATGCACTTAGAGACAAATCAATCATGTTTCAATTCTTTGTGGTTTGAAGTAAATGCTCCCCCTCAACATGTGCATGGAAAATTTTGAAATCGTTTGGCACATGTGGGGAGGAAAGCTTGGCACATGTGGGGAGGAAAGCTTGCTAAACACTTGTGAAACCATTTATCGAATTATCAGTTTAAATCCAATTTAAATCACAAATTCTCCCCCGATCACAATTTTCAAATCATTTGAGATTTGTGATATCTTTAGATTTAAATTGATTTTGAAAGCTTTTGAGGAGAATTGTGACTTGATTATGAAAACATTTTAACTGATAAGGATCGGATTATGAGACTTCAAACTCCATTGATTAAACATGCATGATTATCTTTTTGAAAACAATTGTATGACGAATAACCTTTTGATTTAATTGAAATCATTCTCCCCCTCAATCAATGACATAAGTTGTTGATTGAGAGATAGATATTTTTGAAAAACGTTAAGTCCAGATGATTTTCAAACATAGAGTCCGAGTTATTATTCAAAGCAATTAGTTTTCATTGGATAGTAAGTAATTGTTTATAGAATCAGAGCATGAGATTTGAAACACAAGATAAAGCATGACTCTGTTCTTTCTTTGAAAAACAGGTTACTGCCTGAAATGACAATAAACCATTATTTCACTTTCTCCCAAAAATATTTTTAATTTTTTGATTTTTTTAAGAACATTCGAACAACATCTAAAGTCCCGTGTCATTCTTTGAATGACAGCACAAAGACCGTAGATATTATCGAATCGAGAAAAAACATGACAAAAAGACAATATTTTTCAAAATTTTTCAAGATTTTTCAAATTTTTATGGATTTTTTAAAGTTTTATATTTTTCTATTTGCTTTTTGAAGGTTTTGAAATTTTGTATTTTGCTTTTCGAAATAAATATTTACAAGAGATGGATGAAGAAAGACCTTTACTCTTCGTCTTCCTCTTGAAGACGTTTGAGTGTTTCCGGTTGAAGACTCTTTAGACCAAGTCGTGGGAGGATAAACTCAAAACGTTCTCTAGGAAGAGCTTTGGTGAAGATGTCTGCTAACTGGTATTCAGACCTCACAAAATAGAGTTCCACCACACCGTTTTCTACTTGCTCCCTGATGAAATGATGTCGAATGTCGATGTGCTTTGCTCTTGAGTGTTGAACATTGTTGCATGAGAGAGCAATAGCAGTTTTATTATCACAGTACAGAGGGATTTTGTTGAATTCAAAGCCATAGTCAGATAATTGGGATCTCATCCATAGGATTTGAGCACAACAAGATGACATGGCTATGTATTCAGCCTCTGTAGAGGAAATAGAAGTACTCATTTGCTTCTTTGAAGACCAGCTCACAAGCTTATCACCCAAAAACTGAGAACCTTCAAACGTACTTCGACGTGTATCTTGTCATCATGCATGATCAGCATCTGCATAGGCTGTTAGTGACATACCGGTGTCCTTCGGATACCGAAGTCCCATATTGATGGTTCCTTGGAGATACCGAAAGACCCGTTTAACTGCTTCAAGGTGCTTTTTGGTAGGCTTAGCCTGATATCTAGCACACATGCAAACAGCGAACAGAATGTCTGGTCTACTGGCTGTGAGGTACATCATGGATCCAATCATACTACGATATTTCGTTTGGTCTACCATGATCCCTGAGTGCTCCTCATCCAGTTTAGTACGCTCTATCATGGGAGTGTCAACAGGGTCACATGAATCAAATCCAAATTTCTTTAAAATCTCATTTGCATATTTAGATTGATTTATAAAAATGCCTCCGGGACTTTGTGAAATTTGTAATCCCAAGAAAAATGACATTTGTCCCATCATTGACATTTGAAATTTGGAACCCATTTCATTTGAAAAACGGTCACATTCATTGGGGTCAGTCGAGGCAAAAATAATATCATCAACATATATTTGAACGTGAATTAAATGATTGCCTGACTTTCTGGTGAGCAATGTCGGATCAACTGCTCCTTTGCAGAATCCAGTAGATAGAAGAAACTTTGATAGCGTATCATACCATGCCCTTGGAGCTTGCTTTAAACCATAAAGAGCCTTCTTCAAACGATAGACGTGAGTAGGATGCTCTGGATTCACAAAGCCTTCAGGTTGGCAGACGTATACGACTTCTTTAAGATCTCCATTGAGAAAAGCCGTCTTTACATCCATCTGATAGACTACCATGTTCTTACTTGCACCATTAGCCAAGAAGATTCCGATTGCCTCGATACGAGAAACTGGAGCAAATGATTCTTCAAAGTCAATACCCTTCTCTTGACAGTATCCTTTTGCAACCAATCGAGCCTTGTTCTATAAAACATCACCATGCTCATCAAGTTTTACTTTGAAGATCCACTTTAGAGCAATGATCATAGCACAATCTGAAGCAGGTACTAATTCCCATACATCTAGTCGATCAAACTCATGAATTTCTTCTTGCATGGCATTGAACCAGCTGTCTTCATTCATGGCGGTTTTAACATCTTTTGGTTCGACCTTAGAGAGTACGGAGTTGAAGAAGCACCATAAGGCATCGGTTGCAAGTTGTTTCCATGTGGATACTGGATGAGAAGGGTTTCCTATGATGTTGTCCAATGGATGATCATGTGTCCATTTTCTAAGGTGTTCATGTGCTTGTTGTTGAGGAACTGAAGTAGCAGAGTCGATATCTCCTGATGAAGATGGTTCTGATGAAGATTCAGGAGCAAATATGTTTTCAAAGGGGGCATCTTTGGGAGTAGCAAAGGGATTAACTTTATCATGGGTGCCAGAAACAATTCCATGATGTACACTTGATGATTGATGATTTGTTGATGAGACAGAGTGATCAGCAGCAGGCGCTTCTTGACTTAATGACATTGAAACTGAAGGGTTAACTTCATTGACAGGGATAGAGGCAGCCTCTGTTGATGGAATTGACATATCATTAGCACTTGGCTCATAGTGTTCATCAAACATTGGATCAAATAATTTCTTCAAATCATCTTCTGAAGGAGGTACATAAGGAGTTGCTGGTGAGGGATTAGAAACAAGGGTAGAACTGATAGGACTACTTGATGAAGGTTGAAATGCGGGTCCAGAACTGGATTGTCCTGGAGCCATTTGACCGGTCAACTCATCGAACGTAATGTGAATTGTTTCCATGATATTTCGGGTTCTCTTGTTGTAGATTCGGTATCCTTTTCTGTTTGGTGCATATCCTACAAATACTCCAATGTCCGCTTTAGCTTTTAGTTTACCTAAATCTTGACCGTCATTAGTTGGGTAACATAAAGCACCAAACACACGAAGGTAGGATAGATCAGGTTTTCGTTTATGGACAAGTTCATATGGAGTTTTTCCATTAGTTGGGTGTAGCAAGCAGTGGCAGTAGCTTCAGCCCATAGAAACATTGGAACCTTTTAATAAATTAGCATTGTTCTTGCGGCTTCCACAAGAGTTCGATTTCGTCTTTCAACTACACCGTTCTGTTGAGGAGTTTGTGGAAAACTTCTTTGATGACTGATTCCAACACTTTCATAAAACTGAATTAAGTCTTTGTTGACAAACTCTGTGCCATTGTCTGTTCGAACAATTCTAACAGTATTGTTGAGTCGAACCTGAAGCTGTTTGATGAGTTTGATGATGACATCTGGAGTTTCATCCTTTGTCCTCAAAAACTTTACCCAAGTAAATCGAGAGTAGTCATCAACAACTACTAGAATGTATTTCTTCCCATTTATCGTTTGCACTCTCATTGGTCCGCACAGATCCATATGAAGGGTATGAAGAACTTCCATTATTGAGTTTGTGGGTTTTGGTTTGTGGGCATATTTCGTGCTTTTTCCCAATTGACATGCTGAACAAAGATGATCTTTTCATACTTTAGTCTAGGTAGTCCTCTTACTAAGTCCTTTCTGGAAAGATTGTTTATGGTACCAAAGTTCAAGTGATTGAGACGACGGTGCCATAGCCATGACTTAGTTTTAGAAGCCTTTGACAGGAGGCAGATGGGTGAAGATTTCATCATGTCTTCGATAGAGATGGTGTATAGGTTTGAACCACGAGTTCCTATGAGAAGTTCCACACCATCAAGTTCTCTAACAAAGCAAGTATGTTTTCTGAAGGCCACTTCTAAGTCAGAGTCACAAAATTGTCCAACAGAAAATAGATTATGTCCAAGACCTTCAACATAATATACCCTGGAAATCACACTATCTCCTACAACATAGTCTCCATAACCCATAATTGCACCGAAATGATCATTCCCGAATCTACCAGTCCCGATGAATTTACTCACAAAGTTCATGAGCTATGACCGGTCTCTAGTCATATGCTTGGAACAGCCTGAGTCCAGGTACCACAGAACGATTTGAACGATCTGCAGTTGAACACAGACAAGAATGGATAACTGGATAATTGGGATCCCCATGCAAGAATGGGTTCCATTTGGTTAGTAACAGTGATTGGAACACCCACATCAGAAGTAGAAGCAATAGAATCATCAGAAATAGATGCAGTGCTAGTGTCCGTATTTGACCTATTCAAAGTGTGTTCACTTCTTAAGGGAATAGTTCTACCAGTAGGCATCCATTTTCTAGTGGGCATTGACTTAGCAAATTTAGGGCACAACTCATTAATCTTATGGCCAGTAGGTATCCATTGATAACCTATATTACTAAATTTCCTTCCTGTAGGTTTCCACTATTTTCTAACTTTCTTTCGCCTTTGCCTTTTAGCCTTCTTCGCTTGTTTTTTTAACATTAACAGATTTAATTAGGCATTTGATAGCATTAGACAAATCATTCACACTACATTCATGATTAGTAACAGAAATCAAGCAGTCATCATTACATGGTTTGCGGATAGTAGCAGAATTCGAATTAATTACAGTACACTTATAGCTAATACTAGAATCAACACGATTCGTTTTATTCAACTCAAACTTAATATTCCTAGGGTGATCTTCTACTCTCTTCCAATGCACATTCCTAGCTTGCGAGGTCCTATCTTGCTTGGTATTGCCTGGAGGCTTTGACCCGCTAGCTTTTATGTCACAGATTACTCCTGTAGAAGGAATTATGGGAACATTAGTTGGTTGATCTACTTTTTGCATTCCTGAACTAGACGTGCAGGGATCTGAACTACTTGAAGGCACATTAGAGTTCACTTTCTTAATAGTGGGCATAGAATGGTTTGTATGCTTGGCACTTGACATAGAACAAGGCATCACAGCTTTACCTTTCACACCTAAGGATTTAGGACATGTTGCTATTAAACATTCTAGCAGCTCCTGAGATCGTTTGGCTTGAATGCACGTAAACCTAATTTCTCTGTCAAGAGGCTTATTTATGAAATCCTCTTCCACAATCTCACGGAGACATTTTAGACTATCCTTAAGGTGAGAAAAATAGTTATGAAATACAAGTTCATTATTCCTAAGATGAGGAGGAATGTATTTAACAGTCACAATATATTTGCAGTCTGAGGATGACCTTGATGCAACATTCTCATTAAAGACAAGTGGCAGTTTCCCTTTTTCCTGTCTCCTCAGATTCTCAATTTCCTTTTGTAAAGACGTTATTTTTTCGTTGTTCTTGTCACGAGTGACTTTAATTGAATCATATAACTCTTTAAAGTGTCATTTAACTTTTTCATTTTCTTCAAGAAAACCCTCGATTTCCTTTTGTAAAGCATTAACCAAGTTTTGAAGATGAAAAGTCTGAGAATACTGAGAATCTAAAGGAGGAGCCATTTGGGCGCCAGTCACATTGTTCTTTTCACCCTTTAATTGTGAAATTTGGGCTTTCAATTTTCTGATCGTGTTACAATGAGCTTGAATCTGTTCATCACGTTTGTTTATCTGAAAAACTGCATCAAACTCTGTAACATCTGAGGATGTCTTGATATTTGAGGTTTTGACATTTTCTTTAAGATGTTGATATTTTAGTTGCAAATCAAAATGTTTAACTTCTAGTTTAGAAAGATGTTTTACCAAATTATCGTGATCATCCTGATCAATTTTCTCATTTAGTTCTGAGTTTTTGTTTTCAAGCTCAATGACACGATCATGGGAAACTTTCAATGCAATAGATAATTCATGAAATCGAGAAGTAGTAATAGAGTGCTTAGTAACAGTATAAAACACATCTTGCGCAACACAACTCGAAATCAATTTCTCATTTAAAATATGCAAGTTCTTCCTTTCAACTTCATTATATTTGAGTTCCTGTTCATAATCATTGACCTCAACTATCATTGCATCAAATTCCTTTTCCATTTCTTTAATATATGGATTTATTCCTTTTGAAGGTTCTCAAATTGACCTTTTAATTGTTTAAAGAAAGGCATGACCTCAGTTAAATAACATTCTTTAGTTTGCTCAAAACCCCTTTCCCCCTCAGTTATCCCTGTAGGTGTGATTCTCTTCTTACATGTCTTCTCAAAATCAACGAATAGTTGATAAACAACATACAGGCTGATTAAGGTTTTGCTATTAGTGGCAATCGATCTAGGAACTAGATGCATTGGTGTATTTGGAGGATACACAGTAGCTGCAGGCATTTTCCTAAGGGGAGTGTTTGTTTCAACAAGTACATTAACTTTTAGCTTATCCATATCTTTCTTCCAAAAGATCTGTTCTGGGGTTAATTGAGTTTGAGGCTTAAACATGTTCAGGGAGATCCAATTTTCCTTAGTGTAATCGTGGGGTTTGATAGTTATGTTATTCTTTTTACACGCAGGATCGTTAAGCTTCTTATCCATTTTCACCCTAGATGCATCATCTAGTTTTCTATCCTCTTCCTTGCACTCAGCACAACTAGGTTTCTGCCTAGGCTTAAGGATTTCATTACCATCATAGATCACATTTTGAGCAGCTTTTGCTATCTTACCATACTCAGGATTAGGTTTCTCTATAATGGGAATACTATTCTTATCGCTGAGAACTCTATGCTTAGTGATCATGTGAGCAGTCTGAATGGTATTCCCTTGTACGTACAACTTATTTTCAAGCTTGTTTTTCAAAGTTTTTAGATTAGAAAAATCATTCAAAAGTTTTGATTCCTTAGCACTGAATTCTTGTTTAAGCACTTTAACATTATCTTGCAGCTCTTGCTTTTGCTTAACAGTTTTAGAAAGCTTTTCTTGTAAGGAGTTTAACTCTTTTTTTAACACTTCTTCTCTAAAATTACTTTTTCTAATAATTGTACGCATTTGGTCATCCATTTCCTGCTCACGGGTAGTTAGCTCAAACTTAGCACGTTGTTCATAAATAGCAACTTGTTCTTTATAGGCATTCAGTTCAGAGATAACAGAATCATCAGGGGCACAGGCAGTGTATTCATCAAAAGCATAGTCATCTTTGACTGTGGTAAATGCATTACTTGGTACAATCTCACTTTCACTTTGCTTCACATATTGATCATATGGGACAATATTGCTATTACCCTCATCATCAATATCTGATTCATAAGTTTCAAGAGATTGTACTTTATTATGCATCTTTTGCTCATCAACTTCATCATATAGTTTTAATACCTCTAAAATGATTGAATCTTTGGATGGACCAGCCTGTTGTGGTGAAGAGACCTTTGGAGAGACCATAGGTGAGATGCTAGCCATGAAGATTGTCTGTGCAGTAGGTTCATCATCAACGTCAGAGTCGTATGCATCACAGTCAGCAACTTGAAAGGCATTCTGATGATTATGACATATCTCCTGAATTGGCTGCTCATCCACATCTGCATCATATGTCTTGGCATTGCCCTCAGCAAGAAACAACAGCTCCTCTTCATCCAACACAACTCCATTATCCTGAGCTTGCACAAGTAACATCTTGTCTTTGAAGTACTCTGCATTTTGAGGGCGTTTTGGAGAAGTGAAGTTCCTTGCTATGTGTCCATCACCACCACAGTTGTAGCACTTAATTGGCTTAGCTTGACCTTGATTTCGATTCCTTCTACGATTCTGATTTGCCACATATCCTCTACCAACTCCACCTCTTCCCTGTTCATACTGCCTTTCTTGAACTGGTTGCACCATAACCTTCCCATCTCTGACAGTAGCTTGATTGTGTGGATTGGATGCTGTTCTGAGGTTATTGTTGGTGTGTGGGAGAGAGTTCATGTTTTGACTAACCATGAGGGATAGTTGATTGATGAAGTTTTCCATGAATGTGTTTGGGTCAGGAGGCTTATATGCTGGATCAGGGATGAGCTTGTAATTACCATTACCCATGGGTATGACTTGAGAAGCTTTGGTGGTAATTCCAACATTGGTGTAAAAAGCTGTAGAGTCATTTGACGAACTTGTTTCTCCCTGGTTGGTTTTGAACTGTTCAAGAATCCTTTTTTCAAACATAGCATGTCTCTCATTCTGAAGAAGGAAGGCATACAGTTGCTCATAGTTTGTATTCTTCAATCCTTTGGTTAGCTTCATAGAGGTGACAAACTTATGCCATTCGGGATTCATGTTGTTCACAAACTTTGAGTTCAGCTGAATATTTGGCATAGTCATTTTGATATTCCTCATATCATTCACAAGCTTGTGGAATCTCACGTAATATTCATAGATACTCTCTTCTGGTTTCATCTTGAAGTGCTCAAATTCATCATACAACTGTGATTCTCTGTCTTCCTTAGTCAATTCAGAACCCGAGAGAAGCATCTTGACATTATCCCAAACAGCCTTGGCTTCTATGTTGTGATTGATAAGCTTGTAGATATCTTTTGGAAGACCTTGAAGTATAATGTTTGAAGCCCTGATATCAGCATCGAATCTCTTTTTCTCCTTATCACTGAGCTCATCATACGTCTTTGGTCTGTCCAAACCAAAGATCATGGTTCCATCTGCAGCAGTATCAATTATGTCTCTTGTAGTCTCAATCTGATACGGTCCTTCATCAATAGACTTGAGAATGTTGACTCCATTTTCCTTTCCAAGACAATACAACCTGATTCGTTGAGCCCATGAGTCATAGTCAGTTATGTCAAGCATGGGTGGACGAGTGTCTGAATCAGCTGCTTGAACATCCTCAGCAACAGTGGAGATGATTGTAGGTACGTTGGTAGACATGTTTACAGATTTCCCGGGATTTTATAACTCTATGATTAAACCGGGAAATAGATTCTTTCACGGGATTTTACTAAATCAAGAGAAAACCGTATTACAAACAAAAGATCAACCAAGTCGCTAAGCACCAAGTCGCTAAGTAGTAACTCGCTAGACTTCAAGTTGCTATGAATCAAGTCGCTAAGCCCAAGTCGCTAAGACCCAACTCGCTGGACACAATTCGCTATAATACCAAATCGCTAAACAGTCAAGTTGCTAAAGAACAACTCGCTAAGATCCAAGTCGCTAATATCAAGTCGCTGAGAATATAAAGTACAAGTCGCTAACAAAATTGAAACCAAGTCGCTAACCTAACCAAGTCGCTAGCCGTAGTGGAGAATCCACTAACTTATACTGTTTGTCAGCTTGTCTTAATAGACAAGTCGCTAGGCTCAAGTCGCTAACAATTAACACTACAACTCGCTAACAATTACTGAAGCAAGTCGCTACAAAGAAAAACACTACGAGAGTCAAGTCGCTAGCAAGAAAAACTTCAAAAACACTTTTCAATCCAAAACAAGCCCAATCACAGTGATTCAAGCTTTCCAAATCAAAACCCAAGCACTTACAATGATTCTAAACACAAAAGTACACCCAAAATTCAAACTTTAACACAAGAAATGATCCAAATGATGCAAAAACCATTAAACTTTTTCATACTAAAAAACCATCTAAAACCACTAGAAATCCAAGGATATGTAAGAGAGATGATCAAACCATGGCTCTGATACCATTTGTAACATATTGGATTTCACAAACACATCATATCATAATCACAAGTAGGCGTTTAATATTAGGTTTTAGAGAGAGAAAGAGTTAGAGGTTTGGGAACTTAGTGAGAGAAAATAAAAGTATTATTATGAGCTCCAACTCTCTACCTTGGGAGGTAGAGAGTATTTATAGTCTTACACAAATCGCCACCTACGGGCTGTGGATCAGGCATACAGTGGGTAAAGACCCGTCCATCCTCCACGGTGTTACTTAACTAAATACTACTTAACTTTAAATAACTACGACTACGAGCTTTCTAACGATTACATATACTTGAGGTGACTGACACTTTAATACTTGGATTTACTAAATCCTAACAATAAGTTTTTCTAAACTTTTACTAAATTTACACTTTTTACCCTCAAGTTTCAAAATGTACGAGTTTAGTCCGTCAACTTTGAGAAATTGACAACTTTTACCCCGAACTAATTTATATCAAACTTTTCAGAATTGACAGTTTTAACCCTCTAATGAAACTGTTTTTACAAAAATTCTCCCAAGATTATACTTTTGCGATTTAAACCTTAAGGTTTCTAATTTTACATTTCCAACCCAAAACTTATATTATAACTAGTTTCGGTATATTACAAAATCAGTCCTTGTGGTTTTCATGCATTCACATGCACGTATGTTTACCCATTTTACTTTTGTGGAAAACTAGAGGGGGGGTTGAATAGTTTTGCCAATTAAAACTTCGTTTTAAACTATTTAGATCGACTTATGTCAATCTATTTGAATGTATATGTTGGACGTTGATAGATAGATATATAAACGTGTAATGAAAGATAAAGAGTAAGAATCACATAACCACGACACGAGTATTTATAGTGGTTCGGCTACAAGAACACCTTCCTTTCCCTACTCCACTCCCTGAGTCACCTACTCGAGAGTTCGTAAACACTACACGACACCAACTCCTCATGGCGAAGAAGCCTTCACAATGTCGCCTACTCTTTTTCCGGTACTAGGCTAGCCACCGGGTTCTTCCACAAGGTAGAACCACACCTATCACAACATCGCCTACCCTTTATCCGGTACTAGGCTAGATACCGAGTTCCATTACAATAAAGGAACTACTACCCAACACTATACAACACCTATCCCAAAGGAGACCCACTCCTTATTACAACATCATCAAGGATATCAATATCCTTGGATACAACCTATCTCTATTTGTATATCGATGCACCTCATCGATTATACGCCCTTGGAATCTTTCACTAATGCCACTTGACTTGACTTCTAGGCATTCTTCACTAATGCCTTTGACACAGACGTTTGGCACCTTTCACTAATGCCTTCATTTTGAATCCATTGGCATTCTTCACTAATGCCTTTGACACGAACGTTAAGTACCTTTCACTAATGCTTTCGTCTTGACTCTTTCGGCATCCTTCACTAATGCCTTTGACACGAACGTTAAGCACCTTTCACTAATGCTTTCGTCTTGACTCTTTCGGCATCCTTCACTAATGCCTTTGACACAACACCTATATGGAGGAAGGAAGAACTATCAACAAGAGAACCTTAGTAGTCTTGATGATGACCAAGTATGGCAACTCATGGACTTGAGCTTGCTCGACTTCAAGAGGTGGTGATCTCGCCTTTAAGAGGAACCTAGAGAATCAAACAAAAACAAAAGATAAACTACATAGAGAGATCCTTAGGATCTGAGGTTAGAAGGTTACAATACTTGGAGAAAGTATGTGTGGGAGTGGCAACCCAAAATGAAGAAATGGCTCACTATTATAGAGTATTTTTAGCTACTGTTCCACGGATCCTACGGATCCCTCACTTGAGGGATCCGTCCAGTGTAATCCTGGGGAATGAAGCCTTAGGCGTTTTACTAGACTAGGTACGTTTTGTTTAGAGCTTGATGAACTCTTTTCTAACCCAAAAGGTCTAATGCTAATTCTTGCGGTTCTCTTGGCAATTGTTGATTGGGTTTGTTGAGGTGGGATTCTAGCATTATGATCCCTTACGGGTGATGATTCAGTGGATGAAATCTCATTAACCATATGACTATTCCTTTTGGATGAACCTTTGGTTGAAGAGTTGTTGCTAGGTGCTTTAGTCATAGTGATGGTGAGGATGCAATAGAAGTCTCTAAATACTGATTTTTAGGAATGTGGTAAGAGTGATGACTTAAACTCTGAAGATTGTTTGATTTATAAAGGGTGAATTTGAATTAAGAAATTAAATTCATGACCACTAAGGGAATTAGGCATGCACCAAGGTCAACTATGATGTTGTTCAGCTCTAGGGAATCATTAAATGGTAACTTAAAAGTGTTTAGTTTACCAAAGATGGTTTAAATTTGAAAGAAAAGCTGATTAGAAGTTTTTTGTAGACACGGATTCCACGGATCCCTCTCACTAGGGATCCGTCTGGTTATAAACCAGTGATCCGTCTGTCAGACAGAAATATGGTGAAGTGATTATACTCTTGTAGGGTCTAAAGCCTATAAATATTGAGGTTTTGACTTTCCTTAGATATTTTAAGTGATAGGTGACTTAAATGTCCAACCACAAAGAAAGAGGATACTTAATGATGGTATTGGGTAGGAAAGTGGCCTTTTTGATAGTGTAACTTTATGCTTAAGGATGATACTCATTGATTTGAGTATGACAAATGGTGGAAATTGATCCTAGAGATCAGATGATGACTTAGGGGAAATTTTAAAAATTCCTAAAAAATAAGGAAAAATATAAAACTAGTTTTAAGCCTATTTTAAGATAAGAATGACTATCAAACTAAGTGTTTTGAGATGTGAGGAGCAATGTGTGAGCATTGGAGTGGAAATATGGTGAGTTTTGATGAATTGATAATTCAAAAACACTTTGAATTTGATCCTAAGTTAGCCACGAGTGAGTGTGAGACCTGCTGAGCTTAAGGAAGACTTAAGTAGTCTTAAAGAGTCATGTTTGCCTAGAGTGATGTGATCAAGAGGACATGTTTGATGAAACATGATCAGTATCAAGTATCTGTTTGCCCGGATCCCACGGTTCCCTCATTGGAGGGATCCGGCTAGTTATAGCTGTGGGATCTGGCTACTGCAGATCAGAAGCCTCTTAGCATTTGTGCAATATTTGCACTCTTAGCAAATGCTTCTCCTAGTCAATTCTACAATGATTAAATGCAAGCACACAACACGTATAACACATAGCAAGTGTGGGGGAACTAAAAGGTAACTAAAGATGAGTGACGACGACTACTTGAATGAATTCAAGATGTCGTAAAATATCATCTTACTCGTTCCTAAGTTAAAGTGTTCAATGCCAAATCATGGCAATTCCTACGCACTACTTCCTACTCTACAGAAGTATTGTTAAGATGTTACAAACCATTGTTTTAAATTTTTTTCACAAATTAAGGTCCTATGACCTTACCTTCCATCCCCATCTCCTTCTATTTCACTCTCGTCTTCATCCTCATCTTCATCCCACCATCTCTACTTCTTTTTCTTCAAGAATTTAGCGAAGCACTTGAAGATCCCTTTAGTTTGTTGCAACTCTTGTGATGGGCTAGGAATGTCCGGCAATTGATTGATGTAATCTAAAGGGTCGAGATCGGTGTTGCCAAGGGGTTGCTACTTCCTTCTCATTCTCTTTGTCTTTCCCGCTCATCCAATGAATCCGTTGGTGGGTGAGGTCTCTTGCCATCCACCATGAACCTTGTAGTTTTTCCCTCGGATAACGGCACCATAACTTTGTTGCAAAATCTATGATCAAAGGAATACGAAGAAGGCTCTAAAGCAAAGATGAAGTTTGCTAGACATGATAGGAGCATTGCATAAGGGAGTACCATCTTTTCCATGCTTTTCACACTCGCCATTCTATTTACATGTAGTATGCTAGGTTGAAGCGAGTGTCAGTCACAAGACAATAGATCATGAAGCTCAAGCATGCATTCGGATGATCCATGTTGCCTTCCAAGCAAATCACATTCTCCCTCACTATGACTTCCCATTTCTTGTACAATGGGAACATCTCAGAAAGCTCCATTTGAAATGGATCCCTATATATCACTTTGGAATTTCTCATGACCCTCGATGGAGATGCCCTTTCCATGAATACGGTATCCCTTACCGTGGTTGCTTCCGGCATTCTCATGTGGTAGACTTCATGATGATCTACCATGTCGTGTAGCTCCGCCAAATACCATTCATTGGAATACATACAAATCCTTGATATGGGACACGTAGTATTCTTCCAAATTCTACAAGTGAGAGGGTGTACTCATGCTCATTTATGATGAAGACAATTGAGATGGTCTCGTTATCACTCCTAACTATTCTCATTGTTTTGTAGATGATGCAGGTTTTACTGACCAGGTCTTAATATTTATAGTGTCTCGCTATACCTAAGGTCTACCCTAGTGCACTAATGGGCAGTGTACCCGGTCATGTGAAGTGTAGTAAACGGTAAAGCCGAGGTCGTCCCAAGAGCTATGTGTGTTGGATTATTACTAAGTCTAGTGTCACAGAATAATAGTTTCGATAGGGATTTAATTAATTAAACTACTAATGCAGAATAAAATAAAGCAGATAAATGGATAAAGGGAAATCAATAGAGAGAAGTGGTGCTAACCTAGTTAATCATCCTAGCTAGTTATGTCTACGTCTACTTACTGGAGAAATCAGGTGGGGTCAAATTCGAGAGGACATCATTTGGTCAATTCGCCCTAACCTATCAGCAAAGATGCCACCACAGGAGAAATCAAGCGCACCGTCATAAGTCTTGTTGTTCCTGGTCCCCTAAGCCAAGTCATTAAGTACCGCTACATGCTAGATTCATAATAGTGAGTGCCCGAACGTTAGTAACTTAGACACTACATCCCCCAATTCATAAGTTCATCCAAACGATAGGTGATCAGTTGGTCAAATCGGACAAGTAGAAAGGGTCGTCAGTTGGTCATATCTTACCCTTCCCGTCTCAGTCCGCTCACCTAGGGTCAGTTGGTCATATCTCCTAGGAAATTGGCCTCTACCGCCATTCAAAACTACCGAACCAAAGGTGGCTACCAATGAACTATGCATGCATACACTTAGAAATAATTGTACGGAAGTAAAGGTAAACGTAAACAAAACAATTAAGGAATCATAACTAGGCTAGCACCAAAAGGTGCTTAGCCGCTCATATTAATCATGCAAATCAATTCAATATTCAAAGGTACAAAATACATGAATTGAAAGTAAAAGAAATATAAAACGCTAATGCTTATCGTAATGGAGTGACTTCTCCCTTGGAAACAGCTCCGTATGCTCCTCTAGACCTGCCTTGAGCTTTTTCCCACGTTCTCAGAGTATTGTGTGTGGAATGGGATGATTAGAAATGCTGGAATTCATGGGGTATTTATAGGCCAGATCTGGGTTACGGCGTAACCAATATAGGAGTTACGACGTAACCTTCTATTTCTTCGTAAAATGCACTAGATCTGCTGGTTACGGCGTAACCTAATGAGTGGTTACGCCGTAGTCTTCAATAAACTCGGTTATGTCGTAAGTGATGCAGTAGTTACGGCGTAAGTATCAGCGACGTGGAACCTCTTTTGACCTAATGTAGTTATGTCGTAACCCTTGGGAGGAGTTACGACGTAACCTTCTGATAAGTTGGCATACTGAGTCACGCAATAGTTACGACGTAATGTGAGAGATGAGTTACGCCGTAACTTCTTCAAAATAGCATACTGTGATAAATCTTTAGATATGTTTCCATTTCCGCGTCTCTTTAGCTCCAATGCTCGTAATTTACCTGAAAGTGGAAAACAATGGAAAACAAGCGTAAATCCATATAAATGATATAAATAATGAGCATTAATGGGGGAAATTGACACTTAATATTTAGGACTATTTGATGTTATCAAATATCCCCCCACTTGAACTCTACTTGCCCTCAAGTAGACCTTATTAGATAGATTCCGAAAAAGATATCTCCCATAACCTAGAAAATATGAGTTTACAAATCCCTTATGCTAGAATAAAACAAAGCCGAACACCTCACGAAAGGGGAACAAACACTCAAATCTCTCAACTATTCTAAGTGTCAATTCCGGGGTGATCACTCAATCGCACAGTCATAGCATGTATTCTATCATAAGCTTGGCGGTTACACAAATCTCCACCACTAGAGTTAAGGGCTAAACAATTCTCGAAGGCAATATGGGTAGACACGACAAAGGTTAAGGGGTGACTCATCATTACTAACATGTCATGGTGAAGAGGAAAAAATCAATGATACATGACCAAATCCATGGCCAAGACACCAAAGATTGCTCGCTGCATCACCTAGACACGCTTCATGAGTAAAAGGGTAGGATAAGACATGGGATATATAATTGGTGTAAAATAAAAAACAAGCATGTAGTCTAAACCTATAACCAAGTCATCACCACTTACCGTCCGCCCAAAATTCAAGCTTAGAAGCCAAGAAACCGGATCATGAAATGCAAGGTAGATGTGTCATTAGAGGACGTCGTGATTGGCACGCTACCTTTTCTCCAAATGTTGGCATAACTACCAACTCCAATCTTCAAATGTGATCGAGGTGGCCTCCTCGATACTAATCAATAAAACTCATACTACAGTGCTTATAACATCGCACTTTACAATAACATAATCACAACAATTTTTTTTTCAACATAACAATAATATAACATAATATCCCCCCACTTGAGATGAACAATGGGAATTCGGGGGGTCTTCAATGATCTTCAGAAATGTTGTCGGTGCAAGCGTGATTTCCGAAACTTTCCATTCAAACCTTGAACTTAGGCAAATGATGACTTCCCAATTACAAATAAAGACTACAGGGTAGACTAAGGTGTATAGGTGTATCGAAACAATATATTGGGTGAACAAAATGAATGGAATGGCTCAGAAGGGTGTATCTAGGGGTATCTTGCACTAAAGATGAGTGCAACAAAAAGGGTTTCATATGGGGGTCGAAAAGTCGAGGTGCCTAATCGATAGACTCACAATGGTAGGCTGCTTGGGTGATAATCCTATAATATTGCCTTCTAAAATTGAAAAGTCCAAATACACCGAGCTAACTCAACATAACTTGTCTATGGTCTCGAAATGATGCAAAGGCCAAGTTCTAAAGTTTACAAGCTACCGGTACACTCATAATTTGGTGGATTTGGGGTAAAATATTAGAAAGGGATAAGGCTAATCTCACCATATAATATCAAGGGTTGTATATGCTCGGCTAAGGTCTAATCCAGTTAGGTTAAGAAAAACATGTCAAAATTTTAAAAATGGCATAATTTTTCAAAATAAACTAGAAAAATGAGGGCGAAATAAAGTTCAAGAAATAATTTTACTCCTGTCCCCCTACTTGAATTGTACAAAGTCCCTTTTGTACTAGGCATTTAAATAAAGGTGAAGAGAAAGGTAGAATTAGAGCGAGAACTTCCCTGAAATTTGTTCCATAAAGAAGAAGGCCCACGAAAAAGAAACGTGCCTTCGTATAAGCGTCATGAACAAACTTCAATCCCTGAAATCACAATACCGACAAGCATAATTCTAAAAAGAAAAAAATGAAAAATGAAAAACAAACCTAACTCACTTTCTTAAGAATCACGGTTGCATTTAGCGCATGCAACAAGCCTTTTAAACCACTTGGTGTCCCAAGTGGACGAGTGAAGTCTCGTGAGAGTTTACAGGGAATACACCCACAAAGTTCATTTAAAAACTAATACAAGGTTACTGTGTTTTAAAATAAAAGAATTAAAGCAGAGGAAAGTTACTTCGTAACTCCTTTGAGGGAGTTACGCCGTAACTGGCAAAACCTGGAATGAGCTGCAAAGCGAGTAGTTACGGCGTAACCACTGAGAGTATTACGCTGTAATTGGTAATGCATCAAGAATTCTGCTGTTAAAAGGTTGGTTATGGCGTAATCACCAAGATGAGTTACGCCGTAACTCTGTTTAGACCAGCAACTGCAGCAGCAATTAGTTCCTCGTTTCCTACAAAACTAGTTAGAAAACACAAAAACCAATAGAAAAGGAAATAAAACAAAAGAAAGGGATAATTCGGGTTGTCTCCCAAAAAAGAACTTTTCTTTATTTATGAGTCTTTAAGTTAGACTCAGAGCCAAGGGGCTTCTATGGGGGCCTTTGGACTTGCCCCACTTCTTCAATATCTTTCATCAAGTTATGCCTCATCCAGGCGACATTCGAAGCAGTCCGGAAGTATTCATTGGTTTCGATTTTCCGGACTTTACAAAATTTCTCTTCCGGTCCCAGGTGGTAGCGAGTGAATTCATATTTTTCGACAATAATTGGGGTGGTCTTTTGTAGGGAAACCCCAGGAGTTTGCACCTCCTTTGTTAGTAAGCTTCGTCGTCGGGATCAGTAAACTCGTCATTACCTTGCAACTCAAGGTAATCTAGGATCCTTTCAATATCATCATCATCAGAAGATGTACCCTTGAACCATTCTTCATTGAGCAGATTCTCCACTAGAATGCGCTTGCATTCTTCTTTTTCATCACTAACCAACTCTTTGTCATTTTCAATTGTTATTTCACTCGTGTTGTTGAGACTTTCGTTGTTTGAATTTTCTCGATCCATGTACTCCTTCCAAATCTTCTCTTTGGTTAATGTGTCCACATGTCCATACTTAATCTTTACCCAACTATCGAATCCTAGGTTGTCCAGCCAAAGCAAACTTGTTCTCTCCTCATCATTGGTTGAGGACCAAAAGAATTCATCTTTTCCTATTCTCCCAGAGCTGCTTCCCCCATTACATATATCGTCATACGGGTTGCATGACGCCCAGAAAATTTCCCCAGGAGATTTTACTCTTTCGCACCAGTGACTGCGTAATTCCTTGTTGTCAGTTTCACTTAAATGCTCATCCGTGCAGTATATGTCTTTATTAGCCTCTTCCTTTTTCTGAATGTGCTCCTTGTAATCAATTTTTAACTTTTTAAGGAGATTCGGGTTAATGTTGGTGATGTGCCCGGTTGGTGCAAGTTTTAAATTTATAAAAGGTGAATTACCAATATTACCAATAACACATACGAGCAAGTATACTCGTCCGTTATAGCAAGATTATGAAGGTAAGTCGGGATCGTTCGCAGGGATTTGAGTGAATCTAAACACAAGTTTGAATTAACGGAGTCTATCCAAAACATATAACAAAGCAAATAGATATAATGAAATTCAGATAATTAAAAACTACACTTGCTTATACTAGTTTCATATCATAGATTAATGTGATTATGTTAACCTCTTAACATGTTGGTTATGATAATTAGTTGGTGTACTAATCTATTGTTCTTACAAGTTAAACCTTCGTCAAGATTTTAGTTTATAAAAACAAGCATTAAGTTTAACCAATCAATTCAAGATCAATTCAAGTTTCATAAGTCTACATACATAAACTTAAACACAAAAACATCCACTTGTTCATCAAATTGCTTAAGAAATGGTCAATACAAAAGGTAACCGATCATAGACAAAAGGCTACAATTGATTCTCAACAACTAATCTTACGACCATTTAGATGTTTCCAACCAATCCAATTTGATAATCAAAAAGCGTTTCTATTACAACCACACCTTAGTTCCTTTGTGTAATCAAGAATAATGGGTAAAAACAATCATCCATAGACAAAATGATTATGACTAGTTGAATAACACGAAGTTCTTTCGACCCCAACGATTATTGACAATTAGCCAAACTTGATTAACAAATGTCACTATGAAACTTTAGCATAATTGGATCTTAGAATCAACTTGAAATTGAATTAAAACATGTTAACACAATCACTTACTAATCATATGATAATCAACATTATTTAAGCAAGTGTATAAAGAAACTAGCCACTCATAGCAAACATAAACATAAACTCAGAACTTTGAATATTAGAAAACATGATTAAAGGTCTTACAATGATTGAAATGAGATTACAAATGATGTAGTAATGATGCCTCAAGTATTGGTGATGACTTCTTGATGGTTTGACCTCCAAATGATGACTTCTTGATCTCCAAACTTCTCTGGACTTCTAAGGACGAATTTTGAGAGCTTAAGGCTTTGTTTGATGAGTAGAGAGATTTGTATTATAGGTTGTTGTCTCTAATGCTCACAATTAGCCTGTATTTATACTAATTCCAAGGCCTAGGGTATTAAATGCTGAACTTGGCCATCAAGGAGTGAGGAAGGGACTAGAATACACCAAGAGAAGGACCTAGAATCGTTTGGATGCAAAGGGGAAGCTTAGTGATGAAGATTTGGCATCTGCAGCTTCACCAACCGGATTGGTCATACGACCAACCGATCCGGCTGGTCTTCAACAACAACTAGCCGACCGATCCGGTTGCGGGTTGCGACCGATCGGTTGGCGATGGTAAAAACACTTATTCTGAACGAATTCCAACCGATCCGGTTGCGAGTGTAACCGGATCCTGTTGGATCTTCTGAGATACAAAACTAGATCTTCTTTGATTCTTCAATAACTGAGGTCTTGAGATACTGATTTAGTCTTGTTGAAATGGGAATCTTCGCTTAGCTGAATATTTCTTCTATTTCCTCCATTTCCCTGCACTTGGTTATGAACACTAGACGAACATCTCTAGATACGATTAAGTACTAAAATCACGCAAATATAACCAAATAACAAATATAAAAGTACACATAACGCTACTAAAAACATGCACAATCTGAGCGTTATCAAATTCCCCCACACTTAAACTTTGCTTGCCCTCAAGCAAATCTAGGAAAAACATCCACTGGTACAAGATCGTGATTATGAAAAATGTGATGCAAATCAACCAAGTATAAATACGAGAGAGGTTTCATCAATTACGCTTTATGAAGGTGAAATATCAAGATGTTTGACAATATCTAATGATTTTCTTGCATGATTAACATTTCAGAACACCTCACGAAAAATAACGGAATATAATTCACTCAATCACTCATTTTTATTGGAGTAACAAGATAAATCACACTCATTGCTCAGTCATGATTTGATTATTACCATAAGCTTGTACAAGAAACAAAACTCCACCGACGTGGCGTGAGCACCAAGTAAAAACATCTAAAGAGGGCTTTTATTCGGGTTATAATGATATGGCTAAGGGTTAAGGGTATGGATAAGGCATGGGAATGTTTATGAAATTGGTGTTAAAATAAAAATGAAATCAAGTCTAATACCCATGTTGCTAGCTACCAAACATTCCACGAACCAAATAAATGATTATAGATTTGCTTTCTTCTTTTCCATTTTCCACAGCTTTTTGCTTTGCCATGACAATTGTTCCTCGATCATAGCTCATTGGCTATTATTTCCATACTTTCAACAATTTTTTTTTTTTTTTTTTTTTTAACATAACATAAACTCGTATGGCTCAATCAATCTCATAGGATGTGGTACTCATAATCATTTGAACAATCTTCACTTTCCAGGTAACTAGCAACCAACCGTTTAGACATTGATATGGGGTAGGCTAAGGTTTAAAGTGTAAAATCTTTTTGTATTTTATGGGTGAAGCAAAAATGAAAGGGATGGCTCAGAAGGTGTAACTAGGGGTATCTAGTGCTAAAAATGAGCACTACAAATGGGTCCATGTGGGTGGTTAACTAACCAATGAGGCTAGCTAATATATCATTAGATGTAAAATGGAAGGCCATTTGGGTTAAATCCTAAGGTGCCTCTTTATCACACGAATTCACTTATATCGCACGAATGCAATCTCACTGCAGTCTGGTAATGATTTACAAGCACAAGTTCTAGAATAAATAAAATCACCGGCACACTCATAGCAAAAAATCCAAGCATAAAAGATGTATGCTAATAAGAAATAGGCTCAAATCATCACAATTTAGTGGAAAGGGTATAATATGTGTTAGCAAATGTTTATCGATCCCAGAATGGATGGCAATAGTAATCGGAACACATCTCGAAGTTTCAAATATTACCAATTTTACCAGTGGAATGATCCAGTTATTCTAATAGATAATCCTAAAAGTGTGAAAACAACTAGATCACAAGGGCAAACAAAATTTTAAATTTAAGCATGAAAACTCTAATTTTTTCCTATTCACCCCCCCCCCCCCCACACTTAAGTTAGACATTGTCCTCAATGAAAAACGAACTTCAAAGTATAGAAATAGGGAAAATAGAGATGAAACCAGATATGTCAACGAGTTTATCAGCTTAAAATTCTTTCTTCATTCCTGGCGTCCACTAGAGAAATCATCACCTGCACACAATCTTATAAACAAACAAAAGGTTTTATTAAAAGGATGGCACCCCCCCCCCCCACACTTAAGTTCAACCGAAGGTTTAAACTTTGGGGAGTGACCACAGAAAATCAAATCTGAAACACACGGGTTGCCTCCCGAGAAGCGCTTGTTTTATTACCGAGTCCTCAGCCTGACTCGAATCTTCCCGAGTTTATTTAGCTGCAAGGGCAGCTTTGAACATTTTATAAAGTTCAGGGATGTACATGAATTCTTCACCAGTAGCTTCAATATCGTCCCAGACGAACTCAGCAGATGGTTTCCATGGAACAGTTTGTGGGATTCTTCCTGGAAATGGTGCTACAAAGGTGATAGTTTCGAATTCATTCTCATGGTGTCTCCAGGATACTGTCGCAACTGAAACTTCTTTCATTTGCTCCTTGTCGTAATATAATTTGATTCGGTGTCCATTAACAATAAAACTTCCACCTTGTTTGTCATATAGTTCGACATACCCAGATGGATATCCATGTTTAACGACATATGGTCCAAACCATTTTGGTTGTAACTTAGGAGCTTTGAATTTAAATTTCATGTTAAAAAGCAGAACTTTATCTCCGGCTTTGAATTCTTTTCGAATTCGTAGCTTTTTATCATGATAAGCTTTTGTTCTGGCTTTATACAGTTTGGAGTTTTCATAAGCTTGGAGTCTTAATTCGTCGAGTTCGTGCAATTGTAGAAATCTTTTCTCTCCAGCTATTTTGAGATCGGTGTTACAATGTATGAGCGCCCAATAAGCACGATGTTCAACTTCGAACGGCAAATGACAAGTCTTCCCATACAAGAGTCTGTAAGGAGTTGTGCCAATTGGTGTTTTATAAGCCGTACGAAATGCCCACAGAGCATCGTCAAGTTTTCTTGCCCATAATGAAGGATTGTCTTTTACTATTTTTTCCAGTATTCTTTTGAGAGCTCTGTTGGTATTTTCGACTTGACCACTGGTTTGTGAATGATAAGCAGTCGCAAATCGATGATGAACTCCATATCTTTTCATGGTTTTCTCCATTTGTTGATTGCAGAAATGAGTTCCTCGATCGCTTATGAGTGCTTTGGGAATTCCATAACGAGCGAAAAGCTTTTTGAGAAAATTAACGACGACACGAGCATCGTTTGTTGGTAAAGCTTCAGCTTCTGCCCATTTGGACACGTAATCTATAGCAACGAGAATGTATTCGAATTTGTGGGATTTAGGGAAGGGTCCCATGAAATCTATTCCCCAAATGTCGAATATTTCACACACTTGAATGCTTGTTAATGGCATTTCATCTCTCCGAGAGAGATTGGTTGTTCTTTGACAAGCGTCACAATTTTGAACAAGTGTGTGTGCTTCTTTGAATATTGTTGGCCAATAGAATCCAGCATCAAAAACTTTCTTAGCTGTGGTGGAAGGACCATAATGTCCCCCAGTTGGGCCATGATGACATTCGTCAAGAATTTTTCGGGTCTTGGAACCAAAAATACATCTTCGGATCATCCCATCGGGACACATTTTGAAAAGATATGGTTCTTCCCAAAAGTAGTATTTGAGTTCCGAAAAGAATTTGCTTCTTTGAGCATGAGTTAGACCTTTTCTGAGAATTCCTCCGGCGAGGTAATTCGCAAAGTCAGCAAACCAAGGATCGTCAGTTTCATCGATGGTCATGAGAGTTTCATCGGGAAAATAATCATCGATTTCTTCTTCTTTTAATTCCTCAAGATTGGGATTTTCGAGGCGAGATAAGTGATCAGCAGCAAGATTCTCTGCTCCTTTCTTATCTTTGATTTCGATGTCAAATTCTTGAAGTAGTAAAATCCATCGAATAAGACGAGGTTTAGCATCTTTCTTGGTAAACAGATATTTGAGCGCTGAATGATCGGTAAAAACGACTGTTTTTGAGAGCACAAGATATGATCTGAATTTGTCGAATGCAAAAACGACGGCCAGTAATTCTTTTTCAGTGACGGTATAATTTTGCTGGGCACTATTCAGTGTCTTGCTAGCAAAATATATAGGCCGAAAATGTTTTCCTCCGCGTTGACCTAGGACGGCTCCAACAGCAAAATCGCTTGCGTCGCACATAAGTTCGAAGGGTAGTGACCAATTAGGTGAGACCATGATCGGAGCACTAGTAAGTTGAGATTTCAGTGTTTCGAAAGCTTTTATGCAATCAGCATCGAAGTCAAAAATAGATTCTTTCTCAAGAAGTTTCGTCATTGGACGAGATATTTTGGAAAAATCTTTGATGAATCGGCGGTAAAAACCAGCATTTCCTAAAAAACTTCTAACGGCTTTGACGTTAGTTGGTGGTGGAATTTTTGAGATTACATCGACCTTTGCTTTGTCTACTTCCATTCCGGCACTGGAGATTTTGTGGCCAAGCACAATTCCTTCGGTTACCATAAAGTGGCATTTCTCCCAGTTGAGAACAAGATGTGCAGCTTCGCATCTTTCGAGCATTTTATCGAGATTAGAAAGACAAGCTTCAAATGAATCTCCAAAGACTGAAAAATCATCCATGAAAACTTCCATGGAGGTTTCTAGCATGTCTTGAAATATGGCGATCATACACCTCTGAAAAGTCGCGGGTGCATTGCAAAGACCAAAAGGCATACGCCGATATGCGTAGGTTCCAAAAGGACAAGTAAAGGTAGTCTTTTCTTGATCGTTAGGATCGATGGGAATTTGGAAATATCCTGAAAATCCGTCGAGGAAACAAAAGAATTTATTTCCTGCTAGTCTTTCGAGCATTTGATCCATGAATGGGAGCGGAAAGTGATCCTTTCTGGTGGCTTTGTTTAACTTACGGTAGTCAATACAAATGCGCCAACCAGTGACCGTTCTAGTTGGAACTAGTTCATTTCGCTCATTAGTTACAACCGTCATTCCTCCTTTCTTGGGAACACAGTGTACAAGACTTATCCAAGGGCTATCCTCAATTGGGTAAATGATTCCAGCATCAAGAAGTTTTATGATTTCCTTTTTAACAACTTCTTTCATGTTGGGATTGAGTCGACGTTGACGTTCTACCACAGGTTTAATCCCTTCTTCAAAATTGATTTTGTGTTTGCAAAAATTAGGGCTAATTCCTGGGATATCAGATGTTTTCCAAGCAAAAGCTTGTTTGTGATTTTTGAGGACAGAAACTAAACTTTCTTTCTCATTATCCTCGAGCAACGAAGATATGACTACTGGAAGAAGAGAGTTTTCCTCCAAATAAGCATATTCAAGATGATCTGGGAGAGGTTTGAGTTCGAGATCTGTGGGTGGTTCTTCAATAGAGGATTTAATTCGCATCTTGTCATTGAAAGTTATTTCTTCGAAATTTTCTTCCTCTTCCTCTGTTTCTTCTTCTTCTGAGTTCTCTCCTTCGAATTCTACTTTCATGAAATCATCAAATTCTTTATCAAAATCTGTTTCATTGATTTTTTCGGAAGTAGTCATGAATGGATCGGATTCGTTCAGTAATGCATCTAACTCCTCATCAGTGACTTCATCAATAACATCGACGTTAAAACAAGTGTCATCACTGGAATGTGGGTAGCGCATTGCTTTATCGATAAGAAAAGTGATTCGATCTTCCCCAACTCCAAGGTTGAGTTCTTTTCCTTTCACTTTGATAATTGCATCGGCGGTATTTAGGAAAGGTCTTCCTAGAATGAGTGAGACTTTACTATCTTCTTCCATTTCCAAGATTACAAAGTCCACGGGAAAAATGAATTTACCGACTTGAACAAGCATATTCTCAGCGATTCCCACAGGATATTGATAGGAATGATTTGCCAATCGGATACTCATTTTTGTTGGTTTCAGGCTGTTGTTGCACAACTTGGAATAGAGTGAATAAGGCATCAAATTGATACTTGCGCCAAGATCGGCCAAAGCATTGCATTTAACATTATTCCCGAAAGTACATGGAATAAGAAAGCTCCCAGGATCTCCGAGCTTTGGTGGGATTTTGTTTTGAATTATAGCTGAGCATTCTTCGTTAAGAAAAGCTGCTGATATTTGCTCAAGCTTGCTTTTGTTATTAAGAAGTTCTTTCAAAAATTTCCCGTAATTAGGCATCCCGGCTATAACATCAACGAGAGGAACATTGAGTCTAACCTCTTTGATTATTTTGATAAACTTCTTATAACGCTCTTCCATCTTCTCCTTCTTTAGGCGTTGAGGATAAGGAATTTTTGGTGTATACGCCTTGACGTTTGGAATGTTTTTCTTTTTGGTGGTTTCAGTTGTGTTTGGTTCTTCGTTTTCATCCTCACTATCAATGGTGACAGGAGCATTAGGATTAGGTGGTGGATCGTACGAGAGACCACTTCTTGTGAAAACAGCATTGATATGTTCATTTCTTGTTTGGGGTGGACGATACGTCTTATCATTTGATGGTTTTGGATTGGATTGAGTGTTACTAGGCAATGAACCAGATGGTCTAGAGGAATGTTGGTCAGAAAGTCTGCCAAGCTTGTTTTCAAGATCTTGGATAGATGCTTGATGATTTTTCTGTCCTTGCTCAACTTTGGCTTTGAGATTGAAAATTTGATTTTTGATAAAATCATTTGCGGATTTTTGACCAGCCACGAATTCTCTCATGGTTTTTTCGAATTCGGTTTCTTCTGTCTTTTTGTCAGGATTTTGGGGTGGTGGATCGTCAGTTCGTGGTTGAGAATCACGGTTGTCATCCCTTGGTCGGCGATCTTGCCAATTTCCATAATTTCGACCGTAATAATTACTACGATATCCTCCTCCACGGTATCCTCCTTGAGCATAACTTGCTTCTCCTTCCTTCGGTCCACCCATAGGTTTATCGTCGCACTCGGACGATGGATGATTTCCTCCACAATTGTTGCATCCGTCTCGCATTTCTTTCATTTCATCTTTGATATCTTTGTACTGCGAGTCGATTTTTGAGGTTAACGCTTCCATCTTCTCCATGAGTTTTGAGGTATCGGTGTTTTCGACAAAAGCAACGGTTTTTCGGAGAGGTTTAGTTTTGGAATCTTTGGACCAATCAAGTTTGAGAAGTACTCGATCTTCGAGCAATTGATGTGCATCGTTGGGAGTCTTATAGAGAAAAATTCCTCCAGCATCAAGGATGCCTTGAGAGATTTCATCTAGTCCATGGTAAAAGATTTGGATAATGGTTCCTTTTGATAGCCCATGTCCATGACAACTACGAAGCAAATCTTTCATTCGAAGCCAAGCTTCGACAAGTGATTCGTTTGGGTTTTGGTTAAAAGAACGAATTTCTCCCATTAATCGATCAAACATGGCAGGTGGAAAGAATCGGCTCACAAAAGCTTGCCTCATCTCCTCCTAAGTATTGATGATTCCTGGGGTTAATTCATTGTACCATACTTTAGCATCTCCGGCGAGTGATGATGGGAAAAGTTTGAGTTTGATGGCATTGACATCGGTGTCGCCATAACGAAACATGCCGCAAATTTTGATGAATTTGGCAATGTGCTTATGCGGATCGGCCCGCGCACGGCCATCGAATTGTCGGTCTTTGATCATAGAAAGGTGATGTCCCTTCACGGTGAAGTTGTCACCAAGATTGACAGTAACAATAGCACTTTCGGGTGTTGGTGCTACGGTTCGGTTGGTTCCCCACATGGGTTGATCGTCCGCCATGGGAAAAGGTAAATTGGTGAAAGGATTATAAATAACTTTGGCTTCAATGAGGTTATCAAATGGTGGGTTTGGTACTCTTGGTACACAATTTTCCAATGGTATGAAAAGTGTTCTTCTTCTTATTCGAATCAATCGTTCGGGATTGGTAAGAGGTGTAATTGGTTCTATTCCCGCTGCTCGAGTGTTCATACAATGTCCTAGAGAATCCAGGCAATATCTAAACACATGGACAAACAACGAAAACAGTTTTCCAGAGACAGATTAGGTAACCGGATCGGTTGTGGGTTGCGACCGATCGGTTAGACCAGTTGATTGAGGGTTAAAATTGTAACCGATTCGGTTGAGGGGCAACCGGACCCAGTTAAGGTTTCTGAGGAATTTTTTTTTTTTTTCGAATTGACTTTGGGGAATTCAAAAACTTGTTGAAACACAATCAAATCCCCGGCAGCGGTGCCAAAAACTTGATGTGCCCGGTTGGTGCAAGTTTTAAATTTATAAAAGGTGAATTACCAATATTACCAATAACACATACGAGCAAGTATACTCGTCCGTTATAGCAAGATTATGAAGGTAAGTCGGGATCGTTCGCAGGGATTTGAGTGAATCTAAACACAAGTTTGAATTAACGGAGTCTATCCAAAACATATAACAAAGCAAATAGATATAATGAAATTCAGATGATTAAAAACTACACTTGCTTAAACTAGTTTCATATCATAGATTAATGTGATTATGTTAACCTCTTAACATGTTGGTTATGATAATTAGTTGGTGTACTAATCTATTGTTCTTACAAGTTAAACCTTCGTCAAGATTTTAGTTTATAAAAACAAGCATTAAGTTTAACCAATCAATTCAAGATCAATTCAAGTTTCATAAGTCTACATACATAAACTTAAACACAAAAACATCCACTTGTTCATCAAATTGCTTAAGAAATGGTCAATACAAAAGGTAACCGATCATAGACAAAAGGCTACAATTGATTCTCAACAACTAATCTTACGACCATTTAGATGTTTCCAACCAATCCAATTTGATAATCAAAAAGCGTTTCTATTACAACCACACCTTAGTTCCTTTGTGTAATCAAGAATAATGGGTAAAAACAATCATCCATAGACAAAATGATTATGACTAGTTGAATAACACGAAGTTCTTTCGACCCCAACGATTATTGACAATTAGCCAAACTTGATTAACAAATGTCACTATGAAACTTTAGCACAATTGGATCTTAGAATCAACTTGAAATTGAATTAAAACATGTTAACACAATCACTTACTAATCATATGATAATCAACATCATTTAAGCAAGTGTATAAAGAAACTAGCCACTCATAGCAAACATAAACATAAACTCAGAACTTTGAATATTAGAAAACATGATTAAAGGTCTTACAATGATTGAAATGAGATTACAAATGATGTAGTAATGATGCCTCAAGTATTGGTGATGACTTCTTGATGGTTTGACCTCCAAATGATGACTTCTTGATCTCCAAACTTCTCTGGACTTCTAAGGACGAATTTTGAGAGCTTAAGGCTTTGTTTGATGAGTAGAGAGATTTGTATTATAGGTTGTTGTCTCTAATGCTCACAATTAGCCTCTATTTATACTAATTCCAAGGCCTAGGGTATTAAATGCTGAACTTGGCCATCAAGGAGTGAGGAAGGGACTAGAATACACCAAGAGAAGGACCTAGAATCGTTTGGATGCAAAAGGGAAGCTTAGTGATGAAGATTTGGCAACTGCAGATTCACCAACCGGATCGGTCATACGACCAACCGATCCGGCTGGTCTTCAATAACAACTAGCCGACCGATCCGGTTGCGGGTTGCGACCGATTGGTTGGCGATGGTAAAAACACTTATTCTGACCGAATTCCAACCGATCCGGTTGCGAGTGTAACTGGATCCGGTTGGATCTTCTGAGATACAAAACTTGATCTTCTTTGATTCTTCAATCACTGAGGTCTTGAGATACTGATTTAGTCTTGTTGAAATGGGAATCTTCGCTTAGCTGAATATTTCTTCTATTTCCTCCATTTCCCTGCACTTGGTTATGAACACTACACAAACATCTCTAGATACGATTAAGTACTAAAATCACGCAAATATAACCAAATAACAGATATAAAAGTACACATAACGCTACTAAAAACATGCACAATCTGAGCGTTATCAGTTGGCATCTCCGAATTGTATTGCGTACCAATCAGCAAATGCCAAGTCACCGAACCTTATACAATGTCTTTCACGCTCATGAGGGCATGTCCACTCTTCCTCTCTTTCACTATCCCCTCCATTGCAATACTCACGGAAGGGGTTGCATGTAGGCCATGCTCATGTGGACTCCTCGTCAGTTATGATGACAGAAGTAAACTAGTGAGTGATAAGTGGCTCTTCTTCATCTTCAAGAGAGAGTTTCTCGAGTCTTTCATCATCAGTATATGCCGGCCACATAAATTTGTTATAGTTGATCCTATCCTTATTGCTTCTGCCATCACAAACCTCATTTCTCGGGTCACAAGAAGCCCAAAGATCGTACAAATCTCCCTTAGCAACTGGTATCATTTTGCACCAGTGATATTTCTTCTTAGATTTGGGCAGAGGGCACAAGTTGATGTCATGGGACCAGTCCTTTTCTGATTCTTCTACTTCAAGGAATTTTTCTGCCCACGTATCCCAGTTACGCCGTAACTGAGTTTCTTGGTTACGGCGTAATTTGCTAGAGTCATTATCCTCAGTGTTCTTCATAACCCCGTTATCGCTGTCAAAGACATAGTTACGTCGTAACTCATTAGGCGAGTTACGACGTAACTCAGATCTGTCGACGAAATCATCTCTTGAATCCGTTTCAATGGCATGAACCTTCGAGTCATCATCAGCAAAAATAACTTTACATTCCATAGCTGGTTTAGATCCTTCAGGTTTATCGTTATTCCTCCTTACTTTTTCGCTGAGCTTCTCCACCATGGATTCTAGGTTTTTCAGAGTTGTGTCGTGCTGGGAAAAGTTCCTGTCAGTATTTTCCTGGAATTCTTTCAACCACTCATCTTGCTCCTTTTGTCTTTGGGCTGAACTTTCCAGGAACTTATTAATTGTTTCTTCAAAACTGGGCTTTCTTTCTCCATAAGGCCCACGGTTGTAATTTCCACGATAACCATTACTATTTCGATTATCTCTGTAAAATGGTCGATTTTCTCCATACTTAGCTTCTTCAATATTCTCTTCGTCCACATGAGGAAAATTCTTCGTAAGATGTCCTCCTCCACAGCTTTCACAACCTACTTGGATGGCATGAACGGTTTCTCTGACTTTCAGCATATCTCGACTGAGATTTTCAATTTTACTAGCGATTGCTGCAATTCCGTCAAAAATTCTTCCTTGGTTTCTTTTACTTCCTCTGTCGTGCCATTTTTGAGAGTGATCCGCCATTTTTTTTTAATTGCTTCAATAGCAAGAGTAGGAGTCATGTTCGGGATAGGTCCTTGATAGTCCAGCATTTGCATTGTAGTTACGTTAATTCCTTTGTAGAAAATATTAACCTTCTGCTGGTTGTTCAGATCATTGGTAGGACACTTGTAAAGAAGATCGTTGTATCTGTCCCAAGCTTGATACAGCGTTTTGTCGTCTTCTTGTTTGATATTACAGATTTCCAAAAGCTGGTTAGAAATCTGTGAAGGCGGGCAATATCTTTGAATAAAGTGTTTCTTTAGTAGCGCCCAAGTATTAATTGCCCCCGCGGGCAATCTTTCGATCCATCTTCTGGCGGCTCCAGTAAGAGTCATTGGGAATACCCTTAGCATAACAGCATCATGAGACATGCCCGGAATGTTGAAAAGGCTTGCGATGTATAGGAAATTTTCAACGTGCTCATATGCATCTTCGTCCCTGCTTCCTGAAAAAGGGCTAGCGCGAAGCTCCCTCATAAATTGGTCTTTGATTTCGAAATGGACATCAGCTCCAATTGCCGGTCTTACGAGACCCGGCCCTTGTTCCGCTCTTGTCAACGGCAAGTATTCCTCAAGAGTGAGGTCATCGATGTTAACAACTTCCATGGTACCTGAAAACTTGAAATATGATCGTGAGAAAAGTTTTAAAACGAAATGAAAGACTTAATATCAATCCTAATATAACTCCCCGGCAGCGGCGCCAAAAACTTGATGCAGGTTTTACTGACCAGGTCTTAATATTTATAGTGTCTCGCTATACCTAAGGTCTACCCCTAGTGCACTAACGGGCAGTGTACCCGGTCGTGTGTAGTGTAGTAAACGGTAAAGCCGAGGTCGTCCTAAGAGCTATGTGTGTTGGATTATTACTAAGTCTAGTGTCACAGAATAATAGTTTCGATAGGGATTTAATTAATTAAACTACTAATGCAGAATAAAATAAAGCAGATAAATGGATAAAGGGAAATCAATAGAGAGAAGTGGTGCTAACCTAGTTAATCATCCTAGCTAGTTATGTCTACGTCTACTTACTTCCAATTACTTCAGGTGGGGTCAAATTCGAGAGGACAACATTTGGTCAATTCGCCCTAACTTATCAGCAAAGATGCCACCACAGGAGAAATCAGGTGCACCGTCATAAGTCAAGTTGTTCCTGGTCCCCTAAGCCAAGTCATTAAGTACCGCTACATGCTAGATTCATAATAGTGAGTGCCCGGCCGTTAGGAACTTAGACACTACACCCCTCAATTCTTAAGTTCATCCAAATGATAGGTGATCAGTTGGTCAAATCGCACAAGTAGAAAGGGTCGTCAGTTGGTCATATCTTACCCTTCCCATCTTAGTCCGCTTACCTAGGGTCAGTTTGTCATATCTCCTAGGCAATTGGCTTCTACCGCCATTAAAAACTACCGAACCAAGGGTGGCTACCAATGAACTATGCATGCATACACTTAGAAATAATTGTACTGAAGTAAAGGTAAACGTAAACAAAACAATTAAGGAATCATAACTAGGCTAGCACCAAAAGGTGCTTAGCCGCTCATATTAATCATGCAAATCAATTCAATATTCAAAGGTACGAAATATATGAATTGAAAGTAAAAGAAATATAAAACGCTAATGCTTATCGTAATGGAGTGACTTCTCCCTTGGAAACAACTTCGTATGCTCCTCTAGACCTGCCTTGAGCTTTTTCCACTCGTTCTCAGAGTGTTGTGTGTGGAATGGGATGATTAGAAATGCTGGAATTCGTGGGGTATTTATAGGCCAGATCTGGGTTACGGCGTAACCAATATAGGAGTTACGCCGTAACCTTCTATTTCTTCGTAAAATGCACTAGATCTGCTGGTTATGGTGTAACCTAATCAGTGGTTACGCCGTAGTCTTCAATAAACTCGGTTACGTCGTAAGTGATGCAGTAGTTACGGCGTAAGTATCAGCGACGTGGAACCTCTTTTGACCTAATGTAGTTACGTCGTAACCCTTGGGAGGAGTACACCGTAACCTTCTGATAAGTTGGCATACTGAGTCACGCAATAGTTACTGCGTAATGTGAGAGATGAGTTATGCCGTAACTTCTTCAAAATAGCATACTGTGATAAATCTTTAGATATGTTACCATTTCCGCGTCTCTTTAGCTCCAATGCTCGTAATTTACCTGAAAGTGGAAAACAATGGAAAACAAGCGTAGATCCATATAAATGATATAAATAACGAGCATTAATGGGGAAAATTGACACTTAATATTCAAGACTACTTAATGTTATCAGTAGAATTCAAGCACGAACACCGGAAAAATTTGCTCGTTTATGTCCAAAAGACAATCAAAGCCAATTCCTTCAAAGACTTCTCGGATGTTGGTGTTAGCAAGGAATGATGGTTCTACCACACGGCCTTCATGAAAAAGCCTCTTTTCAAGAAACTTGAAAGCTTTCCTATCCTCCGGGCTAAGTCCATCCTTTCGATGATACATTGGGATGTAGTGGGCGGTATCATGATAGTCTTGTTGGCGGTTACTAGGCATGATTGTTCCTATACAACAAAACTACAATGTGGTGTTAATTGTGAATAGTAGCCTAAAGGGTTTGATCAAAATTTTGCTCAAAACATCTTCATTGAATTCAAGGAATGAGTTTAATTTGTATTAACAATGTTAATTCTTTAATTTAAATTATCTTAAAAAACAATGTGGTAACAAATTACGACAAACCCATTTGAACCCAACTTTTAAAAATAATGTAATATATTGGTTTTCATAAACACACAATTAAGCACAAGTATGGGGCGTATGAAGTGAGTTCTAGAGAGAGAAAGTAAAGAGTTTGGGGAACTTAGTGAGACAAAGAAAAATGATTATTGAAGCTCAAACCCTCTACCTTGGGAGGTAGAGGGTATTTATAGTTTCTTACAAGACTCGCCTCCTACGGGCTGTGGATCAGGCATACAGTGGGTAAAGACCCGTCCATCCTCCACGGTGTTACTTATCTAACTACTTATTAACATAACATGACTACGTCTACGAGCTTTCTAATGAATACATATACTTGAGGTGACCGACACTTTAACTAATGGATTTTCTAAATCCTAACAATCTCCCCCTAAGGGAGGTCACCTCAAATTACATTGAATATAAACAGATATTACATTTTGATTGTTCTTGGATTCTTGATTAAGTTCTTTGCTCAGTAGCCCGTAGTCTTTGATTCTTCATGTTTTGCATGTTTGGTTAATCCAAGTGGAGGTCTTTAATTGATCCACGTGATGATGAGTTTTGAGCCAGCTTTGAGATCATCAACTACCATAAATCTCTGACTCTTCCTTTGTAGTGTTGACATTATGTGATGTTGTGACATTGGACCGACATGCTCACATTCTGGATCATGATTTCTTCTCATCAGAGTAGCGGAAGCTTTAGATGATTCATGATATTTGCAAAAGCGTAGCAGAAGCATGGAGTGTAAATATCAGAGTCGTTGATGCACTTATCATGAATGTGTTATGTGAGCATGTGGCTATGGATTGACCTCTCAATTCTTATCAGTTGCAAACGTTGGGTGTACCTGCATACAACAGTTAGCAATAAAGCTTACGAAAGTGTCTTTGATCACTTTCATTGAATTGAGGTACACGGCCCACGGTTCCCCGTTGATCAGTACAAGTACTGCCTGTGATCAGGTAGAATTCCTAAGAATCTCCTTGACAGGGTTTCGCAGCTGCTCTAGCTGTTCTCAAACTAGAACGTCTTAAAGAAGACAACACGGAGTGAGTGAACCAGCGAATTGAGATTCACTGATTGATGAAAAGTGATTTGAAAAACAATCGTGTACTGCATAATATAAAGCGTTTTGCAATACCACGAAGGTTTTTAAAGAAAATCAATTATCAATCATAAACACCTTTTATTTTGAAATATTAATACACAGTCGATGTGCTAGAGAAAGGAGTTTTAAGCACAATGACCGGTTTTTCAAAGGTATCCGTCAATCCATTTCTTGGACCAAGGTTGATTCAATATTGAATCTCCCCATCGTTTCTATCCAGTTGTCATAAGTTTGATCTATTGGATAGATCTCACATGTTACCTACCAAGAGCTTGTTTGATGTTGGCTCTAGAAGGATTTCCATCTTCATTGTGAGTATTTTACATACATATCACTCAGATGTTCTGGCAATACCACAAGGATAATGCGTAGGACTCTCAATATATATACTTACTTTCCACATTGTGTGAAGCAGTAAGTCTTCATGGATAGTGTCTTAATGAAATTTATTGATGATCTCAAGACTCTAGACTCAGTAGTGCACATTTGGTTCCTATGCCGGAGACTAGGGAGAGGGTCTCCTTCTTCAATATCAACAATCTTTAAAAGAGAGTCGATAGATTATTTGGGTTCCCCGTGAGAGTGAAACAAGCCCTTTTAAGAGGAACTTGAGTAGCTTGGGAAGTTGTAGTGCAGAGCGTCACTGGGTCCATGACGGCTTGTCTTCAATACCGGTGTTACCTTGGTAACAACCAGTAGCATATGAATTGAACCCGGTTTCTGCCCTAAGGTTGAATAAATGGAGGGCTATTTTTTTTCACCCTTTTCTCATTCATTTCTTTTTCATTCTTCAACCCCTTCAGTGCTTACCGAAACTTCATAACTAGAACCTTGTTGGGTTAGTTCCAGTTCTAGCTCTATCTAAGTCCGCACTCTTCCCATTTCTCACTTTTCTCTTTTTATCATCATACCTAAGAACTTCTACACTATCTAGTGGATTGTCCCTGGGTAGATCCCTTCGGCTCTGGCGGGATCATGGGAACGAATACCTAACCTAACCATCCTTATATCTCCATGCATAAAATAAATTTGGTCGGTCTTTTTGGTATTGTTCTTCTTCCATTGAAACCAATTGAAAACCATTTGAAAATCAATCCAGGTACTTGTGATACATGATCAAAGCATTTTGTACCTGAATTGTTTTTTATATTTCAGAAAAAGCTCCCCCTCAACATGTGCATCGAATATTTGAAATCGTTTTGGCACATGGAGGCAAGAGGAAGAATTCACTTCTTGATTAACATTTTCTAAAAATATCTACATCACCTTCCTAATCAAAATTAGTGTTTCAAACACTGTTGAAGATATTTTTGGGAAAGGATGTGGTTTTCAAACAATTGCTCCCCCTCAATATGTGCATCGAGATTCGAAAGTGTTTTGCACATATTAGGGAAAACCTGCACTTAGAGACAAATCAATCATGTTTCTATCCTTTTTGGTTTGATATAGATGCTCCCCCTTAACATGTGCATGGAAAATTTGAAATCGTTTGGCACATGTAGGGAGGAGAGCTTGCTAATCACTTACAAAATCGTTTATCGAGTTATCAGTTTAAATCCAATTTAAATCACAATATTCTCCCCCGATCACAATTTTCAAATCCATTGAGATTTGTGATCTCTATTGATTTAAATTAATTTTGAAAACTTTGGAGGAGAATTGTGACTTGCTTTTGAAAAATATTTTAACTGATAAGAATCAGATTTTGAGACTTTAAACTCCAATGTTCAAGCATGCTTAAGTATCTTATGAAAACATAACATTAGCCAAGATCTGAACCAATTGTATAAGAAATTGCAATTGTTTGACAAATAACCTTTTTGATTTAATTGAAATCATTCTCCCCCTCAATCAATGACATAAGTTGTTGATTGAGAGATAGAGATTTTGACAACTACAATTTCAAATGATTTTCAAAAATTGAGTCCGAGTTATTTTTCAAAATTATTTAGTTTTCATTAGATGACAAATATTTTTCAGAAGAATTTATAGAAGGAAAAATATTTATGAAGGAAACATTTGTCTTTTTGTGACAAACATTTGTTTTTAGAATCAGAGCATGAGATTTGAAAAGTAAGATAAAGCATGGCTCTGTTCTTTCTTTTAAAATCGGGTTACTGCCTGAAATGACAGTAAACCACCATTTTTCTCCATTTTTTTTTATAATAAAACTTTATTAAAGTAGATCGAACTTCATCTAAAGACCCGTGCCATTCTTTGAATGACAACTCAAGTCCGTGGATGTTATCGAAATGGAAAATCATGACAAAGGAAATAATATTTTTGGAGTTTTTCAATATTTTCTAATTTTTATGGGTTTTGAAATTTTATATTTTTTTATTTTCTTTTTGATGGTTTTAAAATTTTGTATTTTGCTTTTTGATAAAATATGTACAAGAAGATAATTTAGTTTAAGAGGATGATGAAATGAGTACCGAGATAAGGATATCGAACAGCACGTTGTAGAAGAAAGAAATCAACATCTCTTAAACTTTAACCACCAAAGCATTCGAGGCTTCTAAGAAAATCGTCTGAACTTGAGCCTTCTTAATGTGAATCTTTGGTAGCTTCCCCCAAAACTAACAATCTTCGAATTAAGACCATTTCCCCCCAGAAGTAGAAATAAAGAAAAGCGGTCTCATTGAATAAAGCTCAACACCTCGAAGAACATGAGAACACCGAAGTAACAAGTTGAAACATTGATCATCTGTGCGGTTATCAAACCTAGAATTAATGATTAAGCCCGATCACATGAACCTGTTGTGCGTCCCCGATGTACACATTACTCTTTGGTTTTGAGCAGTTATCTGTTCGGGAGAACAATATATCAACATATTCATTTCACCAAATGCATTCCGGTTATCTTATATATAACCAATCAGTCCATAAGGTACACATTTCTCTGCCCTGATGGTTGCGATCTCATCGGAATCATCATAACATAGTGTACATAAAGCAATAACCGGAAGCACTACAATAAATCATATAAAAGATGTCGATAAGCATTACAATCTCACTCTCCAAATATACTTCTCATATTTCTTCCCAATGATAGCCGAGCTAACACATACCAAAAGTATCCAGAGACCACTTCCCCCCAAATGGATGGAATAATACATCCTTCCCCCAAAATAGTTGGAATATTACATCCTTCCCCTAAATAGTTGGAATGATACATCCTTCCCCCAATATTGTTGGAATGATACACCTAAGGTTTTTCATCAAGTGTATACGTTGTGTATCCAGATGTATGTCTCCTTCCCCCTTGCTGGTTTTGATACCTCAGAATCAGCAAAACATAATTCACTCACATACTTGAAATAGAGAAGAACACGATAAGCTCAAATGTATCCTATGCGAATTAACTGCAACAGAAACTCTCTCTGACTATCATTATCAACCCATGTGTAGAAAATTTGAAGTGACCACTAAAGAAGAAAACCCGATATACCAAACTAGAAACTGAAGTCGAATTCCCTACATTTGTATCTTAAGCTTGCACTAAATGATGGAAGAACGGTGTCCAGAATCTATGCATCAAGCAAATCTCTAAGTACTCAATACTCGAACAAAGTATGAGACATTAACACCTCTTGAGATTATCCACATCGTCGGTATTTAACCATCCACCCCGACTGTTGGTAACTAGATAAACCAAGGCTTCGACTCAAATTCTTAAGCCCGAGCAAGTTATCAAATAAGAAAAAGCCTTTGTGAAAGTCAACTTCAATCTCAAATAAGTGATAAATGATTAACTCCGAAGTAATCAACTTGTGTAAAATGCCCAACACGTGAATAAACATACAATCGGATGTACATTGACCGATTGAATGAACCGGAACAAATGATTCCTCAACATCAATGCATTCTTCCTAAAGGTATACATATAGAGACTGATCTGGAAGATTCACCAATAATGTTTTCAAGCAGATGAGGTAGTCATTTACCTTAATGTTCATGTGGTTGATTTATAGCGTGCACATTGAGAGGAATAATAATCCGTGAAGATTTGGCAAAGGAATACCAAAGAGCGGATCATTATACCATAGTGCAACTACAATACCAGGATAGTCATTATCAACGCCTTGTGACATAACTAGAGATAAGGTTTCTTGAGAATTCCGAGAAGTACTTCTTAGATGGTGAACCAGTTGAGTCAGTAGGAACCGAAGCATGAGCTTCAGAAACTAGATGATCAACCTTCGTTGGAGGTTGGAAGTACTCATCAAACATATCTTGAAACAATGAATCCCAGTTATTCTTAGTAAGTGAATCATTAGGCGTTGAAGGAGAGTCATATGACCATAATTCAAGCATCCATAACATGTAGTATATGCACTCTTCTCCCCCTCAAAAATTGCATCCGAAGTTGCCATTTTTGATTTGAACAAGTGAATAAGAATATACACTAATGAACGTAGATCCACTTGAGTGTTGAAAGAGCGTGTAAAAACATAAAGCTTGCTGATGAAGAATGTCGATGAGAATGGTCATAAACATGAATATATCTATTCTTTTGAAGATAAAGCACACTGAAGCGTACACCTTTCTTTTCTTTGAGGAACGGGGCCTGAAGTGTTATCTGCAGACGCCATAATGATGAAGTACGAGGCCTAAACTGATGTGAACAGACGTCATTATTTAGAGCCCAGTTATATATTTAGAGCCGCCCGAATCCAAATACCAAGGGACGATTTGTACGACCTGCTTTGGACAACAGACGAAGACAAAGAATTGGAAACATTGGAACCCCACGTGCTAATGGGGTCCTTTTGGTTAGCACAAACAATCTTTGAATCAGCAGAAACCCTAGCTGCAGTGGCATAATGACTAGGAGCTGAACTAGTAGAAGCATCAGACTTAGTCGAAGGACATTTTGTGCTTAATGGGATTATTCTACTAGTTGGCTTCCAAACCTTAACAGGCACTACTCTAAGCATAGTGGATCTAGTTAAGGGGCAAGGTTTGCCATTCGTGAATATTCGACCTGTTGGCTTCCACTGAAATCCTACATTGGTAAATACCTTCCCTGTAGGTTTCCAGGATTGCTTACTCTGTTTCGCTTTCCAAACTTTCTTAACTGAGTTATGATTCTTAGACCTCATAAATAACACACCACATTTATCATGATTACCAGAAAATAGACATTTTTTACATGTTTTGCAGACAACATAAGACTTCGAATTAATTTCAGTAAGCTTAGAGCTAATACTAGAACCAACACGATTCTTTTTGTTCAAGTCAAACTTATTTTCCCTATGGTGTTCTTTCACTTCCTTCTCATGATCACTTTTAGTCAGCGAAATTCTATCCTTCTTTGTATTGCTTATAGGTTTTGACCCGCTAACTTTAGTGTCAATTTTAAAATCTATAGAAGTGATGATGGGAGCCTTAGTTTGTTTTACTGCCATTTGATTTTCTGGTCTTGAAGTGTTGGGTTCTGAGGCTTTCAGAGGCGCATCAAACGTAAAATTCTTGACTTTAGGCATAGAACTTGGTGTAACAATTCTATCTCGCCTATTACCAGATTTAGGACTAGTGACAATTACATATTCTAAGAGTTCCTGAGATCGTTTGGCATCCATGCAGGCATAGGCGATTGCACTATCCTGAGGTTTTTCTATTCTATCATCTTCTAGAAGCTCACGGAGACTCTTTAAACTATCCTTAAGATATGAAAGATATGCTAGATGTGCAAGTTCATTATTCCTAAGTGGAGGGGGAATGCACAACATATCAATAGCATACTTATCACATGCAGATGTCTTAGGATTAGAATATTTGCAATTTGGGATTGGCAATTTTCCTTTAACCACACGCTTCGTATTCTCAATTTCGTTAAGGAAAGAAGTTACCTTTTCAATGTGTTTATCATGATTAACTTTGAATGAATCACATAACTCTTTGTTTTGATTATTAACTTTTGAAATTTCAGCTTTAAAACATTCATTTTCCTTTTGCAATTTATCAATAATGTTTTGAAGTTGGAAATTCTGAGAATCTAAAGGTGGAGGTATTCGGGAGCCAGTCACTTCATTCCTTTCATCTTTCAATTGTGAAATCTGGAATTTCAATCTTTTGATCGTGTTGCAATGAGCTCGAATCTGTTCATCACGTTTGTTGATTTCAAAAACTGCATCAACCTCTGGAGCATCCGAAGATGTCTTGATATTTGAAGTTTTAACATTTTCTTTCAGATGTTGATATTTTAATTGTAAACCAAGATATTCAACTTCTAATTTAGAATAATGTTTGACCAAGTTATCATGATCGTCATTTACGATTTTATCATGTAATTTTGAATTTTTTGTCTTAAGCTCAATGACACGATCCTGGGATACTTTCAATGCAACAGACATTTCATGAAATTGAGAAGCAGTAATAGAATAATTCGTCCGTGTAAAACACATCCTGAGCAACACATCTAGAAATCAAGTTATCATTTAAGATATGCATATTTTTCTTCTCAATTTCTTTACTTTTAAGCACACATTCATTGTCACACCCCCAATTTACCTGTTTTGCAGCGGAATGGAATTCCTGGGGATTGACTGTCATAGCACCACATCACAGTTATATTGAACGACCTAAAATCTGTCACACCCCCAATTTACCTGTTTTGCAGCGGAATGGAATTCCTGGGGATTGACTGTCATAGCACCACATCACAGTTATATTGAACGACCTAAAGTGTCGTTTTTAAAAACACATCGTTGGATAATTCATAAAAACATTCAGAGTACAACATCGGTCCCAAAAGGTTTACTAAGTTTGCGGAAATACATCCGTGTTACAAATCCAAACGATGTTTTGAAATAAAGTACCATAATGTACATAATGTAAGTCGACGCCGCGACTCAAAATGTAGGTCCCTAAACCATGTCATGATGAATGCCTCAGTTACCTGAAAATACATTGCTAAAAACGGTCAACAATAATGTTGGTGAGGAATCATAGGTTTATGTAAATGTTTTATACGACTACACAAGTATAGACCATGCATGACAATCCAGTCACGTAAAAATAATGTTACAATTGCTCTAAGCCCATGACCCCGAAACTAGACTGTTCAATAATGTATGCCCCTGCAGAGTGTTTGCCAGACAACTCCGTAATGTTATCAAATGAAATGCATCCGTTGCCTGGTTGGGATTCACCAACCCGGATGGAGGCGTCACCCTCGATAGATCTATCCACTCATCCTCGCTTCAAAGATTAACGGTTCATGTTCAAGTAATGGGGACTTTCAAATTGGCAAATGCGGTAACTTAAGCAATGTAATTGAATTTAACATACTTGGTATCGTACAAAAAAATGTAGTGCAATGTATTCTCCCCCGTGGGTTTGAAAATAATCGAAAGCATGTAAAAACGGGGCTATGAAAACTCACTTGGTAAACTGGAATAACGGCAAAAGTGAGTACACCGAGGTGTAATGTAATGCGTCAACCGGGACCTATTACGAATGATATGATATGTCATGAGTTGCAATGTAATGTTATGCATGCACTTCGTATGTTATTTATACCATTTACGGGTTTTGAAAATATTACTCGTCGTCGAAAAATACTCGTTTGACGTCTTGACCCTTCAAAAATGACTTTACATGTTTTTACGTCAAAATGTCATCCTACAATGGTTTTATAATGATTTTTGGTGAAATTACCACTTTTCGTCGCAAAACAATGTCGTCGGAAAAATCATGAAATTAACAAAAATGGCTTTGGAAAACTAGTCGTAAAACGGTGTACGTCGATCGTTAGAGAACGAACTCGACGGTTTTGGAAAGTTTGTATCAATATCTAAAAGTTTCAGTTCAGGAGTTTTCGTCCAAAAAGTCTCGATCATAAAGATATTAAGGGTTAAAGATGGTGGTTTTTGCTAATTGTGTGCAGAAAATGAGTTTCGGCCAAGTTTGAACATCCGTAATTAATTTACTATGACTCCGCTTGACAAACAGCTTTTTGTTTTGAAAAATATGGCCGATGAAATTGATTTTACTAGAAGACAATTCGTTCCAAAAAGTTTCACATTATGGTTAAAAACAGCCGCAAACATGGACGTTACAGCTACTAAAATGCTTGTATCGTAAAAATAATATAGATTTTCAGAAAATAATAGTTACGGCAACTTTATAAAAACGTGCATATCTTTGTCGTTTCAAATCCGTTTTCTACGTATAATATGTCCTTAGCTTCGTATCGAAGTAAACTAATATATTTTTGATAAGTCGAAATAATTTGTGAAGCTTAAGGCTCGTTTTTGACTCGAAATATACAAAAACTGCTTGCTGAATTTTCTGAAAATAATACGTTTCGTCGTCAAACTTTAAAAATCCATAACTTCTTCGTTATAAGTCCGTTTTTATCCGTTCAAAAGGCCACGGATTCGTTTTAAAGTGTATTTTCTAAATATCAAGGCCAAAGTTTCGTACCAACAGTAGGTTTTTCCAGAAATTCGAAACAAGGACAGAACTTAAAATATACATATCGAAAATAGTTTTTCTCGGACAAAACCTATTCTAATCCCTTCAAATCAACTCCACAACTAATCTAATCCTACCATACACCTTCTTAGGGTGTCATGGGTTCCTAATCACCATCAAGACAAAAGAATACCATGGGAATATTTATAGGATGACCATAATTATATATATAACTCAAAAATCATAAGAAAAATGGTATAAATCACATAACATGCATATAAGCTCCAAAAATGAAAAGAAACATGTGAAAATGAAGAGGAAACATGAAAATGAAAGAAATATGCTTACTAGTGATAATGAAGAGGTGAAAGTAACAAGGATTAAACTTAAATATCCTTGGTTTTTATTTCAAAACCAAATAAAGGATATAATCTAGGTTGTAAAAACACTTGATCTAAGCAAAAATCTTGATCCCTTGTGAGCTTGAAGAGTGGCCGGTTATGGAGAGCCAAAAGGAAGAGAGAAAAGTTTATTTTTACACTTGGTGTTATGTGAAATGTATGAGAAATTATTTGAGATAGACTTTAAGTATAAGCAAACATTTATTACCAATCACTTGCCATGCCACATTAATGAATACACCCTCTAGGGGCCGGATTTTTGGGGACTTTTGTTCCCCAAATATTTTTTTTTTTTTTTTTTTTTTATACTTGTATATATTTGTGTAAATATTTGATAAAAATGTATAAGTAAATGGTGTAGGAAATGTACAAGTATAGACGATTGGAAAATTTTGGTACAAGTAAGTTTTTAATAAGTCAAAATAGATTGTAATGATATAATAAAAATTGTAAAAATACTTTCCTTGTGAAATTCGGGTGATAAAATAATTATCGTATAATTTTTAAGAAAACGACGTAATAATTAAACTTTAACGATTATTATACCAAATAAATTTGAAACACTAGGAAAACTAAAAATATAGTTTTTATAAACTAAACGTAAGTTTAAAAATACCTCGGGATCATTTTTGAAAGTAATGGATTAAATATTTAAAATAATAACTCACGCGATAAAGATTATTAAACATAAAAATTACGCGTTGAAGGTGAAATGAAATGTCGTGAATGTACTAATGAGATGCACATGATGTCAATGAAATGTAGACTAATCATAGTCCATATGAAATGTACGTGATGTCATGATCATGAATTCGCCGCTAAACCTCCAAGGTTACGCGAATTTGAAACAAGTAAACCAAGTTTGCTAAAAATGTTGAAATAATGAAACATGAATCGTGTCGAGAAATGACCTGAAAGTACGGATTGTCACATTCGCCCATCCAAAAAGGAATTCAGTCCCTGAATTCAATCGTTGTTAGGTCTAACGGTGTCGGCGAAAAGATGAGGATACTTGCGTCGCATCTGGTCTTCCCGTTCCCAAGTAAACTCAGGACCTCGTCGAGAATTCCAACGAACTTTCACAATAGGAATACGACTCTGTTTCAACTGCTTGACCTCGCGGTCCATGATTTCTACAGGTTCTTCCACAAAATTAAGTTTGTCGTCTAGTTGAACTTCGTCCAATGGAATAATGAGCGATTCGTCCGAAAGACACTTCTTCAAGTTTGAAACATGAAACGTGTTGTGCACATGACTGAGTTCTGACGGAAGATCAAGACGATAAGCTACAGGACCAACTCTGCTCAAAATCTTGAATGGTCCAATGTATCTCGGGTTCAATTTCCCACGCTTTCCAAATCGTACCACGCCCTTCCAAGGCGATACTTTCAACATAACTTTGTCACCCACTTGAAATTCCAAATCCTTGCGTCTAACATCCGCATAACTTTTCTGTCGACTCCTGGCAGTTCTAAGTCTATCACGAATTTGAACAATCTTTTCCGTGGTTTCCCGTACCATTTCTGGACCAGTGAGTTGTGCGTCTCCTACCTCGGCCCAACAAACAGGTGATCGGCACTTACGACCATAGAGTGCCTCAAATGGTGCCATCTTGATACTGGTGTGATAACTATTGTTGTACGAGAATTCAATCAATGGCAAATGGTTAGCCCAACCATTTCCAAAATCAATCACACATGCCCTCAGCATGTCTTCTAATGTTTGAATGGTCCTTTCACTTTGACCGTCGGTTTGTGGGTGATATGCTGTGCTCATCTCTAATCTGGTTCCGAATGAATCTTGCAATGAATTCCAGAAGTTTGAAGTGAATCGACTATCTCTGTCGGAAATGATAGAAATTGGTGCTCCGTGCCTCGAGACTATTTCCTTGACATAAAGTCTAGTGAGTTGCTCCATGGAATAAGTCTCTCTAATCGGTATGAAATGAGCTGACTTGGTAAGGCGATCAACAATTACCCAAATAGCGTCGTAACCTCCCGATGTCTTAGGAAGTTTCGTAACAAAGTCCATAGTAATGCGTTCCCATTTCCATTGAGGAATTTCCGGTTGTTGGAGTAAACCTGAAGGCTTCTGGTATTCGACTTTTACCTTAGAGCAGGTAAGGCATTTGCTAACGTACGTGGCAATCTCCGCTTTCATGTTCGGCCACCAATAAAGCTTCTTAAGATCTTGATACATCTTATCCGATCCTGGATGAATAGAATACTTTGACTTATGCGACTCATGCATAATCAATTCCCGTATTCCGCCATACAATGGAACCCACATTCTATCCTTGAAACATAGTACTCCATCTGCTCTCTTCACAAAACCATTTGCGCTTTCGGGCATGCCATAAAGCTTTTCACTTGGTCGATTTTCCTCCTTAAGTGCCGCGACTTGTGCTTCATGGATTTTCGATGGTAAAGGAGAAATAATCGTCATTCCCAATGATCGAACTCTTAATGGTTTAGGCCTCTCTTTCCGACTAAGAGCATCAGCCACAACATTGGCTTTTCCCGGGTGATACTTGATTTCACAATCATAGTCGCTGAGTAACTCCAACCAACGACGTTGCCTCATATTAAGCTCCTTTTGATCAAGAATATATTGCAAACTCTTGTGGTCCGTAAACACTGTGCACTTTGTACCGTAGAGGTAGTGTCTCCAAATCTTGAGCGCAAAAACTACAGCTCCTAACTCGAGATCATGAGTGGTGTAATTCTTCTCATGAGTCTTAAGTTGTCGAGAAGCATACGCAATCACCTTCTCGTTTTGCATTAAAACAGCCCCAAGTCCTTTATGCGAAGCGTCGCAATATACAACAAAGTTCTCAATGCCTTCGGGTAGTGCCAAAATCGGCGCACTGCAAAGCTTTTGCTTCAACAACTGAAAAGCAGTTTCTTGTTTCTTTCCCCACTCGTACTTCTTGTTTTTCTGTGTCAACTTGGTCAAAGGTCTCGCTATCTTTGAAAAACCTTCGATGAACCTTCGGTAATACCCGGCTAGTCCTAGAAATTGTCGAATTTCTGTAGGATTCGTTGGAGTAGCCCAATCTTTCACGGCTTCAATCTTTGCGGGATCAACTTGTAGTCCTTGACTATCAATGATGTGACCAAGAAATTGCACTTTGTGGTTCCAAAAATCACACTTCGAAAACTTGGCATACAACTTCTCATTCTTAAGTAGCCTTAAAATCGTCCTTAAATGCTCTTCGTGCTCTTCTTTGCTCTTGGAGTAGATCAAGATGTCGTCAATGAATACTATAACAAACTTGTCCAAGTACGGCTTACAAACTCTATTCATAAGATCCATGAATACCGCCGGTGCATTAGTCAATCCAAACGGCATCACTTGAAACTCGTAATGACCGTAACGTGTTCTAAACGCTGTTTTCGGAATATCCTCTTCCCGAACTCGAAGCTGATGATAACCCGAACGAAGATCAATCTTGGAATAAATACTAGAACCTTGCAATTGATCGAACAAGTCATCAATTCTGGGGAGTGGGTAACGATTCTTCACCGTTAACTTGTTCAATTCTCGATAATCTATGCACATTCGGAAGGATCCATCCTTCTTCTTCACAAACAAAACCGGTGCTCCCCAAGGCGAGGAACTCGGCCTAATGAATCCTTTGTCTAGAAGCTCTTGCAATTGATTAGACAACTCTTGCATTTCGGATGGCGCTAAACGGTACGGTGCTCGCGTAATCGGTGCAGCTCCGGGAACTAAGTCAATTTGAAACTCTACTTGTCGTGCCGGTGGAAGTCCCGGTAAATCCTCGGGAAATACTTCAGAAAATTCACGGACAATAGGAACATCTTCAAGTCGCTTCTCCTCCGACTTTTTCTCGGTTACATGGGCTAAGAAAGCAAGACAACCTTTCTTAATGTACTTCTCCATTTTGATACTCGATATGATACTAATTCGAGTTCCACTTCGTTCCCCACGAATAATCAAAGTTTCGCCATTATAGGGAAGATGAACAACTTTCTCATCACAAATGATCTTTGCGCGATGTTTAGATAACCAATCCATGCCTATGACGACGTCAAAACTACCAAGCTCTACGGGCATGAGATCTATGTTGAAGGGATGATTAAGAAAATTGAATGTGCAACCGCGAACAATAGTGTTGGTGCTAACTAAATTACCATTAGCTAATTCGACAATGTATGATGTATCTAAGGTGGTTGGTTTAATGTTGAGCAAAGGTGCAAATGCATTGGACACAAAACTTTTATCGGCACCCGAATCAAATAAAACTGAAGCGTAACGATTATTGAGAAGGAACGTACCCGTAATGACATTCGGGTCCTCCCTATCTTCTCCGCCTCCAATGACGTAAACCCTTCCTTGTGCCATACCTCCTTGATTCGGATTTGCTTGATTCTTTCCCTTCTTGCAATCCCTCTTGTAGTGTCCAGGTTCCCCGCAACCAAAACATGTAACCTTTGGTGCCGTGCAATCCCTAGTACGGTGACCAACTTTCTTGCAATTCTCACACGGATCAGGACATCGACCCGGATTGTGGTGACTCAAACACTTATTACACTTCGGCAAAACCCCCGAATATCCTTTTCCTTCTTTTTGACCCGCGGCATAAACCTTAGCAACCTCTTGCCTTTTGGGTGGTTGTTGAGTAGCATTCCTACCCCTGTTGTTGTCCCACTTGCGTTTGTTGTTGTTGTAGTTGCCTCGGTTATTGTTGTTGAAACGGTTGTTGGGGTTGTTGTTGTTGTTTCGGTTGGTGGTGGTGTACTTACCTCGCTTCACCACTTGTGCCATCAACTTCTGAGTAACTCGAATAGCTTCCTCGATTGTTTGTGGATCAAAAGATGTCACATCTCCTTGAATGACCTCGGGAAGTCCTCCAATAAAAGCCTCTAGCAACTTTTCATTATCCGATACCATTGACGGGCATAACGCGGCTAATTCCTGGAATCTCCGAATGTAAGTTTCGATATCATAGCCAATAGTTACTAATTCGTAGAACTCCGTCTCCAACTTTTTGATTTCCGTTCGAGGACAAAACTTCTTAGTCACCAAGCTCTTAAATTCCTCCCACGTAAGCTTAAAGGCATTCTCCATACCAATCGGTTGAGCGTATGAATTCCACCATGACAACGCTCCATCTAGTAAAGTACTCGTAGCATACTTAACTTTACTATCATCCGGACAGTTACAAAGCAAAAACACCGACTCCAACTTTTCAAACCATCTAACCATTGCTGTTGCTCCCTCGGTACCTCGAAACTTAGTGGGTTCACCACTTTTGAAATCTTTGTAAGAACATTTCTTAACCCCAGATCCTCCGGCATTACCAGTTGCAGTAGCAAGCCTAGCGGCTTCAGCAGCAGCCGCGGCCTCAGCAGCAGCAGCGGCCACTGTTTCCCTTTCGACTCTTAGTGCATTAGCAATGCTATCGTTCACTAACTTTTGAATTGCTGCTTGGGTCATTTCAACTGTTGCTTTCTTCGGTGCCATAATTCTTCAAAATCACAAGATGAAACAATCATGAGAACTCGTAAGTAGAAACAACCATCATACAAATATATCCACAACCACAACATGCATAAAGATAAATAGAATCACAACGGAACAATAACGAAATATCACAAATATAATCACAACACACGTGGATAATATACATGAAAATTTCGGCCTACATGGACCGATATCATACATAATAATAACCATTCCTACATAGTAGAGTCAATACTTGATAATTTGTTTGTACAACAACCAAAATACAACAAGTTCTTTAAACTACGTCACACACCTTGTGACTAGGATAATAATGGTCAAAACTATACATAATACAAGTCTACATAAGGCACCTCATGGTGCTCCGCCGGCCCTATCCTGAAGATCGCGAACCTGAGTAACCAAACTATCCACCAAACTCCTCAACTCATCCATCTGACCCTGCAATGTAACAATAGTCTCACGAGCTAGAGATAACTCCTGTGACTGGCTCTGTAACTCATCTCGTGCCATATCGGCTCTGTCAAACAACTCGGGCATCTCCTGCCTCAACTCCGTGATATGCTCTCTATCCTCTATCTGTCTATGCTGAATACTCTGATGAGATAAGTCAATACAAACCCTGCCTAATATTAAACCCTCGACCTCCTCAGCGATGGGCTCAATCCTATCTACCGACAGTTCCTCCAACTGTCGCGTCAAACTATCAATCTGGGTCTGCTGGGCATCAATACGGGCTCCTAATGCTTCGGTAGAAGGCTGTCGTGCAGCAGCTGCCCTAGAACTCTCGCCTAACTCAAATCTAGCGGGTGGTTCGGGCTCAGTGGATGGTGGTGTCGGGATATCGAAACGAGCACGCTTTTTGGGCGGCAAGTCTGTCGTAGGTAAAGGATCTCTAAGAAAATATGATGATGATGGTGATGATGGTGCTGGCAGTGGTGCTGGTAGTGGTGATGGTGCGAGCAACGGGTTATGAGCTGGGCTAACGTGAGGTGTGGGTGCGACTTCACCCTCCTCGAAGGGTTCGGTCTCAGTGTCGGTCATGATCAGTGGGAAGGCTGCAGTAGATCCAATGGAAGATACAATCTCAGTGGAATGTGATGAATCATCATCCATGATGGGGTTAGCTGGAACATCATCCGAGCTAGAGTCCGATGAAATGGTGATAGGGTGAGAATCTGAAGACATGTCTGTGACAACCGATGTGAAATAAATGTAAATAATCTCGACTAACATGTAAGTGAATCCGCATGATAACAATGAACATGTACTATGATGAAATGATGAGATGCTATGATAATGTAGCTATAGTCTAGGGTCAATGATGCAACCTAGTTCTCTATAACTGTAGCTCTGGTACCAATCTGTCACACCCCCAATTTACCTGTTTTGCAGCGGAATGGAATTCCTGGGGATTGACTGTCATAGCACCACATCACAGTTATATTGAACGACCTAAAGTGTCGTTTTTAAAAACACATCGTTGGATAATTCATAAAAACATTCAGAGTACAACATCGGTCCCAAAAGGTTTACTAAGTTTGCGGAAATACATCCGTGTTACAAATCCAAACGATGTTTTGAAATAAAGTACCATAATGTACATAATGTAAGTCGACGCCGCGACTCAAAATGTAGGTCCCTAAACCATGTCATGATGAATGCCTCAGTTACCTGAAAATACATTGCTAAAAACGGTCAACAATAATGTTGGTGAGGAATCATAGGTTTATGTAAATGTTTTATACGACTACACAAGTATAGACCATGCATGACAATCCAGTCACGTAAAAATAATGTTACAATTGCTCTAAGCCCATGACCCCGAAACTAGACTGTTCAATAATGTATGCCCCTGCAGAGTGTTTGCCAGACAACTCCGTAATGTTATCAAATGAAATGCATCCGTTGCCTGGTTGGGATTCACCAACCCGGATGGAGGCGTCACCCTCGATAGATCTATCCACTCATCCTCGCTTCAAAGATTAACGGTTCATGTTCAAGTAATGGGGACTTTCAAATTGGCAAATGCGGTAACTTAAGCAATGTAATTGAATTTAACATACTTGGTATCGTACAAAAAAATGTAGTGCAATGTATTCTCCCCCGTGGGTTTGAAAATAATCGAAAGCATGTAAAAACGGGGCTATGAAAACTCACTTGGTAAACTGGAATAACGGCAAAAGTGAGTACACCGAGGTGTAATGTAATGCGTCAACCGGGACCTATTACGAATGATATGATATGTCATGAGTTGCAATGTAATGTTATGCATGCACTTCGTATGTTATTTATACCATTTACGGGTTTTGAAAATATTACTCGTCGTCGAAAAATACTCGTTTGACGTCTTGACCCTTCAAAAATGACTTTACATGTTTTTACGTCAAAATGTCATCCTACAATGGTTTTATAATGATTTTTGGTGAAATTACCACTTTTCGTCGCAAAACAATGTCGTCGGAAAAATCATGAAATTAACAAAAATGGCTTTGGAAAACTAGTCGTAAAACGGTGTACGTCGATCGTTAGAGAACGAACTCGACGGTTTTGGAAAGTTTGTATCAATATCTAAAAGTTTCAGTTCAGGAGTTTTCGTCCAAAAAGTCTCGATCATAAAGATATTAAGGGTTAAAGATGGTGGTTTTTGCTAATTGTGTGCAGAAAATGAGTTTCGGCCAAGTTTGAACATCCGTAATTAATTTACTATGACTCCGCTTGACAAACAGCTTTTTGTTTTGAAAAATATGGCCGATGAAATTGATTTTACTAGAAGACAATTCGTTCCAAAAAGTTTCACATTATGGTTAAAAACAGCCGCAAACATGGACGTTACAGCTACTAAAATGCTTGTATCGTAAAAATAATATAGATTTTCAGAAAATAATAGTTACGGCAACTTTATAAAAACGTGCATATCTTTGTCGTTTCAAATCCGTTTTCTACGTATAATATGTCCTTAGCTTCGTATCGAAGTAAACTAATATATTTTTGATAAGTCGAAATAATTTGTGAAGCTTAAGGCTCGTTTTTGACTCGAAATATACAAAAACTGCTTGCTGAATTTTCTGAAAATAATACGTTTCGTCGTCAAACTTTAAAAATCCATAACTTCTTCGTTATAAGTCCGTTTTTATCCGTTCAAAAGGCCACGGATTCGTTTTAAAGTGTATTTTCTAAATATCAAGGCCAAAGTTTCGTACCAACAGTAGGTTTTTCCAGAAATTCGAAACAAGGACAGAACTTAAAATATACATATCGAAAATAGTTTTTCTCGGACAAAACCTATTCTAATCCCTTCAAATCAACTCCACAACTAATCTAATCCTACCATACACCTTCTTAGGGTGTCATGGGTTCCTAATCACCATCAAGACAAAAGAATACCATGGGAATATTTATAGGATGACCATAATTATATATATAACTCAAAAATCATAAGAAAAATGGTATAAATCACATAACATGCATATAAGCTCCAAAAATGAAAAGAAACATGTGAAAATGAAGAGGAAACATGAAAATGAAAGAAATATGCTTACTAGTGATAATGAAGAGGTGAAAGTAACAAGGATTAAACTTAAATATCCTTGGTTTTTATTGCAAAACCAAATAAAGGATATAATCTAGGTTGTAAAAACACTTGATCTAAGCAAAAATCTTGATCCCTTGTGAGCTTGAAGAGTGGCCGGTTATGGAGAGCCAAAAGGAAGAGAGAAAAGTTTATTTTTACACTTGGTGTTATGTGAAATGTATGAGAAATTATTTGAGATAGACTTTAAGTATAAGCAAACATTTATTACCAATCACTTGCCATGCCACATTAATGAATACACCCTCTAGGGGCCGGATTTTTGGGGACTTTTGTTCCCCAAATATTTTTTTTTTTTTTTTTTTTTTTATACTTGTATATATTTGTGTAAATATTTGATAAAAATGTATAAGTAAATGGTGTAGGAAATGTACAAGTATAGACGATTGGAAAATTTTGGTACAAGTAAGTTTTTAATAAGTCAAAATAGATTGTAATGATATAATAAAAATTGTAAAAATACTTTCCTTGTGAAATTCGGGTGATAAAATAATTATCGTATAATTTTTAAGAAAACGACGTAATAATTAAACTTTAACGATTATTATACCCAAATAAATTTGAAACACTAGGAAAACTAAAAATATAGTTTTTATAAACTAAACGTAAGTTTAAAAATACCTCGGGATCATTTTTGAAAGTAATGGATTAAATATTTAAAATAATAACTCACGCGATAAAGATTATTAAACATAAAAATTACGCGTTGAAGGTGAAAATGAAATGTCGTGAATGTACTAATGAGATGCACATGATGTCAATGAAATGTAGACTAATCATAGTCCATATGAAATGTACGTGATGTCATGATCATGAATTCGCCGCTAAACCTCCAAGGTTACGCGAATTTGAAACAAGTAAACCAAGTTTGCTAAAAATGTTGAAATAATGAAACATGAATCGTGTCGAGAAATGACCTGAAAGTACGGATTGTCACATTCATACTCTTTGACCTCGATTATCATTTCATCAAATTCCTTTTCCATTTCCTTAATCTCTGTATCTAAGCCCTTTTGAAGACTCTCAAATTGATTTTTTAGTTGTTTAAAGAAACGCATGACTTCAGTTAAATACTACCTCCGTCCCAAAATGATTGTCCTCATTTGACTTTTTAAAGTCTTAATTTCTAAACTTTGATTCTTGATATTTTTATATGTGTTATATAATACTTGATGAAAATTACACCAATGAAAAACCATTATATAGCCAATCCATTCATAAATTTTGCATCAATTATTATATAACACAAACAAAAATATATAAGATCAAAGTTAATAAATTAAGACTTTAAAAAGTCAAATGAGGACAATTAATTTGGGATGGAGGGAGTAGCATTCTTTAGTTTGCTCAAAACCCCTTTCCCCTTCAGTTATCCCTGTAGGTGTGATTCTCTTCTTACATGTTTTCTCGAAATCAACGAATAGTTGGTATACAACATATAGGCTAATTAAGGTCTTGCTTTTAGTGGGAAGAGTTCTAGGCACTAAATGCATTGGTGTATTTGGAGGATAAACAGTAGCAGGGGCACTTTCCTAAGGGGAGGGTTCTTTTCAACAAGTTCTTCAGCTTTTTGCTTATCCGTGTCTTTCTTCCAAAAAACTTGTTCTGGGGTTAATTGTGTTTGAGGTCTAAACTTGTTTAATGCAATCCAATTTTCCTTAGTGTAATCATGGGGTTTAGACGTTATGTTATACTTTATACACCAAGGATCATTTAATTTCTTATCTGATTTCACTCTCTTGATTTGTTCCAATTCTCTATCCTCCTCAGTGCACTCAACACATGTAGGCATTTGACTAGGCTTAAGAATCTCGTTACCATCATAGATTACTTTATGAGTAGCATGCTTATCGCTTAAGACTCTATGCTTAGTGATCATGTGAGCAGTCTGAATGGTGTTACCTTGTACATACAACTTGTTTTCAAGTTTGTTTTTCAAAGTTTTTAGATTAGAAAAATCATTTAAAAGTTTTGATTCCTTAGCATTGAATTCCTGCTTAAGCACTTTTACATTTTCTTGAAGTTCTTGTTTTTGCTTAGCAGTTTTATTAATTTTTTCTTGTAAAGAATTTAACTCTTGTTTTAATATTTCTTCCCTAAAATTACTTTTTCTGATAAGTGTACGCATTTGGGTATCCATCTCCTGCTCACGTGAGGTCAGCTCAAATTTAGCACGTTGTTCATAGATGGCAACTTGATCCTTATATCTGTTAAGCTCAGTGGTAAGGGAATCATCAGGGATAAATGCATAATACTCATGCAGCTCATAATCATCATTTTGAGTAGAAGATGCACAGCTATGTACAAGAGAAACTTCCATGCAACTTACCTCTGCATTAATGTGCACAGGTTGTGGCCGGTGCATCTCTAACTTGGGTACATCCGAAGCTTCCATAGAGCGTTCTTTTGCATTAGCTTGAACAGGTTGTGACTGATGCACCTCTCCCTCTTGTGAACATGAGCACCAAGAATCCATTTTAGCATTATCCGACTCAGACACGATAGTCTGTTGTACATTGTTGGGTATCTTCTGTTCATCGATCACGTCGTATAAACTGAGTATCTTAGATACAACTGAATCTGAATCGTTAGGCATGATGTTGACGTGCACGGTATTTTACAAATCTATGATTTAAACCGAGAAATAGAATCTTTCGCGGGATTTTACAAAATCAAGAAGAAACCGTTAAGCAATGACCAATAGAACGTAATGAGATGACTGATGGATTGACACAATGATAGATAATTGTGTGTTATGAGTTATGATTGTTTGTAGGATTAGCTGAGATTTGTTTAGTTGAGACTTGGATTGGTTGTAGCACGATTTTGCGGAGAAATTTAGGTCTAAAAACTTAAAAACCTCAATAAATTCTGTTCGAAGTGGATTTAGGCCTCGAAGGTTGACCTAAGTTCATTCGGCGTTCCATTCTCCTCGTTCTCACGGTCGTTTTGATGGGTAGAACGCTGAAAATGGAGTTACGGTTCAAAAGTTATGGACGTTTGAAGTTTTGTCGGGAAAAGTCAACAAAACGCACTGATGAAATGGTCAAACCGCACTTTTAGTCAAATCGCACCCTAGACAAGTCTCAATAGACAAGTCGCACTTTCTAACAAAACACACCTTCAGTCAAATCGCTTCTTTAGACAAAATGTAGTCCAGACAAATCGCTTGATCAGACAAATCGCTCCCTAATTACCAAATCGCTTAAACCAACAAACCGCTTAAATGACAAGTCGCTTAACCAAGACAAATCGCTTAAACTAACAACTCGCTTAAATAAACAAGTCGCTTAAGCTGACAAATCGCTTCTCCGCATAAATCGCACAAGGACAACCACTAGCCTGACAAATCGCTTAAACAAGCGATTCTCAACTGACACAAATCGCTTCCAACAGGGGACACATCGCTCGTTTGAAACACTTTTCCGAGAGACAAGTCGCTACCTTTAACATAAACAAAACGCCACTTTTTAATCCAAAAGCAATCCAACCACAGTGATTCAAGCCTTCCAAAACACAACCTAAACACTTATAATGATTCTAAACACAAAAGTACAATCAAAATCCAAACTTTAACACTAGAAATGATCCAAATGATGCAAACTACTCTAAACTCATTCAAACCCAAAAACCTTATAAAAACCACTAGAAATCCAAGAACATGAAAGATGAATGATCAAACCATGGCTCTTGATACCATTTGTAATATATTGGTTTTCATAAACACACAATTAAGCACAAGTATGGGGCGTATGAAGTGAGTTCTAGAGAGAGAAAGTAAAGAGTTTGGGGAATTTAGTGAGACAAAGAAAAATGATTATTGAAGCTCCAACCCTCTACCTTGGGAGGTAGAGGGTATTTATAGTTTCTTACAAGACTCGCCTCCTACGGGCTGTGGATCAGGCATACAGTGGGTAAAGACCCGTCTGTCCTCCACGGTGTTACTTATCTAACTACTTATTAACATAACATGACTACGTCTACGAGCTTTCTAATGAATACATTAACTTGAGGTGACCGACACTTTAACTAATGGATTTTCTAAATCCTAACAGATAAAAATTGTAATCCTAGGAATCAAGGAATAGAAATAACAATGTAGTGAAGATTATACTTACACAAGATGATGGATCGATATACTCTGACCAAACTAACTATGTAGCTTGTAAGGGCTTAGCAACCTCGGATAAATCCTAAGTTACTAACAATGAAACACTGAATTTACTCTATTAAGTATGCGGAAACTACTTCAATAAAGCTAAGAAGAATAACTTTAACTTCAACGATTTTATTAATACTTTGAACCTGCTTGATACACAGATTCACTAACAACCCTAACAACTCTAATATCGAACTTGAAAAAACTCTAATATTCTCTAATATTGCGTATGCATTCGTATCTCTAAAAGTCGTATCTCTAATGCCAATCTAGGGGTCCTTTTATAGGCATAAGGAATACCCTAGTCGGTTTACAATTCTTGTACGACAAGTAATACTAAACTAAACTAAGAATATTCTAGAATAACAAAGCTTTCCATAAACGATATAGCAGTTCTTTAGCTTTGCAGTACTTTGATGTTGAGCAGTACTTTGACTTATACTTAACAGTACTTTGACTTTCTTCAGCACTTTGACTTTCTTCAGTACTTTGTCTTTTTATATCCCAACAATCCTCCCCTAACTTGAATTCTACTTGTTTGATTTCAAGTTCCTTTGTATCTGTATCTTTAACACCTTTTGTCTTCAAGGAAAGATTGTATCTTTATCTTCAGATTTATTTTGTATTCTCTATGCTTGTATTATCATCATCAAAGTAGTCTTTATAAGCAATCCTTTTCAGCAACTATCAGCAATCTTCATCTTTTCAGCTACTCAGCAACATATGGCAAATTATACATCAGAGCATAATTGATTGATGATCCAGTGAGGAAATCAATTATGTCATGAAACGCGACATTGGCCGGTGTTTTATCTAAGTTGGCCACCATATTATGCTACTAACTGTGTTTCGATTCGCCATTGAATGTTGTTATAAGAGAAAATGTTTTGATGAATAGTGAATGTGAATAAGAGAGAAATAAGGAAAAGATTGATAAGTATAAAGATGAGAGGGAAAATCAGAGGGTAGTTATTTATAGGTAAGATTTAAAAAATCACAGCCCAATTAATACAGTTACCGTTATTTGAATTTTACCCTATCTTTTGACCGTTGGAACAGTACGTTGACAAGACTAGCAGTACTTTCACAGCAGTACTTTCAGATAAACAATAAGCAGTACTTTTCCATTCTCTTTTTCACAATGACAAAAACATCAAAAAGGCATTGTATTGCCTCCCCTCAAACAATGCATATGATTATCTAACTAACTAAGAAGTCCTCCCCTTAATTGTAGATTAATAGTTAATCATACCAATACTCACCACCAGATGATTAAATCTTGAAACATCAAATCCTTTTGTGAGTAGATCAGCTACATTGTCATCTGTGTGGACCTTGACAACAATAATGAGCCTATGCTCATAACAATCTTGGATAAAGTGATGCCTAATCTGAATATGCTTGGTCTTGGAATGGTAAACAGGATTCTTCACAATGCAGAGTGTACTCTCATTATCAATGTTGATAGGAGTATTCTTAAAATTGAATCCATAATCCAAGAGTTGATTCTGCATCCAGAATACTTGTCCACAACAGCTTGCAGCAGCAACATATTCTGCTTCAGTGGATGATTTTGCTGCAATGGTTTGTTTCTTACATTGCCATGAAACTAATCTTCTTCCAAGATATTGGCATCCTCCAGTGGTTGATCTTCTATCATAATTATCACCTGCATAGTCAATATCTGTAAAAAGTTTCCAAGTGAAAAGGTGAATCCTTTGGATACCACAACCCTAACTTAGGTTGTTGTTTCAAATAACTAAAAATCCTCTTGACTGCATTCATATAAGAGACCTTGGGTGAGACTTGATATCTTGCACATAAACAGACAGCAAACATGATATTAGGTCTAGATGCAGTTAAATACATAAGACAGCCAATCATTGATCTGTAAAGCTTGACTTCCACAGCTTGTCCATCTTATTCCTTTCCTAATGAGTTGATAGCTTTAATGGGTGTGGTGACAGGCTTCATAGCATCAAAGTTAAACTTCTTAAGAATGTCAGTGACATACTTGTCTTGACTAATGAAAATTCCAACCTTTGATTGTTTAACTTGAAGCCCCAAAAAGAAAGTTAACTCACCCATGGAACTCATTTGAAATTCTTGTTGCATGAGCTTCTCAAATTCTTTCACCATAGACTGTTTTGTAGCTCCAAAAATAATATCCCGACATAGACTTGAACAAGCATGATATCCTTCTTGTCTCTCTTGATAAACAAAGTTTTATCAATTGCTCCTCTCCTGTAACCATGTTGCAATAAGAAAGTGGAGAGTCTTTCATACCAGGCTCTAGGTGCTTGATGAAGGCCATACAGAGCCTTAACAACTTTGTAGACTTTGTTTGGATGTGCAGGATCCTCAAAACCAGGAGGTTGTTTGACATAGACCTCCTCTGTAATCTTGCCATAAAGAAAGGCACTCTTGACATCCATTTGATAAACAGGAAAGCCCATAAATGATGCAAAAGCAAGGAATATTCTAATGGCTTCAATCCTTGCTACAGGAGCAAACACTTCATCATAGTCCACTCCTTCTTCTTGTCTATATCCTTGAGCAACTAATCTTGCTTTGTTCTTGATGACATTCCCTCTTTCATCTCTCTTAACTCTAAAAACCCATCTTGTACCAATGACTTTCTTTCCATCTTGTAGATCACATAGTACCCAAACTTCTTGAAGTTTGAATTGAAGAATTTCTTCTTGCATGGCTTCAACCCAACTCTCTTTAGTTAATGCTTGAGCTACATTCGTGGGTTCTTCTTGAGAGATAAAACAAGTGAATAAACACGTTTGTTGATCCTTATGATTCATCCTATTATTTTTATACACAAAGCTGAGTAAAGCATTATGTGGCTTAGAGAAGCCTTTAGCCTTGGTTCTTATGAGCACTCCAGAAGTAGAAGGTCCAATGATTTGACCAGCAGGATGATCTTTATGAACTCTTAATGTAGGAGTCTGTGGAACTTCAAGATCATCATCCAAATTTGTGAAATCAGCTCCTTCATTAGAATTTGAGAAAATACCTTCATCATCTAATTCATCATCAGTGTCTTCTAAACCAGGCATGTTAGGATCATACAAATCATCAGAAGTATTGTCAATTGGTGCAGCAGTACTTTGATCCAAAGTACTGTGATCCAAAGTGCTGTGAGGGTAATCTGTAGACTTACCCTTTTTCTTTCCTTCTTCATAAGCTCTTCTTTGTTCATCCTCATAAGATTGTGCTATTGTTTCTTGAAAAAGCATCCTATTAAGCTCATCTTGAATAGCTTTATCCTCAGCAGACAAAGTGGATTTTGGTTCATCAGTACTTTTCTCCTTCTCAACAGTTATAGGTTCTTCATCAGGAACAACATCAGGTCTAATAGTGACTCCATGAACAATGTACTGTAAATCTTCTTCTTTGTGATCAACTTGATTTTCTTCTCTAACAGGAACATAATTCATAGAAGGAGTCAAAACATCAAGATCAAACATCCAATCAGGACCTTTACCCTTTTGATTATCTTGATCTTCTAAAAATTCAACAAGAAGACAATCTTGAACCTTTTTGGTGACTTTGTTGTACACTCTAAATCCTTTACTATTGGTACAATATCCCAATAAGTATCCTTCATCTGACTTGCCATCAAATTTTCCCAAAGCATCAATAGTATTGAGAATAGTCAGAGGACATCCAAAAGGTTTCATAAAATGTATGTTAGCTTTGTTTCCCATAAGAAACTCATAAGGTGTCTTCATCTGAGGTTTAGTGACTGATACTCTATTCAACACATAACAAGCAGTACTTACAGCTTTAGCCCAAAATTGAATAGGTAATAGAGAATCTGCAAGCATTGTTCTGGCTGCTTCTATCAATGTTCTGTTCTTTCTCTCTGCAACACCATTCTGCTGTGGAGTTCTAGCAATGCTAAACTCCCTCTTGATTCCTTTCTTGGCACAAAATTCATCCATAAACTTTTTCTTGAATTCAGTCCCATTGTCACATCTAATACCTCTTACTTTGAGTCTCAATTGGTTTTCAAAGGCTATTATAAGATCATGAATAACATCAAAGGTTTCATCTTTAAATCCCAAGAAAAAGACCCAACTAAATCTACTGCAATCATCTGTTACAACCAGGCAGTACTTCTTCTTGTTTAGACTTGCAACAGAAACAGGTCCAAACAGATCCATGTGCAGCAACTCTAAAGGTTCTCTAATAATTCTTTCCTCAGTCTTCTTGCATGAAGCTTTGTGTTGTTTACCCTTCTTGCACGCCAAACATGAGTGATCATTCTTGTATGTTTTGGAAGGTAAACCTCTAACTAAATTTCCTTTAACCAACTTGTTGATATTCTTGAAATTCACATGGCCTAATCTTCTATGCCATTGATGTGCTTCTTCAAGTGTTGCCTTTACTACTAAACAAGTTGCTCTTTCAGAAGAGTTAAGACTCTTCATATCCAGACTGTACACATCATTGGTTCTTGGTACTCTCAGTATTACCAAGTTATCATCAACAAGCTTGAACTCAGGGGAAAGAATAAGACATTCTGTGTCAGTGAATAACACAGGGTGCTTCTTGTCACAGATCTGAGAGACTGACAAAAGATTGAACTTGAGCTCCTTCACATAACGAACATTCTCAAAGTCTATGCTTCCTGCCTTGATGGTTCCTTTGCCAGTAATTCTTCCTCCACTAGGATCATTCCCAAATGCAACTCTTCCTCCAAAGTAAGATCTAAAATCTGACAGAATCTCTTTGTCTCCTGTCATGCTTCCAGAGCAACCACTATCAGCAATTAAATGATCTTTAAGCTCCTCTTCTGGGTTGCCCTGCACAAAGATAAAAGAGTTAGTTAATTTTAGGAACCCAAGCCATTACTGACTTGTGTTCCCCTTGTGGAGTTACATACTTAAATTCTTTAAGTATGTAATTTCCACTATCTTTGAAAACATGATCAGTTATCTTTGGTTGTTCCAAAACTTGTGTTGGTTTTTTAACAAAAATCTCTTTTTCATCAAAATTCTCTTTATTATTTTCAACAAAAAACTCTGTTTCACTCTTACTTGCTGAAAGTACTGTTTGTTCCCCATCAGTACTTTCTTTCTTAACCCAGTTGGTTTTAACTTTTTGTGTAGATTTCTTTTATCCAGATACTCTTTTTGAGGTGTAACGCCTTCTAGATTGATAGTAGTTGGATCTCCTAGGGCTTACATTCCAAAAAGTGCTAGCAGTACCTTGATTGGGTGAAAATCTAGCAGTACTTTGAGAAGGTACTGCTTGAGAAACTTTTGGCTTATCAGTACCTTGAAAAGTGTTTGAGGGTACTGGTGATTTTGAAAAAGGTCTTCTCTGGTGAGGGTACCTATAGTCTTTTGAGAAGTTGATGTGGTTAACCCTATGTGAATGATTCCAAACTGGTTTATTCTCCCTTGGTTTTTGATTGGTAGATCTGGTCTTTGGGAATTTGCTTAGATATTTTGTGTGAAAGTCACAGTCCTTAATCAAATGATCAGGACTATAACAAACAAAACAAAATTTTTGACCCATACTCCCCAAATTTCTTCTTTTAGTTCTATGACCAAACCTAACCTGACTTTTTGGTGAATTATGAAAATTATTTTGACCAAAATTATCCCAAAAAGGTTTAGCAGTATTTTGAAAAGTTTTTCTTGAAGGTACTGTTGAACGTCTAGCAGTACTTTGAGAAGAAGGTACTGCTTGACTCTTAGCATTATTATCCTTAGGTTTCTCAACTGTTTCTTTTGGGGATTCAGAACTAGATGGACGTGAATTAGATTGACTAGTAAGCTTTTTCCTAAACTCTAAGTTGTCTACTCCAAAACAAGAAACATTTGTCCTAAGTGGTTGAAAACTACCAGTGGATGAGGGACTGCATGATAACCCTTGTCATTCTTAAATTCAGGAGGTGTTTGACTAATTGATTCCTCATTACTAGATGTGTTCTCTTCTGAGCTAATGAGTTCATCATAACTAGTTGTTATCTCCTCTGAATCAAGTTGTTCCTTATCACTAGGTCGGATCTCTTCTGTGCTACTAAAGTCCATACCAAAACCTAGGCCAGTTTTAATGTGTGCTCTTTTCTGTTTTTCAACAAAACTAACATGTGAAAGGCCAGATTCTCCCCAAGCAGCAAATTTTTCTAACAATTCATCCCTTTCTTTAGTCATCTTTTCAAGTTCAGAAACCTTAAATCCTAACTTCCATTCACTTAATTTTAATTGATAATCTTGTTGCTCATATTTTTCTGCCCAAGCCATTTCATTATTTTCATGAGTTATAATTTTGGCTTCCATTGACTCTAAAGTTATTTGATAACCAGCTACCTCAGACCTAGCCCTTCTACAATTATCTCTTTCAGTTACATAATCGTTAAGCACTTTTTGATAAAAATCATGACACTTAGAGCATACCTCAGAGATAGGGGTGAACTTGGTGAAGTAGCTACCATAGCGAGCAGAACAGGTTCTTCTTCACTTTCCATGCTCCAATCAAAGCTTCCAAGACCATCTCTTGATTCTAAAGCAGCAAATCCTGGTTCCTCATCAAAAGCTGTGCTCCAATCAAACTCTTCCACTGCGACCATAGAGTAGGTTACTGGTTCATCATCAAATTCAGCACTCCAGTCAACCTCTGATAGATTTTCTTGAGCAACCAAAGCTTTTGGTTTTGGTTCAGTAATAGGAATTTCTCTTATTTCAAGCTTGGGTTTCTCAATCATCCTATTTTCCTGATATTTAGCAAACTTGCATTCTCTTGCAAAGTGTCCAGTTCTTTAACAATTAAAGCATTCAATCTTCGACTTGTCAAACGTTATACCCTGTTTGGGTTTGAAGTCAATGCCTCTTCCTGTTTTCTTCTTGATCCTAGCAGTGATCATAGCAACTTGCCACCTTATATCAATTTCTTCAAGAGCATCCTCTTCAATTTGTGACAAATCTTCTTCATAAGTAACAGGTAAAGTGGCTTGCTGAGCAAAGAATGATCATACAACTTCATCAGAATGGATGGTGTTTGGTGGTGATGAAGTGGGGGTAGTCATGGTTGTGTAGATATGCTGTTTATCACCAACATTACTTTGAGCAGGATAAGCAGTACTTTTAGTGGAAGTACTGCTTCTATTTTCAGAAGACACAAAAGCAATTTTGTGGGATTTTGAACTTTTTTGGCCATTCATCTCATGCTCATACACCTTTAAGTGGTTGTAAAGATCATCAAAGTCCATAGTGTCCAAACCATGTTGTCCTCTGATCATAGTAGCAATCACATGTCATACGGATGGCAAACTTCTTAAGAACTTCAGGTTTGCATATTCAACAGATACCTCTGCTTTGTATAACTCTAGCATACTAAGGAGATTTTGGAATCTGTCATAGGCAGCATCAAGACCTCTTTCACCAACAGTGAATGTTTCAAACTGTTGCTTCAACAGATTTCTTTGCATCTTCTTGGAAGCATCATTACCTCCAAATCTTGTCTTGAGTGCAGCCCATAGTTGTTTTGCATCCTTAGCATCATGGAACTTGAGTAGGTGACCATCAGGAATAGCAGATAACAGTATGTTAAGAGCCTTTTCTTGATTTCTTACTATAACTGCTGGCAAGATAGACTTAGGTGGTTTAGGTTGTCCATGAACTTCTACAGGATCTTCAATAACTTCATTACCATTGACCATTACATTCCACAGTGCATGGTCTGTAATAGCAATGTACTGCCTCATCTTCATGCTCCAGAGATCATATTCTCCCTTCTTGATGACAGGAATTCTGAGTGAGGTAATGGATGGGGGTGGTGCAGCTTCAGTCGACATCTTTAGGGTTTGTTGTTAAATAGGTTTTAAGGGTTTCTTCTTAATCAGAGTTTCCACACAAGCTCTGATACCACTTGTTGGATCGATATACTCTGACCAAACTAACTATGTAGCTTGTAAGGGCTTAGCAACCTCGGATAAATCCTAAGTTACTAACAATGAAACACTGAATTTACTCTATTAAGTATGCGGAAACTACTTCAATAAAGCTAAGAAGAATAACTTTAACTTCAACAATTTTATTAATACTTTGAACCTGCTTGATACACAGATTCACTAACAACCCTAACAACTCTAATATCGAACTTGATAAACTCTAATATTCTCTAATATTGCGTATGCATTCGTATCTCTAAAAGTCGTATCTCTAATGCCAATCTAGGGGTCCTTTTATAGGCATAAGGAATACCCTAGTCGGTTTACAATTCTTGTACGACAAGTAATACTAAACTAAACTAAGAATATTCTAGAATAACAAAGCTTTCCATAAACGATATAGCAGTTCTTTAGCTTTGCAGTACTTTGATGTTGAGCAGTACTTTGACTTATACTTAGCAGTACTTTGACTTTCTTTAGCACTTTGACTTTCTTCAGTACTTTGTCTTTTTATATCCCAACACAAGAGATTGTTTTGCTTGAAGGAAATGATCAATTTGCTCCTGTGAACAGTAACTAGGTTTTTGTTCATGAGTCTTTGAGAGAGGAAAGTGATAGTGGAACTTCCACAGTGATCATTTCTAACTTATGTTGTCTTCTGTTGCACGGATCTCACGGATCCCTTGCATGAGGTATCCGGCTAGTTCAAACGCAAGGATCCGGCATAACAGCAAAAATTCAGCTTAAGTATTCCTTGATAGTTTTTGTTTGGGAGTTCTACATTGCCTAGGATCGATGTTTAAGCTCTATAACTTGTGGTTTGGGGTTTTGACGGTTTATACTAATCCTATTTAACGAGGTTCCCTTTGTTGAGTGAATCATAACTCTTTGGGAAGTTTTTCAAACATTATGATAAAATCCAATTTTATCATAATGTAAGAAATTTCACATGGATACTCATTGACATAGATGAAATGTGAATAGTCCTTTTGTGAGGAGTAATGATCAAGGCTCTCGAATAGCCGAGATATCATTATTACTAGTTTGTAGTATTGTCCATATAAATCAACGAAGAATACTATTCTTGATGATGAGTTCAATATAGATAACTACTTTAGTAATTATTAAGAGAGTGTAAATATACTACTAAAACTTAATCAAGAAAAATAATGACATAACAAAAAATATTTGTAATTTAATAAAGATCATACATTTGCTAAATATTCTTTTTAAGGAAAGAAGTATTTAGAGAATTTCTTCATGATATTCTTAGTATGCCCAAATCCAAGTATAGAGAATTCTTAACAAGGAAAATATTAGAGCTTTCTATCATTGTCCAACATTATACAATATGATGATTTTTAAACATGTCCTTTTAGAGAAAAAAAATCCTTCTTTGTAGTTTTCAAACATACACGGATCGTATCAAGTTTTTAAAGTACAACATACTTTAAGAAACTTGGTAACGAAGCTCTGATACCAATTGTGGAAAACTAGAAGGGGGGTTGAATAGTTTTGCCAATTAAAACTTCGTTTTAAACTATTTAGATCAACTTATGTCAATCTATTTGAATGTATATGTTGGACGTTGATAGATAGATATATAAACGTGTAATGAAAGATAAAGAGTAAGAAGCACATAACCACGACACGAGTATTTATAGTGGTTCGGCTACAAGGACACCTTCCTTGCCCTACTCCACTCCCCGAGTCACCTACTTGAGAGTTCGTAAACACTACACGACACCAACTCCTTATGGTGGAGAAGCCTTCACAACGTCGCCTACTCTTTTTCCAATACTAGGCTAACCATCGGGTTCTTCATCAAGGTAGAACCACACCTATCACAACGTCGCCTACCCTTTATCCGGTACTAGGCTAGATACCGAGTTCCATTGCAATGGAGGAACTACTACCCAACACTACACAACACCTATCCCAAAGGAGACCCACTCCTTATTACAACATCATCAAGGATATCAATATCCTTGGATACAACCTATCTCTATTTGTATATCGATGCACCTCATCGATTATACGCCATTGGCATCTTTCACTAATGCTACTTGACTTGACTTCTAGGCATTCTTCATTAATGCCTTTGACACGGATGTTTGGAACCTTTCACTAATGCCTTCATCTTGACTACATTGGCATTCTTCACTAATGCCTTTGACACGAACGTTAAGCACCTTTCACTAATGCTTTCGTCTTGACTCTTTCGGCATCCTTCACTAATGCTTTCGTCTTGACTCTTTCGGCATCCTTCACTAATGCCTTTGACACAACACCTCTATGGAGGAAGAAAGAACTATCAACAAGAGAACTTCAGTAGTCTTGATGATGACCAAGTATGGCAACTCATGGACTTGAGCTTGCTCGACTTCAAGAGATGGTGATCTCGCCTTTAAGAGGAACCTAGAGAATCACACAAAAACAAAAGACAAACTACATAGAGAGATCATTAGGATCTAAGGTTAGAAGGTTACAATACTTGGAGAAAGTATGTGTGGGAGTGGCAACCCAAAATGAACAAATGGCTCACTATTTATAGAGGATTTTTAGCTAATGTTCCACGGATCCTACGGATCCCTCACTTGAGGGATCCGCCCAGTGTAATCCTGGGGATCCGTGGGACGCTCCTCTTTGCCCATGGGTTTTGGGTCATGGGTCATGGGTCCTAGACTTTGGACCATGGGTATCCAAATAGATACAATGTATCTACAAGATGCAATGCATCTAGTCCATAGGTCATGGGTTAAAACCATGGGTCATGGATAATATCCATATATGACTTATGCATGATGTCATGCAATGGGTTATGGGTCATGGACTTTGGGTTATACCCAACTACATTCAATATACTTAGTCAATGGGTCAATTACTTAAATTTCTACTCATTTATATTGCTCATTATAATACATACTAGTTATGTATATATTTACCCAATATGTAAACACTAGTTGTTGTACATATGTAATACTAAATCATAAAACCACTTTTACTTGTTTAGTGTTTTATGTGAAAACGTATGTGTGTTAGTAAACTATTGGCTCAAACCAATTACGTATTTTATTTGTTTCGTTAAAATGATTTTACGTTGGTTATCGACAAAACATTAGAAGATCGTAAAATATAAATAAACGTTTTTACGGCTTATTTTTATTAACAACTTTCAAAATAGCGCACGTTTGGTCCCTAGGCTTTCCATGCAATTTATTATATGTTTAAATCAACCCTTTAACTTTAGAAAAGTTATGGTTTTAACCCAAAATTCATACAATTTGCAAATTAGGTCTGAATTACCTTTTAAACATATGAAAACTTTATAAAACGTTTACAAGCTTATTTCTAGCTTATTTTTTCATCTCATTAGCTTATTTTACGCTTATTGGACCGGATATTGGGCTTGTTGGGCTTGGTTTGGGCTAAATGGGCTTGGGTATTGGGCTTTAGGCCAGTTTGATTTGCGTTGATTTATTAAAATGAACGAGAGGTCTAGAGGTTTTTAAAAGGTTTTACAAACGTTTTCATTAGGTTCTAAGTCGTGTATGATCTAGTGAAACCTTAAAATATGAGTGAGTGTGTCGAAGGGTGGTTATACATGTAACGATTTTTGGACTTATGGTGCATTCAATATTTAAACGTGTGACATATATATATTAGAATGATATAGGTAAAAGAAATTGACAAGGTTTTGAGAGGACTTACTACACTCGAGTAGAGTGGAGATGAAACGAGATGGTCGAGTAGAAACGAGCCCTTGTTCTCCTTATAATGTCCCATTATTCGACACTAACCCCAAATATTTTTATTGCTTCCTTTACTCCTAGTGCTAGTACCCAAAATCTCTTGTGTTTCCCTTAGTTTTCCTTCGACAGAAATAGGTGTGGTTTCTTGTGTGTTTGATTGTGAGAATTTTTCTAAGTGTGTGTGACTCAAATGGCTTGAGGAAAGGTTTTCTTATAGTAATACAAGTGATGGCTTAGGGATTACTATATGTTGATCTTCCAAGTTCCAAGCAAGTGTAAGAGTTTGTTTGTTTTTGTATGTGGCATGCGTGGGTTGGTAGCATGAAATGAGGCACTCCCTTGGCTAGTCGAATCAAGGGTGACACAATACATATTGGATTACAAAGTCTTAAGTGGTCAAAGGGGTCTAGGTGGGTTTTAGGTTAATTAAATATTAGTTAGGGTGGCTTATGGTGTGGTTTTTTTCTCCTCTTCTTATTCAACATGTGCTCGAATGGAAATGTTTTGTGGTATACGACCGGTTACAAAATGAAGAAACATATGTGACATAATTATTTTGTGTGTTGGCTCGAACGGTTACAAGAAGTCACAAAGAATGTTACACATTTTAATTTTTGTGTAATATGGGCTTTAGGTGTAATTGTTTCGACGAGGCCCAAACGAATAAGGGCGTTGGGCTTGGACTTTCAGCGTGGGTCGGATCCAACGGAGGCCCAAGAGAATTATAGGGGTGAGTTGGGCTCGAATTAAATGCAAGGCCCAAAGATAATATATATACGAGTTAGGCTCGACGGGTATACGAGGCCCAATTAGGTGTTGGGTGGTGAGTTGGGTCCAATTTGAGGCCCAATAAAGATTCTGGCCCAATTCGAAATTTTTATATTTTTATTTTTATTTATTACGTATTTATATAAAATTTTACATATATATTATGTATTTTAAGAATATCAGGATCGTGGGGAATTTCATTCTGATCACAACGGTATTTTTATGAACGCTCAAGTTGCGTTGATCATGCACATGCCAAATGATATGCAAATTAGAAAATTTCATGATGATGTAAATCGTGCTTTATTTCTGATTAAAGTCTTAAGTACAATAAAATTTTCCGGGAGCTTACATATCGTCTCAATTTTCTCGGTTGTTTCTAGTATTACTTCCGTACTAGCTAACTCTCTTTTCCCTACTTCTTCCTAACATACCGGAGTTCTACATTTTCTACCATAAAGCATCTCGTAAGGTGGCATTTCAATGCTAGCATGATAACTATTATTATAGGCAAATTCAACTAAAGGTAGATGATCATCCCAATTTCCCCCAAAGTCAATCACACAAGCTCTTAACATATCTTCTAATGTTTGAATTGTTCTTTCACTTTGCCCATCGGTTTGCGGGTGAAAGGCCGTACTCATATGCAATATTATACCTAGTTCTTCTTGGAAACTTTGCCAAAATGTCGAATTAAATCTCCCATCTCTATCAGAAATTATAGAAATGGGTACCCCATGGCGTGCAACTATTTCTTTAACATATATCTTTGCTAACTTGTGAACGGGCATATTTTCTCTAATTGGAATGAAATGGGCGCTCTTCGTCAAACGGTCTACTATTACCCAAATCGCGTCGTGCTTTTTGGTCGTTCGTGGTAACTTAGTAACGAAGTCCATCGTAATCTTTTCCCATTTCCAAACCGGTAATTCCAACGGTTGTACTTTACCATACGGTTTTTGGTGTTCGGCTTTAACCTTCAAACAAGTTAGACATTTTTCAACATATTTCGCACAATCTCTTTTTATACCCGGCCACCAATTATCTCTTCTCAAGTCATGATACATCTTGTTAGCCCCCGGGTGAATAGAATATTTTGACTTATGTGCTTCATCTAAGAGTAACATCTTAACATCACTACGTAAAGGTATATAGATTATTTCATACCGCGTTTTAAGTTTGCGACTATCTTCTTCAAAAAGAGGGACATGGAAAGTGATACGCTCTCCTTCCCAATTTTCTTCTTTCAAAGCTTCCTTTTGGGCTAACTTAACCTTGTCGAAAAATTCGGTTGTAATAATCATTTGCAAGGAATGGTTTTTAGTAACTTCACCTTGATCCTTACGACTTAATGCATCGGCTACGACATTTGCTTTTCCTGGATGGTATCAAATCTCAAAATTGTAGTCCTTTAATAAGTCCAGCCATCTTCGTTGCCTCATATTCGGATCCTTTTTATTTAGGAAATACTGAAGGCTCCGATGATCGGTGTAAATCACGAATTCCACACCGTAGAGATAATGCCTCCATATTTTTAATGCAAAAACCACCGCTGCGAATTCCAAATTGTGAGTCGGGTAGTCTTTTTCATGCTTCTTCAACTGTCTTGAAGCGTAGGCAATTACCTTGCCTCTTTGCATAAGAACACAACCAAGACCGGAATACGATGCATCACTGTATACAACCATATCTTTTGTTCCTTCCGGCAAGACTAAAACTGGTGCCTCACATGGCTTTCTTCGTAAGGTGGAAAAAGCATCATCTTGCTCCTTCCCCCACTTGAAAGGAATATTCTTCTTGGTAAGCCTAGTTAGTGAAGATGAAATCTTAGAAAAGTCTTGTATAAATCTCTGGTGATATCCTGCCAAACCTAGGAAGCTTCGTATTTCTCCTACATTTCTTGGAGCTTGCCAATTCATCACTGCTTCTATCTTTGATGGGTCAACCTTAATGTCCTCCGGATTAACAATATGACCAAGAAATTGAATCTTTTGTAACCAAAATTCACATTTCGAAAATTTCGTATACAATCTTTCTTTTCTCAAGGTTTCATGAATCTCTCGTAAATGAATCGCATGCTCTTCCTTATTCTTTGAGTAAATGAGAATATCATCAATAAATACAATACATACTTATCCAACATCGACCTACACACTCGATTCATTAGATCCATAAAAACTGCAGGTGCATTCGTAAGTCCAAAAGGCATAACCGTAAACTCATAATGTCCGTATCGGGTTCTAAAAGCCGTCTTAGGAATGTCTTCTTCTCTAACCATCAACTGATGATAACCCGAACGTAGATCGATCTTGGAAAACCATTTAGCGCCTTGAAGTTGATCAAAAAGATCATCGATTCTCGGCAATGGGTACACATTCTTTACAGTTACCTTATTCAATTCACGATAGTCGATGCACATTCGCATACTACCGTCCTTCTTTTTAACAAACAAGATTGGTGCTCCCCATGGTGAACTATTTGGGCGGATAAAACCTTTGTCTAACAATTCTTGAAGTTGGGTCATCAATTATTTCATTTCGGAAGGGGCCAAACGGTAAGGAGTCTTTGCTATAGGTTTAGCGCCAGGAATGAGGTCAATGCGAAACTCGACTTGTCTCTCGGGTGGAACACCCGGTAATTCTTCCGGAAAAACATCCCAGAATTCATTAACAATTGGAACATTATCAATACTCGCCTTTTTAACACTCGTATCTATCACATGAGCCAAAAATGCACAACAACCCCGTGACAAGTATCTCCTAGCCTTTATTATTGAGCATAACTTAAATTCTCCCTTCCTCTTGTCTCCATAAATAACTATTTCACGACCGTTAGGATTAACAACTCGTACCATCTTTTGATTACATAAAATAGCGGCATTGTAATTACTAAGCCAATCCATGCCTATAATAAAATCAAATTCTTCAAGCACAATGGGGATTAAGTCGATCTTAAAAATACTATTATATATTTCCATCTTTATATCACGAAACACATTAACTACGACTACTACTTTACTATCAGCTATTTTGACTTCAAGGGGTTTGGAGAGTTTAGATAGTGGAGAGGTTAATTTCTTGCTAAACCCTAAAGACACAAAGGATACACTAGCTCCCGAGTCATAGATGACTCGAGCGGGAATGTAATTAAAAAGAAGTATACTTGTAATGACATCGGGTCTTGACTACGCTTCCTCCTCTCCCATTTGGTAAACTCGCACCTTAGGTTTTGGAATTTCAACTTTCTCTTCCTTGACCGTCTTCACAATCTTGGCTTCATTTGTTTTTCGACTTGGACATTCATTCAATTTATGTCCAACTTGATTACACCTATAACATATGACCATTGGCTTCGGACATTCTTTACTCATGTGGCTTAAAGAACCGCACTTGTAACATCTTGGCATGTTAAGTCTACATTCACCATAATGAAGCTTATGACACTTTTTGCATTGTGTCTTGCCTTTATTCCGCCGGTCTTCTTGCCTAGATCAAACCTTGCCTTTTTACTCTCTCTATCCCCAAACACTTGCTTTATCTTAACATCCTTATCTTCCTTACTCTTTTTTCTTATCAAGTCCACTTCTCTTACACGAGCACGGCTTAGAAGATCTTCCAAGGTACTACACTTAAATGGTGAGGGTACTTCACGGATTTCGTCCTTAAGCATTCTTTGGAACCTATCTACTTTGAGCTTTTCGTTATTGTGGTACTCGGAGCAATAAGGTACCATGTCATTAAATCTCTTCCACAACTCATTCACCGTCTCGTTAGTTTGTACAAGGGTTTGAAATTCTTCACGGATCTTGTCAATCTCTTCCGCCGGTGCATACTCCGAAGTAAATAATTCCTTAAAACTCTTTCCACGAACACAACTCTGACCAGGTCTCCCCTTTCTCACACACTTTCCCTTCCCACCAAGTTCTAGCGCTATCACGAAGGAAATTGATAGTGTAGACAACCTTCTTTGTCTCATCACACCCGCTCGTGCGAAAAGCACCTTCAACGGCGATAAGCCACCTATTACAAGCTATAGGATCAAGGGTCCCCGTAAACTTAGGCACGTCACATGCCGTGAAGTCACGGTAAGATGATTTATCATTTCTAGAAATCCTACCATAACCCTCTTCTCTTTTGAGTTCCATGAACTCTCTTTGCATTGCTTCTTAGATATTAAGAGTGGTCTCTTTAACAAAATACGACATAGATCTCTCTAGTGCCTTACCTATCCTTTTCATCATCAAAACATCTAAACCCTTTACTTGCTCTTCCGTGAATCCTTCTAAAGTAGGGCCTTCCGAACTAGAGGAAGAAGAACTCTCCAGAATTATATCATTTTTGGTTGGACCACTTGCCGAAGATTCGGCACGCTTAGAGGTAGTAGCCTTTACGGCTTCCTTTTGGTGGGGTGTGTCCATTTCTTCTTTACTGAAATTTAAACACGCATTCGATTAAGCATAATCACCTATAAGTTACACAATAGTCACGTCACTCTTATATATATCACCCTAACATGCCACTCGTGCAAAGCCTTAATGACTTTAAGCGACACATATGTGCCATTTTCTTATAACCATAGTGGCCAAGCGTAGTTATAAAAACATGTAACATATGTGCTCTTAAAACTATCAAAGAAGTGCACACGTAGCATAACCATTACTAACACACTTCACAAGGCCTAAGTCTAGGAAATTTCTAAGATAAAGATCCTAAATCTCTTAGACCAAGGCTTTGATACCAAGTTGTTACGCCCCCAAAACCAAAAATTTAAAACTTTTTGAAATGACATAAATTAAATTGACTTGTAAAAAGGTACTCAATATATCATCCTGACGGGCAGACGCCGTCACCCACATTATGTGACGCCGTCCGCCCTTAATGGAATGTCAGATAAAAAAAACAACATTTAGGCCTGACGGTTCATAACACTTTTAACCCGACGGCGTTAGCTCTATATGCGACGCCGACACTCTTTAATTGGGAAGCCATCTGAAACAGCAAATAACCTGACGGCGCAGAACACTTTTAACCAGACGGGGTCACTCATTTGGTGACGCCGTCTGGTGCCCAGACCTGCACAAATAGTGCAGATTTCCTGCACTTTAACCCAAAGTTTAAAACTCAACCATTTAAAACAACACCAAGAAGTTCTAATTGACCCAACATAAAATACCAAGACTATTACCATATAACCCTTGATACATATCATTCAAAATGCATCAAATGGCATTGCGCCAAACATCATTTTATCAATAATTTGACCCATAACTACAAGGGTTTGACACTAATAGTTAAAAAACATTTAGACATCACTAAGGACATATATACAACCAAAATAAGGAAAGGACCATATGACCCGAATGTATACCAAAACGGAATTTGACTCTTCGGGGCTTCCAACTTCAACACCTTGATCCAAAAGACTAACACAACTAGAAGCTCAAGTATAGTCCATCCTATACTTGATTCTTACCCTTATCCTCCTTGCTAGAACCTACAAAACATCATCAACTATAACGTAAGCGAATGCTTAGTAAGTAAATGGGTTATGTACAAGTAAAACTTTAACAACATAAAAGGATTCATGGAGCATCTATAACATGAGAACATACCTTTAATTTCATAGTTATACTACTTAACAAAGTAAAAGCTATGGATCCAAGCTACTATTACAAGCTCCAACAACTATAACAACAATCAATAAATTCATAATTTAACACAATACAACAATAACCCACTATACTTACCTCAATTTGCTCAATAGGTTTTCTACCAAGTAAAATCACCACTCCCTTAAGCTTCCTAAACAATAATTAATCTTAATTAGAGACTATAACTAGTAATTTCAATGAATTAGACATCTTCTATTACAACTTTAAACTTCTACAATTCAAAAACCTTATCTTAAAGATTGGGGAAGATGCTTACTTGGTTAGAGATATGAAATTAAGGGTCTCATAATCTTGATAATCACCACTAATAGTCCAAATTAGGCTCAATTGAAGGTTCTTGATATCCTCTTCTTCTTCCTCCCAAAACCCTTTCTTCACCTCTAGGTTTCTTCAAATTTCTGGATATCTCTTGTAAAATATCATTTTCTTCTTTTATTTAATTCACTTAGTCCTAATGGCAACATTAGTCCCCCTATTTCAAGATTCTTATACATTGACCACAAAAGTTCCTAATTTACTTACTTAGATGAATCTTTAAATAATTTTAAACACCAAAATAACATAAAGGACCAATACTAACATTTAATAATACCTTGTCGGAATACGGGTGTAACACTTTATAGTTTAATAAGTTTCGAAATAAATCGTTAGATCTTATCGAATTCGTCAACTCGATAAACTCAACCATTTATTTATGTCACTTATTATCCTAAAAACTAGTCACGTCCTAACGAGTCATAAGGATAATTCACCCATTAATAACGCTATCCTACGCACATAACGGGCACTTATTAGATTCGTCAACCTAATAAGTCCGCTATCCACGTGGATTAACGCTATTAATGTTAGGTTATCAGTAACACATGCATAACACATAATGGGTATTAAATACTCATAAATGGCACATTTCGGAAACGTGCCCTCGAAACATTTAATAACTCATTAATTACAAAACATTTTCATTTTTAGACGTTAATCCCCTTTTTAAATATCGAATAACAAGGCGAGTCTTGTTATCGAATATTTAATATAATAACCATTTATTATCTATATTTTCTAGTTTTATTAACTTGTTTATATATATATATTTCGTCAAGTTTCAATATAAGTTTCGAGTCATTATCCGTTTCGAGTTCACAATTCTGAGTCATGACTCTCGGCTTTTACACGTCATATTGTCCAATAAATACTAAAGTCCATGTTACGGCGTTGTCGGGGTCAATTGAGACTAAAAATTCACGATAACACCGACGTTGCGCAAAGTTGACATTATTAAGTCCAAAATAAACAACTCCACAAACTCCAATCAACCTCCAAACAATCTCATATCAATCCCGCCATCCAAATAAAGTACCAAACATACCCGTAACCAATGTCGCGACCCTAATGGTCTTGACACGGTCCCGGTTAAGACCACGTGAACCAAACGAGCTCTAGAAGCTATTTGGCTCCCCGCGTCTCATCCAAACTCCAACAACAACACCCAATATGTTACCACAACGACTCGACCCAGACCCACGGGTCCTTGAGGGTCTCGTTCCACACCCAACGCCACCCAACATGAACCCTAGTGGTTCATGTGGCTCGTTCCAAGCTTCTAATACCATCCAAACACACCCTAATGGCTCTTTCAATTCCCAAACACCATCAAACATCATAACCCATCAACTAGCTGATGTGCGTACAACGCGTTCGGGGTCAAAGGAACTTCCTTTTCGTCGAGCAAGTTTTTCAACACCCTAGGCAGTGAACCTAATCGTTGTAGTGTAGTATTGGGTAAGCCTCGGGTATTGATATCGTTCTCTAGGGGAATAGGAATGCTAGTGAGAAGTGTACTACGCTAAGGTTGAGGTTGAGGAAAATTATTTTTTATCTTTTTTATACTTTTTAGAAAGCTAAGGGTAAAATCTCGGGGTTTGGATTTGGGGGTTGGTACTTCTACCGATTACTTCTACTATCTAATTATCTAAACTATGGGTAGTCTTATGTCTATTGATGTGTGCTCGTATGATGATTAAAAATGTGTCTACCTAGATACTATTACTCCCTAGTTATCTTTTATTGGTGATTGAATTGTCACGTCCTTATTCTTAATGCGTTGTGTTTTCTAAGGTAGTAGGGTATGCCTTTTTCCCTAACTCTCTGAGATTACCTTAAGGTTATTGCCTACGAAATCTCTAGGTCAATCATAAACTAACTCTAAGGTTATCTTTGGATGTTTAGCCTACGAATCCGCTAAGTGATTTATAAACTAAGGTTTACAAAGATTACTCAAGCATTTAAACATAACAATAGCCTAGTACACTCCTAAGCCATTTACAATTAAGATAAGAGACAACCAATCAATAATTAATAACTAGGTTTCATAGATCTAAGCAAACACACAAGAAATTTAGCCGGACATGTTAAACATGCAAGCATACACACATTCAATCGAAGACATAATGAAATCAATGAAGTAAAACACTTATCTTGATGTAAAATAGGGTATGAGAACCCTAAGATACTGTCCAAACCGGATTACAACCGTTTTAGGTTTTTACTCCACAAGTCTACCTCCTAAAATTCTGAAAATTCGATTTCTATATATAATTTTACATTCGCGAAGGCGTCGCCTTATAGGTGGGACGCCGTCAGATCGCCGTCATTAGAGTTTCGTCTTGGCCAAGTAATAGTTGGGACGGCGTCACGTTGTAGCTGTGACGCCGTCGGGCTTCAGTAGTGACGTCGTCTGATTCTGGATCTAGGCCGTCTGAGCTGAAAAGTCTTCGTGACGCCCTTCCTCTTCAAAGCCTGACGCCGTTAGGTGTATTTTAGCAAAAAGTCTACTGAGCCGTCACAAATTTAATTACGTATAAAGGGACGGCGTCGCCCTTTGATTGGGACGCCGTCAGCTTCAATTCAAGCAGCTTGAGTGTATTCGATCTTGGCTTAGCCATTTTCTTCATATATTCACTACTTTTCGTCCAAATATGCATCATTCCAGCATTTTGCTTCCAAGAGACCTAAAAAGTGAAAAGGAACGAAATTAAGCAGTAACGGATATAAAAATGGGCGATTAAAGGCTTAAATGACCCCTTAAAAGTGTACGTTTTAAATCCTTATCACTAGCTACATTCAAGACCTCATAAAGATGATAAAAATGCAAAAACACATGAACACGACACAACACACGATACCAACACACTTGTTTACATGTTTTATTAGTTTTAAACTCGTTTTAGGTCCGTTTTCATCACAACCCAACCAAGGGACCCACGTACACGAGACATAATGTCTCGTACGTGTCCCCAAATGACTCGAATGAGTTGTTACATGACTCTATTTACCTTTATCAAACCCGATCTACAAAAACCACGCAAAACCAAGTACATACACTAGGTTTTTACACGTTTTGAGGGACCAAACAAAGGTTTAGGGGCGCGTGCCCTATATGGATGTAAAGAGGGGGAAGAGATCTACAAGATGGTGGTAGGGGTGAGGGGTGACGCTCGGCGGTGGCGCTGAAAAGTGGCCGGAAGTGGGCGGCAGCCGGTTTAGGGTTAGGGTTAGGGTTTTAGAGAGAGAGAAGAGAGAGTGTGTGTGTGTGTGTTTTAGTGTTTTTAGAGAGAGAAAGAAAGTGTGTGTGTGTGTGTGTAGGGAGGGTGGTATATATAGGGAGAGCTAGGGACTAAAAAATAAATGAAAATGGAGGGGGGTGGCCGGCTAAGGGAAAAAGGAGGGGCCAAACCCGCAATTTTTTGTAAACTTTCCCATTTTACCTCTCCCGAGCTCCTATTTTACCCTACGAGTGTCCAACGACTTTTATTTATCATTCTATTGTTTTATTTATGTTTTCCACGAATTTTGATTATTTATGCGTCACGTTTTGTTTACGGTTTAAAAGTTACGTTCTCTCGTAATAGGATTTTATTGTGCCGAATCAAGTAGTGCCTAACGTAACGGGCTATAACTCATACCATAACTCATACGATAATAAAATAAATCATAACAACAATAAACGATATCAAAACAAGTCATGGTCAACCGGAATAACTCCTAAAGGCAACTACTCGGTCTAACTTAGCGTAATGCGGTTACCTAAAAGGGCTCCCTAATTGCCGGTTGTCACATTGCTAGAGATTCTGTTTATAGGTAACGGCGTAACTTACCCATGGGGATAATATCTTGTTGACGGGATATATCCGAAATTGGTGACACTCGTTAAGACGATCCAGAACCATCTGATTATGACTACAAGCAAATAAGGTATAAGAAAATGCATTAATCGGCAAAGAAATATGTGGAACGGGCGTTTGGTGTTCTGAAGAAGAAATGGGCTATAATAGCCAATCCCGCACGAGCTATGAAAAAAGAAATTATAAGGTATGATTTATACATGCATCATATTATACTAGCAAAGTACCCGCGCGATGCGGCGGCGGGTACCTTTTAACTATATTTTGTGAGAACAAATATTATTTGGTTACACGTTTTTTCTAACAATAATCATAACTTTAAGCAATAACGATGATATATAATTTCTTAACATTTTCTGGTAAGATAAGCTCTAAATATGTTATACAATAAATTTGTTTTTTAATGTTATTTAACATTTTTTCAATAAGTTTGATGTGAAAAAGTTAGGATTGAGTTTTATTTGATCAAAGTGTTTAGATTTCAAAAAAAAAATATCCAAAAAGCTTATACAAATAATACCAACACAAGAAAATAATGATCCAAATAAACTAACCACATATTAAAGAAAGACTTGTACAACAAAAGTGTATCAACTTATTACGTTTTAAAATAAATTTAAAAAAAAAACCGAAATTATGAATTTTAGGCACAGTAAGACGGTTGATATTTTTTTTTTCAACTTTCTTTTAACTTTATACCACACTTTTCTTTTTTTTTCTTTTTGGCAAAAGTGAAATATATTGATGAAAAGATCAAAAGATCTCATAGAGATGATACATTGAGAAAACTAAAAATTACAAACCATTTGAAACTACTAAATCTTGAATGAAATTTTATACCACTTTAATATCACAAGTTTGGTCCAAATTAATACTCGATTACTAAACTAAATTTGTTAGTACCAGGCCCAAAGTTCATCAAATTAAAATTTCGTTGATTACCACTAATTGGCCCATATTGATCTAACCTAGAGATATAAGGAGCAATCTCTAATTTGTCTGACAATGCACAACCCTAAAGCACTCTTACTAAACACACAGCCACCCATCTTCTTTTCTCTTTAGTACATATCACAGCTACAAACTTCTCCATTTCTTCTTTTTCTCAAATCAAATGAAGCAACACCACCATTAACCAACCTTGTTCTTTCATCTTTAATCATTATACACACGAACCAAGGTACTAAACATTAATTTTCGAATCATCAATCTCACAAAATATTTATTTTCTTCTCTTGTTGAACAACAAACATACGAAAAACAAATCGGCTTCAAAATCCCATAGGGGGTTTCGTTTTTTTTTTTTTTTTTTTTTTTTTTCCCCTCTTTAAACCGAAAGAAAGTAAGATTGAAACACTTCTTTTTTGATCTTTCTTTTAAGTTTCGAATATTAGAAGAGAAGCTATGCTTCACATAGATCAATGATGGGTTATGTTCATATACAAAAATCTTTGAAGATTTGTACTAAAATGAACAAAGCTGAGATATTGATTTGGAGAGTGATAGTTATTAAATGTTTCGATTATAGTTGTTTGGAGATGGGTTAGAAACACAGATTGAGGTTTGCTGATATGTTTTTGTTGAAATCATGTTTAAATCTTTATATTATAAAGATTTTTGATAAAAGACCGACCACAAATATGAGATCTTATATTCTTGATCATTTTAATTTCGAATCTGAGTTGATGACGAAGGGATTGTGAGTTATGATAGTGAAGTTTTTTTTGTTGGATGTTGGTTGTTCACAGTGGACTTTCGGTTTCATAACAGGGGTCGAAACGAAATCACCAAATGATGTCTGAATTTAGAGAAAGAGTGAGCAGAGAGGATTTATGATCCTACGCTTGTGTGTTTTTTTTTTTTTTTTTTTTTGGTTTTTTTTTTAAATGTGTGTTGTTTGTGTTAATCGGGTCTTATATATGCAGGATCGGGAGTAGGTTTGATGTCTAAATTTATGTTTGGAGGGAGTAACGATGGGCTGTTACAAGTCCTTATTTAATTTGTGGTAATTGGGTGTAAATGTTTGTTACAAGTATGGATGTTACAGGTCCTCATGTGTATGTATTGTGTAACAACAATTTTGGACGTGTAACTGTAAGGGGAGCTATTAATATAGCTTTTATAGCTCTGTTATTGCTTTTATTACATGGCTTGTTATTTCTTTTCACTAAATGGATTGTTATTTCTTTATTAAGAAATGTTTTTGGTCTTACAAGTTTTAAGACTACTTTATTTAGCAAGTCCCAAACCTTTTATAATGTAGTATAGATAATATGATTCGAAAAGACAAAGGAAAGGCGATATCTCCTGAGGCACATCAATTGGACGACCTCTTACGATCCAATGAATAAGTGCTACAAATTATGAGGTAAATCAAATCGTTACAAGCGCATCAAAACTTTCGTGCCGGTTTGGTCGAACACCTGTCTCGTAATGTTTAATTTCAGTTTTAGATGTAATATTTTAATATTCAAAGTCTATGTAATGTTTTTAATTTATGAATATATTTACGTTTACGTTCACATTTACGTTTTTAGTTTATGAATAAAAGGTATTTAAATAAATAAAAAAATTGGTATAAAGGTGAGGTGGTGTGACAACTATGGGTGAAAGGTGAGAGGGAGGGAGATAAGAGAGAAAGCTGAGGTGACACTAAAATGGAAGATGATGAAAGGTGACCACTACTTCTGGTCTTAGCTAAAATATCATTTTTAATTATTTTCATAACGAGTAACTAACCTGTTTTCAAACTTAATCATTCCACCTAAACATTGCCATTTAATATCTTTAAAATGTATTTACGTTTTTCATATTTAATCACTGAACAAAAAAGTTGAACACATTCTAAAAACCTTTTTTTCAGTGATTAAATGTGGAAAACGTAACAAAGATGAATACATTTTGAAGTGATTAACCTTTAATTTTATTAATGTTCATGATACTAGGGTTGTAAACGAAATGGGCGAACAGGGAAGGATCGTATTCAGGTTCGTTCGTTTAAGAATAGCTATAAAAATAAACAAATAAACAAAAGAAGTAAAAAAGAATTATAAAGGTGAATAATAATTAACTAATGATGGTTAAAAAAAATTCAATTATTAATATAATGATAACTAAAAAGTAAAATATTAAAAGCAAGTCAATGATTAGTATAATAATATTGGGTGTATTTAGACCATCCCATAAAGATATATCGTTTTGAAAAGGTCAAATTATTGTTGTCTTTGTTTTAAGGAATTTAATTTATACAAAGTCAACTTCAATGTGTACACAAAAATGATGTTTTATTACTGCCGGTTTACCCTTGTACAGTAAAAAACGAAGAAAAATTTGTGAAGCATGTAAAAAATGTATGACAAGTGAGGATATCTGTAGGTAAGAGATATATATATCTTGTTGAGAAAAGTGGCTAGTGATAATGGCGAAATCATCATAAGGTAAAAATTGTCGAGTCGTAATTGAGAAGAAAAGTTGATTTATTAGTAATGTTGGACAATGGTTGCAAGCACGATAGTAGCAGCTCTAACAACCGTTGTAACTCACAATCTACATCTCAAAATCAGATATTTAAACCTATGTGTATTTCTTACTCATTATTCAATTCATGTCATAGCGTGATGATAAAATCATAGCAGGGTAATAGTAGTTGTATCGTGATCTCGAGAAAGAAAAAGTCGATGTACATAAGTGATGTACAATGGTTGCAAGCAGGGGCAGGGCTAAGAGGGGCTAGCCGGTGCTTGGACGCCCCGAATGGTCCAACTTCCTTAGTAATTGTTTAGCCCAAATCTTGTATTCAATGTAAATTTTCATATTAGTCTCCTGTATATTAGCGCAGAAAGTAAACGGAGATGAAAAAGTATACAACTTCCTATCACAAACCCTGTTGTATTCTATCACCTATTATTATGCATCGACCTCATTAGTTTTACAAAGGCATATTATTTTCATTGCCTTGCTTTACTACCAAATAAGTAAAGAAGACAATGCTTTGAAAACTGGACTGAACTGGCTGGTTTTGCTTTTGGATAACAAGAAGGCGAGCTTCTCTGCTTTGATAAAATCAAAAGCCCAGTCAGCCGGCTAGTTCATCTGGTGAACCGGATAACCGGTTCGATGGTTCTTTCATTTCAACTGGAAAAAAACGAATACCGAAAAAAAAGGTGTTGTTTATTATTTAAAAAAGTTGTTATAGTTTGTTTTCCTTCAACTTTATAACACGACACTACTTTTGTAACATAACTATATTTTTTAAAAAGTTCGGCCCCCTTTAACATAAAATTCTAAATTCGCCTCCGGTTGCAATCACGATAGGAGGTTTTCTAACATTGACGAGTGTTGTATGACTTGTATCCCACATTTCAAAAATCAGATATTTAAACCTAAAACAGTTTCTTACTCGTTATTCAATTCATGTCATATTATTTTAGTACATTCACCTCAGGCTTTTTAATCAAGGACAAACAAGTCTATGAAGCTAAAAGTTTAGGATATGTAGATTGATAAGTAAATGGATATTACCCAATGCAGGGGAATCATTGGTACATACATTTGGAAATTGGAAGACATGTTAGGACATATGAAACCAGGGTCCAGCCACAACACAACTGACTGACATGACTTAACCCAGACCTCTTCTCATTTGATCTGACTTGACTCTTTCACTCTATTCACTTCACGCCACTTTTAACATTTACTCTCACCTACAATGTCTATACGGTAAGAGGCGTATGTAAAAAATTTGTTTACACAAAGATTTTTAGAGTATGGAGTAAGATTTTTAGCATCATATGTCACTTGGATACTTGTTTTGTTAACTCAAGACATAGTGACAAGAGTATGCTTTCATGAAATTCGAATTTAAAGAGTAAATGCATTTTCATTGGGTTACAGTCGTGACATGACTCACATGAGTACATGACACATTTAGCTGGTTGTGTCATCATAGTTTGCACATGCATATGCATATTGGCAAAATATTCTAGTGTAGTAGTGTGGTAAATAAGTAATAAAAGTCGTTATAGTCATACGGCTTATGAAAAAGTTGTAATGCACAACTAACTTTATTGATTTGGACTCGGTACTTTGCACACTAAAATTAACCTCGATAAGCGAGGCATTGATTTGGACTCGGTACTTTTCTTAGTTTGTGCCAATGAGGTTGAATCCGAGGATCATATTTCCGTCTATTGTTCCATTGCGAAGAATACTTGGAAGGTTGCTCTTAATTGGCGAAAAATCCGTAATCACAACTTCTCAAACCTAGGAAGTGATTAACATGGCCCGAATATTATGATATATCACACTAAGGCTTGTCGCAGTGGAGCTATAAACATCGGTTGGGGCAACAAAAATACCCATGGTCGACCGATGTCAAGATCGGTTGTCACCAATGTGGAGGTTGGGTTGGAACATCGGTTGTGCAAGGCAAATTGGCACATCGAGCGGTTTTCCAACCGATGTGTAGTTATTGTTTGTGAATACATTTTCTAAAAAATGACCGTTTGGTCAATTAAACTAAAAAAAAAAAAAAAAAAAAAAAAAAAAATTCAAACCTATTTTACCACTCTATAAATACCCACTTCACCTCAAACACAATTCACGACTCAACATTTCTCATCTATATTCAATAAACCATTCTAACGAAATACCCACGAAACACAAATTTTAATATGTCGTCATTCGAGCATTTATTCGGTTCTTCTTCGTCTTCTGACGAGGAAGAAGTTTTGAGTGAGTTTGTGGAGTTTGCGGATTTCGCTTGGAAGGCTTACAAAGCATCACAGCCAAAAACCCGACGAAGGTACATACGTAGGGATCATGAGGGTGCTCATAATCGTTTAGTGGCAGCATACTTCTCCGAAAACCCGCAGTTCGACGAAAGAACATTCTCTCGGCGGTTCCGTATGAGCCGAGAGCTATTCACAGAAATTGTTCGAGAGATAACCGATCACTCTACTTATTTTCGACAAACTGATGATGCTATAGGCGTACCTGGTATTACCCCGTTAGTCAAGTGTACTGCTGCCATTCGTCAATTGGGATACGCGGCCGTTCCTGATTCTCTAGACGAGACTCTGGCAGTTGCTGCATCCACAGCCCGTGAATGTCTTCGTAAGTTTTGCGAGGTTATCATGGAGTTATATGGTCGTGAGTATTTGCGAAGGCCCACGTATTCTGACCTTGAAAGAATATATGCTCATCACGAGCATAAGCATGGCTTTCCTGGGATGATGGGAAGCATTGATTGTACAAGTTGGGAGTGGGAGAATTGCCCGAATAGTGAGAGAGCTCAACATTGTAGGGGTGATCACGGGCCACATCCATTCATTTTGTTGGAAGCGGTCGCTTCCCAGGATTTATGGATTTGGCATGCGTTCTTTGGTGTCTCCGGAATGAATAACGACGTAAACGTTTTACGTCGTTCACCTGTTTTCAATGATATCAAATCTGGGAGAGCAGCAGACCTTGAGTTTGAGGCTAACGATGTGGCTTATAAAAGGGGATATTATCTCACTGATGGGATATATCCACAATGGTCCGTTCTCATGAAGTCTATTTCAAATCCTCCCACGGCTGATCGTAAAAGATGTTTGTACAAGAGGAGGCACGAAGCCGCAAGGAAAGATGTGGAACGGGCTTTTGGTGTGTTGAAGAAAAAGTGGAAAATGCTTAAAGTTCCTGCTCGAGGGTTTTTTAGAAATGATATCCAAGATATTATGTATACATGTATCATATTACATAATATGATCATCCGACACAAGCAGCGGGCGATATGTCCTACATGGTTTGAAAATGAGGGACACCAAGATCATGATCCCTTAAGAACGCATGCAGAATCAATGGTGGTTACTCAGGAGCTAATGGACTCAACAACTCATCAAAACTTAAAATCTGATTTGGTCGAACACATTTGGAGAAATCGTCGACATCATGTCGAAGCAGTGAATCAAGTCGATAGTGACGAAGACGAAGACGATGAAGAGTTTTTGTAATGTTTTAACGTTATTTGAATTTCGTATTGTAATGTTTTTTGTTTTTTTTTAATTCGTAGTGTAATGTTTTTTTTTAATTTCGTAATGTAATGTTTTTTCTAATTTGAATGAAATTTAAATTTAATGTTAAAAATGTTTGAATTAAAAAAAAAAAAAAAAAAAAAAAAAAAAAAAAAAATCTTCGGGTCGTCGATTGGAGCATCCGGGTTGTCTCAGGTCGCTGGAGAGAGAAAGCTGACGTGGCGCAGGTTGTCCCAGGTCGTCCCAGGTTGCGACTGGGACTAGCCTAATAAACCATGCTAGCTAAACTATGACCACTACAAAATATTTAAAAGTCCAAAAAACATTAATTTTTAAAACTTTCATGTTTGATAACTATTTTTTTTTTCTTTTTTTTATTATTATTTTTTTAGAGTACATTAAAAGTAGAATTTAGCTAAAGTCGAATACTTCTTGTACAAAAGAGTACATTAGTTTGCCATTTGCTCTTTTGTAATTAGGTAAACTAATGACTTGTGTCATCATTCATTTTACATAACAATATCTACGTCGGTTGTATATACAATTAAAACGACATATAAACTCTACTACACATACATTTAACGTACCACGCCACCACATGAAAAAATGATGTTCGAATCAGATAGAAATACATAAGCCAAGTTGGTTTATCAGGTTTTCAGACGTCTTAATCAGTTTTCTTTTTAATTAAGCTGATTAAACCGGATGATCTGGTCAGGTTTTTAAAACAATTTATTGTACCAATGATGCTATAGCCAAATTGTAAACATTTGAATTTTCCCTCTCACTTTTTGACACCTTAAATACACCACACAGCACACCTCAAATGTGTGTAATGACACAATTTGGCCCACTTCTCATAATATATAAACTCACCCATATCATTCTCACTTCACCACCCTAAACACTCACTCATGGCTTCCGACCCCAACTCACCCATCACCACAACCTTCGTCCAAGCCGACCCATCCACCTTCCGAGCCGTCGTCCAACGTCTCACCGGCGCCACTCCAACCACCACCACAGCCCCATCTCACCGTACACCACCGTTCAAGCTCCATGAACGCAGACACCACACTAACAAGCTAGAAATCACACTCAACAATGGCTCACGTGACTTCAAACCGTTTAGGACCATGTCTCCAGTTTCAAGGCAAAGAGGGTTTGTGGGCAGTGAGATAATGTCATCTCCTGTGTCTACACTGGATGTGTGTGGTGGCAGAAGTCCAAGAACACCTGTGGAAGAAGAAGATAAAGCTATTGCGGAGAAAGGGTTTTATTTGCATCCAACTTCACTTAGTACTCCTAGAGGGAATGAACCTGAATTGTTGGTTTTGTTTCCGTTGTCTTCTCCTAAAACAGATTCGTCGTCTATGTCTTTTTGACCTGGTTTTATTAGGGTTTATGAGTTTATTATGGTGTACTAGTTTAAATATGGTTTGATTGGTTTATTAGTGTGTTTTGTAGTAGTTTAATTAATGAGCTTTTGTCCTAGTTAATGAGATTATAATTTATTTTATAAGTATGTACTAATTTGTTGTTCTTTTATCTTAGAAATTAGGGTTGCTTCTAACTTGCCATGTACGGAGTAACTATATATGTAAGTTTCTAAAAATGGTTATTTATTTGTTTGTCACCATTTAAACATGTAGTAATAGCAAGGAGCAAGTTTATTATGGTTGATTGATAGATATTGTGGATATTCATATCTATAATGATTTGTTAACTTATATTTGCTTTTGATTTTTTTCAAAAAGTTTACATGTTCATCATTTTATTTGCAGAGTAACCTACTTCTAAAGAGTTTTAATTTAATCTCACTAGATTTCAAAAAAAAAAAAAAAATCACAAATATATCATTGCATATTTTGATTTCTATAAATCAAAAGTTCAAACAAGTACAATCCAAGAATTTTAACATTAATCCAAGAAAACTGGCTTTAATGTATTGCTACTTGGTGACGAAAAAATGTTCGGCTCAATATACGGTCCATATTTTTTTTTCAATGTCAATTTAATTGTCCACTATTAAAAATAAATAGAGATTTTTTATCGAGTTTACCATATTAACATTTCTTGAAATTAATACGAAGTATTACAAACTTTAAAGAAGAAAATAATTAATTAGTTATAAGTAAAACTGTCATTTTTTCAAAAAAAAACGGTTATTTTTCTTTTTCTTAAACTGCATGTTTTTTGGCTGACGACAGTATTAATTTTTAACAAATTCACCGACTAGTTTGTACTTTTCATATTCATTTCACATTAATGTCATGTACTGTATATATTTCTTGTGTATCATGTGAACTAGTTAATATTTAATGAAGCTTAATTCGATTTGTTTATATGTGGCAAGAAACTCAAAACTCACAATTCTTATCAACAGAATTGCCCTATCTCTAGGTTCAAAAGTTTAACAAGAAAAAAAAAGTTCAAATAAGACTAAGTGTAATAATGAAGCCTCGAATGGCGGCATTACTGTCATATCAGCGTTAATTCTTTTCTTTCTCTGCACCCTTCTTTACAATCAACTTAGTGTAATAAGATGATCACAATCACTACTTAAATATACCCCAATTAAACTCAAATATTCCTCACTTGAAGACGTGTCGGCCCATGATCATGTAATTAGGAAGGACTCGGTCATGATGAGGGTGACCAACTGACCATAGTCTTGCCCTCCCTATTATGGTCTAAGTGGTTTAAATTTTAAGTCTTTATTCCATGAGCGCACTCATTTTCCGTTATTTAAAAACATCATTGTTACAAAACAAAAGAGAGAACCTTTTTTGTTCCATAACAAACAAAAGAAAGTTTACCTGACTCAAATATACAAAAGGTAAACCAAAAAGTCATGATTAAAATGAAATACATAGTCAATGGAGTCATGAAGAAAGCATTGAAAATTTGAAGGACAACAATCATTAAACGGATAAGAAATCAATAATGTAATATTTTGACAATTTATGACAAAAATCACTTTTGGTAAGCAGGGTTGTGTAAATAATGCGTCATCATGAGTCCAACTCAAATTTTTTACCTTCTACTGCTTGAAATAACATTAGGATCCGAGTACGTATTTCCTAATTTGTATAAACTTTGTATCCTTCTTAGAAAGGCTAAGATCGGCACGTACTCTAACCCCGTGGATCTTTTTCTAATGCCGACCTGATTTTTTTTTAACACCAATTTCTTAGTCAAGAGTTGGTGTTGAACACACGACCTGTTTTCTCAAAGCACTTTTAACAGATCGACTGAATGTTTATGGTGAAGGGATACTGGGACGATGCCCCAACGGTCTCTTTAGTTCCCCATTTACACTTAATTTACACTAAAAACTATTTTATTTTTTTTTAAATTATTGTCTATCTTACCAGTTTAACATGTCTAAAAATAATTGTCCATCAAGAAAGATAATATATACACTAACTTTTTAGGTTTCCATTATTACCTAACTAAAGTTATTAGAAAATGTTTAACAAAATGTCAAAAGTGAAAAATATTTTTATGGCTTTTTCGAAAATCAGAATAATGCATTTTTATGTTTTGTACGGTTCTCATATCTTACTCCGGCGGAATTGATATTTGTTGTTGTTGTATGTTTTTGTATGGTTGATAATAAATTTTAGACGAAAGAATTATTATTGAAATTAAGCTATGTTTTATGTTTTATATTTCAGTGATTTGATTTTTTTTTTTTTCTTTTGTCTTTTATATATGGATTTTTCTAACTTGTGCCCTAAGGACACACGTTAAGCATACAAAAAGTACACAGAAAGTACACAGGGACCTACATAAAAGTACAATTGTCTGTACTTTTATGTGGATTCATGTGTACTTTTCAGTGGGTCCCTGTGTACTTTTGGTGTGATTAACTTGTGGACTAGGGGCACAAGTTAGAAAAACCCTTTATATATTTATATATTGCTTTGCTTTTTTTGAAAATGGTGTGCTAGATCTTGGCGCTACGGAGTAAATAGGGTGAATGATTATTTATTGCCTGTTCCGTTATAAATGGATGGAAAGATGTCAACCGTTGGATCACTTGACTAAACAGTGTCACTTTGATAATCAAGGGCCTGGATTTATTCTTACATGAATAGCATTTACTGACCTTACTGTCAAGTCTACCGTAATAATAATGGTATTTACTACCTTAAATTTGTCAGATTCTCCTATTTTACCCATATCATCGGATGCTCCAAAGCCTCTTCATTCAACTAGGCTTTATTCAAAACCTTAACCAACCACAATATTTGTAGCAAAAAGATAAAAAGGTTTTGAATTGGTTGGCATTTGGATGCAATTAGATCACGATTTACATGTTCATCATTAGTCTAGTCTAAACAAGTAGGTGCCGTAAAAGAACCGGACAAATATGAACAAATCCTTTATCGACACACATTTTCACAAACTCCGCATATTTTCACGGTACCATACCAGAGGCGGAGCCAGAAAATTATAGTCAAAAATGCTAATTTTAATAAGTTTTAAAAACTACATCTGCAAATCGGTTCGTTAAGGGATAAAATACAAAAATAGCCAAATATCCTAAAAAATTTGCACTACAATTTTTTTTCGCTAAAGGGCACGTGCCCACCCGCCCCCTTCCTGCTTCCGCTAGTGTACCATACTAGCTAGTAGTTACTATTAAGTAGGGCTGTAAACGAACCGGACGAACACGAACGGATCCTTATTCATGTTCGTTCATTTAATTTTAACCGGACAAATAAACGAACACGAACGCTTAAACGGACGAAATTTCTTGTTCATGTTCGTTTATTAAGAAAATGAGTTGTTCATGTTCGTTTATGTTCGTTCATTAAGACACTAATCGAACGCTAAACGAACATAAACGATCGAACATAAATGAACATAGACAAACAATCATAAACTTTATTAAATTATGCATCCAATATTGTTTAGTAAGTGTCGTTTTTTTTAAACAAACTAATTTAAAGATTATACATTTAAAAGATTTGATATACGAACATAAATAAATAAATGAACGTTAACGAACGCATAATCGGACGTTCACGAACATAAATAAACGGACGTGACTTTTGTTCATGTTCGTTCATTTAACTAAACGATCGTAAAATATTGTTCGTGTTCGTTTATTTAATAAATAAACGAACATAAACGAACTTTTTATCAAACCGTTTATGAAATATTCACTGGATGTTCAGTTCGTTTACAGCCCTACTATTAAGAAAGTAAATTATCATCATAGTAGTTTAGATAGTAACTTCAACACAATGTTCAACCAAAGTCTCAAAAGATTATAAATATTGTGCTCAAGCATGAACAAAATCAGGACATGACCGGTACCGGGTCCTCCGAGACCCACCCTCGTTCTGTCATTGTGCCCAAGTCAACTTAACTGTTAAATTATCGTTTTAACCACTATATATTTCTGTTGCTGTGATGCTATACCCGACATACATATTTGCTATGTTGTTCTATTATTGTGGCTTCCACAAGCCCCATATAGGTTGATTAGACCCATCAAACGTACATGCATGTACATTTGTCTCTTTTACAATAATACTCGTTGATTAATCTCATATCCGTTTGTCAATTAAAAAGGACATTCTCGCTTTTAATGCACAGTTGCTAATATTGTAAAACACATTGTTGGACGACAAAAATAAATGCACGAGGTTAATAAACACAAAAACACGAGCATGTTTTACGGCAGGCCAAGATATATGATCGATTAACTTCGATGATCAACGGGCAACATTGTATATCTTTTATCAGTGGCGGATCCAGAAATTCGAAGTAAGGTATGCACATTTTTTTAGCTAAGTCATTGATAAATACGGTTTTCCCGGATCGGGTTTTTTTTGGTTTTTCAGGTTCAAGTTTTTTGGGATTTGGATTGGCGTGGTTGTTTCACATTTTGAATCCTATATATTAAAGTTGATCTAGTTTGTCAAGTTCGGATTATTCAAACTTGGGCCGAACAGTTTACTACGCATGCAGTATCGATGGTCATCTTGGTCGACTTGAAGATGAAATCCATTTTCTTCGAAATTCCTATTTGAATGCAGCTATATTGAGATTCAAAATCAAAAGGATATTCCACTTAATGACTGATAACTTAAATGCTTTTGAAGACATGCAACTACCAAACTTTCACGAGTGACTTCATTCAATTGTGTTTTAAACAAAAAAATAATGACATATTTATCATAACACAGAAATACCGAATGGGAAAGAATATCAGCAAGATCATAATAAATTGCATTTGTCGTATACACTTGAATGAGCCTATCAACCTAATTTATTAGTGGTAATTGTGAAAATATGTGACGGTTTTTGGCCAGATGAAACATAATTAATAGAGTAAATTGCAAAAATAGTGTGTGTGGTTTATGTGGTGTGGTTAAATTGCAAGTTCAGTCTATGATCTCACGAAAGTGTGGTGGTTGTTCCTGTGAGGAACTTTAGGTTGCATATTCAGTATCTCGCCGAAGTTAAATGACTAAAAAACCTTTTGTCTTTAGCCATTTAGGGTTGAAAATGAGGGCATTCAGGTAATTTAACTTTAGCCAAAATCTGAATATGTAACTTAAAAGTTCTTTATAGAAACGATTGTTGCACTTTTAAAAGGTCAAAGACTATATCTTAGTTTGGTTAAACCACATGAACTAGTTTTGCAATTTACTCTAATTAATAAGGAAAAACCAAGAAAACGTTTTGTATATAAAAAGAGAATGAAGATAACTAACAAGGTGCGGAGGGGATATCTTATTACGTTTTAATGACTTTTAACTTTTTATTTTTTTTACTTTGGTTTTTTTCTTTGGTTCTTCTTTTTCATTTCTTAATTATATATTTGCTTGATATTTCTTTTGATATGATAACACGTTTAAAGTGAATTGTCATTGTTATTTTTCATGCTAAATAAAAATGTTAAATATGATAATATGATGAGGACGAAAATGCTCAAGCACAAGGGCTTTTGTAAAAATAATAATATATAATTAGTATACAAAATCAAATTGTAGCATGTGGATTTTGAGCATTAACTTAAATTCTTTTCGTTGAAATCTTTTTAGTTATTAATTAACAATGTTAAGTATATTATACAATATTTTACATTTTCGCAGTCCTATCATTCTATCATCGCATATTAATTGATAGTGATAGATAATAAAATGGTGAACATGTTTAACAACATGAAGTAGGGGTGAGCAAAATAGACCACGAAACGGACTGAACAGGGAAATCGGACCGAATTAGACCGATCGGACCGGATCGAACGTATTTCGGTCCGGTCCTCGGTCCACCATTTTTATTATATTCGGTCTTCGGTCTGGTCCGGTCCAGTTTGATCTTACACAAAACCGACCATTATATTTTGTTGGACCCGATCGAACCAACGGACCGGATCGGATCAAACCAGGCCCAGACCTAGACCGAATCTTTCGGTCCAGTATTTTGGGCCAAATCGTTTTCGGTCCGGTCTCATTTTCGGACCGTGCTCAATCCTACATGAGAGTATAATACAATATATGACTAGTTGAGATTAAATTTTGATACAATGCTCTTAAATGTTTTGTATTAACACATTTTATTTTCACATTGTTATGATGTGTTGATTTTATGACTCAGGTATTCTAAAATGTTAATAAACGTTTATATATCGTATGAATGAAACTGCAGTATATTTATATCATCCATACATCTTTTTACAAAAAAAATAAGAATAATAAATAATATTATTTCATTCAGAATAAAAAATTTACGCCTAAAATTCAAATTCAAATGTACAAATTAGATTCAGATTCAGAGCCTTTTAATAAACAAACATATTTTAAAAAAAAAAATCAATGATATCTAAAACCTATCAAATAGCAAGTTAAGTTAACGATTATTTTGTTGGAAAATATGGTCAATATTTGGGTTTGAATGACAATTGATGGTCATCAAATATACTAATGGGGCTTTAGAGCAAGATTAATGTATGGCCATATGTAACGTCCAATTTAATTCTATGTTCATGAGCCATTATAGGATTGATTATGATAAATAATTGGACCGTTTTCTTTCATCCTCCTCACTTATATATTGAGAGCTTTTCTCACATTTCATCACACCGAAAAACACAACTCAATTACTCATCTCCTTTTGTTGTCACTCATATTGACTTCTTGTGTATCCGTTCGTAATAGAGGGAAGACACGGTTTTTGGTTTGCCTTGATAACCCATTTGTGCTAACGGAGTTATCTCTTGTTGTTGTATCCTGCGAGATAGACGTTCACGATTTTCAAGCACCATGGAGAGGACGAACCTGTTTTAAGATTGTTGTATATATTACGTGTATTGATGCGTTGTTCACGTAGTAAACAGATGTTTGAGCTCAATTTTTTTTATAGAGCTCATCTAAGACACTAAACTTGATTTGCTGGAAAAAAATTAAGCTTGAAAAAAAAATGTGTTGTTTTATCGCAATTATTATTTTGGCCAATCGATATTTCTTTTTTGAAAAGAAAAAAAAACGTTGTAGTGTCTGACCATTAATGAAAAGTAGATGTGTCTAAAGACAATGTTGTTAATGAAGTGGATGTGTCCAAAAACAATGTTGATAATGAAGAATAACTATTTCATACATTGACTTGATTAATACCCCGTTGTGGTGCGAAATTATTAGAAACCTTTGATGTCGACATTGTGAATGGCTAAAATGACATGGTATAGGTGATAAATATGGTTGACCCTATCACAATACTTTATTGGCTTGACACTTGTGTCAACAATCATATTTGAGTGATGAATATTTATTCATATGTCTTGATATAAGAACAAAAAAAAGCCTCTTTATGAGCAAAGATAAACAAGTCGCTTGGTTTTGTACCGAGTATTGGGAAATTTGGATGCTGCAAAATAGTTTGTTGTGAATATTATTGCAAATAATCAAACTACTTGTTATTATAGAAAGTTGAACAATTGTTAAGACTTGTTCGAACTCATTTTTCTAATAATCTAACGGTTTGTCATTATGTAAGAAATGACTAAATGTTGAACATAACCGTGTAGGACATTCTGTGTGACACACGGTAAATTTTCACTTAAATTTAACTAATAAAAGGTAATTTATTATTACTAAGCATAAGTCATTAAACACACATAAGCTTTGCCTGATCATTCGAGTAGATAACTCGCATACACTAGACAATTGCATCACTTTTGCATTCATTTCATTTTATGAATATTTCATTTTTGTCTTATGATTAAATTGTAAGACGAGAGGTTATCTCGTTTTCCCCAATGACCGACACTGCACGCGTACCGACACTATGATAAGGACACGTAAAACAAATGACAAACGTCCGTAATGAAGAATATTACAAAGATAATAAATTTTTCGACACGTATCTATAAGATACTACATTATAAAAATTATCAAACAATGATACTTCAGTCACAGTTTAATATCGCGGGACACAAAATATTTAATACACTTTCACTTAAAAATGACTTTTATATATCTACAAACACATTAATACTAAATGAATAATATACATACACTTAACTTATAAAAGTAAACCTTTTATTAAAATTGAGATATATATCTCTTTGTCTTCTCTCCCCCACATGACACAAGCACCAAAAGCAGGAAAAAGAAAAAGAAAACCTAGTCATCTTCTACCTCTACTCCTGCATCTCTTGTAGGTCGAATCTCCCAAAGAAGTAATCCAACACCCTTCTTTCATCATCTCCTCTTCTCCCTCATCAAAACCATGAATCTTTTTGTCTCTCAAACTCACCCCTTTGAGGCGTTGACAACCATTCGAATGGGTCCAAACACATCAAGACAAAGCCACCTAAAGAGAAGCATATATCAACATCAATCTACCTAGAGTCAAAGCCCAAGACTACCTAGGTTCCAGAAGTTAGCTAGTTTTGGCTTCACACCAAGACCCCAAGAAGAGAAAGAAGGTCAAGGCTTCCCCAAAACACTCCATTTTTCTCTAGTAGAGATGTGAAACGCCCCAACTCAGTTTCTTCATCAATTGTACCACAAATTAGGGTTTGTGAAACTTAGGGTTTTCAAAAATTGAATTGGGGGTTTTGCAATTGGGAGTGCATTGGAGCTAATTCAAGTCTCGTTTGGTTAGAAACCCACGAAGCAACCTTCGTCCTTCACCCATCACTTTCGAGTTGAGGTTATTAATCTTTCTTGTTGTAATGTTTTATGTTGTTTTTATGATATTAAGTTTGGTAAATTGTATCTAAGAAATTGTTATATACTTGGTCATGTCGATTTTATTTGGTTACCATGTCGAGTCTTGATTTGGTCATTCATTTGGTTTGTGTGTTTGAATTTCCTGTCGAGAGGCATGAAACAAAATAAAAAAATGGGGGAGTTGAGTTTATAAAAAGAAGTTGCTAATAACAATTAGTACAAAAATCTGGAAATTTATGATGTCTTTGAGTAGTACTCAAAGTAGTGTATAAACCTTAGTAATTTATAATCTTTGGAAAATGAAACAGTCATGTGTAAATTAATTTTTGTTGAATTGTTTTGTTGATATCACTTTCTGTCGAGTACAAGGACCCAAGACCAACGTAATACATTTTTTTTTTGTATATTGAAGGGAGTAGATATCATATTAGAAGTCATGATATCAAACTTGGTATTGAGATGTCGAGTTGTTGCCTGAATCGATTAGGAGTCTGATGAGTGTGTAAATACTCATCATTTTTGTACAATATAAACTGCAAAATCATCTGAAAACACTCAGAAACACATCAAAATGATCAAAATATCACAAATCAGTGTTTTATGTGTTTTAAATGCAAAAATATCAAAATCAGATGAAAAACATATCAAATTTGCAAAAATTGCAGTTTTAGTCCCTCAAGTTTCAAAAGTTGTCAAAAACAGTCCCTGAGCACATAATTTCAAAAGAAAAATCACCAAAGATCCTTTTAAAATCATAACTTGTCAAATTTAGTCCTTTGGTGAAAAATGTCAAAAGTTTGAGAAAATTACAAGAATGGTCCTTCAAGTTTGAAATTTGGCAGAAATGGCCCTTGGAAAATCTAAAAATGGCAACTTTGGCCCTTGCATTATTAAACTTTGTCATTTTTAGTCCTTGGAAGCAACTTTGTTGAATTGGCAGGATTGGTCCTTTATTTTCAGAAAATTGCATAACAAGTCCTTGTTAATTATTAAACCTTAAACCCTTTTTGGCCTGCCATTTGCTTTGTGACCCCCTGTCATTAAGCCATTTTGAACCCCTCTTTATTAATACTGCCCAGTCAAACCCCCTTGGTTTGACCAACCTTTGGCGCGTTTTTGTCTTCCTCCCCACTAGTGCCTGCAATACCCTGCTACACTCAACCCCCCTCCATCACCTTATCCCTCCTTTGTCCCCCCACCAACACCTCAATCCAAACTTCATTTAATGCAACATTTCTCCTCACACTCAATCTCACAGCTGCCAAACTTCATTTCCCGCCAAAAGCCATCCAATGGCTACAATCAATCCAACTAATCCAAGGGTCATGATCAGAGGTGGGATTATCTCAAGAGAGAGAGAGAAAGCAACTGGGACTATAAAAGGAAGGGAAGAAAGAAGAAAAATGGAGTAGTTAGTTTTTATAAATTTTCTCAATGTCGTTTTTTTTATTTAATGTCTTAAATTAGTTTAGAATCTGTAATATTGTGTTTCTATTATCCAAACTCTAGTTAATTTACCATTGTACTCTGTTTTTAAGAACTAATTTCAAGGTTTAGTTAAAAGTATTGATCTTGTGTTTACTGTTGAGATTTTCAAACTAGTGCTATTGCATTTAAGCTTCAAATTGCTTTTCATCCAGTTCCAATAAGCTCAAATTAGTTCCTTTTAGCTTTTGATAAGTTTCAAATTCAGTTTTAAATAAATTTGAATAATGGTCAATGAAAGTCAACAGTATAGAGAAGATGGTTCAAACTGGGAATGGTGATAATTTGATTGTTGCAGAGGATGAATATGGTGTGAAATAGATAGGTTAGCTTAGGTTTAGGTTTGGTTTTAATCCTGCAATCATCTGAGCACTTGTGAGTATTTCATTTTATTTTCAGTTTTTGAATATTGTACTTGTCTATGTATCTGTAGCCACCAATAGTTAAAACCTGTTTAGATAGTTGTACTTGGGTCAGTTGGACTCAGTTGGATCATTCATGCAAGTTGGATTGGTGTTTAGCTCAATTTAACTACAAATCAGTAGTTTGCAAGAGTGTTTGGATTGACTGATTTAACTATCATAATGATGCATTCAGTGGTTAGCTTCTCTTGTTTCATGTTTGTGTAGTCTAAATATGTTCATTTGAATCAATAGTTTGGTCTACAACACTACAAAAGTCAAAAGTGCCTTAAAATCTGTCAATCTGTCTATCTGTTATGGATTTGGGTTTGCAACTCATTGATTTGTGTTTAGAAATCATCAGCATTGCTGGCAACAAGTTCATTACATCTTATAACATCAACATTAGTCCATAAATTAGCTTCAAAATCCATTTTAGTCAACTTTCCAAGTTTTTCATCAAAAGTCAAAATCCTAAAACCTGTTTTTGAGCCAACTACAAGGATTTTTCCTTGATTCATTTGTGGATCAAATTCAGTGAGATTTGGTGTTTCAAAAACTTCTATTGGTCTAGTTTGTTATTACTATTTTTACTGATTTTTGTCATTTTTCTATAAGCTTCAAACAAGCTCCTCTTTTGGACCTAAATGCCCTGCTCCACTGAAACTCAGTTGACACTGAGTTTCTCAGTTCTTGCAGTTGGTGCACAGGGCCCATTTGGGCTTGTCCAAGTCTGAGTTTTGGGTTTTAGTTGGTCACCCAGGTTATCTTTAGGTTCCATTTATTGTTTTTCAATATTAGCTTATTGTGTGGCTTATGCATAAGCTCAAACATACCACCCTTGTCACTGTTTTCTGCCATTTACTCAACACATCTAATCTGTTCAATTTGCTAATCCAGTGGTTATAGCTTGTTTATTACTGTTGCTTTTGGTCATTGTTAGCTTATTGTAGCTTCCATTTCAGTTTGGTACCTTTTGGTGTGGTTTTAGCTTATCAAAGTGCTTATCTTTAAGCACTTTCCACTTCAGTTCCTGATTCCTCCACATAGTACCTTGTTTTTATATTTTTCCTTTATTCCTTATATAATTTTAGACTTTTCCTGAAATTTTCAGATTTTTTTAAGTTGTTTTGCTATTTTTCTTAATTTAAATTAGTTTTTAAGCATTTTTAAATAGCTTTAAATACAAAAAATTAAGAAAAGGTTCAAAAAAATAATTTTTCAATTTTCTTAAGTTAAGATAAATATAAAAAGCCAAAAAAGTATTTTTCCATATTTTTCTTAGTTAAAATTGTATTTTTAAATAATTTAAGTAGTTTTTAATAGTTTAAAATTCCTAGAAAATTCAAAAATAATCAGAAAAATACAAAAATAGTTTTGAAAATTCTAGTTTGATATTTTAGACTTTTCTAATTCATAATTTTATTTTTCTAGCTTTATTTCCTATTTTCTTGTATTTTAGGCTAATATTAAATAGTTAAAAATAGTTCTTAATTAATAATAATTAGATAAATAATTATAAAATTAATTTTCTTTTTCTTAAAATTTTCTTTTATCATTAGGATTGTAAAAATGTATTTTTCATATTTTTAGGACTTGTATTCCTTAGTTTTCACTTTTTATTTTGTACGTCGCGTAGATTTTAATTTCAGTTTTATAAAAACATAAAAACAAAAACATCATTTTAAATATAGTGATAGCGTTTATTTAATAGATTTTATCTTTTTAATTTCCTTTAATTTGCATTTAAGCCGTTTTTATTTGTTGGCTTTTTCCGTAGTTATAATCTATTCACAAATCCTTTTCCCGTTCAAATTCCTCGATCACTAAACGTTTGATAATCCATTGCACAACTCGCTGGGACATAACGACCCGGGGAAACACTATACTCCTCAGATCTTCATTGCATTTGTGTCTGAGCAGTTTTAAGTCTGTTACGGCTGATCATTCACAAGTGACCAGTTTGTGTGATTAGACTTGACGGTTTTGCGCAGATCAAATTTTTGGCGCCGCTGCCGGGGAGCTGTGCTGATTGTCTTACGTCTAGCAGATTAGTGATTTGGATATTCACTCTTTGTTCATACCATCCATCTGTATATGTTTATATTTTCTTATCCAAAAATACCAAAAACACTCTTCTCATTCCTCTTATTCGTTGATTCTACTTCTCTTACCCTCTTTTGCCGTTTAATTCTATTCTTCGTATCCTCTCAACCATTTGATTCTCTTCTTAACCCTCTAAATGTTTAATTCTCATGGCGACGATCGATTATCCTCGTTGTTTCCACTGCAAAAGCCGTATGGAAGAGGATCAGCTCGATTGTCAGAATCCGGATTGTTTATGCAAGCGATGTGGAAGGATGGGTGCAAGCAAATATTGTTATTGGTTCGAATTATCTGATAACTCTCTCGATGATTCTCCAAGTTTTTCTGACCATCCGCCACAACCCGATGAACCCATTCAAGAACCAGAGACCATAACGGAAGTGGTGGAAATTGCTAGCTCTCAGAGCACACCACTTGTCCCACCTCCGGATTTTTCTGAATGTTCTTCGAGACTTGATAGTCATTCGGATCACCATGTTGGTTTTGTTGATTCTTTGAATAAACCGATTCCTCTTCATAACTCTCAAATGCAATCGTTTATTCCTTGTGTCGGTTGTGGAGAGCCTCTTTATGGTTCACCCTGTCGTTGGTGTACGTGTGTACAATGTGGTAATGATATTCATAACGGGAGTTGTTTGTTTTGTGGTTCAAGGAATTCATTTGATTATGATCCTAATCAGAACTCATTTAACGACCCCTCTAATTTTTCCAATTACCCACCACAGCCCGACTTATCTTCATACAATCAACACTTCTGCTGTGAATTTTGTGGAGGTCCTCACCAAGGATTTGAGTGTCAATCCGAAAATACGTTTGTCTATGAACAGTTTTCCAGTGATGCTCAGAGTTTTGGTTATGACCAAAATCCATATGATTCACCTGTCCAGACTCAACATTTTTACTATTGTGAGTACTGTGGAGGTCCCCATTTCAGATCTGATTGTCAAATAGGGAACCCAGTTCCTTGTAACACTCATGACTCTTACATGTTTGACAATTTCCAACCTCCACAGCACTATACGGTTCAAACTCCACTTGAGCCGTTATCTCAAGAAATCTCCCAGGATCTTGAAACCGCAATGAAAACACTTGAGGATATGATGAGTAACTTTAAGAATCAAGTGAGTGGTGAAAAGACCATAGGAGAATTGCTAGCCGAAGAGCGAGAGGCCCGCAAATCCAGGGAAGAATTATTAGTCCTAGAGCATGCAGCTCTAAGACGTTCCCAATTTCTTAAGGCAGCTCTATATGATGATGACGAGGAGGGTTTTTATCCTTTTAAAAGTAATATTTCTCAACCCCCTCAGTCAGTTGATATCCCAGCAGTCGAGATTTCATCTCAAACAACTGCTATCACACCCGAAGCTCCCACTCACTCTCTAAACATGGGGGACGAGCATCTTGACACTGTTCCTGAAAAGGAATCGGACGAATTCATAAAGTCTAGTGTTGAGGACCTTGTCCCAATCCCGAGAGAGTCACAGGGAACTTCTGATCATGTGTGTGATATCCTTTCCCCTCTTGAGTGTTCAAAAGATCATTTTGAAACTTTCTCTGATTTTAGCGACGATTGTGCTTCCCTTGGAAACATCGAGTACGTTGAGGCATCACTTCCACAATCTGATGCTGATCCCCTTCTTGAGGAGTTCTCCGGTGAACTCACTCACATCAATCCACTCTTTGATTTCGAAGCCGATCTGGGAGAAACTGAAAATCTCACTGATAATGATCGTTCACTCACTTCTTATCCCAACAATCCAATCGAGAATGTTGATCAATTTGTTCCCGAAACATTCAAAGCTACTTTCACCAATCCTCTATTTGAATTCAACTCTGAATTCACTTCAATTTCTGAGAATCCACTCTTTGATACTCAGACTGAGGATAGTGATGAGCCCACAATGGAACAAGAGTTCACAACATCACTTCATGTGAATGATTCTCTTCATGAAGAGTTCTCCGGTGAACTCTCTCACGACATATCTCCTCCGGAACATGATCATTTCTACTTTGATCTTGAGGATGATATTAGCTTGGAGGAAGGTGTACTCTATCGTACGAGTTTGCTTATTGATGATACTACCTTCACCCTTCCTCCCGATACGTCTGCATTTGAGGATGAGGAGTGGATCTTGATTGTTATCAAGACCTTTCTTCCTTTCCTCAAATATCGTGTGATTTCTCTTCATCTTCACTCCTTCGGGAATGAAGACACTATCTTTGACCCCGGCATTTTCATTTATCATTCGTAAGCCGGGTCTGTCTGTATCTCATCGGTGTGGAACTTTCACGTGCTTCAAATGTTTGTCCAAACATCATTGAATGAAAGTCCGATGGAGATTGTTTCTTCCACTTTGCTTCCCCATGAACCAATGAATTCGGGGTCGAGTCAAGCTAGCGACTCGGTAATCAAAAACAGTAGCTAAACATGGGTTTTCACCCGTGTGTATCACCCTAGTGTGGGGGAGATGCCCCACATGTTGTATATAAGTTTCATATAAAAAAAAAAAAAAAAAAAAAAAAAAAAAAAAAAAAAAAAAAAAAATCCTTTCAAATAATGGCCGTAGTATTTCCCTTTTACGTTCTTTGTTTCGGCATAACCGCCGGTACTTTGAATATTGAGGGAAATATTCATTTCTAAGTGTGGGGGGGAATTCTCACGAATTTTATCATATAATTATCTCAATTCCCCCGTTTTTGGCCAAAAATTTTTTTTTTTGGAGTAAGTGTTTTACACTTTCTCATTTGGTTATCAATTCGCCATGTCTGTAAGACAAAAGGATTGGCTAATCCAGGAGCAAACGGCTCTTGGTAAAGATTTCTCAAATCCGTTATATGGCTTGCAATTTGCCCAAAATTGTATGGTATTCAGCTCACCATATCCTAAAAAGTGAAGAGTTGGCTAGCCCGCAAGGTTATGGCTTGTGGTAAAGGCAGTGGAAAAACCATAATTGGTAATCAGCTCACCAAAGATAATATTGATAATTTATCTAAGAGTTGGCTAGTCCAGAAGGGTACGGCTTCTGGTAAAGACAAAATCAGATCCGTTGAAAGCTGGTGGTTTGCTCAAAATCACATGGTTATCGGTGTACCATGGTTCTTACTTGAACTGAAACATTTGGCTACTCCAGAAGTAATGGCTTTTGGTAAAGAGATTAAAATCCATTATGTTTTCTCAAATCATTGCTAGGGACTAGCAATATCTCAGTGTGGGGGATTGATGAGTGTGTAAATACTCATCATTTTTGTACAATATAAACTGCAAAATCATCTGAAAACACTCAGAAACACATCAAAATGATCAAAATATCACAAATCAGTGTTTTATGTGTTTTAAATGCAAAAATATCAAAATCAGATGAAAAACATATCAAATTTGCAAAAATTGCAGTTTTAGTCCCCCAAGTTTCAAAAGTTGTCAAAAACAGTCCCTGAGCACATAATTTCAAAAGAAAAATCACCAAATGTCCTTTTAAAATCATAACTTGTCAAATTTAGTCCTTTGGTGAAAAATGTCAAAAGTTTGAGAAAATTACAAGAATGGTCCTTCAAGTTTGAAATTTGGCAGAAATGGCCCCTGGAAAATCTGAAAATGGCAACTTTGGCCCTTGCATTATTAAACTTTGTCATTTTTAGTCCTTGGAAGCAACTTTGTTGAATTGGCAGGATTGGTCCTTTATTTTCAGAAAATTGCATAACAAGTCCTTGTTAATTATTAAACCTTAAACCCTTTTTGGCCTGCCATTTGCTTTGTGACCCCCCTGTCATTAAGCCATTTTGAACCCCTCTTTATTAATACTGCCCAGTCAAACCCCCTTGGTTTGACCAACCTTTGGCGCGTTTTTGTCTTCCTCCCCACTAGTGCCTGCAATACCCTGCTACACTCAACCCCCCTCCATCACCTTATCCCTCCTTTGTCCCCCCACCAACACCTCAATCCAAACTTCATTTAATGCAACATTTCTCCTCACACTCAATCTCACAGCTGCCAAACTTCATTTCCCGCCAAAAGCCATCCAATGGCTACAATCAATCCAACTAATCCAAGGGTCATGATCAGAGGTGGGATTATCTCAAGAGAGAGAGAAAGCAACTGGGACTATAAAAGGAAGGGAAGAAAGAAGAAAAAGGGAGTAGTTAGTTTTTATAAATTTCCTCAATGTCGTTTTTTTTATTTAATGTCTTAAATTAGTTTAGAATCTGTAATATTGTGTTTCTATTATCCAAACTCTAGTTAATTTACCATTGTACTCTGTTTTTAAGAACTAATTTCAAGGATTAGTTAAAAGTATTGATCTTGTGTTTACTGTTGAGATTTTCAAACTAGTGCTATTGCATTTAAGCTTCAAATTGCTTTTCATCCAGTTCCAATAAGCTCAAATTAGTTCCTTTTAGCTTTTGAAAAGTTTCAAATTCAGTTTTAAATAAATTTGAATAATGGTCAATGAAAGTCAACAGTATAGAGAAGATGGTTCAAACTGGGAATGGTGATAATTTGATTGTTGCAGAGGATGAATATGGTGTGAAATAGATAGGTTAGCTTAGGTTTAGGTTTGGTTTTAATCCTGCAATCATCTGAGCACTTGTGAGTATTTCATTTTATTTTCAGTTTTTGAATATTGTACTTGTCTATGTATCTGTAGCCACCAATGGTTAAAACCTGTTTAGATAGTTGTACTTGGGTCAGTTGGACTCAGTTGGATCATTCATGCAAGTTGGATTGGTGTTTAGCTCAATTTAACTACAAATCAGTAGTTTGCAAGAGTGTTTGGATTGACTGATTTAACTATCATAATGATGCATTCAGTGGTTAGCTTCTCTTGTTTCATGTTTGTGTAGTCTAAATATGTTCATTTGAATCAATAGTTTGGTCTACAACACTACAAAAGTCAAAAGTGCCTTAAAATCTGTCAATCTGTCTATCTGTTATGGATTTGGGTTTGCAACTCATTGATTTGTGTTTAGAAATCATCAACATTGCTTGCAACAAGTTCATTACATCTTATAACATCAACATTAGTCCATAAATTAGCTTCAAAATCCATTTTAGTCAACTTTCCAAGTTTTTCATCAAAAGTCAAAATCCTAAAACCTGTTTTTGAGCCAACTACAAGGATTTTTCCTTGATTCATTTGTGGATCAAATTCAGTGAGATTTGGTGTTTCAAAAACTTCTATTGGTCTAGTTTGTTATTACTATTTTTACTGATTTTTGTCATTTTTCTATAAGCTTCAAACAAGCTCCTCTTTTGGACCTAAATGCCCTGCTCCACTGAAACTCAGTTGACACTGAGTTTCTCAGTTCTTGCAGTTGGTGCACAGGGCCCATTTGGGCTTGTCCAAGTCTGAGTTTTGGGTTTTAGTTGGTCACCCAGGTTATCTTTAGGTTCCATTTATTGTTTTTCAATATTAGCTTATTGTGTGGCTTATGCATAAGCTCAAACATACCACCCTTGTCACTGTTTTCTGCCATTTACTCAACACATCTAATCTGTTCAATTTGCTAATCCAGTGGTTATAGCTTGTTTATTACTGTTGCTTTTGGTCATTGTTAGCTTACTGTAGCTTCCATTTCAGTTTGGTACCTTTTGGTGTGGTTTTAGCTTATCAAAGTGCTTATCTTTAAGCACTTTCCACTTCAGTTCCTGATTCCTCCACATAGTAGCTTGTTTTTATATTTTTCCTTTATTCCTTATATAATTTTAGACTTTTCCTGAAATTTTCAGATTTTTTTAAGTTGTTTTGCTATTTTTCTTAATTTAAATTAGTTTTTAAGCATTTTTAAATAGCTTTAAATACAAAAAATTAAGAAAAGGTTCAAAAAAATAATTTTTCAATTTTCTTAAGTTAAGATAAATATAAAAAGCCAAAAAAGTATTTTTCCATATTTTTCTTAGTTAAAATTGTATTTTTAAATAATTTAAGTAGTTTTTAATAGTTTAAAATTCCTAGAAAATTCAAAAATAATCAGAAAAATACAAAAATAGTTTTGAAAATTCTAGTTTGATATTTTAGACTTTTCTAATTCATAATTTTATTTTTCTAGCTTTATTTCCTATTTTCTTGTATTTTAGGCTAATATTAAATAGTTAAAAATAGTTCTTAATTAATAATAATTAGATAAATAGTTATAAAATTAATTTTCTTTTTCTTAAAATTTTCTTTTATCATTAGGATTGTAAAAATGTATTTTTCATATTTTTAGGACTTGTATTCCTTAGTTTTCACTTTTTATTTTGTACGTCGCGTAGATTTTAATTTCAGTTTTATAAAAACATAAAAACAAAAACATCATTTTAAATATAGTGATAGCGTTTATTTAATAGATTTTATCTTTTTAATTTCCTTTAATTTGCATTTAAGCCGTTTTTATTTGTTGGCTTTTTCCGTAGTTATAATCTATTCACAAATCCTTTTCCCGTTCAAATTCCTCGATCACTAAACGTTTGATAATCCATTGCACAACTCGCTGGGACATAACGACCCGGGGAAACACTATACTCCTCAGATCTTCATTGCATTTGTGTCTGAGCAGTTTTAAGTCTGTTACGGCTGGTCATTCACAAGTGACCAGTTTGTGTGATTAGACTTGACGGTTTTGCGCAGATCAGAGTCCATTTCGATGCTAGTGACCCTTTCCAGTCTACCTCCGTATTGTCCATTGTGTCGACTAGAGTCATATACAAAAGAAAAACTCACACCAAGTTATGACCTTGTTGTAGCTTGAGAAACTGATTTCCGTTATTATGAGTACCCGGTGTCTCGGATTTCGATCATGAGTCTTGTGTAAATTTGTTATGTCCTTCGAGTATAAGAGCCCAAGTCAAGTGTACCTATTACTAAATAAAAGTGATCAACCGGTAATTTGTCATAATACGAAATAGTACAATAGATTGTCGGAATGAGATCGAGTCGAGTAGTACTCGACTAGCATAAGATTTCACCACACCTTTACTCAAACTTTCAATAACTTGTTGGCCTTGAGCATCACTCGAGATGTTATGGACACCTTGTTGTGTTAGTTCTTTCTGAAACTGGTATCCTTCACAAAGAGTTTGGCGCTAACAGGTTCTACCAAAAAGGCAAATTAGCACCTTGACTTCAAGTCCTGGGCCACAGCCCAACTCGTGACTTATACTACACAAGGGCTTGTTTGTCTTATGGGCCAAGACTCATATCGAGTACCTTACCACTAACGACACCAGGCCGCGGCCCAATGGTGGCTCGGGGTGTTCGTTTGATGGTTTAAACGGGTCAACAAAAATTATAACGTAAAACATAACTAGAGATCAATTGTAAAACCAAACTCGTAACCGCATAGATTTCCTTCCATTTCGTACATAATATCCTAATGTCAAAAGTCTTAATCCAACGAACTAGGATGTAAAGGTTTGACATAAACGACAATTGTTTTAAAACATATTTCACTTAATAATGTCAACGTCAAGATTTAACGACAATATGTAAGCAAATGTATGTCAAGTAAATTTTCCGTTTAGAACGATATATATATAGAACAAATTTTGATAAATAGATAAAGACCACTATATTCTTTTATCATATACTAAATTTGAAAGTGTCCAAATTTAACTCGAATGTTTTCTAAATACAATTAGAAAATAAACAAACTAATATTTGATTTTTGACACTACTATCATGTGTCAACTTAAATAAGTATATATACGATATATACTTACTAAAAGAGCAATGTAAATATTTTTCAAACCAAATTTTGAATTTTAATATCGTTATAGTGACAACATAAAAAGTATATATACTTTCGTATACTTACTAGTAAAACCATATAATCATTTTTACAAACTTAAGTTTAGTATTAATACAATTATAAAAACCATTGAACTACTTTAAGTAAGTGATACTTACAACAATGAACTAAACATTGCCCTCCTTATCTAGGTCGCGTGTCGGTGCCGCTTCACAACAATCACTAAATCCCACTTTCGGATTTCACATTTGCTAAGGTGAGTTTTCATAGCCCCTCTTTTAATTGATAAACTGTTTTATACATTTTGGGGTGAGAAAATATGCAAAACCTTTTTATGGACCTAAACTATTGCATGATTACTATTACGTGGTTTAGCCTAAGCCCTTATGTCCCTAAAGAATGCCCCTTTTTCATGAACCGTCAGTTCCCCATTGGGAAGCGCGAATGTTATAAATAGATCTATTGATGGTGACTCCTGCATTCGGTTGGCCATGCTTAGGCCAAGGCGAAATGTATACCATGTCGGAATCGAGTGTTGAGGGACAAAACACTCTCAATGGGCCCCTATATTGTATGATATCTGTTAGCATACAGAAACTGTCGTAGTATCGGTTGCATGAACTTAGAGCTAACGTAATAGAAATTCATCCATATATCATTATATTCGTTTTAATGATTATATGACATTGATTTGGTCCAAACTTACTGCTTTAACTTAAACCTATGAACTCACCAGCTTTTAGCTGACCTTTTTAGCATATTTTCTCAGGTGCTTAGTTGTGATCATGGATGCAAGGCAAGAGGCGGGTAAATGGTCGTAGTAATGTCTAAAGAAGTGTTTTTACACATAACGATGTTTTTAAATTGGGACCTCTGAACTTATGGGATGTGCCCATTTATCTAAACAATGTTGTAAGATAATGTTTTAAAACTATTTTATGAAATTAAACGGAGTATGTATTCCGTTCTTTATTACTTGTGTTGTGATCTCCGATTTAGTAACATTCCCCATTAATACGTATGCTTCCGGCAAACCAAATTTGGAGGTGTTACAGATTGGCATCAGAGCCTAAGTTATAGAGAACTAGGTACATATAAACCCTAAACTATAAATACTTTTTACAAAAACATCATACTACGACCGTCAGTTGCCGCTTGCCTTACTTGCCATTTTACTTAGAGTTCATTTAAATAGGATTGCATGTTTTATTTCGTATTTACTAGTACACTATTTCATATTCATCATGAGTATTTTTTTCACATACTTACACATATGCACCGTCTTGTCACAGACCATGCCTTCACCAGCCTTTCATCACGATGTTCAGGAGAACATCCTACTTGCTCACTCACCTACCATCCATCAGCTTGCACACATGGCCACTGATCCGTACATTCAGGCCACACTAGCAGCTCAACCAGTCATTGCACCTACTCCATCTGTACCAACCCTCACCACCACTCCATCAGCTTTATTGACACGCAGGCAAAAACCCCGCATGATCGTGAGAGTACCTGGATATCGAGAGCGGTACTCATTCATGCCTGCACTAGCTTCTCAGATGACCCGCGCTGCCTACATGGGTCCTCCCACTACTTCAGAGTCACTGACACCATCATCCACTGAGTCACCACCCCACCAGAGACTCAGGAGAGCTACTGATTCCTACTCAGAGGAAGATCCGGAAGAGGATCCGGAGGATGAGCTACCAGAGTCTATGCCGATTGAGAGTGTTCCTGGACATGTTAGTACAGCAGCAGATATGGATACACTGGGTCTGGAGATTGTCCAGAGTATTTGGGAGATAGGACAGAGCTCCAGGATGGCTCAGAGGTTGAGCGAGGACATGGATATTGATGCACCAGTTGGGTTAGGAGAGAGAGCTGCTTTCCTCCGCAGCCAGGAGGAGAGTGGTGAGGTTGCTTGGAGGGATATTGGTTGTTTGATCAGTTCTGTACCACATATCGCGAGCCCGAGCTACAGTCCATCATCACCTTCATTCATACCATCTGCATCAGACATTGAGCACCTTGCTCACACTACTAGACAGCTCGAGACTATTGAGGTAGCTGCACCGAGTGAGGCACAGCCCCATCTCCAGATGATGAGGAGCTGACTCTCACTGAGAGAGTACTTATTCAGTTGGATTCTCATGAGACCTTGTTAGGGGTCCATACTGATCAGTTGGAGAGAGTCGATCCAGCACGCTTGCAGGCTTGCGAGCAGCGTGTTGAGGGCCTAGACCGCACCACAGATGTGTTGTTTGAGAGTATGGAGCTAGAGAGGCATGAGAGGATCCGGTTGGGTTACAAATTTGAGGCTCAGGTTGAGGATGTTAGAGAGTTAGACAGCAGAGCACGGGCGTTGGACAAAGGTCAGGCCCGGATGCATGGCCGACTTGAGGAGCTAGAGCGCATCCAGTGGATTGCTTGAGATACTGCCAGAGCAGAGTGGCAGAGGACTACAGGTTTAGAGTCCATGTTAGCATTTCAGATGAGACGCATCGCGAGTTTAGAGGCTACGCAGCGAGAGTTGGTTGCTAGCATTGAGCGATTACGTGCCGAGCACGGACATCCTTAGATCTTTTTGCACGATGTATCACACTAAACTGGATTATAACAGTTAGTGTTAGTTATGACTCTTGTACTTCAGTTGTATTCCCGTTTTTATTCCATCTAGTATCTCAGCTTGTACTTTAGGAACCTTGTAACCGAAATTCCATCTATGTCAAGCTTATTTTCCTATCCAATTGTCCTTTCTTTCATAGATTACTCATATGATCTATCTGCAATATTTACACTATTACCTGGCACTTACCTTGCTTAAAAGGTTCCATATCTCATCGCTTTTCTTACTGCAGAAATGCCGCCAAAACGAAGATCAACCCGTACCAACCATGGTGGAGCTTCCAATGCTCCTATTCCAGCGAGGGTTACTCGCAACCAAGCTGCAAACACTGATATTCCAAACAGAGTCATACGTGATCAGACTACCGAAGCCACTACTCCTGCTAGGGCTACTCCAATTCAACCTACCATGAACCAAGCTATGATAGACCAACTGGTCAATGAGCGAGTGAATGCCGCTTTAGCTGCAGCGAACCACTCGTCTACTGATGTTGGAACTTCGAGACCATCCACCCACGGCCGCACTTGTACCTATCAGGACTTTCGTAAGACCATGACTGGAGACTTTAGTGGAACTGAAAGAGCTGTCGGTCTGACTAGATGGATCGAGAAGCTCGAGACTGTGTTCCGAATTTGCAATTGTGAAGAAGAGGCTAAGGTTAAGTACGCATCGTTCACTTTCACAGATGCTGCCTTGACCTGGTGGAACAATTTTCTAAAATCTGCAAGCATTGATGTTGCCTATGTCATGCCATAGGAGAGCTTCAAGGAGATGGTACTTCGAAAGTACTGTCCTCGTAATGAGATCAAGAAACTAGAGCATGAGTTTTGGAACCTCAAAGTTCAAGGCATCAATATGGCTGCATATAACCAGCGTTTTCAAGAACTAGCCTTATTGTGCCCTGAAATGGTTCAAACTGAGACCTGATTGTTGGAGAGGTACATCGGGGGATTGCCCCAATCTATCAAGGGCAATGTCACCACTTCTAAGGCTGCTGATCTTCACGAAACCATCGAAGTAGCTAACAAACTCATGGACCAGGTTATTGAGGATTCCATGGACAAGGTGGTTGACAATAAGAGGAAATGGGACGACCACTCTCGAAGCTACAATAACAATGGGTACCGTGGCAACAACAGTGGAAACAACAGCAACAATCAGAACAAAAGGCAAAATGTTGCTAGAGCTTATGCAACTGGGATTGAAGAAAGGAAACCGTACGCAGGGACTTCACCACTGTGTAACCGATGCACACTGCATCACAAAGGACAGCGTACAGTCAAGTGCCGTAACTGTCAGAAAATCGGACACTTGACCAGAAACTGTAGGTCCAAGACATTGGCGACGGTTCAAACAGCACCCGCCCAGGACCCAAAAGCTGCTATAACTTGCTTTGGTTGTGGTGAGAAAGGGCATTATAAAAATGAATGCCGAAAGACCAGAAACCAAGGCAATGGAGGAAATCAAGGAAACCGAGAAAATCCAGGAAGCCATGGAAATGGCAGGATTCAGGGAAATGTTGGACAGCCGAGTAACCAGGGAAATGGCGAAGGAGCTCGTGGAAGAGTCTATGTTGTGACCAAAGTGGAAGCTCAGGAAGACCCGAATGTTGTGACGGGTACGTTCCTTATAAATAACCGTTATGCATCCATATTGTTTGATACGGGAGCTGATAGGAGTTTTGTTTCTAATGCATTTAGTCCACTACTCGATATTGCCCCAACTGCATTAGGCAATGCATACAATGTGGAACTAGCTAACGGTAACGTAGGAAGGGTAGATACCATCATAAGAGGTTGCACCATGAATCTATTAAACCACCCACTCAATATCGACTTGATACCAGTAGAGTTGGGTAGTTTTGATGTCATCGTCGGGATGGATTGGTTATCAAAATACCATGCTGCCATCATTTGTGACGAGAAACTCGTCCGAGTACCCTATGGAGATGAAGTCCTAACTGTAGAAGGAGACAGGAGTGATAGGAGGAATGCGTCAAGACTGCATGTCATTTCCTGTACCAAGGTGTTGAGGTGTATCGAGGAAGGATGTCACATCTTCCTAGCACAAGTCACCGGAAAAGACGAAAAAGAAAAGGAAGAAAAACGTCTGGAGAACGTGCCAATAGCAAGAGAATTTCCAGAGGTTTTTCCTGAAGACTTGCCAGGACTTCCGCCAACCCGACAGGTTGAATTTAAAATCGATTTAGTGCCTGGTGCCACACCAGTGGCAAGAGCACCTTATCGATTAGCTCCAACGGAACTCCAGGAGTTATCAAACCAGTTGTCGGAACTTGCGGAAAAAGGGTTCATTAGACCGAGCTCATCACCATGGGGAGCACCAGTCCTGTTCGTTAAGAAGAAGGACGGAACTTTCAGGATGTGCATCGACTATCGTGAGTTAAATAAACTAACCATTAAAAACCGTTACCCACTCCCGAGGATCGATGACTTATTCGATCAACTTCAAGGTTCGAGCGTTTATTCAAAAATTGACTTAAGGTCCGGATACCATCAACTAAGAGTTCGGGAAGAAGATATTCTCAAAACCGCCTTCAGAACTCGTTATGGACATTACGAGTTCCAAGTCATGCCTTTTGGGTTGACCAACGCACCAGCTGTGTTCATGGACCTCATGAACCGAGTGTGTAAACCCTACTTGGACAAATTTGTGATCGTTTTCATTGACGATATCCTAATTTATTCTAAGAGTGTGAAGGAACATGAGGAACATCTTAGATTAATCCTGGAATTGCTGAAGAAGGAGGAGCTATATGCTAAGTTCTCGAAGTGTGAGTTTTGGATATCGACTGTGCAATTCCTGGGTCATGTAATTGATAGCCAGGGTATTCATGTAGATCCCGCTAAGATCGAGTCGATAAAGGATTGGGCGACACCCACAACTCCTACTAAAATACGCCAATTCTTAGGACTCGCTGGATACTACAGAAGATTTATCGAAGGTTTCTCAAAGATTGCCAAATCTTTAACCAAACTAACCCAGAAAAACACCAAGTTTGACTGGGGAGAAAAAGAAGAAGAAGCTTTTCAACTCCTTAAAGAAAAGTTGTGTAGTGCGCCTATTCTGGCCTTACCTGAGGGTAGTGAAGACTTTGTTGTTTATTGCGACACTTCACACAAAGGGCTAGGAGCGGTGTTAATGCAAAGAGAGAAGGTGATAGCATACGCCTCTCGCCAGCTAAGAACCCATGAGAAAAACTACACAACGCACGACCTGGAGTTAGGATCTGTTGTGTTCGCACTCAGGATTTGGAGACACTATTTGTATGGCACGAAGTGTGTTGTATACACCGATCACAAAATCCTACAACACATTTTGGATCAGAAAGAACTGAACATGAGATAACGCCGATGGTTGGAATTACTCAGTGATTACGACTGCGAGATTCGTTACCATCCGGGTAAAGCGAATGTAGTTGCTGATGCTCTCAGTAGAAAAGAGCGACCAAAACCTCTTAGAGTTAGATCTTTGGGTATGACAATCAGTTCACCTCTTCCATCCAAGATTCTGGAGGCCCAATCAGAAGCAATCAAGGAAGAAAATCGTCCGAATGAGAACCTTTACGGAATGCCAGAAAGTGAAAATGGATTCGTAAAAAGGTTGGATGGAATCTTGTGTTTCAAGGAGCGAAGTTGGATTCCACTTTACGGAGGAATTCGCGATATCATTATGCACGAATCCCACAAATCTAAATACTCCATCCACCCAGGATCCGACAAAATGTATCTCGATCTGAAGCAATTGTACTGGTGGCCAAACATGAGAGCCGACATTGCAACATATGTCAGCCAGTGTTTAACTTGCTCAAAAGTCAAAGCCGAACACCAGAGACCCTCAGGTCTACTGGTACAACCCGACATTCCCGAATGGAAATGGGAACGCATAACCATGGACTTTATCACTAAGCTACCTAAGACCTCTAATGGTTACAACACTATTTGGGTAATAGTTGATCGCCTCACTAAGTCAGCACATTTCCTACCGATGAAAGAAAGCGACGGAATGGACAAACTTGCACGTTTGTACCTGAAGGAGATCATCGCACGTCATGGTGTACCCATCTTCATCATCTCGGACAGAGATAGCCGTTTCACCTCAAACTTCTGGAAGTCACTTCAAGATACTTTAGGATCTAACCTTGACATGAGCACCGCTTACCATCCTCAAACTGATGGACAAAGCGAGAGGACCATTCAAACCCTGGAAGATATGCTAAGAGCGTGTGTGATAGATTTTGGAAATGGCTGGGATAAGAATTTGCCATTAGCCGAGTTTTCTTACAACAACAGCTATCACACAAGCATCAAAGTTGCACCATATGAAGCACTCTATGGTCGAAAGTGTAGATCACCCGTGTGTTGGGCCGAAGTCGGAGAAAGTCAACTTACTGGTCCGGAGTTAATCCAAGAAACTACTGAGAAGATTGTACAAATCAAAAACCGACTGCAAGCAGCTCGTGACCGTCAAAAGAGCTACGCGGACAAAAGAAGGAAACCACTTGAGTTTCAAGTGGGAGATAAAGTTATGCTAAAAGTTGCGCCATGGAAGGGCGTAATCCGTTTCGGAAAACGTGGAAAGTTAAATCCTCGTTACATTGGACCTTTCAAAATCCTCGCAAGAATCAGACCTGTGGCATACCAACTCGAATTACCACAAGAACTCAGCTCTGTGCACAACGTGTTTCACGTGTGCAACTTGAAGAAATGTCTTTCTGATGAAACTCTTACTATTCCCTTGGAAGAGATCCAAGTCGACGAAAGATTGAATTTCGTCGAGAAACCCATTGAGATTATGGATTGAGAAATCAAACGGCTTAAGTAAAGCCGCATTCCTATCGTCAAGGTCCACTGGGATTCTCAAAGAGGTCCTGAATACACGTGGGAACGTGAAGACCAATTCAAGCGTAAATACCCACATCTTTTCTCAACTTCAGCAAGTAATTCTAACTGAAAACCGATGACGGTTTTCCCTTCTAAGGCGGGGAGGATGTGACACACGGTAAATTTTCACTTAAATTTAACTAATAAAGGGTAATTTATTATTACTAAGCATAAGTCATTAAACACGCATAAGCTTTGCCTGATCATTCGAGTAGATAACTCGCATACAGTAGACAATTGCATCACTTTTGCATTCATTTCATTTTATGAATATTTCATTTTTGTCTTATGCTTAAATTGTAAGACGAGAGGTTATCTCGTTTTCCCTAGTGACCGACACTGCACGCGTACCGACACTATGATAAGGACACGTAAAACAAATGACAAACGTCCGTAATGAAGAATATTACAAAGATAATAAATTTTCCGACACGTATCTATAAGATACTACATTATAAAAATTATCAAACAATGATACTTCAGTCACAGTTTAATATCGCGGGACACAAAATATTTAATACACTTTCACTTAAAAATGACTTTTATATATCTACAAACACATTAATACTAAATGAATAATATACATACACTTAACTTATAAAAGTAAACCTTTTATTAAAATTGAGATATATATCTCTTTGTCTTCTCTCCCCCACACGGCACAAGCACCAGAAGCAGGAAAAAGAAAAAGAAAACCTAGTCATCTTCTACCTCTACTCCTGCATCTCTTGTAGGTCGAATCTCTCAAAGAAGTAATCCAACACCCTTCTTTTATCATCTCCTCTTCTCCCTCATCAAAACCATGAATCTTTTTGTCTCTCAAACTCACCCCTTTGAGGCGTTGACAACCATTCGAATGGGTCCAAACACATCAAGACAAAGCCACCCAAAGAGAAGCATATATCAACATCAATCTACCTAGAGTCAAAGCCCAAGACTACCTAGGTTCCAGAAGTTAGCTAGTTTTGGCTTCACACCAAGACCCCAAGAAGAGAAAGAAGGTCAAGGCTTCCCCAAAACACTCCCTTTATCTCTAGTAGAGATGTGAAATGCCCCAACTCAGTTTCTTCATCAATTGTACCAAAAATTAGGGTTTGTAAAACTTAGGGTTTTCAAAAATTGAATTGGGGGCTTTGCAATTGGGAGTGCATTGGAGCTAATTCAAGTCTCGTTTGGTTAGAAACCCACGAAGCAACCTTCGTCCTTCACCCATCACTTTCGAGTTGAGGTTATTAATCTTTCTTGTTGTAATGTTTTATGTTGTTTTTATGATATTAAGTTTGGTAAATTGTATCTAAGAAATTGTTATATACTTGGTCATGTCGATTTTAATTGGTTGCCATGTCGAGTCTTGATTTGGTCATTCATTTGGTTTGTGTGTTTGAATTTCCTGTCGAGAGGCATGAAACAAAATAAAAAAATAGGAGAGTTGAGTTTATAAAAAGAAGTTGCTAATAACAGTTAGTACAAAAATCTGGAAATTTATGATGTCTTTGAGTAGTACTCAAAGTAGTGTATAAACCTTAGTAATTTATAATCTTTGGAAAATGAAACAGTCATGTGTAAATTAATTTTTGTTGAATTGTTTTGTTGATATCACTTTCTGTCGAGTACAAGGACCCAAGACCAGCGTAATACATTTTTTTTTTGTATATTGAAGGGAGTAGATATCATATTAGAAGTCATGATATCAAACTTGGTATTGAGATGTCGAGTTGTTGCCTGAATCGATTAGGAGTCCATTTCGATGCTAGTGACCCTTTCCAGTCTACCTCCATATTGTCCATTGTGTCGACTAGAGTCATATACAAAAGAAAAACTCACACCAAGTTATGACCTTGTTGTAGCTTGAGAAACTGATTTCCGTTATTATGAGTACCCGGTGTCTCGGATTTCGATCATGAGTCTTGTGTAAATTTGTTATGTCCTTCGAGTATAAGAGCCCAAGTCAAGTGTACTTATTACTAAATAAAAGTGATCAACCGGTAATTTGTCATAATCCGAAATAGTACAATAGATTGTCGGAATGAGATCGAGTCGAGTAGTACTCGACTAGCATAAGATTTCACCACACTTTTACTAAAACTTTCAATAACTTGTTGGCCTTGAGCATCACTCGAGATGTTATGGACACCTTGTTGTGTTAGTTCTTTCTGAAACTGGTATCCTTCACAAAGAGTTTGGCGCTAACAGGTTCTACCAAAAAGGCAAATTAGCACCTTGATTTCAAGTCCTGGGCCACAACCCAACTCGTGACTTATACTACACAAGGGCTTGTTTGTCTTATGGGCCAAGACTCATATCGAGTAGAAACGAGAACATAGACTAGAAACGAGAACATTAAATGAAAAACTAGTACTTTTGAAAACTTTCAACCGCTTGAAGAATTACAAGCTATTGGCTAAAACAACTTAAAAAGTCTTTTTCCCCAATGCCAAAAAGCTATTGAAAGACTTTGTGAAACAGTAAAAAGCTTTTGGTCAAGTTATGCGCTGCGGATGCTCTAAGGGCCAGTTGTATTAAAAATAGGTCTAATTTTGTGAAAATGTAACTTAGTTGTCACGTTTTTTATTTTTGCAATTATAACGTTGTCACTTGACGACTGGACTTAACTAACAAAACTAACGTCGTTTTTAAAATGGACTGAGGAGTGGAACAGAAATATCATTTTAAGACAAAATCGGAAACTTTTTAAAAAATTAGACCAAAAGTGCTCATCAAACCACAAGCACCAAAAATGTAGTTGACTAAAAAAATATAATGGTAGAAAACTAGAAAATATATACAATATATAAATACTCTAATTTATTACTATAATAGCAATAAAGCACATACGGATTTGAGTAAACAAATATAAGTACGAGTACCGGTAATCAAACAAGTATTAACAAAACTAAGAGCATAAAGTATCGTTTGGTGCCATAAGGTGGTGTCGTAGGAAAAGTGTTGCCACTCAGCATCTTTTTTCATAACACCATAATCTACCATAACACCAAAAACACCTCTCCCTCATATCACATCAAAATCTGGTGCCATAGTGCACCTCTAGACCCCACAATTTTTTTTTCATTATTTATTTAAATAAAACAACAAATTAAACTAAAAATCAATTTTCACTAATGAAAAAGTACATAAAAATGTTATAAAAAAATATACAACCAAAATATATAAATATCTCCGCCCAGTTTTATTCTTGAAACTTAGCCTACTTTAGCCCACAATTTTATTATTTTGTGATTCATTTTATGTGAAAAAAAGAAACAAGAAATATTAATCAATTTTTTTTAGAAAGAAATAAAAAACAGCATATTGTATGTCTTGAAAGTTGGAAAGGCTAAAATAGGCCAGCTGTATTTTAATTTACTTATCGTCTTCCAAAGTTGTAAAAGTCATCTTCTTCCTTTGATACCTGCGACATAAAGAAAAAACCAAAAAAACAAAAACACAAACACAACCACAAACCATAAACAACAGAAAAAACGTAAGCAAACCATAAACACAAACCACATCCAACTAAAAAAAAAGAAAGAAAAAGGGAAAAAAAAGTCTTTCGCGTGAGCTGGTGGCTACGGCACCACAACCCACCAGCCGAGCTCCGGTGTGATTCCTCGCGCCATCGACTCGTGTCATCGCTGATGGCTTGAGCCATCAGCCACCGTACCCTGCTCTCTAATAAAATGGGAAGAGCAAGCTACCGATGTAAACTTGCAAATTGCAATGCACCGGTACCAAATTTAAAGATGTATTTTATCATATAGTTGGATACCCGCGCACAGCGGCGGCGATAAATATACTTATATATAAATAATTAAATATAGTAAATGAATTGCTAACCCAACTCTCCTCGCAATTCCCTACCCGCTTAGTGAATTCATTTCACAACACTCCAAATGTATATGTGTTTGTTTGGGTTTTCCGTATCTTTCCCGTGACATCATTATTCCCGCATATAAAAAAGACCTTCACAATATTTTACCCGTCAAACACTTTCCCAAAAGTAAATGATTTTGATAAATAAAGTTTGTATTGATTGAAATAAAGGTTAAAGTTATAAAAATTTGAATCAAAATAAAATAAACCTACTAAAAATGTAAAAACTAAAAACTCATAAAAATATATCAAAATGGATGTTGAATTAAAGAGCAGAAATTTTTTAAAAATATGGTGAAATTAGATCATAAAAAAATTAAACGAATTAAAAGATATTTAAATTTAAAAATAAAGGTGATTAATTAGTTAAGAAGTGACATGTGTCACCCCATTATTGGAGCTATTTATTTTAGTTTGTTAGAGCTCCTCCCTTTTTGTTATTTTTTAGTTAGAGAAGTGACACATGTCACTCAATAATTGGAGCTCTTTATCTTAATTTTTTGTGGAAACCACAACTTAAATGCTTTATATAGTAGTATAGAATTCGTATAGCAAGATTAGTGATTAAGAATTCTGACTAATAAACTATGACAAAAAAAAAAAATAGTTCAAAAATTATAGATTTTTTTGTAAAAGTTCAATATAGATATTAAATTTACCATAGATTCAATGAATCAATAATAGTCATTCATTATCTCTAATCAAAACAAAAAAAATAAACTTTCATCATTTTTTAAAAAATTAAATATCTCGCAAACCGTTAATCGTTACGAGAAAAAAATCATACCATCACGACGAGAATTAAGTTATTTTTCTATAGATATGTACTTCTATTCACATATGATTTTTGCAAATCATATGTGATTTTTCTGAGCGGAATTTAAAAAAAAATGGTTTGTCGAAAATATAGAGAAGTGCATATTTATAAAAAGATAATTTAATTTTCGTCGCGATGACATATTTTTTATAGTTTGAAAATTTACCGATTGTAAGATATGTTGTTTTAAAAAAAATATGAAAAATGATTTTTTATTAATTTTAATAAAAATAAATGGCTAAAATTGATTTTATTAGATTTAGGGTAAATACGAGATAACAACTAACTAAGACACTATTAAGCTATCGGATTTATCTGGTTCACCCGATAAGCCAGGTTGGACTCGAATTAACCCGACCCCACCTTCGGGTCGGATCGACCCATTTGACACCCACATCATGTCGAATTAACCCGACCCATTTGGGTGTGTTTTCAAGTCGGGTCGGGTCAAGTCCATTTATATAATTCTAGAATTTAATTTCTTAAATTTAGTAACCAAACGTTATGAATATAATGTCTATTTGTTTTTAAAAGGTTATTATATTCATACCAGTAGAGCAATGCACTAATACATGCATTTTATAGTTGGATTTACACATTTTCTTTTTGTAATGCATTTTGTTTTCAATCTGAGGTCAATTATATAGAATGAAAATGAATATAAAACTAAATATATGAAGCAATATATGTTCATGCACTAATTTGACCCTTTCAATTAAATAAAGATTGGGAAAAGTTAAAAAAAAAAAAAAAAAAATTAAGTCGGGTTAGTCGGGTCGACCCGAACCCGAAATTTCAAATATTTTGAACCCGATACCCGACCCTAGTTCGTACTCGGGTCAACCCGATTAACCCGAATTGGATTTTGGACCCGAGTAACCCGACCCGAATATCGTTCGTCGGGTTCGGGTCGGGTCCGGGTCGGGTCGGGAAATATGACACCCCTACCCACATGTCCATCTAGTAACACATCTCCTTGTTCCTGTCTCAAAAACACACCCAAAAACAAAACAACCAAAAAATGCCAGAGCTACCAGAAGTAGAAGCAGCAAGAAGGGCCATTGAAGAATCATGCATTGGGAAAAAGATAATCAAAGCAGTGATCGCAGATGATACCAAAGTGATAGATGGAGTGTCACGTGATGAATTTGAAAAGTCTTTAACTGGAAAGAAAATTGTGGGTGTTTTCAGAAAAGGGAAGAATATGTGGATGGAGCTTGATTCTCCTCCCTTTCCTTCTTTTCAGTTTGGTGAGATTGGATTTTTCATAATTGCATTTGTGGGTTTATTTATGAGCTTATCTGATTTCGGCTTATATTTCATAAGCCCAAAATTTCTGCCTTATTTTGGGACTTTTATGTTTGGCGAAGGGTTTACAGGGGTTTGGTCTTTTAAAATAAGTCGGTTTATAAATTAAGTCTCGTTTGTCACGCGTGCTTATGGAAATAAGCCTTCATAAGTTCAAGCCCATAGAAAAGGGGCTTATGCCTAGTTAAATTACTTAAATACTCTTAAAAATATAATAAATTACGGAGTATCATATAAAAGCTAGAAATGTATGTGAAACTAATTTGATGCATTTTTATATGATTTTACAATAATAAGCTTCAGCTCCGACTAATTCGCCAGACAGTAAAAATATAGGCTTCATCTTTCGGCTTATAATATAAGCCCCGCCCATTGCGCCAAACATACCCATAAACTTATTATGACATAATTTATATAAGCCCCTAGGTCTCAAAATAAGACCAAAATTTTGGGCTTATGAAATATAAGCCGAAATCAAATAAGCTTAAACAAACGCCCCCTTGGTGTTTACCCGGTTTGAGTTTGTTTTAAGCTTATTTGTGGGTTTATGAGCTTATCTGATTTTGGCTTATATTTCATAAGCCCAAAATTTCTGTCTTATTTTGGGACTTTTAGGTAAACTTATTACTTTATTAGTGTATGACATAATAAACTTATATAAGCCCATAAGTCTCTAAATAAGACAGAAATTTTGGGTTTATGAAATATAAGCCGAAATCATATAAGCTTAAATAAAAGCCTCCTTAGATTGGTGTTTACCCGGTTTGAGTTTGTGTGGTGGTTAGCTCAAGCCCTATGGATTAGTCAGCTAAAAGGTCGGAAACTAGGGTTACCTATAGATGGTGTTTTAGATTTATTATGTCGGTGGAAGTTTGAAGTTGTGATACTTTTAGGAGGTGTTTGGTTTTGACTTATTTGACGGGCTTACGAGCTTGTTGAAGTTTGGAATGGCAGATAATCATAGGGGGTGTTGGTATTATCTTATTCGAAAATCGGATGAGAATTGATTGGGAGGCCTAAACGTTAGACAAATTTTGTGTACGTATAAACCTCTTGTTTTTCCTTCACCTCGACGTCTTCATCATCGTCACTATTGTTTTCACTTTCCTGTGACTTCTTTCTTGCCGGGGTCCTCTTCCTTGTAGCAGGTTTTTTATCTTCTTGCACCGCCTCATCTCCTGTGACATCATCCTCATCATCGTTGTCTTTAGACTTCCGTTTTGCAGGCGCCTTTTTAGCTTTGTTTTGACTGTTTTCTTTCCTCCTTTTGGTTTTTCATCCTCACTTTCGGATTCATCAGCTTCATCTTTGCTCTTCTTACTAGACCTCTTCTGTGGTTTTGACCACTTCTTTACCTGCTTGCTCACCGGTTAGCTTTTGCAACTCTGGTACGTATGCAGTTGTCTAAAAGACAGAAAACAACATATACTCAAAGATTTAACCGAAAAGGACCATTAACAAAAACTGTTTGAGAGAAAAGGCAATCTTCTTTCCTGCCATAAAAAAATGTGATAAATCATACACTACTCATTCGGAGGCATATAAATTTTCAAAAAAACCCACACTGTACTCATAAATTTCCTCAGGTTTGGCACAAAAAAGGGCGAATTGCATAAAAGGTAACAAACTCTAGACGAATTACCATTGCAGGGAAACAATCATGTTATTCACCTATAAAACACCAGCGAAATTTCAACATTTTTAGTTTAGAACAAACTTGTAAGTAAACCAGTTTCCAAACACAACATCAGTAAAACGTCAACATGGTCAAAGTTACCGAGAGATGCTATGTCATCCTTTTGACTAGTTAATCGGGTTAGATTACCTTGAATCAAAACATTTTTAAAATTCTATGGTTCTTAGGGTAAGATAGAAAACAAACATTTCCTAAACGTAATGCCAAACACCCTCGAGTGTTGAAAGTATACATATTTGGTAGTATACTTATCGGTATTTTTGTTTCAGGTATGGCTGGTGCCATATATATCAAAGGTGTTGCTGTTACAAAGTATAAAAGGTAAGTGAGTTACTTATATTTCCCTTTGAGAAACCAGTTTGCATCAACTGACAGATCGAACGATAACATGTTCACTTTATACTTTAAATTGAACAAGAAGAACACATTCTTGAACAAGTATTATTGTACAAGATTATGTTCCAAATATGATGCTTCATTTCCATATCTGCAAAGAGTTTCAAACTGTTGTTGATATCTAGTATGGCTTGTTGCCTACAGGTCTGCAGTAAGTGACACAGATGAGTGGCCTTCTAAATATTCCAAGTTATTTATAGAAGTAAGATCGGGTACCTCAATTGGTATGAGTATCTTATTTGCTTGCATTATTTATAACGTTTATTTCATAATATCAGCTTGATGATGGTTTGGAGCTATCCTTTACTGACAAGAGGCGATTTGCAAAAGTTCGCTTACTAAAGAATGTATGATGATACTAGCTAAGCATATTTTGCTTCTTTTTTACTTTCGGTATAGAGTTAAAGTTGTCATAATTGTGATGATATTTTTATGACAGCCGGCTTCTGCTCCCCCAATATCTGAGCTTGGTCCAGATGCTTTATTGGAGCCGATGACAGAAGATGAGCTTTTTAAAGCACTGAGCAAGAAGAAGATTGGCATTAAGGCTCTTTTACTTGATCAGGTTAGTGTACATTTGAGCCATCGCTAGTTGCCTCCTCTTCAATTCTTTATATGTTTGATTTACTTTCCATACTCACTGGAGTTTTGCATCATGGCAGAGTTTTATCTCAGGTGTTGGCAATTGGATTGCAGATGAAGTGCTATATCAGGTTAGTTATATGCCAGTCCTGCAAAACCGTAGAGAGCAATTTTCGAGCTAATAACTTATCTATGGGTCGATTTGGTTTTTTTTCTTTATATAACGGGTATAACAGGTAAATGAAAAGTTAGCTAAATAGGAAACGGGTCAGATGGGTCGAACATGTCGGAAGTAGCCCAAAGTGTATTTTTACTGTTTATATTCTCCCAAATCAGTTTGAAGTAACATTTTTTTTTCAGGCAAGAATCCATCCTCAACAGAGTGCTGCCAGCATTTCCAAAGAAGGGTGTGCAGCACTGCATAACTCTCTCAAAGAGGTACGTGAACAACATTTTTCAGCTTTTATAAAGATCGTGATAGGCCATCTCGTTTATATGTTTACGGTCAGCATGGAGGATAATATCTGTAGGTTATTCGGCATTCAGTTGAAGTTGATGCTGACCTCACACGCTTTCCTAGTGATTGGTTGTTTCATTCTAGATGGGGCAAAAAACCTGGAAAAATAAATGGTAAGATAACATTTTAACCGCAAACGTCTTCATACTTTTACAGGTCCTTGAGAAAGCTGTCGAAGTCGGGGCTGATAGTAGCCAGTATCCTAGTAATTGGATTTTCCATTCCCGTGAAAAGAAGCCTGGAAAGGCTTTCGTTGATGGTTTGGCTTCTTAACCGTACTTTTTTCTTATCACATTGTGAGAGATCTTTTTGTTGGTTGTTTGGGTTTGTCTTTTCATGACTTGATGCTCTTATCTTGTTAGTTTACATTAATTTCTATTTTACGCAACAAACTTTGTTTTCTATTTTACCCCAAGAGCCGTTGAATTTTCAAAATGTTTTGATTCAAGGTAATCTAACCCGATTAACTAGTCAAAAGGATGACATAGCACCTCTCGGTAACTGTGACCATGTTGACTTTTTACTGATGTTGTGTTTGGAAACTGGTTTACTTACAAGTTTGTTCTAAACTAAAAAAATTGAAATTTCGATGGTGTTTTATAGGTGAATAAAATGATTGTTTCTCTGCAATGGCAATCCGTCTAGAGTTTGTTACCTTTTATGCAATTCGCCCTCTTTTGTGCCAAACTTGAGGAAATTTATGAGTACAGTGTTGTTTTTTTTGAAAATTTATATGCATCGAATGGGTAGTGTATGATTTATCCCATTTTTGTATGGCAGGAAAGAAGATTGACTTTATCACCGCTGGAGGCAGGGTATGTATCTCTCAAACGGTTTTCGTTAATGGTCCTTTTTGGTTAAATATTTGAGTACATGTTTTTTTTCTCTCTTTTAGACAACTGCATACGTTCCCGAGTTGCAAAAGCTAACTGGTGACCAAGCGGGTAAAGAAGTGGTCAAACCCCAAAAGAGGTCTGGTAAGAAGAGCAAAGATGAAGCTGATGAATCTGAAAGTGAGGATGAAAAACCAAAAGGAAGGAAGAAAACAACTCAAAATAAAGCTAAAAAGGCTCCTGCGAAACGGAAGTCTAAAGACAGCGATGATGAGGATGATGTTTCAGAAGATGAAGCGGTGCAAGAAGATAAAAAACCTGCTACAAAAAAGAGGACCCCTGCAAGAAAGAAGTCACCGGAAAGTGAAAAAAACAGTGACGATGATGAAGAGGTCGAGGTGAAGGAAAAACAAGAGGTTGCTAAGAAAGTTCAGACAGCCAGACAGTCAAAGAAGAAGGCAAAATAGTCTTTTTGATTCCTCTAGTTTTTAGTTTAGGAAAAAAAAAACTTGCAAATGGGTAACTCCTTAGCCCTGCTTTCATAACTATTATTCGCATGACCAACAAATGATTTATAACCTCGATTTTGTGTACCCGACTGTTATCTAGTGGAGGTTTATCTGTTTGTAAATTCACCAAATGAATTGGTTGTCTTTCGGCTTTATTTTTCAAGCTTTAGGCATACGCGAACGGCTTGGAGACATTGCTTTACAATCATGAGATTTGATATTAGCTTTAGCTCAAATCATTTCAAAATACTAAAATATGCAACTTCATTGTAATACCCCATGGGCATGTTTGCCTATCGTGGTTGGATCCACATTATATAACCCTATAAACGCAGCCACGCGCACACCCCTTTTAATTTTTTGTTTGTTTATGTAAAACAAGTCTTTCTGAAATCTGAATTTTTGTTAATATCTACTTTAATTGCAGAATGAACAACTGTCATATGGATCAAGCGAACGAGGAGGCATCGATACATTAAATGTAACTATACAACAAACTAATTCATGTTTACATGTCAAATGAAAAATGTTATTAATCACATATTCAGAGGTAATGAAGATATTCTCCACCTCGAGTAACTATCAAATGAAGGATACAGACTCCAAAGCGAATTTATACTCACAGCGGTATCAGAATCAGAGGAAGTATCTGAGAGCATCAAAAACTTTCTCAGGCCTGAAACAAAGTTAGTTGATTGTCAGAGTTATGATCATTTACTGATGCTGGTGTATGGGTAAGAATTATATTATTTCAGTAGAATTGATGCTTGTGTGTGTCAGTTTTCTGCGGCAAAAAGGAAACACATAAAATGGGTAAATTTTTTGTACCGGCCAGGTCATGTTTACTGGAATACCCTTCATAATTTTTTATATTTTCTTTTGTAAAAATAACTTTTATGACATTATGAAATTTAAACTATATCAAGAATAATCAAACTTTCGAACACATTGCACATGTTTTGACACGTTTGATCTGTTAGAGATAGAGATACCTGAAATGATCCATTCATAGGTTAATAGGCTGAAATTGCCACTCCTAAAGTGAAATTACAATCGAACAATATATAAAACAAACTTACCAGTCTTCTTGAGGCATATGACCCGCTCCTTCGATTAACTTCAGAGTTACTGCAGACGGGTTTCCTTTTTGGAACTCCTCTGCAATTGATTGAGGAAGATACTTGTCGGAGATACCCCACGCAACTAGTATTGGTTTGTCCCACCTGACCAAAGAAACCAACTTTTTATAATTTGAAGATACATTAAAATTGCAAGCATGTAGCTGTATGACTGGTTTGCAATATACAAATGATTCTGTAAAATTTTGGTTTTTCAATAAAGTTTACCTCCCGGATGAAAATCCTTCGGCTATCTGCCCTGAAGTCCCTCTAAAGTTGGCTTTTTTGGTAGCTTCAAGCAAAGCTAAAACATTGAAGTGCAAATAATCAGGCATAAAAGAAGTTCCGAAAAATAGTCAAGAGTACTGTAATCATGGTGACCCGATTTGAGGTGTTCTAATCTTTCTTAGTGCGACCTAAACCCATTTTGGGCCCTTACTCAACCGCCCAACCACCCATTTTGTCACCCGTAATGCAATAACAGAAGAGAATATACAGACCAAATCCAGGTCCACTGCTTTTCAGATATGGTAGTCGATAAACATCAGCCTTTTCCACCTTCAGGACATAGCTGTCATAAAAAATCATAGGTAAAACAGTTTAGAAATTTACATAATTTGTCAAAAATAATCCACCACATAAGAAATCATCAGAAATACGCATATTATGATTGCTAATGACCACTCTCATTTCTTACTTTTGTAAACTTTAAGCCCATATTAAATAAATGAACTATTGGATACGTACGCGCTACCTGCTTCAATAAAGCGCTCAGCCGTTATAGCATTCTGGCAAGTGAATTCACCAAGCAGTGGAATTCTATAAAAAAAGATGAGAAAGCCAAATGAAATATAAGATAAGTTTAAATAGTGATGAAAGGTAAATACAACAAGTTTCTTATTGCAGAATTGAACCTAAGTTGTTGAAAAAGTCCTGGGATAGGAGATGAAGCTGTCAAAGGAGTGTTCATTATAACAAGTTTAGATATCCTGTCGGGATTTTTTAAGGCCCAAGTTAATCCATAAGAACCGACAAGAAATCCCTACAATAAAAGTGAAGAGATGTTACGAATATGGTTTACATATATACTAATAGAAAAGTAAGGAGTCTAATTATATCAGAACAAAAGAACATTCACACTTTAACCGATAAAATAGGGAAAATATCAACCAAATAATGTAAGTTATTTCAAACCTGAACCACTAGCGCGAAAGGTGATTCGATCTTCAGAACATCGAGCAATTTATCAAATTGTTCATGGTACTCTTTCTCTGTCAAGAATAACTTGGTTAGATTGCTCTAAGGATCAGAAGTATACATAGCTTGACAAAACATACAATATGAAACTATGTTCATATATCACATACCCGTGTAGTCAAAGCCATCAAATCCTGCCTGTGGCTTGTCACTAAAACCAAATCCTAACCAATCAGGTGCGTAACAATGGAAACCAGCATCTGCCAACTAAATATATATATATGAAGAAGATCAATACATTACTAGAAATCAATATATTACGGCCTACGGAAGAAGCAGAATCACAACCTGAGACATCACAACTCGATAACTGTAGGATTGTGTTGGAGCACCATGGAGAAAAACAACAGTTCCACGTGGACCAAGCCGAGCATCAGATGAACCTGCAAGGCTCAAATTCAAAAAGCCAGAAATACCAAAAGTATATATGTGGCTGTGTGTATCTTTACTTAGCTTTGTACCTGTTTCTCGAACAAACCATACAAAGTCTCCGGATCTTTTGTATTTACCGTATTCCTTTCCCATGTCTTCTATTCTCTATAAAATTAAAATTACAAATTTCAGATACAAGTTGCCGAAAAAATAAAAAACTTCACTTTTACGGATTCACATTGTGAAGAAAACCAACGCTGTGCTAACTAAAAGACACAATTTGAGATCAATAAAGTTACGACTTAAGCAGTTTTATGACATTGATTCCGTTGGTTCTGTACATATTCTTATATTGTCAAAAAGTTGTGCTATTAAGGCTACCCAAAGATCAAAACCAAGGTCACTGGCCACTCGTGTATTACTCTAATCTTGTTTATGCAGCAAAAAGTTAATGAAGTCATGTAAAATAACGAAGATGCCCCAGATTTAAAGCTTCTAAAACATCTATCATCATGGAAGGACACTATTGCTCTTAAACTACTAAAACAATCAACTCTAGATGTGGCGATACCCTTTTTAAGTTAGGCTCATTTTTGTTATTCTATAAACTTTGAGTAAACATGTCACTAATGCTTCTAATATTTTTTGAATACTTTTGTAGCATATCAATGCATACATTATCTCTATTCGTAATGACACTATATATCAATATCTCAATTCTGATATATGCTTGCAATGTACATAGTACACAAGTAAACGAATGAGGTTTTCCATGTTTAGGTTATGTAGGGAAGGCAAGTCTGTGATTCTTTCACTAGCCACCAAAAAATGTAGCTAGTAACGTTTGAATCCTTACACCCTATTCTTATGATCATTACCCTTTGGCCACCGACGAATGTGTACCTAGTGAGGTTTGAACTATACCTCTTGCGAGGACATCGGATGCCTAACCACTAGCTAGGCCACTAGCCAATGGCGCGTAGCTCAGTTGGTAATAGGTGGGGCATCTTTGCACCTAACAAGCATAAGGTCAAGGGTTCAATCCTTGGCATGGAAAGGACCCCATGGATTTTTTCGATGTAGTGTTAATTTTTGAAAAAAACATCAATTTTTCCTAAATACAACTAAAAATGAACCCGGTCCATAGATTTAACTCTATTATATCACGGTTCAAAAAAAATTGTGCACCCTGTCATATTTGGTCCTGGTTCCATCCCTGAATTCCTTGGCACCTCATAGCCACAATCGTTGAGCGAGTCATGTATGCCCTCACATTATGGAAAGCCAGCCGATTGTGGGCCGGTTCAGGTTATAGTTATTAACCTTTTGCACCTAACTACCTAGGCCACTAATCTAAACCAATTCAATGTTACGATCCCACATCGGCCAAGTATTGGATTGGTTGGTGCTTAATAAGTCTAAATGTCCCCTCCTCTTACAAGCTAGCTTTTTGAGTGAGTTCTACACTTGGACTTATGAACCGATACGAGCCTAGTATGGGTTAGTTTTGTACCATTCAGCAAACAACAAAACAAAGCTACTACTAATACAACACTTACATAGAGCATCTGGCCAACATTTCCATCCTCAGCAGGAGACTCAGGAAGCTGAATAGCACTTCGACTAGACGGGTTATCCGTTACGAAACCAAAAGGATTAAAAGAAGGTTCTTGATCATCCTCTTTTTCTGCTTTTGTGACAAATGTTCGCAGCCTTCTTTTAGTGGTTACGGTGGCAGTGTGTTGGTGGTGGTTGATGGAAGATGAAGATGATGATGATGATGAATATGAGGTTGGGAGTTTGAATGGTGGAGAATGCAGAGTGAAAGCCATTAAGAAAAAGAAAAAAACAGAGACACAAAGACAGGGACAATGATATTATCAGTTTGAGGTTGGCTTTGGTTGTGTGAAGCTAACTCATCACGCGCTCCACGTATGTATTTCCACGTTTGTTTTTTATTTTCCAATTTTATTTTATCTATTTTTATGGTGAAATATAACGCCAAGCATAATAGACAGCGGACCGGCGAACCGAAAAACTAGACCGGACCGAACCGAACCGAACGGTACATATTTCTATCCGTCTTTTCTCATATTCGGTCTTCGGTCTGGTCCGATTTTGTCTTACGCACAACCGGCCACTTTGCTTTGTTGAACCGGACCGACTCGGACTTGGATCGAACATTTTGGTCTGGTCCTCAGTCCGGTGTTTCAATTGGATATTAGAAATTGTTGAAATTTTGTGAGACGGGCATCTTACATCACTATCTAGAGAGAACTAAACCGAGCGCATAGACATCCAAGTGTCAATTATTTACGTGTATACTTGTTTATTTAGTTTTAGTTAACTCTAGTTAAAACTACATAAGTTGTTATCATAAATTTTAAGGTCTGTTGTTCAGAATGTGGTTCAAGCAGAGGGGCGAACATATCTAAAATAGATAGTATGCACGTATATACTCTAAGAGCGCTATCGCTGATGAAAAACGATTTTTTTTCTTTACTTATTTGAGAGTTTAATAGTAAGTGTATACTCTTTGAAACTTTATTACATAATGCATATCTTATGACAAATCATACTTGTTTTTAAGAGTAATTTAGCTGAATCTTAAGCTTAGTCCTTACAACTTCAAAAAGGCATGTACGTACGTGAAATTTTTTAATGTGAAATTAGTATTTTTCAGCATGAGTAAAACATGAAACTTCCGGTGCGTATGAACCAGAAATTGATTGAACGAAGCAAAGGTAAGAGTCAAAATATGCACAAAGTCGCGGGGGAACCCATGGCTAGATCGAATTCTTCTCAAGAAAAGTTGATGCTTGCTTTACTCCATTAATTTTAAATTAATTGTTCACTTTCAAAATGCACAAAGTTTTACAGTATCTCATTAACTACACTCTACCACTTATCATATATCAAATTTACCTACCAAAAAATTCTCTTTGGTTGAAATATAAAATGAACAATTACTTTGAGACATCCAAAAATGACTACAGAAACAATTAAAGGTGTTTGTTCGGCTTATGTAGCCGACTTATGACTTATTTAGTTATGGGCTTATGTTTCATAAGCTCAGATTATATGGTTTATTTTAAAATTTTTCGGCTTATATAAGTTATGTTATATTGATCTTATTGCAAAATCATAGTCATTAATTTTTCTAGTCAAAACAAAAAAAATAAACTTTAACCTTTTTTTTAAAAATTAAATATCTCGCAAACCGTTAATTGTTATGAGAAAAAAATCATACCATCGCGACGAGGATTAAATTATCTTTCTATAGATATGTAATTCTATATATTTTTAACAATTTTTTCTTTTCAAAATTTCGGCTCAGAAAAATTATATGTGATTTGTGAAAATCACATGTGATTCGAATTTAATCATATATGATTTTAAAAAGTATATATGATTTGTATAAATCGAATCACATGTGATTCGTGAAAATCGAATCATATTTTTGTGGGCGGAATTTTTGAAAAAAAAAAAGTGAAGATAATTTAATTAGTATCGCGATGGTTTATTTTTTATAGTTTGAAAATTTACCGTTTGCAAGATATGTTGGTTTTTTAAAAAAAAAATGAAAAATATTTTTTTATTAATTTTGATAAAAAAATAAATAACTAAATATTGGGTGTGTTTGGGGAGGGCTTATGGAGGGGCTTATGGGGCTTGGGCTTCTAAAATAAGCCGGCTTATAAAATAAATCCTGTTTGTGATGCGGGCTTATGAAATCATAAGCCCCTAAAAGAGGCTTAAAACTTTAGCCCCATAAAAGGCGCTAAAAACTTTAGCCCGGGCTTATGAACCAAAACATTTCAAAATAAGATATACTCCAAAAAAAAATGAGGTTAAACGAAACATAAAATCAAAACCCCAAAAAAAAAAAAAAAAAGATAATTACAATGAATTAAAGTACTAGTGTAGTAAATTCCAGCGGTGCTCCATTCCTCCGTCAACCGCCACCGGCGTAGTCTTCCGACCACCATAGATCTCCGTATTCAAGTATATATATATATATATTCATCTCTCAATTTACATTTCTTTCTTTCAATTTCACATTCTAGATAAACCTAATCAATTGCTTATGAACTGTAATTTTATTTATGTTTGTAATTTGTTTAGGATAATGAAGTGACCTCGGTGGTCTGTTTGATTGATGGTTATGATCGTAACTTAGCAATTAACAACCAAATAGTACTCGTAGCATGGGTGTAGGAATGAACAAATCAAATCATGAGATCTTATTGCTTGTGACTAATGGTTACATTATTGATGCTCGTGATGTCCGTTAGTACTAATTAGTTATCATCTAAGGTCAATAATGTAACTCTAAACATGCTAAATGGGACGAGATGTAACTTATGATACTTAACTCGAAACTTCTAAAATGGACATCTTTTATTTTTTCAGTTAGTCTTCATTGTGATGCATCACTGTATGAAAAATCCTTAACTAATCGCTAAGCAGCTGACTAGGTGTTAAGCCCCTTTAGGAGTTATATGTCCCTTATCAGTTTGGTTAGCAACTAATTGTTGTAGTGTGCGGGAATATATCAACTTTTCCCATATTGGAGGGAACTTTCCAGTACTTTTCGAGTAACTGTATAAATGTTTCAGTGAAAGTAGAATTCAGAAAAGCAGACGTGTATATTTTAGGTTATATATTTACAGAATTAGAATAAAATTAAATTCTATACGTCAACATAATCTGATATGCTCATACCCATTTTGCGTGCTTTAAATTTGTTTCCTTTTTTTTTTTCTTTTCTGTTTTTCCGTAACAAAATATTTAACTGTTACATGTGTAGGTTAATTGGCATTCAAGATGGAAAACAGTTCTGATAAAGCTGAAGACCTGCTCGAAGATGACGGTGGTGATCAAGGAATTGACCCTGATCAAGTCTTTGAGATTGGAAACAATAACATGGAAACCGAATCATTGTTTGGAATCGACACTGATGACTTGGAGAATGATAGTGAGTTAGTCCTCGACCTTGAAAGCAATGAACATGAAAATGACGGCGAGCAAATGCTCGAGTTTGAAAGTAATGATCTTGAAGATAAGGAGCAAATGCTCGAGATTGAAAATAATAACCACAACCCTCCACCAGTTGTGGGAATGGAGTTTGAATCGTATGAAGATGCATATAAGTACTACAATTGTTATGCTAAAGAACTTGGGTTCGCCATCAGGGTCAAATCTTCATGGACCAAACGTAACAGCAAAGAAAAAAGAGGTGCGGTTCTCTGTTGCAATTGTGAGGGGTTCAAGACTATAAAAGAAGCAAGTAGCAGAAGAAAAGAAACAAGAACGGGTTGTTTAGCGATGGTAAGGTTGAGATTAGTGGAATCGGATAAATGGAGAGTAGATGAAGTTAACGTTGAACATAATCACTCGTTTGACCCTGAACGTGCCCAAACCTCCAAATCACACAAAAAATCAGACTTAGTTTCAAAAAGAAAATTCGACCCGAGTTTAGATGTGGAAGTGCGAACAATTAAACTCTATCGAACCCCTGCTGTAGATACATTCTCTTATGGAAGCTCAAATGACCAAGACATTGATAATAATGTCAGAAAGAGCAAACGCTTAAACTTAAAAGAAGGGGATGCACAAGTAATTAATGATTACTTTTGTCGGGTTCAGTTAATAAATCCAAATTTCTTTTACATCATGGATTTCACCGATGACGGGTTTCTAAGAAATGTTTTTTGGGTTGATTCGCGGGCCAGGGCGTCATATGGGTATTTTAGAGACGTGGTTGCTTTAGATACAACGTGTTTGACAAACAAATATAAAGTTCCAGTGGTGGTTTTTGTTGGGGTGAATCATCACGGGCAGACTATTTCACTTGGTTATGGTTTGCTTGCTGATGAAAGCCAAGAAACGTATACTTGGTTATTAAGAACATGGTTGACTTGTATGTCGGGACGTCCTCCACAAACCATTATCACAGATTTTGGAATGGCCTTGCAGAGTACAATTGCTGAGATATTTCCTCGGGCACACCATCGCCTTTTTACACCTCTCGTTGTCGAAAGCATTATCGAGAATTCAGGAAATTCAGAATCGGAAGTATTTCATACGGTTTTGAATAGTATAATTTACAACTCGATAAAAGTGGATGAGTTTGAATTAGGTTGGGATGAAATGATCCAACGTTTTAAACTCCACGACAACGAGTGGGTGCAAAAATTGTTTGAGGATCGAGAACGGTGGGCCCCTGTTTATTTAAAAGACACGTTCTTCGCGGGTATGTTCACTTTTCAACCGGGTGAGTCCATGGTTTCGTTTTATCACGGTTACGTTCACCAACAAACTTCATTGAAAGAATTTTTCGATATGCATGATTTAGTTTTACAAAACAAGGTTCAAAAGGAAGCTTTTGATGATTGTGAGTCAAGAGAGTCGACCCTTAAGTTAAAAACAATGTGTAGATATGAATCACAGCTTTCCAACCTGTACACAAAAGAACTATTCTCACTTTTCCAATTTGAAGTCGAGATGATGTCAAATTGTTTCAACGTATCACAAGTAAACACCAGTGGATCAATCGTCACATACATGGTCACTGAGCAAGAAACCGAGGGAAACACCATAAGAAATTTAGAAGTAATGTATGATAAAATAGGAGTTGAGATTAGATGCATATGTAGTTGTTTTAACTTCAAAGGTTATTTATGTAGACATGCGTTATCGGTTCTTAACCATAACGGCATAGATGAAATCCCGAGTCAATATATTTTGTCTAGATGGAGGAAAGATTTTAAACGAGTTTATGTACCTGATCTTGGGTCTGATAATGTGGATATAACCAACCCGGTTCAGTGGTTTGTTCATTTGCATAAACGAGCTTTGCAAGCTGTTGAAGAAGGCATGACATCTCAAGAACATTATATGGTTGCTTGGCAAGCATTTAAAGAGTCGTTGAATAAGGTCCGTTTAGTAGCTGATAAGCATAATCAAAACTAACAAGGTTAGAACTGTATGATTCTAGTTCCTATGTATATGAATGTATATATTTAATTTGACTTTTTTATATAAATAATACTTTTTAAGTATCTTATGCGGTTTTTTAAATGTTTGAGAAAGTAGAATAACTTCGATGTTCATATTGTAAAGGGATGGTTGTACAATTGAGGCTTAGCCGTGATGCTCTAAGTTGGATTAAATACTTCAAATCATAGTTGTCAGGATCCCGATCCTGATCTTAGGATCTTACGATACTGCAAAGCTAAAACCAAGGTTGTCAAAATCGCGATCCTGCTCGTAGGATCGTACGATCCTACACATAAAAAACGATCAGGATCTTAACAAGATCGTAATCCAGGTAGGATCGCAGCAGGATCGTAGGATCGTAGGATCGGATAGGATCGCCTTTTTTTTTTTTTTTTTTTTTTTTTTTTTTTTAAGGTATATTAACTTATTAAGTATAAGCTCATGTCTTAAAGCCCAACGACTAAGAAATTTTCAAAAAAAAATTATTTTGGTTCTGTTAATTAATTGTCTCTTGCAAGATTAATGAGTGTAAAATCATTACTCCCTCCGTCTCAATTTAATTGTCTATATTTCTATTTTTGGATGTCTCAAAAAGATTGTCCACTTTCCTTATTTAGTAAAAACTAGAGAATCTTAAGAGAGCATATTCTATTTATGTGGTTGAAAATTAAAGTGGCCCCACTTTTATTAAACTTTGTAATTTCTCTCTCATGACAATTAAATTGAGACGGAGGGAGTATGTTTTTATGGACTATTTAGAAATTGTTTAGATGTGACTTTTTGGGTTTATTATGAAAAATGATTTCGTGCTTTGTAAAATGTCAAAAGCTTGTTTTTTAAATAAAGTATCTACATACTTGACCCAATTTTGTTCATATTTTATTTTATGTTACATATAAAAGCATGAATATTTTAATTTAATTTATTTGGTCATCAAGAAAAAAAAAAATCAGTAATATTATCATAATATTCTAATTTAATTTATTTGGTCATCAAGAAAAAACAAATTGTGTTGCCCTCTATTATAAATAATGTAGTTTCATTTTCAGATACAACCATTTTATCTTTTTGCATTAATCTATATATTGTAACAAAAAAGTTACAAAATCACGTGCTAATAAATTAACCTTATCTTTTTGCATAAATATTATCACGAAAAACCTATAATGAAAAAAATTAAAACACGAAGTAGGTGCACCGTGCACGTATATAGTAACTTTATGCAAGTATGCATTGCAATATATCTAATATTCTACTACTACAGTACTTGAACATATAACTTTTTCTTTTATCATCCATTTAGATTCGTTTATTATATGAAATATTATATAGAAATAAAAAGCTACAACCCCTATACAAAAATATATACATTTTCATAGGATCTTACGATCCCGATCCGATCCTACGATTACGATCTTGCAAAGCCGAAAACGATCCTAGGTAGGATCCCGATCCTGACAACCTTGGCAAAAACGATCCGGATCCTACATAGGATCTTTGCAGGCTTAAGATCTTATAGGATCTCGATCTTTACCATACGATCTTACGATCTAATCCAATCCGATCTTACTTTTCTCGAATTACAAACTAAAAAACTACAAATTTATGGGCTGTTTTGTTTGTAGAATTCAAAAAACAACATGTTAATCTTTTTAAACATTTTATAATCATAATTTAGGACAACATTTATATGAAACATTCATAGTATTTTATGGTTATAATGTATTAGAATTTATAGATTTGTATAAAATTACATAAACTATTAAGAAATAACATTAGAGTAGGATCTTAAGATCCCGATCCGATCTTACGATCACGATCTTGCAAAGACGAAAACGATATTGGGTAGGATCCCGATCTTGACAACCATGCTTCAAATTATGACGATTGGACATGCTTTGTGCTGAATACTATCTGAAGATTCATTTTTAAGACTAGTTATGTTTATTTGTTTTCGGTTTTTGGTTACTGGGATATAATGAATTCCAACTCAAACAAAAGTCATGTAGTTCCCGACTCTTATTAGTACAGGCAAATGTATTGATTAAATTTGAGGTACATGGCGAATGTGGTTCTATTTTGTAGATCAGATCCTGGGCGGACAACTAACTGATTATCTAGAATGTACTTCAGCACACCCTCAATTTTGGACAAGACCCTTTAGGCTCGGTCCTGCTAAGCCGCCTGGACTTCTGAAATTAGAGCACAAGGTATGCAAGGACTCAATAACACGTTATTGGTATGCTACATCAGCGTCACATCATATACCTCCCGATAACACACCAATAATTCAAGGGAATTGATTTGCACTCATTATAAATTGATTGACACACTCCAATTCATGCATGTCAGACTTGTACTGTATTAATATTTTGCATTAACTACTTGTACAGTTGAATGTGCAAATAAAAAATTGGAGTGTGCGAATCATCTCTCATAACTCAAACAACTCTCCCTCATAACACACCACGAACATCACTTGTAGGTCCCGCAAAATACCCCATCAAATATACCACTCACTCAAAAAAAATAAAAAAAAAAGCATTTGGCGTGAGCTAGTGCATTGGCTCAAAACACAAAAGGGTGCATTTGACACAAGTTTGGCATGTTAGCCGGTAAAGTTGACACACCAATGACTCACCAATAGCACCATAAACCTTGTGCTCTTACAAGTTAAGACTTGAAGGCCGCGAGTCATGACAGACCTTTTTTTGTAAGGTTGTTTGATTCTTTTGATAACAGGTTGACCCTAATATTTGATTATAAAGTTGAATCAACCAAAACCTTTAGGGGCTGTTTAGTTGGAGAGAAATACTCCATTTTTCCAGAAAATTTTTCATATGAAAAGGGAAAAACTGAAAATCCATTTAGTCGCACTTTTTTCCAATAATTTTCTAAAAATATGAAATTCTCATTTTCCAATTTTCAATAGAAAAAATGAAAATACCATTACACACTTCTCACTTTTTTCATTTCCAAAATAATAACACCATTTCCTTTCACCCTACACTTTTTTCATTTCCAAAATATAACTCTAACTAAACGGATTTTCAAATTTCTCAACTCTTCTCTAGAGGAGAAAAACCATTCCCTTCTCCAGGAATTTAGAAACGGAAAAACATGAAAATTTTTCACCAACTAAACGGCCCCTTAGCCTTTAGGAACAAGTATTTAGACACTTTGGAGCTTGACTTAAAAAAGTTTACTCAAGTAGCTTAAATCATCTCATACCAATTTAATTTTAGTTTTTTTGGTAGTCAAACAAAAATAACTAGTTGTTTTAACTTTTAGCTTGATTACACAAATCTTTCAAAATATTGTATAAAAAAGGTTGACCGACCCTTTTAGGGCCTTCTTGGGCCGGACTGAAATTGATGTTAGAGTAAAAAGCTAGGTTTCACTTATTAATTGAAAGTGTACCTGTTTTTTTCTGGGCTTTTAGTGCATTGGGCTTTGATAAAAGATTAAACTCACTATTCTAAGACTAACAAAACAAATCAAAACCAGAGATACAAATATACAATTCTTTTTTTTTACCCTATGCCTTTAGAAAAAAAAGGATTTCTTTTACAAAAATTAGCGCTAAAAAGTACTCCACCCATTCCGAAATAATTGTCATTTTTTTTTTAACTTTGACATAAAATATTATTTGTTTCTGTAATATAAACTTTGATGAAAATTATAGCAATAAAAATACATTTAAAACTTAAATCATTCATATATTTTGCATAAGTATTATATAATACAAAAGAAAAAAAGTTAATAGTCAAAGTCGAAAAAAGAATAATTCAAAAAGTCAAAACATGACGTTATTTTAGAACAGAAGGAATAATATTTTATCGTTGTCCCGAAATTCACGAGCCGCCATGGAATATGGATGATATGGAATATGGCAAAAGTTCAATATAGAACCAAAATTTACCATAGATCCAATCAATCAATAATAGCCATTCATTTTTTTATTATGATAAACTTTCACTCTTTTTTTAAAAAATTAAATATCTCGCAAACCGTTAATCGTTACGCGATAAAAATTATACCATCGTGACGAGAATTAAATTATCTTTCTATAGATATGCACTACTATATATTTTTAACAACTTTTTTTTTTTTTCAAAATTTCGGTCAACAAAAATCATATATGATTTGTGAAAATCATATATGATTCGATTTTTACGAATCACATATGATTTTTGAGAATCATATATGATTGTAAAAATCATATATGATTCGTAAAAATCGAATCATACATGATTTTTTAAAATCATATATGATTCGTAAAAATCATATATGATTTTTTCGGACGGAATTTTTGAAAAAAATTGTTTGTCGAAAGTATATAACAATGCATATCTATAGAAAGATAATTTAATTCTCGTCATGATGGTGTATTTTTTGTACCTTGAAGATTTACCGTTTGCAAGATATGTTGTTTTTAAAAAAAAGGTGGAATATGATTTAAATAAAAAAATGGATGGCTATGATTGGTCCATTGGTTGTATGACAAATATGAGTTCTACATGGATCTCAACTCTATGGAATATAATTCCCGTATTGTGACCTCAACTAACTTGTAGACTTTCAAGTTTCAACATATACATAAACAAAACATTTTTTTTTGATAAATTTGGATCCTGATAGATTGCTTTAATCATATTCTTTGGTATACAATACATGTTTTGTCATCTTTAGCTGTCACAAACTAATATTTCTTAGTATTCCTGAGGTGAGATCAATGACAAACAAAGAAAATCAAAAGAACAAATAAACACATCTTAGCCATCCATTTTGATTTCATCCAATAGTAGAGATCAAACCCAAAAATAACAAAGGAAGGGTAAAATTGTCATTCTAGCCCATTTAATAAAAAAACCCACTTTCCAACTTTTTTTAAAAAACACCATATCTTGCAAACGGTAAATCTTCAAACTACAAAAAATACACCATCGTGACGAGAATTAAATCTTCTTTCTATAGATATGCACTTTTATATACTTTCGACGAACTTTTTTTTCAAAATTTCCGTCCAGAAGAATCACACGTGATTCGTAAAAAAATCTCATGTGATTCTATTTTTGTTGTGATTCGTGTATAAATCACACGTGATTCTGTTTTAATCTAAAATGAGTAAATCACACATGATTTTGATTTTTTGTTGTGATTCGTGTATAAATAACATGTGATTTGTAGAATCACTTGTGATTTGTTATTTTAAAAATCACGTGCGATTTTTATAAATTACAAAATCACATGTGATTTTAGCCGCTCGCATTGTCGAGTCAGAAACACAGTTTACCAAAAAAAAATCACATGTGATTTTACATGTCACATTCAATCTTTAAAGTAATAAATCACATTTGATCTTTAATTTCAAATCAAATTTTTCCTTCATTTTATAAAACAAATTTCTGAAATCACGCGTGATTCTGTTATTTATATTTTTGCTTTGTTATGAAAAATATAAATTACGTGTGATTTAGTCTTTGCTGTTATAAACTGAAACACATATGTTTTAATATAAAAATGAGTAAATCACATGTGATTCACTTTCAAAAAAATAATTTACGATAAATCACATGTGATTTGAGGTTAAATCACATGTGATTTGAATCACATGTGATTTACATAAATCTCAAGAGTTATTTTGAAGGCACTTATTTTTTACTATATCACAAATCCCACTACAACAAAAACTAATTTTTGTCACATGACTACCTTTACAAAACTAAAATAAAATGATTCTAAAAGTCAAATGAATATTTTCTTATTACACAAAGTTGACTTCAATTTCAATAGTTTTTTGCAAACTTTCATTTCTTTGGTTATAAAACAATGCCATTAATAAAAATCGCTCCATTTTCACGTGCCCCAAGCTTGTTTGCCCTGAAATCATGATCAAACAAATAAAAATATATAAGCCCCTATAACTCTCAAATAGTCCAAACTCTCTCTCTTTGACTATGTACGTTGCGTTAGCACCGCCTCATTCAAAATAGCCCAAACTCTCTTTCTCTTTGACTTTAGTTAGTTCTAGAATTAGAAAACATCTTTGTATATTTAATCATTCATATTATTATATATAATTTAACTTTAGAAAGTGTTAATTTAAGTTAATCAATGAAGTCTAAAAATTCTGTAAAAGCACCATAGAGCAACCAAATTTCTCTCCTTTGATATTTAAAAAGGATGAATTACAAGTTGATGATGCAATCTAGTTAATGTTTATTGTCAATATCAATATACAGTGGTGTTAACATTTCATGAAAAAGCCACATCCACTTCATTTAATGAACTAAACAAATAATTATCATTTAATTTGGAAATTGGAAAATAAACTGTTGTAATTAATTGAAAATAAAAAATCAGTTACCTGTAGTTGGTTATAAGATATACTCGTAATAATAAAAGAAACAACATACCTTCATTTATAGTTCGATTATGATACCAGAATAGCATTTCTAGCCTTATTTTGATCGGAAATCGGCAACAAAGACGATTCTATATTGTTAATTTTGATCAATTTATGATGAATAACAGTTAGGGTTGTCATGGTGGTTTTGGGGGTGGTTTTTTGGGTGGTAGGTGTGTGAGAATAGTGTGTGTGTAACGGTTGTGTGACATAAATAAGAATACGAAATTACATAACTGCCCTACAGTAACTAATAAATATAAAATGTCAAAATATGTCAACCATTGGATCAAAATAAAATGGACGCTTGAGATCAAATGGTTTGATCTTTTGATATTCACTGTTCTGCATTGAACTTTTGTCTTCCTAGTATACTAAGTTTTCGTGTGCATTATTTATGAGATAATACCTATACAACTAGATGTTAACATTCAATCAATTATATTGTCAACGACGGCCAATACAAATTTTATATCTTTAAAATTTCTCCATCTAAGGTTGAATAAATAAGTTGAAGTATATTAGTAACAAAAATGTTTAGTATTATACAATATGTTGCCTAAATTGAGCATCAATGACACATGAAATAATGCATCGGATCAAGTTGGCTAATTTTTAAACATAATTGACATTGATTTAATATAAACAAAAAAGTTTTTGTAGTTAGCTAGATTTTCTCATTTGTGGCCTGTTACTAGGGGTGTTCAAATAAACCGATAAACCGAGCCAAACCGCTCAATCCGAAACCGAAAAAATCCGAAACCGAATAAACCGAAACCGAAAAAAACCGAAACCGAAAAAACCCGCTTATCATAGTTCGGTTTCGGTTTTTATTTTTAGATATCCGTGGTTAACCGAACCGAACCGTATATAATATATATAAATGGTTTTAACTAAATACCTAAATAATTATACAAGTATTGATTATGTTATTGCACTAATTTTATTGTATAACAATTTTTTTGCTTTTGGTGTAAATATTTACTAAACATCTATGTATGAAAATTGATTAATTTGATCGTAACGTATAATCGTCAGATAAATACTTTTTATTAATCTGTTCGGTATGTTTATTTGAATGGAATTATTGTGACGAAATAATTTTAATATGACGTAAATATATTCAACTTCTTTGAATGTTACTAAAATGACAATTCACGTTCTAGATCATGTTATTATTCATGCGGTTAAACTCGATCAAATGTCTACAATGGTTAACCGTGACCCGAACCGCGGGTAACCGCTCATTTCGGTTACCCGCATGTCCGGTTACCCGCCTAGTATGGTTCGATTACGGGTAGTAAAATTAATTACCCGCCCCGCGATGGATTGTTAAAATCTTTCAACTAACCGAACCGAACCGCCCCGTGAACACCCCTACCTGTTACAAATGTGTTAGTGATTGTTCAAGCTTTTGCTTGAGGTTAATGTGGTATTCGGCCACATTCCATTGTACTTAACTATTTCTTGTGATTATATATATTTTACCGGGGTAATCCTCTTTACCAAAAAAAAAAAAAAAAATAGTGTATGTCTACGGTCTAAATAAGTCATCGAAATTGTTCTTTGTAAGCGACACAACGTTTGTTCTATCGAAATATAAAAGTAAATAAATGATGTGATGATGAGTATGTTACTAATGATCATTCGATGCATTTGTTGTGTTGATTTGTTCCAAGTTATCAATTTATGGATATCTTAAAATTTAAGATTAAGATTAACATCATAATCACCATCAGACATTAGAGAATAATGTATGAATTAAAACTAGTTTCATCTAGCTCATTTTCTTTGATCATGTAGCTTGTTTTTAGTGATCCAATCATCCATTCAAGCGATCACCTTCATTCCTCTATTAGTGTAAGAGAAGAACACATCGTATCGCGAAGATACAAAGTGTTGCAGTTATAGTGTAGTGCACTCGTAACACTTATTACGTACTTGTTGTATATCGTCGTACATCAAGTTCTTGTTATCATACTTAGATTATGTAGCTCGCGTGAAGATCGGGTAGATCTTGTAGTTGGTGTCGATTGTGTGTAAATCGGATAGATCGTGTGTGGATCGTATAGATCGGGTAGATCGTGTAGATCGGGTAGATTGTGTAGATCGTGTTGATCGGGTAGATTGGGTAGATCAGATCGGGTTAGTATTTTAGTAATGAAAATACGCAAGCTAGAACCAATCTCACACACATGTGTGTGAGATTGGTTCTAGCTTGATTAGAACTCAACATTTAGCTTAGTGCCGAAAAATATAGTAGGCAACGTAAAGGTTTGTTATGTTGGGCCATAAACATAACGGGTTTAGTTGTACTCGAAGATGAACTCGACATCTAGCTTAGTGTCGGAAAATATTGTAAGCGATGTTGTATGATTTTATCCGTATAGAAGGGAGCTTGTTTATTAGTAAAGTAACTCTCGAGTTGCGTATAGAGTAGGGCGAAAAGGAGCTTCGTGACCGAACCACTATAAATTATCGTGTCTGGTTTGCGCTTTCTTTTACTTATCTCTTTACATTTACTTTTGTATTTATCGCTTTACATTTATATTTGCATTACGTTTATTTTTGTGTGGCTTATTGCTTATATCGTGTTAATTATGTTTGTGTCATGACATGATATTTATATTGTGTTTATGTTTGTATTATGGTGACATGCTTCACTTATTGTTTTCTACTATCTCTAGTTGGTGTAAGACTATTGTTGACACTTTTCATATTACGTCACACTTTATCGGTTATTTGATACGAAAGATTTAAGTTTTAAACGAAAAAGTATTCACCCCGTTTACGTTTTTCACAATTGGTATCAGAGCTACGTCTCTCTAATTTTTAAAACAAAGGTTTTCAAAATTGAGTACGATCCATGTATCAAATTACCTATGAAGGGGGATAAAATATGAAAAGTATTTATTTGCATAATACTTACAAGTTTTATTGTTAATGTATACTTTGTCATACTAGCTTGTCAATATTCTTAAACAAATAAAAGAATTTTTTTTGTAAGTGTCTGGTCATGTCTTTAAAACACGTCGTAAAGTGATGCGGTTTTGAAAGGAGTGTTTGGGACAACTATTTGTTTTGTAGTAAAAGTATTTTTGTAAATATTTTTCGTAGTCCTAAACGTGGAAATGATGCTTATCATATATTTTATATGTTCGGTATCTATTTTATTAAGTTTTACATCTTTTCGGCACGTCGAAATACTTGTTTGTGCAAGAAAATTTGGGACAAAACAATAACAGCATATGGTACCATTATAGTTGGACGGTACCATTAAATTTAACGGTAACTTGGATCCGTCTGTCTGTTTTTCAGAACTGGGTCACAATTAGACCAAAAATTTAAGCAATCGGCATTACCTGAAAAGACTTTTTGGTACAAATCACAGACTCTTATATATTTTAATTAAATTCCTAAAAGTATTTTTAAATGAAACTTGGCTCAATTATGTTTAAAACGATAGGTGGTATGACTCTTAAGAACTTACAGTTGGTTTTATACGAATTTTTTAAGATGCAAATAGAACATCTCACGTTGATGTATTTATATTTTTAAAATGTTGAAGTTGATCAAATTTTGAATGGGAAAGAAACTAATTCATTAGCAAATAAAATCAAGCTAAGTATATATTGTTGTATTTAATACACAAAGTGACGATAAGTATTTTTGTGTGTTATGCTAAATGACTATTTGTTTGTCTTTGTGTCTTAGCATCGTTAGTAATTATTTTCGAGTGCTTATTTTTATCTTTATTTGAGCTACCTATATTTATAAGAATAAGTGTTTTCATGCCATGTCGTTTTTTTGTTTATTATTAGTTTTCCAGTTTTTGCATTAATAAGACTTATGCTAGACTTCTTGCACTAAGTTGCGTAATTAGTTTTGCATTATATATAGGCATAGATCAATTTCCTTGCATATGTGTTTTTGACATCTTGCATGTTTTATAATGTTTTAGTAACTCACTTACGAATTTAAAGTAAGTTGGTCGATCATGTATATCGAAAAGCATTGTTTTACACAAGTATCTTTTTAAAGGCTCAAATGTTAAAATATGTCACCTCAAAATATTCAACACTTTCGTCAAATTTCTAACATGATCTCTAAATGATTACGACCTCCTATCTTGATTGACCATGGGTTGTCTAAACAATATAAAAGATCATATTAATACATTAGTATTTAAGTAAAAGGAAATGTATTGTTGAACCTTGCTTGTGCTTGCATTAAACATATAGCATTTTACATGAATTGTGTGTCGCATAAAAATAGTAACGATAATTATGTCTATACTCATGAAATGTCAAAAACTATGAATATTATACGTAATAATAAATAGTTTTTCGCATATACAAAGTAAATGCCAATCATGAAGTAGTAAGTTAACATTAACCTCACACTTCTAACTAGTATTAGATTTAATGGAACACATTTCATAAATCTATATTTATTTTCTTTATAAAGAGTGGTCGTGATGGTCAAGAAAGATTTCGAGTATATATCGATTCATTATTCAAATTATGATTGATATCATTATCGAATCTAATTGACAAATAGTATGGACATGAAATTGGAGTTATTATTTGTCTAGCTTCAAAGATCACATAAAAAATAACAAAATTTATCATCTTAAACCTACATACTCAATCACACTCGATTGTTATAAAAATAATGACATCATTCTCAAGAAGAAAAGGATATGCATCGGATTATAACTCAAACTTGTGCTGATGATGTCATATTGAGTTTTCTTGTCCAATGACATTAAACTAATATGTTTAAAAGATGCATAAAATGCACAACAAAGTAGGACTGGCAACTTGGATGTTTCATCCGAAATATGCAAGCAATTTACTTTGCAATGCAATTAGTAAATGTGTCATTTCTGAAAAATTAAACACGAGCAAACAAACAACATATGTAAACTTTGCTCATGAACGACTCAACATTTAAAATCACATGTCAAGTAAAAGTGTCACACATAATATTTTATTAAATATTATGTATGTCATCAATTTTTGAGAAATCACTTGCATATTTGTGGACATTTTGAAATTATCATAGTATAAATTTCAAATATCCATTTCAAATAGGACAACATGATGTTTAGGAAAACATCATATCTAAGAACACATGCAATTATCTTATCAAATGATTGATAAAGAATAATATATATCCTATGCATCTTATTTTCTTTGTTGGATGAATGGTTATGTTATAAAAGAATACATTACATCTTATTTGCAAAATATAGGTTATTAGATTTGAAAAATAACTCACTACAACGTGTGTCATTGCATAAACAAGTATAACTTATTCATCATTTTATAGACTCAAATACTTGTTTTCCTAAGCATTCGTAAGAGTGATAACTTTATCATCTTAAATAAGCATATTTGTTAAAAGATACAATATGTCTCATTTCAGTCATACATCATATAACATTCACAAAATCTATTGAGGTAAGTAACCTTTTATTAGATTCTTTTCCCAAGATATGTAAATGAGCATTCTTGAAACACTCTCGATATAGCATATTCTACATTGTTTTACATTAGCGCATCTAACAAATAAATAAAGCTGTCATCCATGAGATCATGCAATGCACCATCTAAACCAAATTGTGTTAAAACAACATGTAACAACTAAACAAATAAAGCTGTCATCCATGAGATCATGCAATGCACCATCTAAACCAAATAACCTCTAAATCTTAAAAACAAGATTGAAACATTTTGCTTGCATTTATTAGGATTTTGTGTAAGATGATAACATCAAATAATCCTGAATATTAAGTGTCAATTTCCCCCGATAATGCTCGTATTTTATATCATTTATGGAGTTACGCTTATTTTCCTCTGTATTTCACTTTAAGGTAAATTACGAGCATTGGAGCTAAAGAGACGCGAATTTGGAGAGTTTATTAAAGATATATGATAGTATGCTCATTTTGAAGATGTTACGGCGTAACTTTCCTCTCACATTACACCGTAACAGAATCGTGGCTCAGAAAACCAACTCAACAGGAGATTACGGCGTAACTCTATCCCTAGATTACGCCGTAACTAATTAGGTCAAATGAGGTTCCGCGCCGCTACAAGCTACGACGTAACTAATTCCACAATTACGGCGTAACCACGATTTATTGAAGATACGGCGTAACGCCTTCCAGATGTTACGCCGTAACTAGAATTTTCAGTGCAAAATACGAAGATAAGGGTGTTACGGCGTAACTCTCAACTTAAGTTACGCCGTAACCAGATCTGGCCTATAAATACCGCCCAAATTCCAGCATTTCTAATCATCCCATTTTCACATACAACATCAGTGAACATGAGTAGAAGTTAAAGGCAGATCTTGGGGAGCATACAGAGCCATCTCCAAAGGAGAAATCACTCCCCTACGATAAGTATTAGCATTTTATCTTTCCTTTACTTGCAATTCATGTATATCGTAATGTTAAACATTGAATCGATTGTTTTAGTTAATATGAGCGGCTAAGCACCTCTGGTGCTATCCTAGTTATGATTCCTTAATTGTTTTGTTTATGTTTACATTGCTTCCGTATAATTATTTCTAGTGTATGCCCTAAGTAGGTAGACTGAGTGGGAAGGGTAAGATATGACCAACTGACGACCCTTATTTGCTTGTGCGATTTGACCAACTGATCACTTACCGTTTGGATGAACTTAAGAAGTCAGGGATGAGTGTTTAAGATGCTAGCGCCCGGGCACTCATTATTATGAATCTTGCATGTAGCGGTACTTAATGACTTGACTTAGGGGACTAAAAACAACTGGACTTTCAACCGGTCACCTGCTATCTCCAGTGAAAGCCTTTGCTGATAGGTTAGGACGAACTGACCAAATGTTGTCCTAGCGACTTTTACCCCCACTTGAAGTAATTGGAAGTAATTAAACGTAAACTTAAATTGATAGGAAGAGTAACTAGGTTAGCACACTTCTCCTCTATTGATCACAACCCTCGCCTCTATTTACTTTTCTTATTTTCTTGTCTTTAGTTTTAATTAATCAATTCAACCTTAAAATCTGTGACACCTAAACTTAGTTTAAATTCACACACATAGCTCTTGGGACGACCTCGGTTTAACCGAATACTACACTACACACGACCGGGTACACTGCCCGTTAGTGCATTAGGGTGGACCATAGGTATAACGAGACAATATAAATATTAAAACCTGGTCAGTAAAACCTGCATCAAGTTTTTGGCGCCACTGCCAGGGAGTTATATTAGGATTTTCATTAAGTCTTTCATTTTTGTTTTGTTTTAAATTTTCTCAATTTCTCACGATCTCTTTTCAAGTTTCAGGTACCATGGAAGTTGTTAACATTGATGACCTCACTCTTGAGGAATATCTGGCGTTAACAAGAGAAGAACAAGGACCGGGGATTGTTAGCCCGGCCATCGCCAAAGATGCTCAATTCGAGATCAAACCTCAATTTATGAGGGAGTTGCGTGCAAACCCTTTCTTCGGAAGCATCACCGATGATGCTCACGAACATGTGGACAACATGGAATACATTGTCAGCCTATTCAAAATTTCAAGAGTCTCAAACGATGCTGTCATGTTACGTGTGTTCCCTATTTCTCTCATTGGAGCTGCTAAAAGATGGGTTGATCAATTACATGCCGGGACAGTTAACACCTGGCCACTCCTAAAAAAATATTTCATTCAAAGGTACTGTCCTCCATTTAGGACTGCAATGCAATTAGAAGAAATCCATAACTTCAAGCAGGAGGGTGATGAAACGCTGTACCAAGCATGAGAAAGATACAATGAATTATTATACAAGTGCCCCACTCACGACCTCAACAGCCAACAAAAGGTGAACGTCTTTTACAAGGGTCTAAACATCTCCTCAAGGCAAATGATCGATTCTCAAGGACCAATACTTGGAATGACCCAAACAATGGCTCTTGAAACTATTCAAAAAATGGCTTACCACTCTCATAAGTGACACAATGGAGGGAGCAATCGAAGTAAGAATGGAAATGTGGGAGGCCTTGCAGCGATAAATAACAAATTAGAGAGTCTTGGAAGGGGCATGAAGAAGTTCAAGGAAAATGTGCATTCCATACAAGTTGGACGAAACGAACACAATGACACTCTCCCTACCAAGGAGTGCTCGTCTAACGAGGAAGTTAAAAGGATTGAAGAAGTAAAATATGGAAGTGGAAGTCCCTTCAATGGATACAATGGTAACGGGGCCAGATACCGAGAGAAATCCCCAGGGTTCTACACTAGAATCAACAATAATCCTCCTAGACCAAGCCTCGAAGAAATAATGCATAAACATATCGAAGAATCTACAAAGAAGAGTGATAGACTTAAAGAATGGATGGTCAAGGTAAAAGAAGACAGCAACATGAACTTGCGGAACCAAGATGCCGCAATTAAAAACCTCGAAACCCAAATTGGGCAATTAGCTAAAAATTTAGAGAACAGTAATGACAAAGCCATTGCATGCAAAGCCATATTTGCACAAGATAAACCGAAGGAAGAACAATGCACCTCTTCTGTCACTAATGATCTTTGCGGGATTAACTACTTAAAAGAAGATGACAAAACTGAAGACGACGAGGACCTGCCAAGCCAACTTACTGAGAAGGAACTCTATCAAGAAAGTTTTCTTCTACCATGCACTATCGGTAATCTTAAAATTCCCGCTTTAGCTGATTTGGGGGCTGGGGTAAACCTTATTTCTACCTCATTGTTTGATAAAATAAAACTTACCAATTTAAAAGAAATAACAATGATGATTGAAATGGCTGATTCCTCTAAAGCTGTACCTAGGGGGTAGTTAACAATGTCCTCCTTAAAATTGGTAAATTCCTTTTTCCTACTGATTTTGTGGTTATTGACATGGGGAAACGGGAGACTTACAACTTAATTGTTGGAAGGCCTTTTCTGGCCACTTGTTGAGCACATATAAAGGTCTTTGAAAAACAAATTTCTTTGGGAACTGAAGGGGAACGAATCACTTTCAGCATGAAGGAATAATTGAATCCCAAATTAGAAATTTCAAATAAAGTTGATGTTATCAATGTTCCGTCGCTCGAGCCACCTTTGTGTTATAACCTAAGAACTAACAATCTTAGGGAGAATTTTGATAGTTGTGAACAGGAACATAAAAAGATTATCCCGATTGAGGATATTAAGGAAGCTTCGGGTGACAAAGGACTCACGAGTTCTTACATAAGTGATTTGTAGTTTCTCTCATCCCCGTATGAATATACACTCCTTGAGACCAAGTATATTCATTTCTGTTAGTTCCTTTCATCCTCATAGGTTTGTCCTGGTATTTTATCGTCAAGCTCACCTTATACATAATGAGGATCAAACTTATCCATCGGGTTTAGAGAAGAAAACCAACATATCATCCTTACTCACCAAGAGTCTGTTGATACTCTCGGTTTTCCGAATAACGTGCAATATGCCGATACGAAAATTGATCTTTTGAGTCACTTATTTTTCGTCTACAAAAATATTCTTTGTCTTACGGGCAATCGTGATCACCTACCGGCGTGTAACGATCTTACAACAAGCACTATGGATGAAACAAGATATTATCGACTACGACATCCAGCTCGATGACATCTCGATAATGTGGGACAACAAAGGCGAAATTGACTTTAGTAAAAACCCCATGCAACACTCGCGTACGAAGCACATTAAAATCAGTCATCATTTCCTCTAGGACAATGTCCCTGAAGAAAACATCTCCATTGAAAAGGTTAAAATGGAAGATAAAATCGCCGACATTTTAACCAAACCCCTCAAACGCGAAACCTTCAACTATTTCCGCTTTGGACTGGAGATGATGGAACACATTCCATAAATCGTTGAGTTATGTGTGTTTAAAACATCTCTAGATTAGAGTCAAATCCTCTCAAACTTCCAATGACAACTAAAATATTTCATTCGAAATATTTAAAGTAAATTTAATTTGAGAAATGCAATTAAATGTAATTTCTCAAAAAAGTAAACTTGATCAATGTTCGTCGAATCCCGTTGGATTCCCTCCTGAAAAGAATTTATTTGGTATGAATTCTTTTAATGTAAAGACCAAGGAAATCACAAAAAATATGAAATTTCTTTGTTGAGAATCGAAAAATTGGTCAAAACTGGACCCAGCAGGTCATGACACCCTTAATTAAGGGACGGTAGCCTTATATTTAATGGTACCGTCGGTCCATGAGTCTGCTAAGACAGTTTAATTCTTTTCCTTTTCTCACGGTTTCAAAAACACAAATACGTACAACCATACCATATATTTGGTTACCTCCATCATCTTCTTCACAATTTAACTACATCCTCAACCTTCATCAATGCTTCCGCATTCTACTCATCATACACACTCTTCAAGCGAAGAACTGCTAGGATAAGTGTGAGACAATTCTTCTTCGTCAATTTAGCTTCTTCCAGCGATGACAACTGTACAAAAACCCCATTACCAATTTCATAACCTTAAAAATCCTATTATCACCTCTTCACCATCTAACTTCTTGCCTCTACCACTATATAGTCGCTGACTTTTGCCTCTACCACTACATAGTTGGTAAATATCCTATCACACCATCTTATCTCTACCTTATATGAGGGAACCACATGCCTCGTCATTTGATTGATCTATGATCATTCACAATGATTGAGAAGAGCTATGTAACTTCAAAAGTGAAGTTCATTGTATGCTAACCATCATTCCTCATAACTTTACGAAGCTCATCGCTTCCGTCAATGTTTGCTTTATTTATTGTTCAACACACCTTGTCCGGATGGCCATCGATTAAGGGGGAGCAAAAACAAACTCATACATATATAATCTTTCACCAAAAACTCTCAAGAATACATAAATGTTCTTATTCCCTAGAATTCTTCACTACAACACTCACTTCTCAAGTACCCGCTACTTAGCAAAATCCCTATTACAAAAGCACAATCGTTTCTAGCTTCCTAACATCTACTCTTTGTGATCACCTAGCTATTTTTTCTATACAAGCACCTTCAACCCTCATATCAAATCTTACAATAATATCATTCATCATCATATCAAACCTTATAACTAAACTTCACTCTTGACAGTGATAGTTGGTTTCAGAACCTTCAACCCTTATATCAATCCCACTCAAACCTTATAGCTACACTTCACTTTTGACAGTGATAATTAGTTTAAGAACCTTCAACCCATCGATCATTACACTTAAACCTTACAACTATTCTTCACTCTTGATAGTGATGGTCAGTTCAAGAACCTTCAAACCTTTATATCGATCACACTCAAACCTTACGAGTAATGCATTAATTACTAAAAAAAACCTTGTAATTATTCTTCAGTGTTGATAGTGATAGTTAGTTCAATAATCTTCAATCCTCACAATCATTATACCCAAAGTGTATACCTACACAATCACAAAAAATCCTTCATGCACCAAATTATCTCTAACATACAACTAGGATCATACAAAACTAGAACTCTATAACTTCGTTACCTCAACATCGTTAGAGATATTAACCCACAATAGGATCACAAACACACCTTTTTCTCCTTTGAAATATATCATGCATCTCATTGTCAATGCAAACGATATATTATCTAAACCATCTTTACTCACATTTTCTCACTAGTCAAATCTAATAATTTCCCATGGTATGGAGTCATTTCCATTTGCATCTAGGTGTGTATCGTTCTCAGTCTCATTTATTTCTTTAGTATAACTTCTATCGAGTCTATATTATGACATGACTTGTCATAATATTAATGACATATATCTATCTTATTTAGAGTATGTCTTATCAACGAACTATCCTTTACGCCAATCATCTTAGGTAGATGATAATGTCGTTCAAAAGGCTTGTTAGGACTCGCATTTCCAATGATATCTTGGAAGAAGTCATTACCATAATATTATGTGTCATTTCCATGATTTGTTGAAAAATTACACCTTTGAATTGCAATACGTATTCATATTTTTGTGTCGCTCAACTTTCTTGGTCTTTTTCCTTTATTTTTATCCTTTTGGCATGCTTTCATCACGTGTCTAACCTCCAACATATTTTAATATTCTCACATACTTCATCAAACTCATTTATTTTACTCCTCTCCTAAGTAGCTACGTTTTAACCTAGTTTGACACTTACATGATTGCTATGTGTATTCTATCCCTATAATGTTGCTCCTATTATTTATATATTATGTTACACGAAGCTAACCGTTAATGTAGGAAAAGCCTTTGTAAGAATTTGATCCATTGATTTGCTAGAAACAAAGGTAAATAAAAAAGGGGATACAATTATCATAGGGGAGCATTAAGCTATAGGGAGCTCATGGTATTTGAATACATAGCATGGGGTCATTTTAACAGTACGTGATGATATAAGACTTCACTGGATGATCCAAGATCGCCTTTCCGGGAGGGGGGGGGGATAGGAAGGTATTGTAAAAAGGAGGACGAGGAAGTATAAACTTGGGCACCTACCTTAAGAGAGAAATGATAGAAGTAGAGAGCTCGGAGCACCCACCTTTTTGCTTTGACAAAAGAGGGAAGGGAGATGTATACTAGTAACTTTTATATTTTACTAAGTGTTACGGTTTACATATTTGTCATCATCAAAATGGGAAAGATTTTTAGTGCAAATATTACGATATTTAAACTAAACAGTTTCTTTAGTTTTAATAAGTTACTTGTAACCACAAGTCATCATACCTACGTCAACATCTCTTGACGTCTCAGACACAAGTCTCAATTTCGAAGTAAATCACTCAAGGTATGAACAAATACAATTCAAACTTGTTGGATGACTACAGAAATAGATTTTGTCTTAAACTTCACATTTTTATAAATGTGACAAAAAAAATTTTTAAATATTATTTTGACAAATTGTTTTTGAATAATTAAGAAATGTTTTAAATGGAGAATTATCTTCAAAATTATAACAATCCATTTCCCCCCTAAAAATCAGGTCCATACTTCCCCAAATAAACTTTCATCACAAAAAGACAAAAATTGGAGCGTCTGGTCGGGGGCGGTACCGTTAAAATTGGACGGTATCGTCGTATTTAATGGTACCGTTGTACGTAACGGTAAAAAATTCTTTGGCCTATAAATAGTGGAACATTTTACTCTTCAAATAAGATTTTTCACATAGTTTTCTCTGATCAAAACTAGTTTCATCTAGTTTATTTTCTTTGATCATGTATCATGTTTTTAGTTTGTTTTCGAGTGATCCAATCATCCATTTAAGCGATCACCTTCATTCCTCGGTTAGTGCAAGAGAAGAACACATCGTATCGTGAAGATATAAAGTTTAGTAGTTATAGCGTAGTGCACTCGTAACACATGTTACGCACTTGTTGTATATTGTTGTACATCAAGTTCTTGTCATCATACTTACTTAGTTGTGTAGATCGAGTAGATCATGTGAAGATCAGGTAGATCTTTGTTAGAAACCAAGACCTTGATAGATCTTAAGCACTCGGGGATCGTTAGCTTTGCCTATGTAATCACAAGCAAACTAATAGAAGATCTCTACAACTTGATATTGTAGCGGAAAATAAATACAAGTTATAGTAACTAAGAACACTTTTGATCCTCTATGGATCTTTGATTATAGAAACTCTATGTTTCGGATAGAATACAAGACTTGAGAAACTTAAGAAAAGCTTATCTATTACTAGATAATATGGTTTCTTATATAGGCAAGAAACCCTAATAAGCGTTGACAATTTACGCTTCTACTACTAAACTAGACTAAGCATGCAACTAGACAAGCATGCAACTAATCATGTTGTTTTGTTAATCATCGTGTTTATTCTGAGTAAGCTCTACATAATACGGCGCCAACCTATACATACGGCGCTGACTTTTACTCTAAAGTGAGCTTATCTCTCCTACGTGGTTCCCACTTTCAGTAGCAACACACTGTCTGCTTTATCACTTCTGCTGAAGTATAATTTCGGCAGCATCATTTCTTCTTCAGCAGAATCTCTTCGACTAAGGCTTCGGCAGAATCAGTGGCTTGTGCTTCGGCAGAATCAGTAGATTACCTTAATTCCCAACAATCTTGTAGTTGGTTTCGATTGTATGTAGATCGGGTAGATCATGTGTAGATCGTATTGATCAGGTAGATCGTTTTGATCGGGTAATCGTGTAGATTGGGAGATCAGATCGGGTAGAACGGGTTAGTATTTTAGTATTGAAAATATGCATGTGTGTGAGATTGGTTCTAGCTTGATTAGAACTCGAAATTTAGCTTAGTGTTGGAAAGTATAGTAGGCGACGTAAAGGTTTGTTATGTTGAGCCATGAACATAACGGGTTTGGTGTACCCGAAGATGAACTCGACATCTAGCTTAGTGTTGGAAAATATTATAAGTGACATTGTATGATTTTCTATGCCTAGAAGGAAGCTTGTTTATTATTGAAGTAACTCTCGATTTGGGTACTCGGAGAGTGGAGTAAGGCGAAGAGGAGCTTCGTGACCGAACCACTATAAATTATCGTGTCCGGTTTGCGATTTCTTTTACTGTTCTATTTATATTTATTTTTTCATTTGTCGCTTTATATTTATATTTTCATTCAGTTTATGTTTGTGTGGCTTATTGCTTATATCGTGTTGATTATGTTTGTGTCATGGCATGATATTTATATTGTGTCTATGTTTGTGTTATGGTGACATTCTTCACTTATTGTTTTCTACTATCTCTAGTTGGTGTAATACTATTGTTGACACTTTTCATATTAAGTCACACTTTATCGGTTATTTAATATAAAAGATTTAAGTTTTTTAAACGAAAACGTATTCACCCCTCTACGTTTTCCACAAGCCAATCACTTATGTTGTAACAAATTCCCTCTCTCTTGTACGCGTATAACTCTATCATTTTAACACGTAAGCAATTTCATTGTGCAATATAATTGGGTGATTTGATCGATTATGCTATATTTCTTATTTACTTAGTTGTTAATTATGGATGAATATACCAATTGGTATCAGAGGTGTTCATTCCGACATCAAAACCGTTATAAAATTAGTTAAAACCATTAAACCATCGAATTTGATCGTTGGTGATCAAAATCCGGCCAAATTCATCCATTTCCCAATAAAAAACAAGTTCATTTCTTACCTACTGTTAAATCTTAACGCGTTTCTCAATCAAAAACCATTTCCGTATAATCAATACATTATTTGTTTAATTACAATCAATTAATAGTAGTTAATTAGGGTTAAATACAAGTCATTGTTTGAATTGCAGTTTTTCCCAAATTGAAAACAATTGAAACCATAATTGTAGAGATGCCGATGAGTACAAGATCTTTGGATGAAGGTACTAGGCGATACATCAATAAGTCACTTGCTGAGATGATGAAAATAAATATGTTAGAGTTAGAGGCTGGGTTGAGATCAGCAGCCACTATAGTAGGATTACCAAGATTGAGTTCTCTCAAAGTTTTGTGGAGAAGATATAAATCTGCAAGATAAAAAAAAGGTATCCTCATTTCTATTCATTTGCATGATATGGATTTGATGTGGCGTAGGCAGTTTGTTAGAATCATGGGGGAATATGTAGCTTGGCCTTTGTATAGGGGAAGTGATAAGGATTTAAAACATACGTTTTTAGAGGGTCATTTAAGCCCTAAATCAATACATTTTATATCCGTTACTACTTAAAATCGTTCCTTTTCACATTTTAGGTCTTTTTGAAGCAAAATGCTGGAATCAAGCATATTTGGACGAAAAGGAGCGAAAACATGAAGAAAATGGCAAAGTCAAGATCTAAGGCTGTTTTGCAAGCCTGACGGCGTCCCAACCCAAAGGGCGACGCCGTCCCTAAGGAAGTTTTTTAATTAGAATGCAAGCGACGACTCAGGTGAAAAAGTGGTTCTAAAGCATGACGACGTCGTGCCTATATTTTGGAAGGCGTTTCTCTTAGTTTCTTCACCAAACGTCCAAGAACCATTCCAAGACGACGTCCCTCATGAAGACAAGCGACGTCACACTTCTAACTGACACCGTCCCAGCCATGACTTGGCCCAAACGAAACTCTAATGACGGCGATCAGACAGCATTACCAGCAAAAGGTGATGCCTTCGCACTTGTAACTCTATATATAGAATTCGATTTTTCTGCATTTAGGGTGGTAGAATTTTGGAGAGCAAACCCTAGTTCGTGTGTAGTCCGACTTGGACAGTATTTTAGGGTTCCAAACCCTTCTTTACATCAAGAGATAAGTTTGTTAATCCATATTATCTATGTTTATCCTATGTTTAATTGTTTGTGTGTATGCATGCTTAAGATATGCGGGAAGTAGGGCATAACTTCGAGTCTAGCTACAAGACTCATAAATAAAGAAAAGCGCTTCTTGGAAGGAAACCCATGTTTAATTGTTTGCTTGTCTATTTTTCATAATTTTGTTTGCGTGTTTATATATCTTTTTCATTGTTGTTTATTCTCATGTCCATTTTGTGAAAATGCTTTATTTTATTTTTAACCTCGTCTTAATTACATATAAAGGTATTTTACAAAAAGATAAGTGTAGGAAAGATCACATATTTTTTAATAACACGCATGAACATGAGATTAACAATAATTGAAATTGTATATATTTGTTAGCCTCGCTTTTTTATAAAGATAACGTCACCTACATGAATTGGACTAGATGCGTAGTATACTTTGCCCATAGGGACTAGTATCGTTTAAGTGGCAAAGTTAAGGTTTGTTGAGCCTATAAATACCCCTCATGACTCTCCATGAGGGGTGAGGTGAAGCATTTGGCTAAAGGTGTAGTGTGTGTTTTCTTAATAAAAGTCTTTGTTTTCTCCTCCCTCTCTCTAGTTTCTCTCACTAAAGAAGATGAAGATCTTCATCTTCTTCCACCAACCCCGACCTCCAAACCACATAAATCTTATATTCATCGGTCCTAACAAGTGGTATCAGAGCATACAAACGACAAGACACAAACCCAATTAAGAAAACACATAAGAACCTTAAGCGTAATAACAGACAAGAGGAAAAATGTTATTCGTAAAACATACAAAGACCACGACCACATAAGCATATACCGAATACCTATACCAAGACACGACCTCAGTACCACCATCATCAGTCCAAACCTTCGACTACAACAAACAACAAATCCAACTCCAACCCCATCAACTCTTAATCATCATTGACTCGACTCAACTCCAAAACAAAAAAGTAAACGATCTCAGATTAGTTTCAATATTTTTTGCAATCTTCTATTGATTGTTTTAATTGAAACAAGTATTCTCATCACCGATCCATGATACTTTCCGAAGATAAAGAAAGAGTATAACAAGTATGTTATATCTTTACTTTCATTCGTTCAAGACTCAAATTAAAAACATACCTACCCGAGACCAAAGTATTGATCTTGACGCACTTGTGGTCTTCAGCCGCACAAGTAAGAAACATATTTGTGTCTCTTGTTGAAGATTTGATAAATTGGTTATGATGGTGGGATACATATGAGATTTACAGTGATGAGACATGGCTGATGTTTGAATGATATATGAAAGGAGTAATTTTTTTTCCAGATCTAGTTGGAGGAGAGTGGTAGGCGTACATCATTGACTATGTGATTTAGGGATAGGGTATTTGTGAGATTTATTTTTCACTTATATCCGGTTAAGTGTTGTGAGACATGGGCCACCGATTGGAATTAGTATGTTTGGGATTCCCGTGTATAAATTGAGTTGGATTTGGGCCTTGAGCATAAATTCGTTTGGGCTGGTGGTATATCTCGTTGGGATTCATTTGAGTTTAGTTGGTGGACTTTTGGAATTGTGTCATGGTTGAGCTACTATTATCAATCGCATGTATATTTCAAAATGTGTCATCCGAATTGTTCAATTTAGGATACATATTTTATAGAGTTAAAACTGAGCGGTATTATTGGTATGGTATATTATTCACGGAGGGATACAAATTCACAGCTTGAACGAAGATATGAAAAAATGACTATGGGGTTTTTGTACGGTATTATTGATGAGGAATTGAAGTGATATTTCACGGGTGGACTTTTTTATCTTTGAGATGATGGTTGGGTGGTTGCATGTCTCAAGATAACTTGTTGGAGCACATTATGAAATTTGAAAATCTGGCTATAACTGGTAAGGAGTTACGTTTTAGTGCTCACAGTGTGTAACCATCACTTTAAGGAGTTACGTTGTAGTGCTCAGTGTCACACGGCGTTGTGGATTGCTCAAGTATTTAGAACAAGCAGTAAGTCACAAAGTTGGGATGTTTGCTTCATTTTCAAGTTAGTCGTATCGGGTTTTCTCCATATGTAGTCATTACTATTAGCCGGTGAATTCAAAGGAGGTTCGATTAAAGGTTGGTTAGAGAAAATACTGAGAGTATTTTTGTGACATATTCTCACAGAATTTTGATTAAGCTATGATGTTAATATTGCATCAAGAAAAAGGTAATACAACATGTATGCATCATTATGATGATTCCGATAGCTTGCAACCATCAGGAGGGAGAAGTTGGTATTTCATCGTCCGTGATTAGATTACGAAGGGATTTGTGCTTAAGACTGAAGAAGGAGAAGTAGTGTGGTGTACATCGGGGCTTTTTACCTACTTGGATGCAATACTAAGTAAGTTATGTTGTTACGATGTTCCCAGAACGACAACCATTGTACGATCAAGAGTTTACTTTCTCCGCTGCGTGTTGGAAGAGTGTTGTCGGTTCAGGAGGGAGCAGAAAAAGAAAAAAGGCTCACTAGTTAGGAGGGAGTAATAACCTAACTAGACCGTTACAGTTGAAGTTCAGAGCTACAAGAATTTGTGCCGTCAACGCGAAAGATCAAATGCCGAGGTCATCGGAAGGGAGAACTTCAATTTTGCCTCAGTATCTAGACTACATAGACTCTGCGCTTCAAGAAAGTCAACATTGTTCGTTACTTTTGTAATTTACTTTGTTTTGTATTTATAGGTCTCATTGTAACCATTCACGTGTGACGCTATCTTGGAGGGAGATTGTTAGCCTCGCTTTTTTATAAAGATAACGTCACCTACATGAATTGGACTAGATGCGTAGTATACTTTGCCCATAGGGACTAGTATCGTTTAAGTGGCAAAGTTAAGGTTTGTTGAGCCTATAAATACCCCTCATGACTCTCCATGAGGGGTGAGGTGAAGCATTTGGCTAAAGGTGTAGTGTGTGTTTTCTTAATAAAAGTCTTTGTTTTCTCCTCCCTCTCTCTAGTTTCTCTCACTAAAGAAGATGAAGATCTTCATCTTCTTCCACCAACCCCGACCTCCAAACCACATAAATCTTATATTCATCGGTCCTAACAAGTGGTATCAGAGCATACAAACGACAAGACACAAACCCAATTAAGAAAACACATAAGAACCTTAAGCGTAATAACAGACAAGAGGAAAAATGTTATTCGTAAAACATACAAAGACCACGACCACATAAGCATATACCGAATACCTATACCAAGACACGACCTCAGTACCACCATCATCAGTCCAAACCTTCGACTACAACAAACAACAAATCCAACTCCAACCCCATCAACTCTTAATCATCATTGACTCGACTCAACTCCAAAACAAAAAAGTAAACGATCTCAGATTAGTTTCAATATTTTTTGCAATCTTCTATTGATTGTTTTAATTGAAACAAGTATTCTCATCACCGATCCATGATACTTTCCGAAGATAAAGAAAGAGTATAACAAGTATGTTATATCTTTACTTTCATTCGTTCAAGACTCAAATTAAAAACATACCTACCCGAGACCAAAGTATTGATCTTGACGCACTTGTGGTCTTCAGCCGCACAAGTAAGAAACATATTTGTGTCTCTTGTTGAAGATTTGATAAATTGGTTATGATGGTGGGATACATATGAGATTTACAGTGATGAGACATGGCTGATGTTTGAATGATATATGAAAGGAGTAATTTTTTTTCCAGATCTAGTTGGAGGAGAGTGGTAGGCGTACATCATTGACTATGTGATTTAGGGATAGGGTATTTGTGAGATTTATTTTTCACTTATATCCGGTTAAGTGTTGTGAGACATGGGCCACCGATTGGAATTAGTATGTTTGGGATTCCCGTGTATAAATTGAGTTGGATTTGGGCCTTGAGCATAAATTCGTTTGGGCTGGTGGTATATCTCGTTGGGATTCATTTGAGTTTAGTTGGTGGACTTTTGGAATTGTGTCATGGTTGAGCTACTATTATCAATCGCATGTATATTTCAAAATGTGTCATCCGAATTGTTCAATTTAGGATACATATTTTATAGAGTTAAAACTGAGCGGTATTATTGGTATGGTATATTATTCACGGAGGGATACAAATTCACAGCTTGAACGAAGATATGAAAAAATGACTATGGGGTTTTTGTACGGTATTATTGATGAGGAATTGAAGTGATATTTCACGGGTGGACTTTTTTATCTTTGAGATGATGGTTGGGTGGTTGCATGTCTCAAGATAACTTGTTGGAGCACATTATGAAATTTGAAAATCTGGCTATAACTGGTAAGGAGTTACGTTTTAGTGCTCACAGTGTGTAACCATCACTTTAAGGAGTTACGTTGTAGTGCTCAGTGTCACACGGCGTTGTGGATTGCTCAAGTATTTAGAACAAGCAGTAAGTCACAAAGTTGGGATGTTTGCTTCATTTTCAAGTTAGTCGTATCGGGTTTTCTCCATATGTAGTCATTACTATTAGCCGGTGAATTCAAAGGAGGTTCGATTAAAGGTTGGTTAGAGAAAATACTGAGAGTATTTTTGTGACATATTCTCACAGAATTTTGATTAAGCTATGATGTTAATATTGCATCAAGAAAAAGGTAATACAACATGTATGCATCATTATGATGATTCCGATAGCTTGCAACCATCAGGAGGGAGAAGTTGGTATTTCATCGTCCGTGATTAGATTACGAAGGGATTTGTGCTTAAGACTGAAGAAGGAGAAGTAGTGTGGTGTACATCGGGGCTTTTTACCTACTTGGATGCAATACTAAGTAAGTTATGTTGTTACGATGTTCCCAGAACGACAACCATTGTACGATCAAGAGTTTACTTTCTCCGCTGCGTGTTGGAAGAGTGTTGTCGGTTCAGGAGGGAGCAGAAAAAGAAAAAAGGCTCACTAGTTAGGAGGGAGTAATAACCTAACTAGACCGTTACAGTTGAAGTTCAGAGCTACAAGAATTTGTGCCGTCAACGCGAAAGATCAAATGCCGAGGTCATCGGAAGGGAGAACTTCAATTTTGCCTCAGTATCTAGACTACATAGACTCTGCGCTTCAAGAAAGTCAACATTGTTCGTTACTTTTGTAATTTACTTTGTTTTGTATTTATAGGTCTCATTGTAACCATTCACGTGTGACGCTATCTTGGAGGGAGATTGTTAGCCTCGCTTTTTTATAAAGATAACATCACCTACATGAATTGGACTAGATGCGTAGTATACTTTGCCCATAGGGACTAGTATCGTTTAAGTGGCAAAGTTAAGGTTTGTTGAGCCTATAAATACCCCTCATGACTCTCCATGAGGGGTGAGGTGAAGCATTTGGCTAAAGGTGTAGTGTGTGTTTTCTTAATAAAAGTCTTTGTTTTCTCCTCCCTCTCTCTAGTTTCTCTCACTAAAGAAGATGAAGATCTTCATCTTCTTCCACCAACCCCGACCTCAAAACCACATAAATCTTATGTTCATCGGTCCTAACAATATTTGTGTGTTTGTTAGAGTCAAATGCTTGTATAGAGTCACAATAGATGTTTTGCAAGAACTTTTCCAGATTATAAAGAAGTAATTTTTCCAGAATACGTACCGGACCTTTTCTGTCAGGACAACCTGACGGCGTCGGGACTAAAGCCCAACGGCGTCAGGCAATGTCGAAACAGAATATGTTTCGTTTTCTGTCTAACTTGTAATTTTTGGAAACATCCAATTCTTAATTTTCCAGAAAAATTGTAAATATCCATTCCACAAGCATTATATCTAATTCGCTTTCTAGTATAGTTTTGTTTCATATATAGTTTTACCCCCAATTTTAAGCGAGGTTTCATTTCGTTTTCTTATAAGTGTGCAGGTTATGTTAGACAAAAAGAAGAAATACATATTGGAAACACTTATTACTTGCTCATTCTTCTTGGAGGAGGATTTAACCGCAACTTTATACATATCCTACCGAGCTAATCAGGGGAGTACTAGTTTCTTTCTCTTTTACTTACCTTCCTTTATCATAACTTTGATACTTTTAGGGAACATTAGGGACAATGTTTAGTTTAGTGTAGGGAGGGAGAATAAAATGAGAACTTAGAAACTATTCACTCATTTGATTTTTATCTTGTCCTTAGTAATTTGTGTAATAAACTATGAGAAATATTTGTTAGGGTAATTTTAGCACCAAATTTAAATTTTTTTATGGCATTTACGAGTTAAACTTTAGTCTTAATAAAGCGTCTCATGGATAGGAATTATATGACTAGCACAAAAACCGTATACCACTCAAATTCCACCCCAAAAATGTGAGGTTCGTCCCTTTAGGAATTAAAGCATTCATCCTTAATGCTTAGTGAGTGTACCGGTAGTATAATAGATTCTAAAACTTGTTTTGTGATGCATTCTGAGGTCGCTAGCGAGACTACATTCGTGTAGTTAGGATTAACTAAATGATAAGAGGCATTAGGATAACCCTTGTTTTAAACCTGTAATTTAATTACGTCGTCCACATCGGTTGAGTAATTTTCCCCACACCCTTGCGATGTACTCATCTTTAGTACACGATACCCCTAGTTAACCCCTCAGAGCCTATCTTTTCGCAGTTCTCATGATGTTTCGGTTTTCAGAATATCAATGAAGAGCATTGTTTACAATCCACCCCCAAATGTTACACCAAAATCACCTTAGCCTACCTTGTATGCACTCATCTTTAGTGCATTATTGTAACCATTGTTTAAACCCTTAGTTCAATTATCTAGTTACTTGCATGGTTGCTAAGTCGAGTCATATCATTTGTATACAGTTTTGGGACGATTGGGACTCATGAGTTAAAGTAATATTTTATGGAGTAACGGGAAAGAACGATAAATTCAAATTCTCTTTGTCTACGAAATTAAGTACTCCAAGTGTTTTGATCTTTCAATTCGGGTCAATTAGTGTTAGTAAAATAAAAACTCAAGTGTTGGGATGCTCCTATAAATCCCTTTATTTTGATGTTGTCTTAGAGGATGGTAGAGTAAAAAGGTATGAAAAAAATCAAAAAAAGAGAAAAAGAGAGTAAAAAAAAAAAAAAAACATACGGGCTACCATCCTACATCTATCTTTATGTTTATGTTTTTAAGTTTATGTTTATGTTTTATTTCAAGTTATTTAGTGTTAGTGAGTAGAGTCTTGGCTTAGCAACGCCACGTTTAACATAAGATTTTTGACTTGCCACCACTTAATATCCACTTATCCAACAAAACCCTTTACTTCCCTACCCTAAGCCTAACATTACAAACCTTTGTAAAGACCTCTTAGATAGTTATTCCCAGATGCTTACGCCAAAGCAGTGGAGGTTTGATCTATTTTCAAGCCTATGGTAATCTATGTACTATGCCAAGTAGTGAGTGTTTATCTTTCATTTCCTTACATATTATATTTCATATAAACCCGAGAGATGAGAGAATCCAAACACCAATTGTGAGGTGCTAGTGTATAATTTCCGTGCTTGTTATGACTATTGCGGCGCTTGTATTTGTTGTAAACTATTTTAAACCAATGCTACATGCCCCCTAACTTATAAATTGATTGGCCAAAAGCACATTTGCTTGAGGAGAAGCAAATTCCAAGTGTAGGGATATTTGATAAGGATTTAAAACATACGTTTTTAGGGGGTCATTTAAGCCCTAAATCAACACATTGTATATCCGTTACTACTTAAAATCGTTCCTTTTCACATTTTAGGTCTTTTGGAAGCAAAATGCTGGAATCAAGCATATTTGGACGAAAAGGAGTAAAAACATGAAGAAAACGGCAAAGTCAAGATCCAAGGCTGTTTTGCAAGCCTGACGGTATCCCAACCCAAAGGGCGAAGCCGTCCCTAAGGAAGTTTTCTAATTAGAATGCAAGCGACGGCTCAGGTGAAAAAGTGGTTCCAAAGCATGACGGCGTCACGCCTATTTTTTGGAAGGCGTCTCTCTTAGTTTCCTCACCAGACGTCCAAGAACCATTCCAAGACGACGTCCCTCATGAAGACAGACGGCGTCCCACTTCTCAACTGAAGCCGTCCTAATGATGACTTGGCCCAAACGAAACCCTAATGACGGCGATCAGACAACGTAACCAGCAAAAGGCGACGCCGTCGAACTTGTAAATCTATAAATAGAATTCAATTTTTCAGCATTTAGGGTGGTAGAATTTTGGAGAGCAAACCATATGTGGAAAACTAGAATGGGGGTTGAATAGTTTACCGATTAAAAACTTTGTTTTGAAACTTATTGAAAGATCAATTGATATTAATCTGGTATATGTTAGTGAATGATAATCAATATGCAAACAATATATAAAGAGTAGATAAGGAAAGAAACAATCAAACCACAACAAGTTGTTTATAGTGGTTCAGTCTACAAGGACTCTTTTTCCTTGCCCTACTCCACTCCTCGAGTCTCACACTCGAGAGTTTAACTTCACTAGTCAACAATCTCCTTTCACCGGCGGAGAAACCTTTACACTTCGCTTACACACTATTTCCGACACTAAGCTAGATGTCGAGTTCTTTTCAAGGGTACAACCACTCCCACACACAATGTATTTTAAGGACTAAAATACTAACCACTCACACTTACAAGATTATGATGGTTTGGTACAACAATGATGTATGAATCAACACAAGATCATACAACAACAAATAAACAAGACTTCCAACAACTTGTTGAAGCTTGAATATGCCTTGATCTTCTTTGCTACAAAAGAGATCACTAATATCATATTAAACTGAGTTAGAAATGTTAGAGAGAAGGAATGTATGTGAATATGATAGAAAGGGATGAAAAACAACTTGGTTTGGCTTTGCTATTTATAGCCAAAATACTCAGCAGGCACCACGAACCACGGATCCCTCAAAAGGGTTCCGTCCATGTTGATATTTGGTGCCACCGGGGTCTGACAGCAAGATCACCAAAATCTTACTGAAGTCAACCATATCTATCCAAGATTGTGTAAGATATGTAGAGTCTAAATCTACATAAAGTATCTAGTGAAATCTTCTAAAGATTTCAATGATGCACTACATGATGTCATGTGTTTGTTTTTCTATTTTTAGAAATATGTTAAAATACATATGTAATGTTTTGTTTTAAGAAACCAAAATATTCTTGAACTAAAAATACTAGCATACATTATGGTTTAGAGTCATATCAAAATATGATTAATCAAAATGTAAATGCTTGAGTGATGAAGATATTATTTGAAAAGCTTGTTTTAATTCTATTAAACTTGACAAGCTTTAAGCTTTATAAAAATTAAATTTACTTTTGTCATTAACAAAACTTAGGTAAAGATCATAAAATATAAATAACGTTTAATGACGATATTTGTATTAACACCATAGTTCGTGTGTAGTCAGACTTGGACAATATTTTAGGGTTCCAAACCCTTCTTTACATCAAGAGATAAGTTTGTTAATCCATATTATCACCATGTTTATCCTATGTTTAATTGTTTGTGTGTATGCATGCTTATCTACCGTGAGTAGCTAAATTACTATTGTGTTTGCTTAGATCTATGAAACCTAGTTGTTAATTATTATTAGATTGTCTCTTGTTTTAATTGTTAGACGCTAGAGTAAGGAAAACTGGCTTCTTCTTTAATTGTTGCGAGCTTGAACGTCCTAAATAACATAAAGCTTGAGAGTGCACTTGAGCCACCGTTGTGTTTATTGCGTGACTTGTAGCTTTAGGATAATAGAGTGTGGAAAACTAGAAGGGGGAGGGGTTTGAATAGTTTACCGATTAAAAACTTTGTTTTGAAACTTATTGAAAGATTAATTGATATTGATCTTAGATATGTTAATGAAATATGTAAACAATATATAAAGAGTAGATAAGCAAAGAAACAATCAAACCACAACAAGTTGTTTATAGTGTTTCAGTCTACAAGGACTCTTTTTCCTTGCCCTACTCCACTCTCCGAGTCTCACACTCGAGAGTTTAACTTCACTAGTCAACAAGCTCCTTTCACCGGCAGAGAAAACCTTTACACTTTGCTTACACACTATTTTTGACACTAAGCTAAATGTCGAGTTCTTTTCAAGGGTACAACCACTCACACACAATGTATTTTAAGGACTAAAATACTAACCACTCACACTCACAAGATTATGATGGTTTGGTACAACAATGAAGTATGAATCAACACAAGATCATACAACAACAAACAAACAAGACTTCCAACTTCTCGTTGAAGCTTGAATGTGACTTGATCTTCTTTGCTACAAAAGAGATCACTAATATGATATGAAACTGAGTTAGAAAGGTTAGAGAGAAGAAATGTATGAGAGTATGATAGAAAGGGATGAAAAACTACTTGGTTTGGCTTTGCTATTTATAGCCAAAACACTCAGCAAGCACCACGGACCACGGAACCCTTAAAAAGGTTCCGCCCGTGTTAATAATTGGTGCCGCCGAGGTCTGACAGCAAGATTTCAAAATCTTGCCAAAGTCAACCATATCTATGCAATATTGTGTAAGATATGTAGAGCCTAAATCTACACAAAGAATCTAGTGAAATCTTCCAATGATTTCAATGATGCATCACATGATGTCATGTGTTTGTTTTTCTATTTTTAGAAATACGCAAATACATAAGTAATGTTTAGTGATTAAGAAAATAAAACATTCTAAAAACTACTATCATACATTATGGTTTAGATTCATATCAAGATATGATTAATCACAATGTAAATGCTTGAGTGATGAAGATATTATTTTGGAAAAGCTTGTTTTTAATATCTATAAACTTGACAAGCTTTAAGCTTCATAAAAATTAAATTTACTTTTGTCGTTAACAAAACTTAGGTAAAGATCAAAAATATAAATAACGTTTAATGACGATATTTGTATTAACAATCTCCCCCTTTTTGTTGAGGATAAAACATAAATTTTA
>BPTQ01000006.1:307553682-307654802 GCA_019973895.1 Chrysanthemum seticuspe
AGGTTCTCGTTTGAGAGGCTTGGTTAGAATGTTGGCAATGTTGCCTTCGGAGGACACTTTCTCAATTGAGATGTTCCCTTTTTGAACATTGTCACGAAGAAAGTGATGACGGATTTCGATATGCTTCATACAAGCATGTTGGACGGGATTTTTGCTGAGATCAATAGCTCCTTTGTTGTCGCAAAATATAAAATATCGTTGAGATGAATTCCGTAGTCCAAGAGAGCTTGCTTCATCCAAAGAGATTGTTGACATGCTTTTCTGGCCGAGACGTATTCGGCTTCAGTAGTTGAGATGGATAAAGCCGTTTGCTTCTTTGCAAACCATGAGGTGAGACAATGTCCGACAAAAGTGTAAATACCACTTGTACTTTTTCTATCAACATAGTCACCGTCATGGTCCGAGTTGACATACACTATAGTTTCTACACCCGTTCCTTTGAGATACCATAATCCTAAACATGTCGTTCCCTTAATGTGTCTAAATATCCTTTTCAAGGCTTCTAAGTGTGATACATTTGGATTTTCTTGAAAGCTAGCACATAGACAAACATTAAACATAATGTCGGGTCTACTAGCCGTAAGATAGAGTAGGCTACCGATCATTCCTCTATATTTAGTGTTATCTACCGACTCACCTTCCTCATCCTTGGTGAGTTTAGTGTCCGAGGACATTGGTGTCTTAATTGGTTTTGAGTCTTTAAGACCAAATTTCTTAAGCATATCGTTTATATATTTAGATTGGTTAAAGAATATGCCATCTTCCAGTTGTTTATTTTGAAGTCCTAGAAAGAAGTTTAATTCACCCATCATACTCATTTCAATCTCATCGTGCATGATTTTAGAGAAATCATCACATAGCTCTTGACAAGTTGATCCGAATATGATGTCATCAACATATATTTGAACAATGATAATATGTGATTCCTTTTTCTTGGTAAAAAGAGTATTATCTACTAATCCCATGGTGTATTTGTTTTCAACAAGAAAAGTCTTAAGTCTATCGTACCAAGCTTTTGGTGCTTGCTTAAGACCGTATAAAGCTTTCTTGAGTTTGAAGACATGATGTGGTTTCTCAAAGTCGGTAAAACCGGGAGGTTGAGCAACATATACTTGCCGTTAATGAACCCATTAAGAAACGCACTCTTAACATCCATTTGAAATAATTTAAAGTCATAAGCACATGCGTATGCAAGTAATATTCTAATAGACTCGAGCCTAGCTACCGGTGCATAAGTTTCATCATAATCAATCCCCTCTTGTTGATTATAATCTTGTGCGACAAGCATAGCTTTTTTTCTAGACACTACACCATTTTCATCCATTCTATTTCGAAAAACCCATTTTGTTCCAATTATAGTTTGATCTTTAGGTTTTGGAACTAATTTCCAAACATCATTTCTAACAAATTGGTTTAACTCTTCTTGCAAAGAAATTACCCAAGAATCCTCTTTTATTGCTTCATTTATGTTTTTCGGTTCGATGGTAGACACAAAACAACAATGATTACTTTGATTTTGGGCTTGTGATCTTAAGGTTCTTTGATTTAGTTGTCCTATGACCTTTTCTAAAGGATGACTTTTGGATTCTTTGATGTTTATAATCTCATTGTTTAATGGTTCATCTTCCTTGTCATTTTCAATTATTTCTTGACTTTCTACAAGTTGACTTTCAACTAAGTCATCATCTACCAAACGTGATGTCTTAGAGGGAGGTGGACTTTCGTCGAATGTTATGTTCAACGATTCCTCGACTCTCATTGTTTCATTGTTCAAGACAATGGAAGCTTTACTAGTTTGAGAATAACCAAGAAATACACCGTCATAAGACTTTGGGTCAAACTTGGTGAGATAATCTTTAGTATTAAGAATGAAACATTTCCAAATACTCTAAAATATCCTAAAGTTGGCTTTTTACCTTTATAAAGCTCAAATGGTGTTTTGTTTAAGAAAGAACGTATTAAGACTCTATTTAAAATATATGTAGAAGTGTCAACGGAGTTACACCAAAACTTTTGAGAAATGTTTTGTTCATTAAGCATTGTTCTACTCATTTCTTGAATGGTTCTATTTTTACGTTCTACAACTCCATTTGATTGAGGTGTTCTAGGAGCCGAAAAGTTATGTGTTATACCATTTGTATCACAAAAGTTTCCAAATTATGTTTCATTGTCAAATTCACGACCATGATCCATTTGGATCGACACAATTTTAACACCTAGTTGATTTTGAATTTTCTTGCTAAGAATTTCAAAATTTATCAAAAGCTTCATTTTTGGTTTTCAAAAACAACGTCCAAGTAAACCTTGAGTAATCATCTACTATGACCAAAGTGTATAAGTTGCCTCTATAGCTTCTTATAGCGGATGGACCAAACAAGTCCATATGTAAAAGTTCTAGACACTTAGATGTGGACACCATGTTTTTAGCCTTATGACTACTATGGGTTTGTTTACCAATTTTGCAAGCGTCGCAAAAATGTTGGTCATATTTAAGTTTTGGTAAATTCCTAACTAGCTCTTTTGAAGATAGGTTTTGTATAAGTCTCATATTAGCGTGACCTAAGCGTCTATGCCAAAGAGTTGAGCTATCATCTAATGTTGTTAAACAAAGTTTGTCATTAGATGTTTATCTATTTTCATGACGTATATGTTATTTTTCCTAACTCCTTTAGCTCTGGTGATACCATCTTTTAGTATTTTACTATCGTTTTCTTCAAATAGTACTTTATACTTTTTATCACATAATTGGCTAATACTAAGTAGATTAAATCCTAACCTATCGACATGAGCAACATTTTCAATAGTTAGAGAGTTATGAGCAATCGTACCTTTGCCAATGATTTTGCTTTTAAGATTGCTACCAAAAGTGACATTACCTCCGTCATACTCTTGGTATGTTGAGAAGAGGCTTTTGTTGCCCGTCATGTGACGTGAGCATCCACTATCTTTTATCCACTCATCAGGTTCCAATCCAACTTTCAAGCATACCTAAGACACAGATAACTCAAGCGTTTGGTCCCCAATATCTCATGGGTCCGTTTGGGTTAAACATTCCATTTACTTGATTCATGTATGGAAATGATGGGTAAGAGTTCCATGACATGTAATCTGGAGTTTGATATGGTCTAGGGAAGTTTTGACTCCACCCGTTATGTTGATAGTTGGGTTGTATGTTGTGGTTGCTCTTAGGAAAGGGGCGTTTGGTAAAATGTGTTTTATGTCGTTGTTGAGTAGTTTTTGATCTAAATTCATTTTTAGCAAGTCCTACTCATGATGTAACAGCAGGTTTTAGTTTAACACTATCATTGGTTTTCTTTGTTACTTCGACAAATTCACTACGGTTCGTATCACAAACATTCTGTCCTGCTGCAGTTCCCACGACACCATTTCTTACAAAGGACGAAACCCTATTTTTGGCACCGTCTGGTCCGTGCTGCACTGCAGCAGTTTTGACAGTTTGTTTGTCTTTTTCGGCCATTTTGTTTTGACTCTTCAGAATTAATACCTCATTAAATTCTAGCCCATTCATGTTTCCTGGTGTTTTTTGAATTCTAACTATTTCATCGGCACAAGCGACGTTTTTGTTAAACCTTTTAAATTTAGAATTATGTTCGATTAGAACATCTTGTGTGAGCTTTAGTTTTTCTATTTCAAGATTAAGTTCTTGACATGATTTGCAATCATCGTCATTTGTTTTCCCTTTTCTAATCGTTTTGCCTTTTCTTTTAACTCATAGACTTCATTTTCTAAAAAGTCCTTTTTAGTCTTTAAAAATTTATTTTTAGTTATGATTTTTAGACTTAGCTCACACAGTTGATTGTATTGTTTTTGCAACGTGTCATCATCAATAGAGGAATAAGATGAGTCGAAATGTACCTCGTTTGATTCATGTGCCATTAGAGCGATCTCCTCCTTGCTTGACTCTTCATCATCATCACTATCACTCCAAGCACCACTTACAAAAGCTCGTTGAGTTTTGCTTTTGGGTGGCTTGGGACAATCTCCTATTAGACGACTTGCATCACCGCATCTAAAGCACTTTCTTTCACCATTACCCTTTTTTTCATCCCGATCTTTTCGGAATGGCTTCTTTTCTTCTCGAGGTTGTCTTACAAACTTTCGTCTTCTTCTAAAGAACTTTTTGAAATCTCTAACGGCCATAGTATACTCTTCATCTTCACTACTGGAGCAAGATTCATCATCATCACTTGATTCCGTTCTTGCTTTTAGAGCAACATATTTGATTTTCTCTCTTTTTCCTTTGATGATTTCCGAATCTTTTTCCATCACCATTTCGTGTACTTTGAGATTTCCGATTAGCTCGTCTAGTGACATTTTTTAGAGATCTTTAGATTCTTCAATGGCCGTCACTTTAGCTCTCCACTTCGGATAGAGTGCTCTAAGAAATTTCCTGACAAAGTTCTTACTACGAAAAGATTCATTAAGTGCTTTAAGTGATGTAATAATGGTATTAAAGCAAGCAAAGCCACAATCAATGGTTTCATCTTCAGGGATAACAAATTGTTCATATTGTTGAACAAGAAGATCAATTTTGTTATCCTTGACTTGTGAATTTCCTTGATGTGTAACAATCAAAGATTCCCAAATATCTTTGGCGGTTTCACACATAAAAATTCTTTCATATTCTTTTATAGGCAAAGCATTATGAAGCATCATTTTAGCTTCATTAGTTTTAACAATTAATTTATTTTGTTCATCAACAGAAATATCTTTTGTTGTAGAACTAAAATCCCCTTTAACAATAACAAACCAAAGATCTATATCTTTTGATTTTACATATGTTTCAAAACGGGTTTTCCAATATATAAATCCATTGGTTTCAAAGAGTGGTGGTCTTTGCATAGATTGCACTTCTTTAAAGTTTTCAGAATCCATGGATCGTTTCAAGTTTATAAAATACAATATATTTTAGAAATTCTTGAGCAACGAGGCTCTGGTACCAATTGTGGAAAACTAGAAGGGGGGTTGAATAGTTTACTGATTAAAAACTTTGTTCTGAAACTTATTGAAAGATCAATTGATATTGATCTTAGATATGTTAGTGAAATATGTAAACAATATATAACGAGTAGATAAGCAAAGAAACAATCAAACCACAACAAGTTGTTTATAGTGGTTTAGTCTACAAGGACTCTTTTTCCTTGCCCTACTCCACTCTCCGAGTCTCACACTCGAGAGTTTAACTTCACTAGTCAACAAGCTCCTTTCACCGGCGGAGAAAACCTTTACACTTTGCTTACACACTATTTTTGACACTAAGCTAAATGTCGAGTTCTTTTCAAGGGTACAACCACTCCCACACACAATGTATTTTAAGGACTAAAATACTAACCATTCACACTCACAAGATTATGATGGTTTGGTACAACAATGAAGTATGAATCAATACAAGATCATACAACAACAAACAAACAAGACTTCCAACTTCTAGTTGAAGCTTGAATGTGACTTGATCTTCTTTGCTACAAAAGAGATCACTAATATGATATGAAACTGAGTTAGAAAGGTTAGAGAGAAGAAATGTATGAGAGTATGATAGAAAGGGATGAAAAACTACTTGGTTTGGCTTTGCTATTTATAGCCAAAACACTCAGCAAGCACCACGGACCACGGAACCCTTAAAAGGGTTCCGCCCGTGTTAATAATTGGTGCCGCCGAGGTCTGACAGCAAGATCTCAAAATCTTGCCAAAGTCAACCATATTTATGCAAGATTGTGTAAGATATGTAGAGCCTAAATCTACACAAAGAATCTAGTGAAATTTTCCAATGATTTCAATGATGAATCACATGATGCATGTGTTTGTTTTTCTATTTTTAGAAATATGCAAATACATATGTAATGTGTAGTTATTAAGAAACTTAAACATTCTAAAAACTACTATCATACATTATGGTTTAGAATCATATCAAGATATGATTAATCACAATGTAAATGCTTGAGTGATGAAGATATTATTTTGGAAAAGCTTGTTTTTAATATCTATTAAACTTGACAAGCTTTAAGCTTCATAAAAATTAAATTTACTTTTGTCGTTAACAAAACTTAGGTAAAGATCAAAAATATAAATAACGTTTAATGACGATATTTGTATTAACAATCTCTCCCTTTTTGTTGAGTATAAAACATAAATTTTATTTTTATAAAAGATGTAGAGATTGTACAAGAGTTATAAAAATATCAGTTTTAGAACTTGAAAGAAAAATGATAATGCAAGTATGTCCAATATAGACATGATGTTGACTTTTTCAGAAAGTCAAAGTCTTCACTAGTTGAAGCATGATGTTGACTTTTTCAGAAAGTCAAGGTGTGCAGTTTGACTTTTTCAGAAAGTCAAATATTGCCAATGAAGTATCATGTTGACTTTTACAGAAAGTCAATGTATGCAGTTTGACTTTTTCAGAAAGTCAAATATAACCAAGTTCTATATATTTCTCCCCTTTTTGTCTCAACAAAAAGAAGATGCGAGGCGGAATATGTAATGAGCCCTTAGCCATTATCTCCCCCTTGACCAATGCTCCCCCTAAATTGAGTGCCAAGAGAAAGATACATGGATTGTGAAAAAGCTACAAAAAATGATAGTAATAATCATCATCACAAGCATATCCAAACACTATGTAATAAGCAACAACAATATAGGAAACACCATTCATTCGTTAAATTTTTTCATGATTTAAGAATCATGAAAGGAGAACACAATGAAGTGTTTGAAAAAAAAAATTATCCTAGAAAAATAAAGAAATACAAGAAAAATACTAGAAAAAAAAATGCTTAAAAGAGATAATCTAGGACCCTCCTATTGAGGTGCTGGATGAGCAAGAGCATTTAGGCGCTCGAGAATGTGATTGAGGATGAACCTTATTTCCTCTTGGAGCTCATGGACCATCACCCGGGTCCGTTCGATTATTTAGGCAGTTTGCTCACAATTGGACCAACCATGCCTAGGAGGGTAGTATGGTTGGATTTTGTGGTGGTGGAATGGTGGAGGTGTTGGTGTTGGTATTTGGTGTGGTGATTATGTAGGCTAGCGAAGCAATTTGCATTTGCATAGCATCACTTAGATGAGAATCCACCATGTTTGAAAATTGGTGGAGATGTTAGAGTTCGGCTTGAATCTCCTCTCTTGTGGGATGATCTTCCCAGATGGACTCCTCAATGTCCTCTATGTGAGGATACATTGATGTAGGAAGTGGTTGATCCCCATACAAAGGACCATGGATATCCTTGTGGATAGGGTGGAAGAGAAGAGGTCATGGCCCTAACAGGGCGTTTGGGTCAAATGATGGTCTTGGAGACTCATGAGCAATCCACTCAATAGTACCAAATGATGGTAGTGGTGGTGGATGATTGGGCCTAGGAGGAAAATCTTCCAAGTCCTCCAAGAAAGGATTTGGAAAAGTAGGTGGTGTACAAAATAACTCCAATGGGATGAGTGTTAAAGATTTCGGAGGTGATGGTGTTTTTGAAGTTTGGACGGGAGCCGGTGGTGGTGAGCTTGGAGTCTTTGTTGGTGGTGGAGTAGTGATGGTAATGGGTGATTGTGGAGGTGGTGTAGGAGTAGCTAAAGTGAGGTTTGTTTTGATGTTAAACCATAGAATGGATGAGGTTCCTAATGATTTGGAAGTGGGTTAATGCTAGTCATATCACCCAAGTCAATCCATTCATGAAGGATGGAGTGAATTGAAAAAGATTTGCAATAAATGAGTTCTAATGATTAAGAGATCCTAACAATCAGATTACCTACGGATTGCAAGGAACCAAATTTTTGGTTCCTTCCTTTATGCAAAAGGGCTCATTGGGTGGATTTTTCAAAATTTTAAATTTTGGTGGGAAATGGATATCTTATATGCCTAAGTATGTTACACTAGTTCTAATATGGGTAAGAACTAGTTGAGATTAACCTAGAAGCAATGTATGGTAATTTGGAATGTGAAACTAAGCGAAATTTAGAAAATTACCTGTAGGATCCACGGCACCAAAATTTTACACAGGCGGAACCCTTAAAAAGGTGCCGCCTGGTTCGCCTGTACAAGTAAGGCGGTACCAAATTCCATAACAGACGGTACGAAATTTTTGGTGCCGTCTAATCCGTGGACACCAGAAAAGTTCACAGAGCAGGTTTTTAAGGGTCGGGGACTTTTTCGAAACCTGAAATTTTGCTCAAAACATGTGACATTAATTATTTCTAGTTAGGAAAAGTAAATAACACATACACAAACATAGTGGAGCATAGACTTTGACCAAGGGCAAATGATTTTCACATTAAAGTGAAAATGGGTAAAATTTGATAACACACTTGTGCTATCCCCCTGCATGAAATTGTTAGCATACATCATTGTTTTGAGTTATATTATCATCCTACAAATAAAAATCAACCAAATTGTATCAAACATTAAAGTTAATGTCTTGTTCCAAACACTCCTTAAAACGACCCTCACTTGTCCAACTTCTTGTAAATCTTGTTCATCATCCTACCAAGGAACTTGAACACCCCCTTGGTTTTCTTGAACTCCGCTGATTCATTCTCAATCTCAGGAAGAGTCGCATAATACTCATGAGGTGGAAGGCGAGAATTTGGAAGACCATCATCGGAGCTATTTGATGATGATGATGATGATGGAGTTGGAGGTTTTGCTCTTTTGCCTTTAGTCTTAGCCACTCGCTCGTCACTTAAGGGCACAAAGATATGAGGGATGAGATCATAGTCAAGCTTTAACCATTTTGGGCTTGGTAGAATTGGTGCAAAGGCTCTATAGAGACGGGTGAGAAGCATCCCGTAAGGAAGAGCAACCGATCCTTGAGTTGGAATATCAATCATTCTCCTAGCAATGTAGTAGGCTAAATTGAATGGTTGACGGGTGGACAAGTTATAGAGCATGTGACAAAGGCAAGCGTTGATATGATCCCTATTCCCTATGGTGCTAATGACATTGGCTCTAAGTAGTTCCTCCCATTTCTTAAATTCGGGTTTTAGTTCATTGAGCTCCATTCCATATGGATCTCGGTTCACCTTCTTTCCCTTTCGGGTGACACGGGTTGGAGTGGCTCTTGGGTTAAATAGGCGCTTACGGATGACATCCTTATCCGCTAAAAGGGTTTGGTAGGGAAGAGAGCGGTCATTGATTCCATCAAGGATAGTGAGTGACCACTTATCCGAGTAGACACAAGTCCCTCGGTTGGGAATTCCTAACACTTGAGCAAATTGGGTTAGGGAGATGGTGTAGTCGTTTTGATTGATCCTAAACCTAAGGCTAAACTCATCTTCTTCATCAATGAAACTGGTGACACTAGCATAGAACTCTAACAGAAACCTAGGACAAATAGGTTCATCGATGTCAAGGAGACAATCGAATTGAATAGCGGCTAGTTCTTGACGAAGATTGGTATTGTCGACAAAGAAGGAGTGAATGGTTCTACCCTCATGGAAGTACCTTGTTTCTAGGCTCTTAAATATTTCGACTTGTTCCTTGGAAAGTCCTTTGGTTTCGTGATGTTTGGGAATGTAGTTAAGGGTATCCTTGTGATCATAGAATTTTGCGGCTACCATGGTTATTCCTATGAGCAAGAATTTACATGTTAAAAATCAGAATAAACTTAACGTTTTGGTTCTAGTGTGTGCCTACGGTTATCTCGACTCATTTTATGCATAAAATGGTTTTTAGTGGGGTGTTTGGCGAACGGCATGAGATAACCCAAACGCTCCTAGTTCAATATGGCTTCATTTGAATATACCTGGTAATGCATATTATTTATGCAATAACTTTAGTATTCAAGAGCATGCAAGTGATGAAAATTTAATGTTTCTATTTGTATTAATAATGAAAAATTGTTTTCCTACAAGTGAGAAGTTTTTCAAAATTTTTGACATGGGGTGTTTGGTTATTTTGAACAAAGCCTTATAGTCATTATCTTTTAATTAGTGGGAAACATGATTTGTTTATGCAATGTGAAAATGTAGTACCTAATTTCAATGACTAGTTATGCAATTTGCCAATTGAATCCATGTTTTGTTCAACAAATATACATAATACCCATGTAATGATTTTGTGCACAAATTGGAATCCTAGACTCAGAATTAGAATACATACAATGATGTTATCTTCAGTGATTAGTGGGTGAGAAAATGTCAACAATGAGTTAGGTCTAATGTTTACACGTTTTGGTAAAGTGGGTTGTGAGGAAGAAGATGTTTTGTAGGTAGCATTTTTACAACTATAGTCACCACGGACCAGACGGCACCAAAAATATGGTTCCGCCATTGTTGTCGTTTGGTGCCGTGGGAACAGTAGCATGTTCAAAACAAATTTGTTTTGTTTTGTTTGTTCTAAGGTTTAGACTATGTTTTACCTACATGTTTGGTTCCATTAACCCCAAACCAAGTCTAAGAAGATTAAATGGTTCTCGTTTGAGAGGCTTGGTTAGAATGTTGGCAATGTTGTCTTCGGAGGACACTTTCTCAATTGAGATGTTCCCTTTTTGAACATTGTTACGAAGAAAGTGATGACGGATTTCGATATGCTTCGTACAAGCATGTTGAACGGGATTTTTGCTGAGATCAATAGCTCCTTTGTTGTCGCAAAATATAAAATATCGTTGAGATGAATTCCGTAGTCCAAGAGAGCTTGCTTCATCCAAAGAGATTGTTGACATGCTTTTCTGGCCGAGACGTATTCGGCTTCAGTAGTTGAGATGGCTAAAGCCGTTTGCTTCTTTGCAAACCATGAGGTGAGACAATGTCCGACAAAAGTGTAAATACCACTTGTACTTTTTCTATCAACATAGTCACCGTCATGGTCCGAGTTGACATACACTATAGTTTCTACACCCGTTCCTTTGGGATACCATAATCCTAAACATGTCGTTCCCTTAATGTGTCTAAATATCCTTTTCAAGGCTTCTAAGTGTGATACATTTGGATTTTCTTGAAAGCTAGCACATAGACAAACATTAAACATAATGTCGGGTCTACTAGCCGTGAGATAGAGTAGGCTACCGATCATTCCTCTATATTTAGTGTTATCTACCGACTCACCTTCCTCATCCTTGGTGAGTTTAGTGTCCGAGGACATTGGTGTCTTAGTTGGTTTTGAGTCTTTAAGACCAAATTTCTTAAGCATATCGTTTATATATTTAGATTGGTTAAAGAATATGCCATCTTCCAGTTGTTTATTTTGAAGTCCTAGAAAGAAGTTTAATTCACCCATCATACTCATTTCAATCTCATCGTGCATGATTTTAGAGAAATCATCACATAGCTCTTGACAAGTTGATCCGAATATGATGTCATCAACATATATTTGAACAATGATAATATGTGATTCCTTTTTCTTGGTAAAAAGAGTATTATCTACTAATCCCATGGTGTATTTGTTTTCAACAAGAAAAGTCTTAAGTCTATCGTACCAAGCTTTTGGTGCTTGCTTAAGACCGTATAAAGCTTTCTTGAGTTTGAAGACATGATGTGGTTTCTCAAAGTCGGTAAAACCGGGAGGTTGAGCAACATATACTTCTTCGTTAATGAACCCATTAAGAAACACACTCTTAACATCCATTTAAAATAATTTAAAGTCATAAGCACATGCGTATGCAAGTAATATTCTAATAGACTCGAGCCTAGCTACCGGTGCATAAGTTTCATCATAATCAATACCCTCTTGTTGATTATAATCTTGTGCGACAAGCCTAGCTTTGTTTCTAGACACTACACCATTTTCATCCATTTTATTTCGAAAAACCCATTTTGTTCCAATTATAGTTTGATCTTTAGGTTTTGGAACTAATTTCCAAACATCATTTCTAACGAATTGGTTTAACTCTTCTTGCATAGCAATTACCCAAGAATCATCTTTTATTGCTTCATTTATGTTTTTCGGTTCGATGGTAGACACAAAACAACAATGATTACCTTAATTTTGGGCTTGTGATCTTAAGGTTCTTTGATTTAGTTGTCCTATGACCTTTTCTAAAGGACGACTTTTGGATTCTTTGATGTTTATAATCTCATTGTTTAATGGTTCATCTTCCTTGTCATTTTGAATTATTTCTTGACTTTCTACAAGTTGACTTTCAACTAAGTCATCATCTACCAAAGGTGATGGCTTAGAGGGAGGCGGACTTTCGTCGAATGTTATGTTCAATGATTCCTCGACTCTCATTGTTTCTTTGTTCAAGACAATGGAAGCTTTACTAGTTTGAGAATAACCAAGAAATACACCGTCATAAAACTTTGGGTCAAACTTGGTGAGATAATCTTTAGTATTAAGAATGAAACATTTCCAAATACTCTAAAATATCCTAAAGTTGGCTTTTTACCTTTATAAAGCTCAAATGGTGTTTTGTTTAAGAAAGAACGTATTAAGACTCTATTTAAAATATATCTAGAAGTGTCAATGGCGTTACACCAAAACTTTTGAGAAATGTTTTGTTCATTAAGCATTGTTCTACTCATTTCTTGAATGGTTCTATTTTTACGTTCTACAACTCCATTTGATTGAGGTGTTCGAGGAGCCGAAAAGTTATGTGTTATACCATTTGTATCACAAAAGTTTCCAAATTATGTTTCATTGTCAAATTCACGACCATGATCCATTTGGATCGACACAATTTTAACACCTAGTTGATTTTGAATTTTCTTGCTAAGAATTTCAAAATTTATCAAAAGCTTCATTTTTGGTTTTCAAAAACAACGTCCAAGTAAACCTTGAGTAATCATCTACTATGATCAAAGTGTATAAGTTGCCTCTATAGCTTCTTATAGCGGATGGACCAAACAAGTCCATATGTAAAAGTTCTAGACACTTAGATGTGGACACCATGTTTTTAGCCTTATGACTACTATGGGTTTGTTTACCAATTTTGCAAGCGTCGCAAAAATGTTGGTCATATTTAAGTTTTGGTAAATTCCTAACTAGCTCTTTTGAAGATAGGTTTTGTATAAGTCTCATATTAGCGTGACCTAAGCGTCTATGCCAAAGAGTTGAGCTATCATCTAATGTTGTTAAACTAAGTTTGTCATTAGATGTTTTATCTATTTTCATGACGTATATGTTATTTTTCCTAACTCCTTTAGCTATGGTGATACCATCTTTTAGTATTTTACTACCATTTTCTTCAAATAGTACTTTATACTTTTTATCACATAATTGGCTAATACTAAGTAGATTAAATCCTAACCTATCGACATGAGCAACATTTTCAATAGTTAGAGAGTTATGAGCAATCGTACCTTTGCCAATGATTTTGCTTTTAAGATTGCTACCAAAAGTGACATTACCTCCGTCATACTCTTGGTATGTTGAGAAGAGGCTTTTGTTGCCCGTCATGTGACGTGAGCATCCACTATCTTTTATCCACTCATCAGGTTCCAATCAAACTTTCAAGCATACTTAAGACACAGATAACTCAAGCGTTTGGTCCCCAATATCTCATGGGTCCGTTTGGGTTAAACATTCCATTTACTTGATTCATGTATGGAAATGATGGGTAAGATTTCCATGACATGTAATCTGGAGTTTGATATGGTCTAGGGAAGTTTTGACTCCACCCGTTATGTTGATAGTTGGGTTGTATGTTGTGGTTGCTCTTAGGAAAGGGGCGTTTGGTAAAATGTGTTTTATGTCGTTGTTGAGTAGTTTTTGATCTAAATTCATTTTTAGCAAGTCCTACTCCTGATGTAACAGCAGGTTTTAGTTTAACACTATCCTTGGTTTTCTTTGTTACTTCGACAAATTCACTACGGTTCGTATCACAAACATTCTGTCCTGCTGCAGTTCCCACGACACCATTTCTTACAAAGGACGGAACCCTATTTTTGGCACCGTCTGGTCCGTGCTGCACTGCAGCAGTTTTGACAGTTTGTTTGTCTTTTTCGGCCGTTTTGTTTTGACTCTTCGGAATTAATACCTCATTAAATCCTAGCCCATTCATGTTTCCTGGTGTTTTTTGAATTCTAACTATTTCATCGGCACAAGCGACGTTTTTGTTAAACCTTTTAAATTTAGAATTATGTTCGATTAGAACATCTTGTGTGAGCTTTAGTTTTTCTATTTCAAGATTAAGTTCTTGACATGATTTGCAATCATCGTCATTTGTTTTCCCTTTTCTAATCGTTTTGCCTTTTCTTTTAACTCATAGAATTCATTTTCTAAAAAGTCCTTTTTAGTCTTTAAAAATTTATTTTTAGTTATGATTTTTAGACTTAGCTCACACAGTTGATTGTATTGTTTTTGCAACGTGTCATCATCAATAGAGGAATAAGATGAGTCGGAATGTACCTCGTTTGATTCATGTGCCATTAGAGCGATCTCCTCCTTGCTTGACTCTTCATCATCATCACTATCACTCCAAGCACCACTTACAAAAGCTTGTTGAGTTTTGCTTTTGGGTGGCTTGGGACAATCTCCTATTAGACGACTTGCATCACCGCATCTAAAGCACTTTCTTTCACCATTACCCTTTTTGTCATCCCGATCTTTTCGGAATGGCTTCTTTTCTTCTCGAGGTTGTCTTACAAACTTTCGTCTTCTTTTAATAGTCTTGGCGGCTAGGGAGAAAAAAGAGAGGGAGGCCCGGGAGAAAAAGGAAAGGGAAGCGGGCAAGAGGAAAGGTGGTGAGGGTACATCCAAAGCCCAAAACAAGAAAAAGAAGAAAAGAAAGACGGGTTTTGTTGAGCAGTTTTCTTCGGGCTCTCAGGTGGTAAATGCGGATCCCATCAACCAAGCTGATCCGAATGAACCAGGGGTGAACCTAAACCTCACCGCTGAGCAGGGAACGCCTACTGTTGCTGCCGCGGGTGGGGGTGTGGCCGTGGCTCGGGAAGGGATGGGCGAAAACGAGGGCAGGGGCGGTGATCAATTACAATAGCTGCCACTGTCTCAAGGAGGAGGGCCGATTCCTCCGGTGAACTCTCCTCTTCGTAACTCCGAAGGTAAGCATTTGAAGCACACACATATCTCTTTCATTTTATCACTTCTAATTGCTAACTTAATTTTTTGCCATACTCTAGGCCACTCGGCCCCTCGTAGCCGCGGTCCCGACCACTCGGCCCCTCGTTTCTCAAAGTCGGTAAAACCGGGAGGTTGAACAACATATACTTCTTCGTTAATGAACCCATTAAGAAACACACTCTTAACATCCATTTAAAATAATTTAAAGTCATAAGCACATGCGTATGCAAGTAATATTCTAATAGACTCGAGCCTAGCTACCGGTGCATAAGTTTCATCATAATCAATACCCTCTTGTTGATTATAATCTTGTACGACAAGCCTAGCTTTGTTTCTAGACACTACACCATTTTCATCCATTTTATTTCGAAAAACCCATTTTGTTCCAATTATAGTTTGATCTTTAGGTTTTGGAACTAATTTCCAAACATCATTTCTAACGAATTGGTTTAACTCTTCTTGCATAGCAATTACCCAAGAATCATCTTTTATTGCTTCATTTATGTTTTTCGGTTCGATGGTAGACACAAAACAACAATGATTACTTTGATTTTGGGCTTGTGATCTTAAGGTTCTTTGATTTAGTTGTCCTATGACCTTTTCTAAAGGATGACTTTTGGATTCTTTGATGTTTATAATCTCATTGTTTAATGGTTTATCTTCCTTGTCATTTTCAATTATTTCTTGACTTTCTACAAGTTGACTTTCAAATAAGTCATCATCTACCAAAGGTGATGTCTTAGAGGGAGGTGGACTTTCGTCGAATGTTATGTTCAACGATTTCTCGACTCTCATTGTTTCTTTGTTCAAGACAATGGAAGCTTTACTAGTTTGAGAATAACCAAGAAATACACCGTCATAAAACTTTGGGTCAAACTTGGTGAGATAATCTTTAGTATTAAGAATGAAACATTTCCAAATACTCTAAAATATCCTAAAGTTGGCTTTTTACCTTTATAAAGCTCAAATGGTGTTTTGTTTAAGAAAGAACGTATTAAGACTCTATTTAAAATATATCTAGAAGTGTCAATGGCGTTACACCAAAACTTTTGAGAAATGTTTTGTTCATTAAGCATTGTTCTACTCATTTCTTGAATGGTTCTATTTTTACGTTCTACAACTCCATTTGATTGAGGTGTTCGAGGAGCCGAAAAGTTATGTGTTATACCATTTGTATCACAAAAGTTTCCAAATTATGTTTCATTGTCAAATTCACGACCATGATCCATTTGGATCGACACAATTTTAACACCTAGTTGATTTTGAATTTTCTTGCTAAGAATTTCAAAATTTATCAAAAGCTTCATTTTTGGTTTTCAAAAACAACGTCCAAGTAAACCTTGAGTAATCATCTACTATGACCAAAGTGTATAAGTTGCCTCTATAGCTTCTTATAGCGGATGGACCAAACAAGTCCATATGTAAAAGTTCTAGACACTTAGATGTGGACACCATGTTTTTAGCCTTATGACTACTATGGGTTTGTTTACCAATTTTACAAGCGTCGCAAAAATGTTGGTCATATTTAAGTTTTGGTAAATTCCTAACTAGCTCTTTTGAAGATAGGTTTTATATAAGTCTCATATTAGCGTGACCTAAGCGTCTATGCCAAAGAGTTGAGCTATCATCTAATGTTGTTAAACAAAGTTTGTCATTAGATGTTTTATCTATTTTCATGACGTATATGTTATTTTTCCTAACTCCTTTAGCTATGGTGATACCATCTTTTAGTATTTTACTACCATTTTCTTCAAATAGTACTTTATACTTTTTATCACATAATTGGCTAATACTAAGTAGATTAAATCCTAACCTATCGACATGAGCAACATTTTCAATAGTTAGAGAGTTATGAGCAATCGTACCTTTGCCAATGATTTTGCTTTTAAGATTGCTACCAAAAGTGACATTACCTCTGTCATACTCTTGGTATGTTGAGAAGAGGCTTTTGTTGCCCGTCATGTGACGTGAGCATCCACTATCTTTTATCCACTCATCAGGTTCCAATCCAACTTTCAAGCATACCTAAGACACAGATAACTCAAGCGTTTGGTCCCCAATATCTCATGGGTCCGTTTGGGTTAAACATTTCATTTACTTGATTCATGTATGGAAATGATGGGTAAGAGTTCCATGACATGTAATCTGGAGTTTGATATGGTCTAGGGAAGTTTTGACTCCACCCGTTATGTTGATAGTTGGGTTGTATGTTGTGGTTGCTCTTAGGAAAGGGGCGTTTGGTAAAATGTGTTTTATGTCGTTGTTGAGTAGTTTTTGATCTAAATTCATTTTTAGCAAGTCCTACTCCTGATGTAACAGCAGGTTTTAGTTTATCACTATCCTTGGTTTTCTTTGTTACTTCGACAAATTCACTACGGTTCGTATCACAAACATTCTGTCCTGCTGCAGTTCCCACGACACCATTTCTTACAAAGGACGGAACCCTATTTTTGGCACCGTCTGGTCCGTGCTGCACTGCAGCAGTTTTGACAGTTTGTTTGTCTTTTTCGGCCGTTTTGTTTTGACTCTTCGGAATTAGTACCTCATTAAATCCTAGCCCATTCATGTTTCCTGGTATTTTTTGAATTCTAACTATTTCATCGGCACAAGCGACGTTTTTGTTAAACCTTTTAAATTTAGAATTATGTTCGATTAGAACATCTTGTGTGAGCTTTAGTTTTTCTATTTCAAGATTAAGTTCTTGACATGATTTGCAATCATCGTCATTTGTTTTCCCTTTTCTAATCGTTTTGCCTTTTCTTTTAACTCATAGACTTCATTTTCTAAAAAGTCCTTTTTAGTCTTTAAAAATTTATTTTTAGTTATGATTTTTAGACTTAGCTCACACAGTTGATTGTATTGTTTTTGCAACGTGTCATCATCAATAGAGGAATAAGATGAGTCGGAATGTACCTCGTTTGATTCATGTGCCATTAGAGCGATCTCCTCCTTGCTTGACTCTTCATCATCATCACTATCACTCGAAGCACCACTTACAAAAGCTTGTTGAGTTTTGCTTTTGGGTGGCTTGGGACAATCTCCTATTAGACGACTTGCATCACCGCATCTAAAGCACTTTCTTTCACCATTACCCTTTTTGTCATCCCGATCTTTTCGGAATGGCTTCTTTTCTTCTCGAGGTTGTCTTACAAACTTTCGTCTTCTTTTAATAGTCTTGGCGGCTAGGGAGAAAAAAGAGAGGGAGGCCCGGGAGAAAAAGGAAAGGGAAGCGGGCAAGAGGAAAGGTGGTGAGGGTACATCCAAAGCCCAAAACAAGAAAAAGAAGAAAAGAAAGACGGGTTTTGTTGAGCAGTTTTCTTCGGCTCTCCGGTGGTGAACCTAAACCGCACCGCTGAGCAGGGAACGCCTACTGTTGCTGCCGCGGGTGGGGGTGTGGCCGTGGCTCGGGAAGGGATGGGCGAAAACGAGGGCAGGGGCGGTGATCAATTACAATAGCTGCCACTGTCTCAAGGAGGAGGGCCGATTCCTCCGGTGAACTCTCCTCTTCGTAACTCTGAAGGTAAGCATTTGAAGCACACGCATATCTCTTTCATTTTATCACTTCTAATTGCTAACTTAATTTTTTGCCATACTCTAGGCCACTCGGCCCCTCGTAGCCGCGGTCCCGACCACATCGAGAGGGTCAACTTGTTGGATTCAGGTATGCTTTGATCTTACTTTCGTCCGTGTCCCACTTACTAAGGTTTTTCCCTCACTATCTCCTTTTGGTTTTCGCTGCAGATGAGGCTACCAATGTTTTCCTCCCCCATTGGGGTCTCCGCGACGACGTCCGGATAAACACGTACCGGTCTTGCAGAGAGATGATTGACAACGTTGCCACTCCGGCCGAGAGAGAGGCTTTAGAGCAGATAAACAATATTGATCTCATTCGCCAGGCGTACGAAGATTTCGGGAAAAGTGTGATCGTCCAGGGCGAACTGTTAAGGAGGTTCCGGGATCTTTCCAACGGTTACTTTTATCTGAATGAAGCTCACAAAGGTTGCGAGGGGCTTGCGGAGAAACTCCTTGCTGCCGAAGGTGAGAATAAAAGGTTGACAGAGGGGTTGAGGAAACTAGACTCTGATCTGAAAACCAGTGCCGACAAAGAGAAAGATTTTGGGGAAGAGGTTGACAGGGTAACCGGGGACCGAAATGAGTGGAGAGAGACTTCTAGTGCTCAGGCTGAAAAAATAAGGAAGTTGGAAAGTGAGTTGGCCGTCAAAGACCAGTCTCTAGCCGCTCTGCAGGTGGAAAACGGCAAGTTGGTAGCCGAGGTTGCTCAAAGTGAGGTGGTTAAGCAGAATGCTGTCCGGATGTTATTGCCTTCGGCTGTCCGTCGGTTGTTTGGTAGCGTCGAGTACAAAAAGAGTATGGCTAAAGTGTATAGCTTGACCTACCAAGCAGGGTTTGTGACCGGGGCCAAGGTGAACAGGACCGAGGAAGAGACGGAGGTCGCCTTGCAAAAGATCCGGAAGGTCAACAGGGATGCCCCGAACTTGTGGAGGGCCGAATATGACAAACTTTTTGAAGCCGAGTATCCCTTTATTCAGAAGCTTGCCGATTCTTGCCGCTTGCCTCTAGGGGATCTGATGAATCTGGAGCCGGAGGTTCCTGTCAGCAAGGACACGCCCGGACCATCCGGGGCTCCTCCTACCACCGAGACTCCGGTGGATGCCGCGGAGGAGAATGCTTAAGCCTGGACATTCTTAGGACTTGTAACTTTGTGAACAATTATTCGTATGATATTATTGTAATAACTAACAATGTCCGTTTACCGTTAACTAGTTTTGTGAATGGATTTCTATTTTTGCTTGACATGTATTCCTTTTGCACTTTCTTTCTCTTTTTTGGTTTCGTAATGTCTTCCTTAGGTTATTCTAAGGGCATCCGACCGCTTAGGCCGTGCATCCAGTGTCCGGGCGTCCTCCTGAAGTTAGAGGGCATCCATTACTTGGGTATTTTATGTTTTCATACTCGACGGGGGCCAGCCATCGGAATTGTTGTATTATCACATTAGTTTTTACTTTTCATACTCGATGGGGGCCAGCCATCGGAATTGTTGTACTATCACCAGTTGTTATTTTTCATACTCGACGGGGGCCAGCCGTCGGAATTGTTATACTATCACCACAGTTTTGGAAAATTGTCTCCCTACTGCGGGGAAACTTTTATCATTTAGTTGATCATACATATTCCTTTCGGATTACACGATGACAATAGGATTCTTGTCACAATAGCAACTATAAGAAGCAGTTTCTAAGATTTATAGCGTGCCAGGTCTGGGGGACCTCCTTCTCCTCCATTGTTTGCAACTTATGAGATCCATTCTCACTTGCTCCTATTATACGATAGGGCCCTTCCCAATTGGGCCCTAACTTTCCTAGATTTTCCACCCGGCTTGCTTCGTTCTTTCGGTAGACAAAATATCCTATTTTGAAATTCATTGGCTTAACCCTCCGGTTGTAGTATTGTTCTACTTGTGTCTTGTATTTAGCTTCCTGGATGGCAGCGTTTTCCCTTCTTTCTTGTAAGAGGTCTAAGTTCAGGCATTGTTGTTCCTCGTTCTGATCTTCTCGGAACATCATCGTCCGGTGTGTGGGCATCCCTATTTCCGCTGGGATTACAGCCTCACTGCCATACGTTAGGCTGAAAGGGGTTTCTCCGTTGCATGTTTTGAGAGTCGTTCGGTGCGCCCATAAACCGTTGGGCAGCTCATCTAGCCATCCCGCTCTCTCCCTTCCCAACCTTGTTTTTATCCCATCCATCAGGCTTCGGTTTGCCCGTTCTACCAGTCCATTAGCTTGCAGATGTACCACGGCCATGTTCATTTGTTTGATCTTTAACCCCTCGCACCATTTCTTGAATGGGTCATTCACGAAATTGGTTCCGTTGTCGGTGACTATGATCTTCGGCAAACCATACCTGCATACAATGTTCTCGTACACAAATTTGATGACATCCTTGCCCGTCGTCTTGACCAACGGCTTCGCTTCTATCCACTTAGTAAAATAGTCTATGGCCACAATCACATATTTTATGCGGCCGGGTGCTTCCGGAAAGGGGCCTAACACGTCCATTCCCCATTGGTAGAAAGGCCACGGGGACATGATCGACGTCAGTGGCGTCTTGGGTAGTTTTGGTACCGGAGAGTGTATCTGACAAGAGTCACATTTCCTGATTTCTTCTCGGGTATCTTGGTACATGGTAGGCCAATAATATCCTTGTCTCATAAGCTTGGCCACGACGGTCCTCGGTCCGGCGTGCATCCTACAGCAACCCTCATGCACTTCCCGGATGATGTAATTTGCCTGTAACGGCCCTACACATCTCATCATTAGTACTAAGTAGCCTTTCTTAAAGAGGACACCTTCTTCCATAACATACTGCGGAATTTTCATTCTTAAGCTTCTAGCCTCATATAGATCCTCCGGCCACACACCCTCTTCCAGACACTTGATGATCGGTGTCATCCAGTTGTCCGTTTCCTCCTCTACGACGGTGTTAATTACTTCTTCATCTCTCGACGGCCTTTCCAGGATTTCTACAAGCACTTTTTTGGTCAGGTGATCGAAGGCCACTGCCGCTAGTTTACTTAATATATCCGCCTTATGATTTTGGGCCCTCGGAATGTTGCGAATCTTAAAGTTTTGGAAGCCGGATATGTACTTCCTTGCTTGAGCTAAGTACTTCTGCATGCTTTCCTTGGTGGCCGTGAATTCCCCATTGATCTGACTAGCCACAAGTTTTGAGTCCACCCGCATGCTTAAAACCTTAATTTTGAGTTTTCTTGCGATCCTTAGGCCGGCTAGTAGGGCCTCATACTCTGCCTCGTTGTTGGTGCTGGGGAAGTTTAGCCGCAAGGCGTAAGTCAGTTCTACCTTTTCTGGGCTGATGAGAACTAAACCTGCTCCGGATCCCTTGTTATTTGAGGCTCCGTCCGTATATAACAACCATTCTCCTTCCTCCACTTCCATAACGTTCGGACTTGTCCTACCTCTAGATTCCACCGGCACTTCTGTTAGGAAGTCCGCTAGCACTTGTCCCTTAATTTCGTTGCGAGGAGTGTAAGTGATATTGTATGCTCCTAGCTCCACAGCATATTTGGCTAACTTTCCCGAGGCTTCCGGTTTATTTAGTATTTGCTTGATGGGTTGATCAGTTATGACCCTGATGAGGTGAGCCTCGAAATACCTCCTCAGCCTTCTGGATGCGTGTAACAGACACAAAGCCAACTTCTCTATAGGGGCGTAGTATCTCTCTGCTTCATGTAGTGTCCGGCTAACATAGTGCACCGGCAACTGTCTCCCATTTCTTTCTACCAGGAGCACCGCACTTACGGCTCCTGATGAGGCCGAGAGATATATGAACAGTTGTTCCTTCGCCTTCGGTGTGGATAAAGAAGGTAATTCGAGTATCAACCTCTTCATCTCCTGAAAAGCCGACTCGGCTTCCTTCGTCCATCGGTATTCGTCCTTGTTTTCTTTAGTGATGTTCTTTAACGTGTCGAAGAAAGGGAGAGCTCTTTCCGCCGACTTTGATAGGAATCTATTTAAAGCCGCAAGCTTCCTACTCAGGCTTTGCATTTCTTTTAAGGTTTCCGGAGATTTCATCTCCATTATAGCCTTTGTTTTCCTTGGGTTGGCCCTTATTCCTTCCGATGTCACCATATAGCCGAGGAATTTACCTTCCTCCACCCCGAAAGAACACTTTCGCGGATTCAACTTCATGTTTATCTTCCTAAGGTTGTCAAAGGTTTCTGCGATGTCGGCGATCATTTCTCTTTCTGTTCGGCTTTTTATGACCATGTCGTCCACATATGCCTCCAAATTTCTCCCTATCTGTGATTGAAAAGCGAAGTCTACCAACCGTTGATAGGTTGCCCCAGCATTATTTAGTCCGAAAGGCATTTTTGTATAGCAGTATGTTCCTTGGTCTGTGTAAAATGCAGTTTTTTCCTCATCGTCCCTGTTCATCTGGATTTGGTGATAGCCCTTGTAGGCGTCAAGGAAGCACTTATATTTATACCCTATGACGGATTCAATCTTCCAATCTATCTCCGGTAAAGGATAGTAATCCTTCGGGCATGCGGAGTTCAGATTTTTGAAGTCAATACACATTCTCCAGCTTCCGTCACATTTCTTAACCAACACAGGATTGGCTATCCATGTCGGGTACCTTACTGGCCGGACTATGCCAGCCTTGACCCATTCCTCCACTTCTCTGTTGATTACTTGGTTCTTTTCTCGCGAGAATATTCTCCTTTTTTGTGCCACTGGTGTGTCGGAGTTGTTCACGCAGAGAGAGTGCTGTATGAGGCGTCTTGGCACCCCGGTCATGTCTGCCGGCTCCCAGGCGAAAATATCTTTATTCTTCCTCAAGATCTCGATGAGTTGCCTCCGACATTCACGTGAGAACTTGGTTCCTATGGTTACTCGTTGCTCTGGGTAGGCTGCGTTAACTAGGATGTCCTCCGTTTGTTCTTGGCCTTCCGGGGTTTCTTGATCCCAAGTTTCTATTTCCCTTTCGGAAGAGCAGCTTCTCCGGGGATCTTGCCCTTCCTCAAATCTCCTGCATTCCATGACTACCGCCCTTTTGGCAATCAGAGTGGCTATCCCTCCTGGAGTGGGGAATTTCATCATTGCATGAATGGTAGAGGGTATGGCTCTTAATTCTTTGAGACCCGTTCGGCCCAGTATTATATTGTAGGGAGAAGGCGATCTCACTACCGTGAATTTCATCATCACCGTTCGGAATAGACCATGATCCCCCATGCGGACCTCTAGTTCTATCTTCCCCATCGGCCGGATGACTTCGCCGGAAAATCCTACCAGCGGGGAACTAGTTTCTTGCAGCCGGGATTGGATGGAAGGACAAAAGTTCCTGAAACAATGTTCGTACATGACTTGGATGGAGGCGCCTTCATCTACAAACACCCTCCTTACAAAATATCCTTCTATTTCGGCCTCTACGATTAACGGCTCGTCAGACAGGTCGTCTGTATTTACCTAGGGGAAGGATATAGGGATGTTCATCCAGCCTTCATCATAGAACATGCCTTTTCTTTTGCAGTCCTCCGCGTATTGGCGGACCATGTTGATCACTTTTCCTTTTCCATTGTGACCTCTCGGCCTTTCCCTTCCTTTTTGCTGGACATTCTTGACCAAGTGATCTAACTTCCCTGATTCAAGAGCCACCTCCAATTGCCTTTTTAGGTGATAACAGTCATTGGTGAGATGGCCCCTTTCTCCATGATATTCGCAGAACCGATCCTCATTTTCTTTGCTTGGCTTCCCTTGTAACGGGGGTGGTGGGGGTAAGTTTAGGTGGTGTTCAGTGGAAAGTATTTCTTTGGGCTGTTTGGTAAGGCCGGAGAGCAGGACCCGATTGCCATCATGTTTATTGAAGTCGTTACGCCTGAATTCATTTCGGGGTCGTGCTTCGGCTTTTAGAGAGACATAAGGGGAGAAGACTTCTCTCTGTCGAGAATCATTCCTTTCCCAAGGCCGCCGGTCGCCCCTCTTCCTGTCATTGAATCCTCCCCTGAGGTTCCTATCTCTTGGGACCTGACTGCTTGGCTTCCGGGATAGGTCAGGGGTTTCTCCCCTGGGCAGCTCGGTGTTCTTATAAGCCTCTTCCGCCCGGATATAATCGTCCACCCTGGTCATCATTTCTTTTACGGATTTTGGGATTTGATCGAAAAACTTCTTGGACAGGTCAGGGCACCGATGAGCACCCATGAATGCCGATATTTTCATGAGCTCCGGCACTCCCGGTATCTGGCTGGCCTCATCGGTCCATCGTTCTTTAAATATTGGTAGTGTTTCGTTTGCCTGCCTGAAAATCCGGGTGATCTCTGTGGGATCCTTCAAGTTCTTTTGTCGCAGAGCAAACCTCGTAGTGAATTGTTCTCTTAGTTCGTCCCAACTGTCGATGCTCCCTCGTTCCAAATTGCTGAACCACCCTTGCGCTGCTCCATCCATAGTCTGTTGGAACATCCGGCACCACACAGGCATCGGCCATTCTCCTTGGTTTGCTGCTCCAATGAAGCGGTTGACGTGATCATCGGGATCAGCCGAACCATCATACAGCTTCAAGTTAGCAGGCATGATGCATTTGGGACCAGCGAACTCCACTATTCTCCTTGTGAAGGGCGACCGGGCCAATTCCTTATGTGGCTTGCTGAGGTCATCCTTGGGGTTTGGTGCAGCGTCTTCCTCTAGCTCGTCTTCGTCTATGAAATCGAGTCGAATCGGCTTGACGACACCGGCCCTCGTTGCGTTGTACTTTCTAAAGAGGGCCTGTAAGGATGCCATCTGGGCTTGTATTTGTTCCGGCATTCCGGAGGTTTCAGTGTTGAAGACCCTGCTCCCGCCTATATGTTCCGGCGGGGAGGTAGGTTCTGGGGGAGGACGTAACTCCGGACCTGTCATTCGGTTCTCTGGTAGAATGAATTAGGGTCCCATGGATGGCGCCAATTTGTTGAAGCAAATTCCCGCTATCCGGTTAGGCTGGAGAGTCCTGCTTCAATCAACAATGCCGGAGGGAAAAAGTCTTCCTTCCTGCACAATAAGCAACACGCGTTAGCCTCGCCCTGGATGATGTCCAGGACCAAGCTCCGGCGTGAAAGTAAGCTGGAGGGTAAAGATGGCAATAAATGCAGTGATTAATGTATGTGTGTGTATTTATCTCCCATGAATCATTAAATGTGTTGGGGTATTTATACTACCCCAACTATGTACCTTCGTCACTGTAGATATAATGTTCGTGCAGACCTATATTACCTGTTTTCAAGCCTATAGCCACCCTAGTTGATAGGCCACGTGGTAAGAATCCCTTAAAAACTGGATACTGTCATTTGTCGTCCGGACGGTTTAGACAATGCCGTCCGGCCAGTGATGATGCCGGACTGCATGTCTTCCGGACATATACGCCAACACCATACAATCGCAATGCACACAAAACAACCATCAAGCACATAATAAATATCCAATCTAATTAATCATCTAACAATCAACCCAACCTTACAGTCGAAATGGTTGCACATAAAATAAATAAACTAGGTTTTATGTGGATCTTAGTTCGATGTTTAATTAGTTACTTCTGGTTAACAGTCTAGCAAGGTAGTTCATAATTAGTTGTCAACAAGTAAATCTTATTCACCAATCAAGAAGACAATAGATATAATCATGCACTAACAAGTTTCATGCAATCCTAGATAAGTACTAATTAACTTAGCCTATCATAGCAACCAAAGAACAAGCAAACCGAGAATCAATGAAAACAATGATAAACATGAATGAATGATTAAAGGTAAAACTATTCTTGATTTTATGATAGGGCTACAATAAATAAAAGTACTCACAATATCATCAATATTCGGTTAGGGTTTAGTTCCCAAGAGATGCTCACGAATTATGAAAACATAGCAAATATATATATAGAAAGTAGACTGTGACGCCATCACGTTATGGATGTGATGGTGTCACCTTACCGTCATCGATTTAGGGTTTTTTTCCACTGACTTGCTCTGTTGATGTCACTTTATAAAGGATGACGCCGTCACCTTGGGGTTGTAACAGCGTCACGATACCCATCTCCACACACCGGCCGATCACGAAAATCATCAAAACTTCACTTTCTGGGCACTTTTGGTGACGACGTTACGGATGCCGGTCACAACTTCTAATGACACACCAGATGATACTACTTGGGATTTGGTAGCCAATGTGATGAAGAAGTTCCCTACTTTCTCTTTGGATTCTTGAGGACAAGAATGATTTGAAGGGGAGGATATTGCTACAATTTTAAATATAACCCGTGACTTGCTCGTCGGAGTTCAAAAAAGAGTTATAATCCAAGTAATTGGCGCAAAAGTTAGTTACTCAACCTTCTCTTGTATAGATTACAATTCACTTCCCATTTTTAGATTAGCCGATCATTTATGTTGTAACAAATTCTGTCTCTTTTGTACTCGTATAACTGAATCATTGTAACACTTGCTCAATTTCATTGTGCAATACAACAGGGTGATTTGATCGATTATGTTATCGTTCTTCTTCAATTAGCTGTTAATTTTGGAAGAATATACCATATTCATATCAACATAATCAATACAAATTTATAAATCCATATCTATCCTAAAAGCTATCTCCATTATAAGATAATACATAAAAAAATTATACACCAACTGTTAGTATGTGTAAAACTCACTACATGTTGGTGTGACTTGACAACTTCATCACAAACGCATACCGGCCACAACAAAAATACTATGGATCTAAACCTAAACTAATATATGCATAAACACACAGTAACAACAAGACTATCAACAACAAACCCACATGGCAAGCATAACCCACATCAATTTAAGAGGGTGAAGATTGTTGGTTCAACTTAAGATCGTGATAAGAAAAAAAATTCCAAATATACAAGAAAATAAAAATAGAAGGGAATACACAAATGATTTTTTCGTTAATTCTTGACATGTCCCCAATATCTTTTTAATTCACGTCATATATTTTTGTATTAAAATGGGGTCAACAAGATTAACTAGTGCCACATGAGAAAAAATCCATAATCACCCCGTTTAGTACATACAATAGGAGGTTTAGCAATAACATTACATTTAATAGGAAAACAAAAAGAATGATACATACTAATTTAAAGCAAATCGTGTCAACTTGGATACGTTTAAAAAACGTTATCCCTTTAATAATTTGTTTTGAATTTTCAATGAAGCATTTTCGAAAATGAATATTTCCCCAACATAATTATGTTAAAATAAAGATGCATGCATCCTTTGCAAGTTGAAATACAAGTGGTCATGTAAATTGCTAAGATACACTATATCTAATGGAATCCTTGCAAGTTGAACTACAAGTGGTCATGCAAGTTGGGCTACAAACGCCTATAAAAGGCAATGATGCTTGCTCAGTTTTTGCATCCCATTCTCATTATCTACTTTCACATACTTCTTCTAGTTTGTTGAGTCTATTAGAGAGTTTGGTTGGTATCTCCTGATTAGGTGTTTATCCTTGTAATCAGAGAAAATGTGTAACTCCTAATATTCATCATAGTGAAACGTATATCTTTCTTCCTCATGGTTTTTACCCTATTGGAGTTTTCACGTTATATCCGTGTGTCATCTTTTATTATATTTCTTATTTTAGTTGTGGGTTTGCTTCAGTCCGATGTTACTTTTCTCAACAAGTGGTATCAAGAGCTAAGGTTGGGTGTGTGTATAATTATTTATCGTATGCTCTGTGGTTGCCACTAATTAGTGGACCCTCCAAATCAAAATATAAGTAAGATTATACTCACTCAAAAGGTGTTCGTTACTATTATTAATAAATAATAGTTTTGTCAAAAATTAGATTGCGATTGTAGCAATGGCGGCGAAATTTGAAACTGAAAAATTCAATGGGAATAATTTCTCGCTGTGAAAAATAAAGATGAAGGCTATCATTTGAAAGGATAAATGTTTAGCGGCCATTGATGAAAGGCCAGCTGAGGTCACGGATGACAGTAAATGGGACGAGATGGACGGAAATGCTATTGCAAATCTTCATATGGGATTAGCAGATGGAGTTTTGTCAAGCATAGAGGAGAAGAAAAGTGCAAAGGAGATTTGGGATCATCTTGCTCGATTGTACGAGGCAAAATCACTCCACAATAAAATTTTTCTTAAGAGGAAACTTTATTCTCTTGGCATGACGGAATCTACTTCAGTGACTGAGCACATTAATAACCTGAATACTCTATTTTCTCAGCTCATGTCTTTGAGTTGTTAAATAGAGCCACAAGAACGTGCTGAAATTCTACTTCAAAGTTTACCTGACTCATATGACCAACTCAAAATCAACTTAACCAGTAATGTTCTTTCGGACTATCTTGTCTTCGATGATGTTGCAGTCGCTATTCTAGAAGAAGAAAATAGGCGTAACAATAGGGAGGACAGACAGACCAGTTCAAGATATGTGGAGGCTTTGGTGGTGACGAAAGGGATGTCAATGGAACCTGGCTCCAGTGGGAGTCACAATCATGGTAAATCTAAAATAGGAAGGACGAAGAATTTTAAATGCTACAATTGTGGCAAGCCGGGTCACTTTAAGAAAGATTTTCGGGGTTTAAATACCTCTAATTCTCAAGGAAATTTTGCTAGCACTTCAGAAGATGGTAATGCTCTGTGTTGTGAAGCAGTAGTTGCAAATGAAGGCAGGAAAAGATTTGCAGATGTATGGTTGTTCGATACGGGAGCTACTTTTCATATGACCGCAAGAAGAGAATAGTTTCATCAATATAAACCTATCTCTGGAGGTGGATCTGTGTACAGTTGCAATGATTATGAACTAAAGATAATTGGAATTGGAAATATCATGGTGAAGGTGCATGATGGTACAGTTCATACTATTCGGGATGTGCGACACGTGGAGGGCCTGAGAAAGAATCTATTGTATCTGGGACAATTGGATGATCTTGGTTGTAAGGTTGAAATACAAAACAAGATCATGAAATTTATAAAAGGCGCGCTTGTACTTATGAAGGTGAAAAGGTGGCTGCGAACTTATACCAACTGAAGAGAGAGATAATGGAGGAGGGGGAAGCATCTGTTGCTTCACATGGTCCAAGTCATAGAGTTGCAGTAACATGGCATCAGAAGCTTAGAGATATGTTAGAATAAGGAATGAAGATTCTTGTTGAAAGGAAGTTAATTCCTGGCCTTACAAAGGTTTTTTTTACCTTTCTGTGAGCATTGTGTTATCAGCAAGCAACATCGCCTAAAATTCAAGACATCAAATTCTAGAAGTGTCTCTGTTCTAGAATTGGTTCACTCTGATGTATGGTAGGCACCGGTTCTATCCCTGGGAGGAGCAAAGTATTTTGTATCCTTCATTGATTATTATTCCAGGAGATGTTCGGTGTACCCAATCAAGAAGAAGTATGATGTGTTTGAAGTTTTCAAAGTTTACAAAGCGCAGGTTGAGCTTGATTCTGGAAAGAAGATCAAGTGTTTGAAGACGGATAATGGAGGCGAATACACTGGTGATGAATTTGATACTTTTTGCAGGCAAGAAGGAATCAAAAGGGAGTTCACAATGGCATACACTCCTCAACAGAATGGAGTGGCAGAGCGGATGAACAAAACCTTGTTAGAAAGAGCAAGAGCAATGTTGGAAACTGCAAGCTTGGAAAAATCATTCTGGGTAGAAGCAGTCATTACCGCATGTTATGTGATAAATCGTTCACCTTCAACTGTAGTTGAGTTAAAGACCCCGATGGAGATGTGGACGGGAAAGCTAGTCAACTATTCAGACCTTCATATATTTGGAAGTCCTGTGTACGTTATGTACAATTCTCAAGAAACTACAAAGCTGGATCCGAAATCCAGAAAATGTTTGTTCTTGGGGTACGCTGACGGAGTAAAGGGCTATCGCTTGTGGGACCAGACTGCCCACAAAGTAATCGTCATCAGAGATGTTGTCTTTGTGGAAGACAAAATTCAAGATAATGAAGAAGGTGATAGCACTACAAGAGAAACTACATCAATACAGATAGAAAAGCTATTTCAGTCGAGTGATTCTTCTGAAGTCGTACCACAACACGAGGTGAATGAGACAACCGAGTCTCAAGCTCCAATGACTCGTAGTCTTAATCATGAAATAAAACGTCCGGTGTGACACTCGGATTATGTTATGGAGGGCAACGTTTCATACTGTCTTCTTATAGAGGAAGGAGAGCCATCAACTCTTTAAGAAGCACTGAATAATTCAGATGCATCATTCTGGATGGCAGCAATGCAAGAAGAAATTGAAGCTCTTCATAAGAATAAAACGTGGGAACTGATGCCACTAACAGCGGGAATAAAACCCATTGGAAACAAATGGGTGTACAAGATCAAAAGGAACAGTGATGAGCAGGTGGAGAGGTATCGTGCAAGATTGGTAGTCAAAGGATATGCTTGGAATCGACTTCAACAAAATTTTTTCCCATGTGGTTCGAGTGACAACTGTTCGAGTGATTCTGGCAATATGTGCTACGTATGATTTACATCTAGAAAAACTAGATGTGGAAACTATATTTCTTCATGGAAATCTTGAGGAAGAAATTTACATGCTCCAACCAGAAGGTTTTACACAAAAAGAAAAAGATAACTTGGTTTGGAGGTTAAACAAATCTCTGTACGGTTTAAAGCGGGCGCCGCGGTGTTGGTACAAGAGATTTGATTCTTTCATCATTGGCCTTGGATATAACAGACTACACGCAGACCCTTGTGCATATTACAAGAGGTTTGGAGACAATGATTTTGTCATCTTGCTGTTATATGTTCTCGACATGTTGGTCGCAGGCCCCAACAAAGATCGTATCAGTAAACTGAAGGCACAGCTCGCTAGGGAATTTGAGATGAAAGACCTTGGACCCGCAAACAAGATTCTAGGGATGCAAATTCACCGAGATAGGCTTAGTAGAAAATCTTGGCTTTCACAAAATAATTATGTGAGGAAAATCTTGCAAACGTTCAATATGCAAGATTGTAAGCCAATATCAACCCCGTTTCCTACTAACGTCAAGTTATCCTCCAAGATGAGTCCTAGCAATGAAGAAGAGAGGATGGAAATGTCTCGAGTACCATATGCATTAGCAGTGAGAAGTTTAATGTTCGCGATGATTTGTACAAGACTAGACATTGCACATGCAGTGGGAGTAGTGAGTCGGTACATGGCGGAACCTGGTAGAGAGCATTGGGAAACTGTGAAGAGGATCTTTAGATACATTAAAGGAACCTCGAATGTTGCATTATGTTATGGGAATCGGGTTTACCTGTCAGGTGATATGTTGATTCTGATTATGCAGGTGATCTTGACATAAGTAAATAAACCACCGGGTATGCGTTTACACATTCTGGTGGAACAATAAGCTGGGTTTCAAAACTGAAGTCAGTTGTGGCTATGTCAACGACGGAAGCAGAATATGTTGCAACTACTCAAGCCAGCAAAGAAGCAGTATGGTTGAAGATATTGTTGGAAGAGCTCGGACATGAACAAGAGAAAATTACTCTATTTTGTGGCAATCAGAGCGCCTTCTATCTAGCATGGAATCCAACATTTCATTCAAAGACAAAGCATATACGAGTTCAATATCACTTAGTTTGTGAGAAAGAAGAAGGAACCGTGGATATGCAGAAAATTCATACTGATGATAACGTGGCAGATTATCTGACGAAAGCAATCAACTGTGACAAGTTTATATGATGCCGATCCTCATGCGCCCTAGCGGAAACGTAAGCAACATGGAAGTGCAAGGAAGGATAACATTGTGAAGATTGATTGAGCCTCAATCTAATCTTCAAGTGGGAGATTATTAAAATAAAGATGCATGCATCCTTTGGAAGTTGAACTACAAGTGGTAATGTAAATTGCTAAGATACATTATATCTAATGGAATCCTTTGCAAGTTGAACTACAAGTGGTCATGCAAGTTGGGCTACAAACGCCTATAAAAGGCAATGATGCTTGCTCAGTTTTTGCATCCCATATTCATCCTCTACTTTCACATACTTCTCCTAGTTTATTGAGTCTATTAGGGTGCGCTTGGTTCAAAATAGGGAATGGAAAAGAGAAAGGAAAATGGAATGCAAAGGGAACACAAAGGAATGAAATAGAGATTATTATCATTATGTTTGATAGTGCTTGGATTAAGAAAAACACATTAACCTCCAAAGTGGTGGCGGTGGTGGCGGATGGTGGTGGTGGTGGTGTTGGTGGCTGGTGGTGGCTGGTGGTGGTGGTGGTGGTGGTGGTGGTGGTGGTGGTGGCTGGTGTGGTGGTGGTGGCGGCTGATAGGTAATCATTACCATACATCCCAATTTACTGGGTAATGCCCCATTACCTAATACTAAACAATGATTGCATTCCCTACTCCTAACCAGACATGTTTAATCATTACTTTTCACATTCCCCACCCCCTATTACCCCCAACCAAGCACCCCCTTAGAGAGTTTGGTTGGTATATCATGATTAGGTGTTTATCCGTGTAATCAGAGAAAAGGGGTAACTCTTAATATTCATCATAGTTAAACGTATATTTCTTTGTCCGTGGTTTTTACCCTATTGGAGTTTTCCACGCTATATCCGTGTGTCATCTTTTATAATAATTCTTATTTTAGTTTTGGGTTTGCTTCACTTTTCTCAACAAATCATTAGAATGCTATATTTATCCATTTGTTAATAAATTAATTTTAGCTCTTGTGAACAAACAATCTTGTTTAGCGTCATCATTGGCAGACTTTGCATAGTTTTATGCATTGACATGTCAACATGTTATCGCTATATATGTACGCATTACATAGACACAAACATACATACATATGTGCTTATAAAGAGAACAATAATATCATATGTGAGTGTCTCAGGAAAGTCATTTCTATAGCTGCTCCAATGGAGAATATATCATGGTTATCTTGGTTGTTGATAACGACAGTGATAAGTATTTCTATGGTCCAAGAAGCACAAGCGGTTTGTAAAGAAGAAGAAAGAAAGGCGCTATTGGAAATTAAAGCGTCCCTTATGAATTCATACGATTCTGAAGCGGACAACGTTCTATCCTCTTGGGTTGATTTTGGCGAGTGTTGTGATTGGGAGAGGGTCAAGTGCGATACAATTACTGGGCATGTGACAACACTCTCTTTTAACCAGATCAACAATAACTTGAGGTTTATATCTGAACCGGTAATGTTGTGGCCATTGAATGTTTCTCTTTTTCTTCATTTTGAACAGTTGAGAAGTCTCAATCTGTCGATGAATTTTCTTGATAATGAGATTTTGAATACAGGTATACTTGATTGCCATATAATATTTTTTTATTAGGATGACAACAACATTCAATAAACATAATTTGGCTAAGCGATTTTTTTCTTGTGCAGAACTTGAGACGCTGTCGATTTTGAAGAACCTAGAGATACTCGATCTCAGTTCCAATTATGATATTGACAACGATATCATTTCTTCTCTGACTACACTCACTTCACTTAGAGTATTGGATCTTAGTTACACTAGCTTGAAAGGACAGTTCCCTACCACTGGCATGTTTTCTGTCTTATGTTTCTTCTCTTCAGTTATCATGCACAAATGCATAGTTCAAAGATACTTAATGCCCTTTTTACATATGTTGCAGAATTTGCTGCTTTGAAAAACTTGGAAATTTTGGAACTAGCTGAGTGTGGCTTTAATGGTACTATTCAAATACAAGGTAACCACATCCCCCTTTTGATACATACGCGTTGCATATCACCTCCATGGATTAAAATTTGAAAATTGACCTTTTGTTATATGCAGGTTCTAAAAGGGATGTCATATTGGAAAATTTGGAAACTCTGAATTTTAAGAACAATGGTTTCAATGAAAGTGTTATCTCGTCTTTAAAAATCCTTCCATCTCTCAAAAACCTAGATCTTTCAGGCAATCGACTATCTGGATCATTTCCAGCTTATGGTACGTGTTTTGAGTACAGATTAGTCATCATCGATCATTTTGTTTTCAATATATGTTCTTAAGAACCTGGATTTTTCCGACTTGTAAAACATGATTTTTAGTTTCTTGAAATCCTTAATAACTCAATAAGTTCATTTCCATCTCAAGGTACATGTTTTGAGTACAAATAAGTTATCATCCATTATGAGACGTTATTATTGCTGTTTTTTATATGACAGATTTAGCTTATCTAACTAATCTCGAGAAGCTGGATTTTAGTGGTAACAAGAGGTTTACTAACACTTCAACTATCCAAGGTAAAGCAATTTTCGGTAAATTCAAAAATTGAAGTTCTCAAGTAATATATGTTCCATAAGTACAAGTTTATAATATTCTTTTAATTCAGATTGCAAGAGGTTATGGAGATTAAAAAGGTTGGAGAGTATAACTCTTATAAGAAGCAATTTCAACAAGAACATCATATCCTGCTTTAGAGCCATCCCTTCACTCAAAACACTTAATCTTCGCCATTCTCGCTATTTGGGAGGCTCGTTTCCCTTTCAAGGCATGCGTGTTTACCTTAAACTAATCATTGTTATAATCTCTATTTTTTTTACAATTATTCACAGTAAACCATTAATGCAGAATTATCCCGTTTAAAAGATTTGAAGACACTAGACATGGGAGCTTGCGGGCTTAACTCACTAGTATTCAATGGTTAGGTTACACTACAACAATGACTAGATTCGTAGGGGACATTTTGAGACTTTCGCCAATACCACTAAAGTTAATTATTATTTTACATTGATCATTACTATAGTTAAAAGGCTCGTAAACTTGAAATTTTTAGGATAAACGGTTTAGTGGTAACAAATTTCAGGTACCATGAGTGGTTTGTTGTATTTAAATCTTGACTGGAACATCTTCCGTAATGACAGCATGAGGTTCTTGGGTGCTTTTCCATCACTCAAATTTCTGTCTTTAGAGTCTAGCCGCTTTAACAGAGCAGCTCTTCTTGAAGGTTTGTAAGGCCCTTGAGTAGTTTTCATGCACAAACAGTTGTATTTTCATTTTCTTAAATTAATGCTTAGGATATAGCAGAACTAAAACTATTGAAAGTTCATTCAGTTAAAGAGTTGTTTTCATTTATACCAACTGATATTTTCTTGGTATTCAGAACTGCCTTATATGCCTAGTTTGGAGGTTCTCCTCTTAGGAAGAAACAAATTAAGGGGACAACTAGTAATGAAAGGTATGCACTTATCTTTACTACTTTACATCTATTATCGTATTGTTAACCACCACCAAATGGCCTAGTGGTAAGGTGGTTAGTTTCCTCACAAGAGGTCTAGGGGTCAAACCTCGCTAGTTGTGTCCGTGTGTACATTTGGGGGTGGCAAGGCAAGGGTTGGAAACTGTCCTGATATTAACCCGGTGAGGCCGCGTACATCCGAGTTAAAAAGGCCCCCTATCCCCGGATAACCGGATAATGTGAACAAGGAAAACCTCATCCGTTTATCGTATTTTTAGAAGCAACCATATATGTATAGTAACTAACTACCACTCTTATTCTCATATAGCTTTGGCATCTTTCCCCCATTTGGAGATCTTAGACTTGAGTAGCAACAATCTAAATGGGAGTATTCCGTCAGAGATAAGTGCATTATCTTATCTTCGAGTTTTATATCTAGCAGAAAACAATCTTAATGGCTCACTACCCGAATATGGTAACTCAATTACATAAAGCGTCATTATTGATTTAATCTGTTTTAGGTCAATCAATATTTTCTTTTTAATTTGTTAAAATATTTTTTGTTTTGTTTTTGCAGGTCTATGTCAATTGAAGAACCTCCAGGAATTAGATCTTTCTTGGAACAGTTTTGAAGGAAACCTCCCTCAATGTTTTAGCAATTTATCATCTCTTAAAGTGTTTGAGATTTCTTCAAACCACTTCACCGGAATCATTCCGCCATTTGTCATTGCTAATATGACATCTCTTGAATACATAAGCCTGTGTCATAATAAGTTTGAGGGTTTACTCTCATTTTCCTCACTCGCCAATCTTAGAAATCTAGTGGTAGTTGAATTCAAAAGTGACAATGACAAATTCGAGGTGGACACAGAGGAACCTTTAGGTTGGATGCCAATGTTTCAGTTGCAAGTCCTAGTGCTATCAAATTGCAACGTGAACATGCATAAAGGAAATGTTATTCCTAGTTTTCTACTCCACCAACATGAATTACAGGTGCTAGACCTATCTCACAACTCCTTGCAAGGACATATTCCGAATTGGCAAGTTGAAAATAACATGATGCTGCAAGTTTTGTATCTACGAAACAATTCGTTTGGTGGTAGTATTCATATGCCACCATACAGATATTTTCAGCTAAGCTATCTGGATATGTCTGATAATGACATAATGGGTAGTGTTCCGGGTAGTATAGGAAGATTTCTCCCTTTTACAGTTTTTTTAAATTTATCGACGAATGCTTTAAGCGGTGCGCTCCCATCATCAGTTACCAATATGAGTGCGTTGAACATATTGGACTTATCCCATAATGAAATCTCAGGAGAGGTACCACAAGAATTGTTTAAAGAGAGTGCAATTTCTGTACTTAAACTATCACATAACAGACTGCATGGCGAGGTGTTTTCAGGGAACTACACCTTGTATTGGTTTAATATGCTCCTATTAGACAATAACTACTTCACGGGGAAAATTGCTAACAACAAAAGTTTTGATGTAACAATTCTTGATATCAGCACTAACCTATTTACAGGTATATTGCCTAAGGGGATAAGTAGCTCATATTCCGCTTATGCACTTTCTTTAAGAAATAATAGGTTTGAAGGTCAGTTTCATTGTGGAATATCTTCCTATATCATTCTCGACATCTATAATAATTCCTTTTCAGGGTCCATCCCCTCCTGCTTGAATTGGGGATACATGAAGCATCTTCATTTGGGCCATAACGAATTCATAGGATCGATTCCCAAAACCTTTGGGAATATGTATGATATTTTGACTTTGGATATTGGCAACAACAACTTATTTGGAAAGATTCCTAAGTTTCTAGGTCAGTTAGTCAGTTTAAGGATTCTTCTTTTGGGAAAAAATAACTTCAGTGGTTCTATTCCGAATGAGCTGTGCCGATTGACTAGTGCGAGTTTGATTGATCTATCCAATAACTCCCTTTCTGGCTCGATACCTGGCTGCCTACAAAATATTGCTGATCCCTATTACTTTTTTTATTACCTACAATTACAAGGAATGGATACATACTATTGGAGTTCCTCTTATGAGTATTTGGGTGCTCAAAAGAGTTGGACATCTTTAGCTGACGAAAATCCATTGTTCGATAAACCAGACGAAGTTCAGTTTACAACTAAAAGCATATCTCGCTCCTACAAAGGTCACATACTTGATTTCATGAGTGGATTGGATCTATCTTGTAACATGTTCATAGGTGAAATTCCGCCAGAACTAGGGTATTTGACCCAAATCCTATCATTGAACCTGTCTCACAACCAGCTGACGGGATCCATCCCAGAGAAGCTTTCAAATCTTACGAATATTGAGAGCTTGGACCTTTCGTCAAATAACTTGAGTGGCAATATACCATCACAGCTAACTAACCTCGCTTCTCTATCATATTTCAATGTTTCTTACAACAATCTATCAGGCAAACTCCCAGAAATGAAACGACAGTTTGGTACATTTACTGAGGCGAGTTATGAAGGGAATCCACTTCTGTGTGGACCACCACTTGAGAAGAAATGTTCCAGTACGTCACCAGTGAATATTTCACCAGGGGCCGTTCCACCAGCTAAAGAAGACGAGAAATGGTATGATATTGATACAATATGGTTCGTTGGTAGTTTAAGTGCAACATGGTCTGTGTACTTATTGGGATTCGCTGCAGTCCTTTACACAAATCCTGGTTGGCGTCGATGGTGGTTGTTCATGATTGAAGAAAGTATGTATACGTGTTATTACTTCCTAATTGATTTGGTAAGCAGGCCCTCTGTGTTCTTCCATAGGTAGGCAGGGTAGTATGTTTAAGATTATGTAATTAAAATGATGAAAAATTTCTTCAAAAGGTTGCATTGTACCATTCAAAAATGTAATTTTAAGTTGTGTTACATAGAATGTTTTATATCGCATTTTATCAAAAGTACTTTCCCAACCTTCTTGATATATCAAAAGCCCTTCATTTGGCTGTACGGTCCGAAAGGGCTCAAGCAAATGATAAATCGGTGTTATGATCTTTATTAGTATTGTAGAGGGATGGTTGTACCATTGAGGCTGAACCATGATGCCCTAAGTTGATTTGATAACTTCCCATTATGGTGATTGGCCATGCTTTGTGTTGAATACTATTTGAAGATCCATTTTTAAGGCTAGTTATGTTTATTTGCTTTCGATTTTGTAGTAACTCACAAAGTCACAAATAACTCATTGAGTAGTCCTATACGTTATAAAAAACTAGAAGGGTATCCGCGCGAATAAATGTTATTTTATTTTGAGCTGCTTGATTTCAGATTTATGATTTGAAAGCTTAATTAGATTGTACATTGCGGTTAAAGAGTTGTATATTTTGGTGAAGAGTTGAATTAAACTGTTTATTAATTGTATGTATTGAATAATGTGTTTTTAGTTTTATTTGTATTTGTACATTGTGCTTATGTAGTTGTATATATTTGTGACGGGGTGTATTAATTGTATGTATATAAGAAATAATATTTGTTTAAAATCAATTGTGCTTTACATAGTTGTACATTATGTTTTATAAGTAGTATTTGCTTAAATTATAATTTAGAAAATCTTAAATTAAGAGAGAAAGTCATCCCTCCATTATAAGTAGTATAGATGAACTTTTAAAACCCTTCTCGGCTAGACTATCATGGATGCCTGCAGGGCCATTTTTGAATCTTCTTGGCTAGACTATCATGGATGCATGTAGGGCCATTTTTGAATCTAAAACTCAATATGAGATCATGAGACATTGTTCATTACTGTATATTTTATCCCAGATGGGGAACAAGATTTTGTTTTACCCGCGCGTTCGGCGAGATTAAGTTCTCATAAGTTAGAAAGAATATTTGTTTAAACTGTTTTATATATTAATTATCGCGCGCACTCCTATATATTAGTTAGAGTGGAAGGTGTGGTGATAGAGCTCAAGCTCTTCATCACTGTCATCTCAGCGGCACATCAACATCCTACTTCTCCACAGCTAACCACAACAAACCCTCCCTCACTCATAACAAACCTTAACATCTTTATTTGAGACCCACCACTACCAATTTATTTTTTTCTTTTTCAGATTTTCATATAAACTAAATTTATTTATTAAAATAAAAATACAAAACAATATATTAAAAAAAAAAATTGTAAAACGTTACCTGTTTATTCACCACAACTTTATTATCCACTTAAAAAGGAGAAAACTTTATCTGGAGCCATCCGAATACAAACACACTAAAGGTGTTTGTGTGTGTATCATCATCTTCAATATATCATCATCTATGATCAATCATCAATATGATCAATCATCACCAAAAAAAAAAATATATATATCCTTCGCTATGATCAATCATCAATATATCATCTTATTCAAATCATACATCAATATATCATCATCTTCAAATCATACACCCAAAAAAAATTTACAACGGAAGGATTTAAAAAAAATCAAACCGTTTATATATCAATGGGTCCCACTTTGCAGGGTTTTTAGTTCGCCGTCTGCATGAAGAGGTTGTCGATGGCGTGCCACGGCGAGGGGTGGCGGCGAGCCACGACGAGCCTCCAGCTCAGCTCACGGCGAACTACGAATTCCCCACACCCTCCGCTCTTATATGTTTTTAGGCACAACCTTTGTGTAAATTTGGCATATATTTCTGCTAGAATTTTTAGTGAACCAAAATTTACATGGTTAGTTTCAGTTATGTTTTAACTTTTAATCTTCATCTTAAATGGAACTAGAACAAAAAATATAATCACTATCTTCATTGTGTTTTTACAAAATTTTACTAGATAACCATTAATAGTGATCGTAATTAAAAAAAAAAGTACCTTAGATAAAAGTAAGGGAAAATGATTTGCAAATAAGAAATAAAAGGAAAAAAAGCTATAAATGCTTAACATACTTTCCAAAAAAACTCATTATGTTTTCTCTACTAATTTTAATGTCATTTTACTTTATTATGTTCTATCAAATTTTTATTGTGCTATTATTTTTGCCTTGTTTTTATTTTTTATGCCACGTGTATAAAAAATGCTTATGTGTTATTAATGAGATGGCATTATAAGTAGTTGACATCAACTCTTACACTTATCATTTCCTGCTCGAAAAAAGTACTCACAAAACCCTAATTTTCATATCATGTAAATCTGTCAAAATTGGCTTCGATTACTTAAAGGTATGTTAATATAAACATGTATTTATCATTTTATGGTTGTTAATTTGTCTTGTAAATGCTCAATTTTTAAACCTCTAATTTCTATCTGAAACCCTAATTTTGCAGATTTGGTGAAAGATGACTAATTTCACCATCAACCTTTATTATGATGGTTTTTTCATGAGTAACCCACTTCAGTATCTAGAAGGGGATCATCGTGTAGTTGAATACACTGCTTTTGAAGGGCTAATATTTAGTCAGTTTTTTAAGCTTATTCGCACACTAGTTCGTCTTACACCTCAGTCCTTTTACTACATTAAAACTGGTGTCCCACTAAATATAGGTTTGAAAGAACTTAAAACAGATGAACATTTAAATGAGTTTGTTAAGGAAGCCTTTGAAAATGATTGTAAGATGGACATATATACTAAGAATAGTGGTTATAATGTTATGGAAATGGTCAAAGATGATAATTTGATCTGTCCAGATAATGATAGTGACTTCTCTGATAATGACAATCAAGAAAACCTAGATGATGTTAAGGAAGTTGTGGATTTTCAAACAGATGGTGAGGAAAATGTCAAAATACCAAAAATTTCTACTGATGATCCTTGGTTGAATAAATTAGTTGGGAATGGTAAATTCATTGGTTATATGGATGATCCAATACCTAATTTAAATGGTAGGTATATGCTAGAGATTGATGACCCTGAGGATTATATAATAGAGAATAAGTATAAGGCCAAAAAGGGTGTTCAATATCATGCTTTTGACCCACAGACCCCTTGGAATGAATGTAAACCTTTTTTAGGTATGAGGTTTGAGTCTCCCACTCAACTGAAGCAATGCTTAGCAAATTATGGTATTGCAAGTGGATACCAACTTTGGTACATGCAAAATGACATCCATAAATTGCTTGTGTATTGTGGTAGGGATGTAAGTCTAGGTAAATGTGCTGGTAAAAAGGGAAAAATAGAGAATAAGAATGAGGCTGAGATTAGTAAAGTTACAAAGAAGAATGTGACTAAGGCTGAGAGTAGTAATGTTACTAAGTCAGAACCTAGTAATATTAGCAAGGCAACCAAAGAGAGATGGGCCAAAAAGAAAAAGGAAGAGAAAGAAAGGATTGGAAACCAGAGGGATTGCACATTCAGACTATGGGCTAGTTGGATGAGTACCAAGAAGTCTTTCCAAATTAAGACTTTGTATCCTGATCATAAATGTTGTAGAAATTATAACTTGGGTTCTCTGGTGACTTATAAGTGGATAGCTCATCATTATGCAAGTGAGATAATAGACAATCCATGGTTAACTTACAAGTATATGCAAAATTCAACCAGGGAGAAATTTAAGATATATGTCAGTCTAGGACAATGTAAAAGAGCAAAACGGTGTGCCTTGTTTGATCATGAAGGAGCTCTAGTTGAACATTACAGTAGGTTGTAGGAATATAGACAAGCAATACTAAACTCTAACCCAGGTTTCACTTGCCACTTGGATTTAGAAGAAAAAGATGATGGTCTCATGTACTTTAAAAGAATGTATGTTTGTTTCTTGGGTCTAAAGGCAGGTTGGAAAGAAGGATGTAGGAGAGTAATTGGTTTGGATGGGTGTTTCTTAACCCATACCTGTAAAGGGAAGTTACTTACAGCAATGGGCAGAGATGCTAACAAACAAATGTTTCCAGTAGCATGGGCTGTTGTTGGTGTAGAAAACAAAAACAAATGGTGCTGGTTCCTTTCTTTGTTGCATGATGATTTAGATTTGAGTTCTGGAAGTGGTATAACTATCATATCTGATGCACATAAGGTCAGCATATTTACGCATATTTTTATTAACTTTTGCAGCATGTTCTTGATATAAATATCATATCTGATGCACTAATGTTTACAAGGATTAATAGAAGTTGTAAGCACTTGGTTACCTGATTAAGAAAATAGGTAATGCACTAGGCATATCTATGCTAATTTTAAGAAGAACTGGACTGGACTTCAATACAAAAAACTCTTCTGGTTAGCAGCTTCTTGTACAATCAAAGAACAGTTTATGCAGATTACGGAGTAGATAAAGATGTTGGATGAGGCTGCTCATAACTGGTTAGTTGAAAGGAACCCAAATACTTGGTGCAGGGCTTTTTTTGAAATGGACAGAGGAACTGCAGCCTTTGAAAATGGCATATCAGAATCTTTCAATTCAAGGATTTTAAGTGCAAAAGGGAAACCTATAATCACCATGTTAGAGGACATCAGGATTTACCTCATGCAAAGGGTATGATCCATGAACAAAAAAGCTATGCTATTGGAATATACAATAACTCCAAGTGTGAGGAGGCATCTGGAACACATGAAAAATACCCAAGGGTATGTTTTTAGCACTTTGATTTTTTTGTACATTATTAATGGTTCTTTTACTTATATAGAATTTTTATTCATTTTATAGATTTTGGACAGTTTATGCTAGTGGTTTTAGAGAGGTTGAGGTTAGGAAGGGAGATGAGGCATAATGTGTAAATTTGCATACAAAGAAATGTGTTTGTAGAATGTGGGAATTGAGTGGGATACCATGTGTGCATGCTATGGCAGCTTATCTACATATGAGAATGGAACCAGAGTTAGGTGTTAGTGAATGGTACTCTCAAAGTAAATGGTTTGAGGCTTACCAATATACTATTAGACCTGTTCTTGGCTCTAAGTATTGGAAGCCTTCTAACTTGCCCAAACCATTACCACCAGTTGAGAGAAAAATGCCGGGCAGGCCAAGAAAAAGAAGGATAAGACACCCCACTGAGAATGATCATGAAATAAGCAAAGTAGGGAGGGTAATGTACTGTCACAAGTGTTGGCAAGCTGGTCACAACAAGAAAACCTGCACTAATCCAGCAAGACCAAAACCTGATAACTTCTATGGAGAGTCTTTTAACACAGAAAACCAGGAACAAGAATCAAACCAAGACAACACAAATGCTCAACCTGAAAACTTTACTGAACATATGCCTTCTTACACTTTTGACCCTGTTTTACCAAAGCACCACCCAACATCAAAACATGGTAACAAAGGCAAGAGGGGGAGTACTTCAGGTAACAAGAAAGAATCTGAGAAATCAAGGTTTGCAGGTTCAACAAGCAATAAAGAGTGTTATATTTGTAAGATATAGGATTTCACAATCACATTAAAGCACAACCAAGAGAGGCGTATGTAAGCTTTAGAGAGAGAAAGGGAGATGTTCTAGTAAGAGAAAACTCATGAAAGGTTAGATTCCAAGTGAACATTCAACCCTCTCCCTTGTGGGGAGAGGGCTATTTATACAAACTATAATGCCCTCCTACGGGCTGTGGATCAGGCATACAATGGGTAAAGACCCGTCCTTCCTCCACGGTGTTGCACTAGACTAAACTAAGCTAATAACTGACTAACAACTAACATAATAAACGATATATCTACGAGCTAACTTAAGCTAGATTATGCTTGGGGTGACCGATGCTTCACAATAGAATTTCCAATTCCTAACATTCTCCCCCTAAGGGAGGTCACCCCATGAATTACATTGTGAATCCTAGCAGTCTATTTAATCTTTAATCTTGAGCTCGTAGACATCAACTCATCAAACTATTCAAACATTGTGCTTACGTGATGATTTCATCATGGTCCAACTATAACGTATATTTCGTGGAGGTTGTAGGGCTGATCCACTTTGATGACCTTTGAGCATTAGTAGAAGTCACCAGCCATAGTTAATCTCAGCATCACCCATTGTAGTGTTGCCAGCATATGATGTTGCGACATTTGGACCGACATGCTCACATTCTGGATCATGATATATTCTCATCAGAGTAGCGGAAGCTTTTACTGGATCATGATATTTGCAGCAGCATAGCAGAAGCATGGAGTGAAAGTATCAGAGTCGTTGAAGCACTTATCATGATTTCTTTTGAGATGAATGTGTAGTGTGAGCATTCGGCTATGGATTGACTGCTTCATTTTGATCAGCTGCAAATGTCGGGCGTACCTGCATACAACAGTTAGCAATAAAGTGCACGAAAGTGTCTTTGATAATTTTCGTTGAATTGAGGTACACGGCCCACGGTTCCCCGTTGATCAGTACAAGTACTGCCTGTGATCAGGCATAATTCCGAAGAATTTCCTTGACAGGGTTTCGCAGCTGCTCTAGCTGTTCTCAAACCGGAACGTCTCAAAGAAGACAACACGGAGTGAGTGAACCAGCGAATTGAGATTCACTGATTGATGAAAAGAGATTTGAAAAACAATCGTGTATCGCTTAATAGAAATTGTTTTTGCAATACAACGAAGGTTTTAATGAAAATCAATTATCAATCATAAACACCTTTTATTTTTGAAATATTAGTACACAGTCGATGTGCTAAAGAAAAGAGTTTTTAAGCACAACGACCGGTTTTTCAAAGGTATCCGTCAATCCATAACCTGAACCAGGATTGATTCAAAAGATTGAATCATCCTATTGTTTCTGTTCAGTTGTCACATGGTTGATCTATTGGATAGATCTCACATGCCACCCACCAGGAGCTTGTTTGATGTTGGCTCCAGAAGGCTTTCCATCTTCATTGTGAATATGATTGCATATCACTCAGATGTTCTGGCAATACCACAAGGATAATGCGTAGGACTCATAAGATATAATCTCTCTTTCCACATTATGTGAAACAAAGATTCTTCATTGACAGTGTCCTAATGAGATTTATTGATGATCTCGTGGCTCTAGACTCAATTGTGCATATTTGGTTCCTATGCCGGAGACTAGGGAGAGGGTCTCCTTCTTCAATACCAACTATCTATAAGAGAAAGTCGATAGATTATGTCGGTTCCCCGTAAGAATGAAACAAGTCCTTTTAAGAGGAACTTGAGTGGTTTGGAAAGTTGAAGTGCAGTGCGTCACTGGGTCCATGACGTCTTGTCTTCAATACCAATGTTACCTTGGCAACCACCAGTAGTATATGAATTGAACCCGGTTTCTGCCCTATGGTTGAATTTTTGGAGGGCTATTTCTTTTCACCCTTTTCATATTCATTTCTTTTTCATTCTTCAACTCCTTCAGTGCTTACCGAGACTTCATTACTAGAACCTTGTTGGGTTTATTCCAGTTCTAGCTCTATCTCAGTCAACACTCTTCCCATATCTCACTTTTCTCCTTTTTTCATCATACCTAAGGACTTCTACACTATCTAGTGGATTGTCCCTGGGTAGATCCCTCTGGTTCTGGCAGATCGTGGGAACAAATACCTAACCTAACCATCCTTATAACTCCATGCATAAAGTAAAATGGTCGGTCTTTTGGTACAGTTCATTCCATTTTGAAACCAATTCAAAATCATTTGGAAAAATCAATCAAGGTACATGTGATACGAGATCAAAGCATTTTGTACCTTAATAGTTTTGATCATTTAGAAATGCTCCCCCTCAACATGTGCATATGATCTTGAACTTGTTTAGCACATGGAGGTAAGAGTTCTTTGAAATAATTTTTTGATCACAATTTCCATAGAAAAAGCCATTTGATTTTCTTGGTAAATTCTCCCCCTCAATATGTGCTTTAGATAGTTGAAATCATTTTATCACATAGAGGAAAGAGTACTTTTAAAGTATAACCACGATTACCAAACATTTAGAAACCATTTAACACACTCAAGGTACCTTATGATAAAACATGGAAATCTTTGTACCTTGAAGATTTGTATTTGATTTGAAATGCTCCCCCTTAATATATGCTTCGAGATTCGAAAACAATTTAGCACATATTAGAAAGCAGTATGCACTTTGAAATGGTCATCTTTTAACATCTTTCATATTTATATCACATTTTCTCCCCCGATTAAAAATTTCAAATCCTTTGAGATTTTGGATCTCAAGAGATTTAAATATGTATGAAACAAAATATTTGGTGGAGAAAAAAATGTGTCTGGTTTTATAAGATCTGAAGTGGACAACACTGAAGTCCCCTTTTTATATAAAAAGGAAGCCACATTACATAACCTAGCACTATTACATACATTATAGTTATTTATAGTAATTACACCACTTTTTACACATCCAAATACAAAACATAAACTACTTCCGGAAGATATCTTCATTCAGTAATTACTCTAACCAAACTAACTTAAATAGTTTGTTAAAAATTTAATAACCTCGGATAAATCCTAAGCTATTAACAATGAAACACTGATTTAATCTTTATCAAGTACGCGGAATTTACTTAACAAAGCTAAGAAGAATATAACTTTATTAATAACTCTAAAACACTAAATATCAAACTCTCTAAAACTCTAATATTGATCGTACTTTTGAATTCTAAAAACACACATCTCTAATACCAATCTAGGGGTCCTTTTATAGGCTCAAGGATAACCCTAAACGGTTTACAATTCTTATCCTTGTTCGTCAAGTAAACAATACTTAGAAAGTTCTAGATAAACATTACTTTCTATCTTTAATCAATTACAACCGACTTTAATCTTTGCAGTACTTCGATGAATAAGCAGTACTTTGACTTTTACTTAGCAGTACTTTGACTTCTTGCAGTACTTTGTCTTTCTGCAGTACTTTGTTAATCTTTAGCACTTTAACTCTTCAGTACTTTAACATTCTGTATCCCAACAATCCTCCCCTAACTTGAATTCTACTTGTTTGATTTCAAGTTCCTTTATAGATTTAGCTTTAACATCTTTGTCTTCAAAGAGGAATTGTGACTTTATCTTCAAATTTTATCTTTGTAGATTCTCTGCTTATATCATCATCAAAGTAATCTTTATATGTATAATTCTTTTCAGCATCAAACAGCAATCTTATTTCTTCTCTGCAACATTCAGCAAGCTCCATCTTTTCAGCAACATAAGACAATTTGTACATTTAATTCAGTTAAGTTTCAGTCTATTCTCATCACTTCCAGGTGTATAAACTCCTGTGAAAGGTGAATCATTGAAAATTTTAATGGATTTAATGTCTCTTTACCAAAGCTATTAACTCTGGAGTAGCCAAATGTTTTGATGTGTAAGATCATGGTACACTGATAACCATATGATTTTTAGCAAATCATCAGCTATCAACAAATTTGACATATCTTTACCAAAAGCTGTACCCTTTTGGACTAGTTAGTTCTTTCATCATGGTGAACTAATTACCATATAATGGTTTTTCCATAGCCTTTACCACAAGCCATTTTCTTGTAGGCTAGCCAACTCTTCACATTACTGATACGGTGAGTTGATTACCATACAACTTATTAGCAAGTTGTCAACTATAAAATGGATTTGAGATATCTTTACCAGAGCCGTTTGCTCATGGATTAGCCAATCCTTTTGTAACCATGGTGGATTGATAACCTATTGGTGTTACCATCTCAAAAACCATTTATTTCTTTTAAAATTTGTTTCAAAACATTTTGTATTTAACAAAAGTTTTTCAAAATCAGTAACTGGTTTAAAACTGTAAGCAGTACTTTGATTAAAGTACTATTTGATCAGCAGTACTTTGGACAAAGTACTGATATATCAAAAATTTAATCATTTAAGATTCATACCAGTTATTCATCATCATCATTAGCTATATCTGTCCATCTGATAAACAATTTGATAACCATAAGTGCTGTTTCATTGTCTTCTTCAACGTCCATTCCATGCTCCAGCATCCTCCTCATGAGATCTTATGTAAGAGGATATCTTCTATCAGCTAATATGTGAATCATTGTCCCATCTTCTAGATCTAGAACATGTACTTCAGATTCTTCAAAGAATCTCCAGCAAGTAATCTCCCAATCTTCTTGATTTTTCCAGATCTCAGTAGTACTTGTTTCTTCAGTTTCCCAAAGAGTTATGAGATCTCCAAGCAAGACTAATCCAAACCCTTCTGATGAATTGTGTTCATAATATTCTTTCACCACATGATATAAATGGAATAAATCCACTCTATCAATTATATGCAATAAATCCCATAGCATATTGAATACCTTGAAACTTTCATCTTCTTTGTGAAACATCAGATAATTCCCTTCTTTTGACTCTACAACTTCAAAAGTAGTTATTGGAGATTTGTTCATCTTCAACTCAGCATCATCTTTAGAATACTCAAAATCTACAATTCTTAAGTAATTCTTCAGTTCATCATTTGTTTCAGATCTTAATTCAACTTTCTTTGACGGCTGTTGATCTTTAACTCAGTTATTCTTTTTCTTTTTCTTTTTAAGCTTTCTTTTCTTTCTTCTTCTTTGTAAGCATCGTCATCTTTAAAATCTTTAATATTATCAACTTGTCTATGATAATCTTCTCTGACAGCATCATACAACTCTTTCATATTAACATAATTCAGCTTGTTCAATCCAACATATCCTATTTCTTTCAGATAAGTCATCATTGCATTCCTTTCCTTAGCAAGATTTGGTCTTCTTGGTAAAGAAGAAATAGGAAGTGGTGATGGTATAGCAGCTTCAGCATTCAATTCTTCTTGTAATTTCCTAGCTGCTTCTTCATTCATAGCATCTTCTTCATTAACAACCTCAGCATTCAATTCAGCTTGTACCTTTCTAGCTGCTTCTTCATTCATAGCAACTTGAGCAGCTCTTATCTGTGCTAAAGTAGGTTTCTTTTTCTTCTTTGTCTCTACCAACTTGCCCTTTCCTTTATCTTTTGGATCAATAATAGGTTGAGAAGCTCTTGGTTGTTCCTCTTCTTGCACTCCTGGAATACTAACACCCCTTGGCCTTGATAAATCATGCAAGATCTCAGCAATGGTTTCATCATCACTTGCTGTATGTATAGGTTTGGGTATATCAGCTTCCTTTTCTGGTATGACAGTTGAAGGACCAGCTTCCTCTTCAAAATCTATCAACCTTGTTGAAATTAATCCCTGTCTGTAAGTTCCAGGAAAAATAGTACTTTGATCAGCAGTACCTTGATCATCATTACTTTGAACTTGAACATCAATAACTTGCTCCTCAGTACTTTGGACTTTGATTTCTTCCTCAGTACTTTCAATAACCTGTTCTTCAGTATCTTGTGTCTGAATATTTGTACCTTGAGGTTCTTCAGATTCTTCATTCAAATTCTTATCTTCTAAATTCCTCCCCAATTGGAATGAAGATTGCTTTTGATCCTTTTGGCGCTTGGTCTTCTTAAACTGCCGTTGCTCCTTCTTTTTAGCTTTAACCCATAGACGATGATGTTGAACCAATGGCCAGACAATGTTCTTGAGTCTTCTAAACTTGAGCTTTAACTTCTTAATCTGTTTAGCTTGAGCTTCAGTTGTTTTCTTCAATTTGACTAACTCCCGTGTCAGAACATAATTATCCAATACCAAACCTTCAGGGGGTATAGTAGGGGGATCATCTCATCGAATTGGTGAATGTTCCTCTTGTTGAGAATCAGAAACAGACATTTGTGGAGATGGTGAAGGTGAAACTGCAACATCATCTTGAACTTCAGTACTTTGTGAAACAATACCTTGGGATGCAGTACCTTCTTGAGATGCAGCACTTGGAGAAGCAGTACCTTCAGAAGCAGTACCTTCTCTATCTTCACTAGCTGCAGCCTCATCTCTGACAGCTTGAACAACTTCCATCATAGAAGTAGTTAATGGAGTGTCCCTTCCAGTGAATAAATCACTCTTCCTAGCCATGAAAGTAAAATCTTGGCTTGTTGGACCACAACAGGTAAAAGACTTGTAGGCTTGGGTACATCTAAAAGTTGTTTATTTAGAAACACTTGAATAAACCGAGGATACATCAACCATTTTGAACCATGAGTGATGTGTGAAAGCATCCCATCTAGAATTAGCGTTGAAAAGTTGAAAATATGATCTGTAGCCAATCCTACTATAGCAGATGCTATGTTAGACCCAAATTGCTCCCATGATGTACTTTTAGCACTAATACAATGAAGTAAGACATGCACTAAAAACTTCCAGTGAGGACAAAATAAAGGTTTCCTGAATGTTTGTTCAGTTAAAGACCCTTCATAACCAATGTTGCTAAATGTATCCCAAATCAGTTGCTTATCAAAACGAACAGCCCCATCTTCATCATCAAACAGTAAATCTACACGAATTGAGGCTTCAGTAACCTTTACAGTTCTCCCAGCAACTGTAGCTTGAATATATTCTTCATCATTCTCCATATGAACCCTAGCAGTTTCCCAAAATTGTTGAATCCAGGGCTCAATAACATCTGGTTCTACTAATAGTGCATAACTAATTGGTGACCCAGTAAGAAAATCAATGATATCATGAAAGATAACATTAGCTTCAATCTTGTCTAAATTCGCCACCATGTTGTGTTTAGAAACTGTATTACGATTCGCCATTGATGATTATATGATCACAGTAAAAGATAAAATGAATATTATAGGTGAAAGTGAGAGAAATATGGAAAAGATTTGAGGATATCAATATGAGAGAGAAATTCAGAGAGTAGTTATTTATAGATGAGATTTAAAAAATAACAGCCATTAATAACAAAGTTACCGTTAGTAGGAATTACCCCTCAATATTACCGTTGGAATAGTACTTTAATAAGACAAACAATCCTTTCCACGTGTGCAGTACTTTCCACGTGTGCAGTACTTTCCAAACAGTACTTTCCAAGCAGTACTTTCATAAAATCAAAAAGCAGTACTTTTCCATTCTCTTCCTTACAACAGCAAACATGAATATCCTCCCCTCAAGCAATGCATAGGACTATACTTACACTTAATAGTCCTCCCCTTAAATGTAGCTCATTAATTGATCATGCCAATACTTACCACTAAGTGGGTAAATCTTGAAACATCAAATCCTTTGGTGAGTAAATCAGCTACATTATCATCTGTATGCACCTTGACAACATTAATGAGCCTATGCTCATAACAATATCTGATAAAGTGGTCCCTAATCTGAATATGCTTTGTCTTGGAATGATAAACTGTTAGCCTTAATAGTTTTTATTAGAAGTGATGGTCATTCACGTTTAGGAACTTTGTAACGTGTGTTAGATATCGTGATAGAATAGTCATCGGGCTCGTGGATTGGGCTAAGCTAATTGGTTAAAAGATAAGCTATGCTAGCCGTTTATAAGCTTATGTATCCCAAGCCCAATCCAAGTCCAAGTCGTTGCCCTTGCCAAGCCCATTAGGGTATTATTGTAAGGAACTATGAATACCCCTCAAAGTCTCATTTGAGGGGTGTGCTTGAGTGTGTGTGTGTGTGTGTGTGTGTGTGTGTTTTCTTTGGAATATACAACTTATTGTTTTTATCTTTCTCTCTTCACATACACGGTTTCATATACTCAAGTCACCATCATCTTAATCTTTCCTTCTTTATTTACGCATATGTTTTTGTTTGTGTTGTTCGTGTTCTACGCATAACGTGTTGGGTTTGTGATAAGGTTGATAGATTTAAGGTCCTACAATTGGTATCAATCGCCTAACAATGGTTTAGGAGTGTTTGTGTTTGTTTTGGAGTTTTGGTACTGTACACGTAGAGCTCACGTTATACATCTTTGCCACGCTTAAAGCTTTGATTTTTACACTTAAAAATTCAAGATTCTTGTGGTTTAAGATTTATTTGGTGTTAAAGTTTCATTTTTTTGCAAAAAGTTCGAAGCTTTACGTGTTTTATATCACTTTTAAACTAGTGTTTGGTTCGTTGTTCATTTCTACGCATAAGCATAAAAGGCATTTTGGGTGATAAAGGTCAAAACTTTCGTGGTATATTAGTGTTTTGGAAGCTGTTTGTGCATCAGAAATCATTTGAATCACTGGAAATTTTTTACGCGTAGGTCAAAACCCTATTCTTACGCGTAAGAAAAGTCAAAACCCTTTTCCTACGCATAAGGTTTTACGCATAAGCTTTTGGTGCAGATTCTTCGAGCTTCAACGATTACTCAGTGCTTCCCTCACTTGGATAAGTTTGTGGAACACTTCGACTTTTGGATATCTTTTACAGTGTGATAGTGTAAAGGATTTTTGGGCAAAACCCTAGATTTACGCATAAGCTAAATCTTACGCGTATAATCTCTTACGCATAAGTATTTTCTTACGCCTAAGCTTGTCTTACGCATAAGTAAATCCTACGCATACGGATTCTACGTTTAAGTTCTTAGTCTACGCATAACTCTAGTGTTACGCGTAAGTTGGGTATTACGCGTAAGTTCTCCCTACGCCTAAGCATCCTACTCGTAACTTCTTCAGTCTACGCCTAAGCTCTTCAAAAAAAAAAAGTTTTTTGGCGGGAAAACTTGAGTAAAATTTAAATTTTTGAGGAGACTAAACGTTCAATTTTTACACGAAATTCAAATTTTGGTATAACATGGAAAATTTTGGTCAAAAATTCAAATTTTTTGGAAAATTTTGGTCAAAATTTTTTTTTACGCCTAAAAACCAAGTTCACGAGTACGACTTTCAGAAAAACTTCAAATGGCAATATCTTATTAAACACAACTCCTTATCGTTGAATCGATCCTACATCAACTTTATCATATCATACCTTCATCAATGGCAACTCAACAAGACATTCATGCAGCCGGTGCCGAAAACCGTCCTCCTATGTTGGAAAAAGGTGGTTATCTTCAATGGACAAGTCGTATGCTTCGTTACATCAAGACAAAACCTAATGGGAAATTGATGATCAAATCCATTCAGAATGGACCCTTCATACCTCGACAAGTCCAAGACCCTAGAACTGCTGATGCAACACCTCCCGTCCCACCATTTTTTCGTCTTCAAAAAGAATCGGAATACTCTGAAGAGGATCAGAAGCAAGTCGAAGCAGATGACATGGCAATTCATATTGTCCAAATGGGTTTACCAAGAGACATCTTTGCTGCTGTAGACAGTTGTGAAACTGCTTTCGATATGTGGGAACGTGTTAGACGGCTTTGTTATGGAACAGAAATTGGTCAACAAGATACGGAGAACAAGTTGCTAACTGCTTGGGAGAAGTTTACATCTACTCCAGGAGAATCCATTGAATCCTACTATGGAAGGTTATGCACTTTAATGAATGAGCTGATCAGAAACAAGTTGACACCCAGAACTATCGTGAGCAACATCAAGTTCTTGAACAATCTACCAGAAGAATGGGGACGATATGTCACTATTGTCAACCAAAAAAAGACTTACATCAAGTGAACTTTGATCAACTCAACGATTTCTGAAACAAAACCAAAATGAATTGAATGAAGTCAGGCAAGAAAGATTATCAAAGAATCATGATCCATTGGCACTCATTGCAAAGACTCAAACTCCAGTGAATACACAAGCTTCATCATCTTCCACCAACAACAACTTGCAGCAATACATTCCACAACAACAAGTTGGTATCCCTCAACAACAACTCTATCCACAAGAACAACAACATTACCAGCAACAAGGAATCATTGATCTTGAAATGGAACCAGAAGAAGCTTTGTCACAAGCATTTGCATTCTTGGGTAAAGCATTCAGAGGTCGCTATTCTACACCAACTAACAACAACCAAAGGATTTCATCAAATACTCGCAACAGGAAAATTGCACAGCCGGGTGTGAACATGGGTAATCAATGACAAATGGTTGGAGTTATTGGGAATCAGCAGGGATATGCTACTGGATTTTGCATGGGTAATCAGGCGGTTCCGAATCAGGGTAATCAGATGGGACAGAATGTTGGGAATAGAGCAGTGGGTAATCAGAATGGGAATATTGCAGCTCCAGTCGTTGGGAATTATGGAAATGTGAATCACGGTAATCAGGTTAAGTGTTATAACTGTCAAGGATTGGGTCACATGGCAAGGAATTGTCCAACTAAGCCGAAAAAGAAGGATCTTGCGTATCTTCAGAAAGCTATCATGTTGGTACAAAAGGAACAATCTGGACTTCAATTGAGTGCTGAGGAACATGACTTTATGGCTATTATGGATGATTTGGAAGACCTCGAGGAACTCAATGCAAACTGCATCTTCATGGCAAATCTTCAGGAGACTAAGTACGACACTGATTCTGACGCACCTCCTGTCTATGATGCCAACACAGTATCAGAGGTACCAATCACTGATCCATGCTATAACAATGTCATATTTGATGTGTTTACTCATGACGAACAACATTTTGTGACATCAGCACCTACTTATGATACATACTTGGACAATCCGAGTTGTAGCAATACTAACTCTGAGACTCCAGATGTAGATCCTAGTGGAGACTGTGTGGCACAAAATACTGAGACTGATGAGGAAACACGTGCTTATTTTGAATCATTAATCAATAACTGTGGCATTGAAATTGAGAAAGTTAAAACGGTCAATCGTGAAGTTAAGGCCGCGAATGCTAAATTGACCGCTGAGCTTGAGAGTTACAAGGAGAACGTAAAAGCCTTTGAATTTCATAAAAACAAAGAATCAGAATTAGAAATTGGTTATCGAAATTTGGTTTCTAAAGAACAACTTTTGCAAATCAAGTATAACACACTTGATGTGAATTTGAACTTAAAAATTAAATCTTTAAACAAGGAAATTTCTGATTTAAATAACCAAATTTCTAAACAAAAAGAAATGTTTTCTAATCTTGAAAAAGAGAAGAAGCAGTTGATTACTGATTTTTCAAAACGAGAAGATTCTCTTCTTGATGAAATTCTTGATAAAAATGAAAAAATCCAAACTTTGGAAACTTTGCTTCTTAAAACGGGTCATTCTGCTCAAACAATCAAGATGCTTTCTAATCAAGTAAATCCGCGTTTTCATACTAATCATAGAATGGCACTTGGTAACGACCCTTCTTCGTTCCTCAAGAAAGCTCAGAAACCTCATAATGTCTTAAACAATGGAAATGTTTTACATGAACCCATTATTGTTTGTGATTCTCTTGAAACGTTAGAACTATCTGAGGAGAGTAGATCAAAAATGAAACAAAAACATCCGGAAATCAAACCAATTGATTATAACAAATGGAACAAAATTAACGGAATTACTTTTGTTAATCAAAAAGAAAAGTCAAAGTTTTCCATCACACCAAGTGTTTCAAACAAAGAGTCAACACCTGTTTCAAAATCTGTTTCAAACCATTTGTTGTCTCAAATTCTCTTTCGAACATTAAACAAATGTCTTCAAACAATCCTTTTAACACAAGTGATGCGAGAAGTATTTTAGAAAATGTTAAAACTAGAATTGCGGATCTTCAAGACACTGTTAAAACTAAAATCAATATTACAACAAACATCTGGTTTAATAGTTTTGATAATGAAAATAAAAAGTATTTTGAAACTCAAATTGCCCCTCAGCTGAATGCCATCAGTGCAAGGGTAATTCATTTTGAACAAGCATTTTTGAAAGAAACAGTTGACTTTGTCAAGGACCATAAATCCCTGGTAAAGCAAGCTAATGACTGTGCCGAACACATCAAAGTTTTGGAAAATTTAAATGACTCTCTCTTCGAAGATGTTCTGACTACCGATATAATGTCCATTATTTTACAAACATATTCTGTTGTAGATCATGAAAGACTCCAGTCTGAGACCTCCAAAATTGTTTCAAAATATGAAAAATCACTTGAGAAACTTGAAAAAGTGATTGTCTCATATTTTAAACAACTTGATCGAAAAACTGAGGAATGCAAGTATGACAAATTGTCGTATGAGCGTGCCTATAATGACATGAAAGCGAAAAACAATCTTTTGATGGCTTAGCTGGAATGTCAAAAAGGAAAGGCAGTGGATACTAAGATTTCAAAACCATTGACTGAGGAGAAAGCAAATGTTCCCAAACCGGTTTTAAAACCAAAAATGTCTGTTTCAATGCCTCCTCCAAAAGTCAATGAGAAAAATGATTTATCAAAATCAGTCACTCCACCTGCCTTGCCTAAACAAAATGTTGATAAAGGAAAAGCGGTTATTGAGAAACCAAAAGTTTTAGCTCCTGGCCTGTTTAAGATGATTACCACTAATGCATCTGCCTCCACATCTAAAACATATGGAACAAACGACATAAGTTTAGAAAAGCACTCTAAAGAGACTAGGAAAGCTGAAACCACTTCTCTAGATAAGATTATGAATCTTAATGAGTGTGCCTTACCTTCTATAGGACTAGGAAGCACCTCTAGGAGCAGCAGACTAAAGCCTAAGAGCAGAACAAGGAACAATAGAGTCTCGCTTGCCTCTAAGAGTAGTCGCTTGAATAAAGAAAAGAAAGTAGAATAACACCCTAGGAATTTACCGCTTTGTAATAAGAAAGACATTTCATCTGAATGTAATGAACCTATGAAACTTGCTAAGTCTAATAAACGTGTTGAATCTCTTTGTTTAACTTTCAAGAAATCTTTAACTAATGTTCATGATGATTGTGTTTCAAAGAATGAGATTGTTAAGCCTGTTAAGAAGAATGTTCCCAAAAGAACTTATGCTAAACGAATAGGAAGACTAGTTGCGAGACTTAGGCTTTACACTACTGATAGGGAGCATAATGTTTACTTTAGGGATGACATTTGGAAACCCACGGGTAGAACTTTCACACTCCAGAATGGTAGAATGAGCGATAAACCTGTCTTACCAATCGACAACTTCTATGAGTGTGATCAGGATTTTACCTCTAACCCAAAGGAACCAAAATCAAAACGGTTTCCAAAATCTTCTTCTTCTGTTATTGGCAGGTTATCAAAATATGTCTTTGGATCGTCGACTCGGGTTGCTGCAAGCACATGACTGGGAGTCTGAAGCTGCTGATCAATTTCGTCTGGCAATTCATGGGAACCGTACGTTTCGGAAATGATCATGTAGCAGCTATCATGGGTTATGGAGATCTACCCTTTGGAAATTATTTGATCACTCGGGTTTACTATGTCCAAGGGTTGGGACACAATTTGTTTTCAGTAGGGCAGTTCTGTGATGCAAATTTATAGGTTGCTTTTAGGAGAAATGCTTGATTCGTTAGAAACTTGGATGGCACTGATCTCTTAACTGGGAATCGTGATACAAACTTGTATGCTATCGACATTAACCAAATGGCCTCTTCATCACCAATATGTCTTATGACACGAGCATCTGGAACAAAGTCCTGGTTGTGGCACAGACGGTTATCCCATCTCAACTTCGATACAATCAAAAAACTTGCCAAAGACAACATCGTCAATGGACTTCCAAAGTTCAAATACACCAAGGATCAACTATGTCCATCATGCGAACATGGAAAAAGAAAAAGAGCATCATATAAACCCAAACTCGTACCTAGTTCGAAAGCAAGGTTGCATATGTTGCACATGGACTTGTGTGGCCCAATGAGAGTTGAAAGCATTAATGGGAAAAAGTATATTCTTGTTATTGTCGATGATTATTCAAGATATACATGGGTTAGGTTTTTGAGATCAAAAGACGAAGCACCAGGCATCATCATCACCTTCCTGAAACGTATTCAAGTACTTCTTCAAGCTCCAGTAAGAGTAGTAAGAACAGACAACGGCACAAAATTCACTAATCAGGAGTTAAGAACTTATTTTGAAGATGTTGGAATCACACATCAGAAATCAGTTGTTAGAACTCCACAACAGAATGGGGTAGTTGAAAGAAGAAATCGTACTCTTGTGGAAGCTGCTCGCACAATGCTAATTTATTCTAGTGCATCGTTATTTCTATGGGCTGATGCTATTGCCACTGCTTGTTTCACTCAGAACCGATCCCTAATCCATCCAAGATTCAATAAAACCCCATATGAAATAGTGAACAACAGAAAACCTGACATCTCTTACTTTCACGTGTTTGGCGCTTTGTGCTATCCGAAAAACGAGAGAGAAGATCTAGGGAAAATGAAAGCTAAAGGTGATATTGGAATCTTCACTGGATATTCAGACAGCTCGAGGGCATTCAGGGTGTATAACAGGAGAACTAGGAGGATCATGGAGACGATGAACGTGAATTTTGATGAACTTTCACAGATGGCTTCTGAGAGACTCGCTCTAGAACCCGCACTAAACCAGCAGACTTCTGGACACATCAGTTCAAGATTCGTACCTCAAAGAGCTCAATCAACTTTGTTTGACAATCCTAGAGGACAAGAATGGGAGAATTTCTTCGAGTTAATGTTCAATGAATACTATGGTGGAACTTCGACAAATGCATCAAACCATCATTCCGCTGCACCTGCTCAAAATCATCCACCACCACCAACGGAAGATGCATCTACTACGGTCGAAACCAATGCACCAACTCCATCAACATCATCTACATCTACTCCAGTTATTGCACCTGTTCTACCAGCAGTTGATGAGCAAAACCTAAACCAAAACGATGCAACATTAGATGAAGACTTATTTGAAAACCCTTTGCTACGGAATCAGCTGAATCATCTTCAAGCTTACGAGAACCATGTAACTCGCATACATTTAACCAACGGTATCCTTCTACTCTAAAGTGGACAAAAGACCACCTAATTGAACAAGTTATTGGTGAACCGTCAAGGCCAATTCAGACGAGACGCCAACTTGCCACCGATTGCGACTTATGCATTTACCTTTGCTCAATTAGCAATATAGAGCCAAAGAACAGTCGTGAGGCAATGGCAGATCCCGCATGGATAGAAGCAATGCAGGAGGAACTTCTCCAATACCATCTACATGAATCTTGGGAAATGGTTCCAAGACCCATTGACGTTCGCATCATTGATCTTAAATGGTTATGGAAGAACAAACGGGATGAAGAAATGACTGTCATTCACAACAAAGCTCGTCTTGTGGCCAAAGGATACAGACAAGAGGAAGGGATAGACTTTGAAGAGTCATTCGCGCCGGTAGCTATACTTGAGGCAGTCAGGATATTCTTGGCCTATGCAGCTCACAAAAACATCACGGTTTATCAGATGTTCATTAAGACAGTGTTCTTGAATGGAACTCTGAAAGAAGAAGTGTACGTGAGTCAGCCAGAAGGCTTCGTAGATATGGAACATCCAGACTACGTCTACAAACTCAAAAAGGCAATCTATGGTTTAAAGCAAGCTCCGAGAGCGTGGTATGACGAACTGTCCTCTTTCCTTATCCTAAACAATTTCACCAAAGGAACGGTTGATCCTACCTTGTTTACACAAAAATTCAAAAACGACATTTTGATTGTTCAGATTTACGTGAACGACATCATTTTTGGGTCCACTAATCCGAATCTTTAAAACATTTTGAAAATCTCATGAAAAGCAAATTTGAAATGTCCATGATGGGGGAACTAAAGTTTTTTCTTGGTTTACAAATACATCAGTCCCCACATGGAATTTTTATTAATCAAGCAAAATATACAACTGAGATTTTGAAAAATCATGGTATGGATAATTGTGACTCTGTCGGAACACCAATGGTAACATCACCAAAAATTGGAGCCGATTTGTTTGGGAAACCTATTGATCTGAAGAAATATCGGAGCATGATTGGTTCTCTCATGTACCTTACTGCTAGTCGACCTGATATTCATTTTGTTGTTTGCTTATTAGCACGGTTTCAGGCAAAGCCTACCGAACTGCACCTCAAAGAGGTTAAAAGAATCTTTCGGTACTTGAAGACATCCATTCGCAAGGGTCTTTGGTATCTGAAGGAATCCAGATTTGATCTAATTGGCTTTTCAGATGCGGACCACGCAGTTGATCAAGTTACAGCAAAAAGTACATCAGGAGGAGCACAATTTTTGGGTGAAAAGTTAGTAAGCTGGTCTTCAAAGAAACAAGATTGCACTACACTTTCAACCGCTGAAGCTGAGTATGTGTCTCTATCTGCGTGTAGTTCTCAAGTTCTATGGATGAGAACACAACTCACAGATTATGGCTTTACTTTCGATAAAATAACTATGTATTGTGACTCGAAAAGTGCCATAGCCATATCATGCAATCCTGTTCATCACTCAAAGACTAAGCATATCAGAGTCCGCTATCACTTCATAAAAGAACATGTGGAAGAAGGAACTGTTGAATTATTTTTTGTGAAGACAGATTACCAACTCGCCGATATATTTACTAAAGCCCTTCCAAAAGAAAGGTTTGACGATTTAGTTCGACGAATTGGAATGCGAAGCCTAACCCCTGAGGAGTTAGAACGTCTTATCGAATCTTCTTGAAAATGATTTTTCCAAAAAGTTTCGCTATAAATATTTTTGAAAAACAAAATACAAAATTTGAAAAACCAACAAAAGCAAAATATAAAAATATAAAACTTTCAAAAATACAAAAACAATATAAAATTCAAAAATCCAAAAATATTCTTCTCATGACATGTCTCTTGTATAATCGATATTCTGTACGTTTCTAGAAATGTCATTCAACAATGATACTGGCATGTACAGATGCTTGAGCGAGAGTTCTTTAAATATTTTCTAAAACATGTCGTTTCTCAAAAAATTTCTTCAAAAATGGCTTTCGTATACCTAAGTACGAAACCCGGACTAAAATGATGACTTTTGATTATTTTCAAATCAAAACTCGGGTTTTTTTTAAAATCAAGTGTACGCTTCAGTGCACTACATTTAAAACTAGTGAGAAATCATCATCATCTTGAGCACCTTTTCAAGATTGTTCAAAAAGATTTTCAAAATCTTTCAAAATATTTTTGTGCTCAAGATAACTCCCTCTAAAACCCTTTAATTGATTATGCTTTATTAAAGGGGGAGTATAAAACAAAAATGTTCCAAATTCATGCTTAAATCAAATCCGTTTGACTCCCCAAAAGATTCTAAAATGTTGTTTAATCCGTTGAGATAAAAAATATCATGAATATGCTATTTTTGAGGGGGAGGAGACGTGATTAAAATGTGATCAAAAAGTTTAATGATCGCTGTTTGATTCTCATAATGAGCTCGACTCAGTTGAAACCAATGAATTGACGAGGAATAATATACCATCTCGAGAAACTTTCTATGGAATTGACCAGGACGGGTAATAATTTCAAGCTAGTTCTCTAGTGATGTAAACGTTTCTCGAATCGGTCTAGCTCATTTAAAGTCGATCAATTCAAAAAGTGCGAACTCTACCCTCTATGTGCAGATTTCTGTCAAAACTTATAAGCACATGTGAAGGGGGAGTGTTTCTGAAAATACAAAACTCACGGAGTGTTTCAAACATGTTTTCTATCATAAACACTTTGAGAAATTTTCAAGAAAAATGGTTTTATGTCAACAATAGGACAGTCATGGAGTTATAAGGTGACTAAGGATAGGAAATTCGTCCTATGATCTGCCAGAGCCGGAGGGATCTACCCAAGGACATCACCAATTGTTAGTATTAGAAGTCCTTAGGTATGATTGAAAAAAGGAGTAATGTGAGAAAGGAGAAAGAAGGGGTTCAAGAATCAAAAAGAAATGTAGTGAAAAAGGGTGAAAAGAAATAGCCCTCCATTATCAACCTTAGGGCAGAAACCGGGTTCAATACATATGCTATTGGTCATTTGGTTGTCACTTAGATGACGCCGGTATTGAAGACAAAGACGTCATGGACCCAGTGATGCACTGCACTAAACCTTCTAGCCACTCAATTCCTCTCAAAAGAGATTTGTTTCATTCTTACTGGGAACCCGACATAATCTATCGACTTTCTCTTAGAGATTGTTGATATTGAAGAAGGAGACCCTCTCCTTAGTCTCCGCTCAGGAAAACCAAAATGCAATATTGAGTCTAGAGCCACGAGATTTATCAAAAGATCTCATAGGAACACTTGACATGACATCGCTTGCTGTTCATCAATAAGGGCACAAGTGATATATTCTAGAGTCCTACCCAGGTCTTAGCAATCTGCCAGAACATTTATGAGAAGTTTCACATCTGTGATCTTCAGTGATTGAATGGAAACTCCTGCCAGGGTCAACATCAAGCAGCCCTGACAGCAGGTCACTTCGGTAACTCCCCGTGGATTACGCTTAGTGTGTTTCAAACGGTCTACAGTCGTGGAGTGATGCTTCGGTGTACTTCAGCGACTCATCTGAACTGTAGATGTACTTCGGTATATCGCGTTATCTCACTTGTGGGACTCTAGTTCAGGAACGGCCTTTGTAAGAATTAGAGATGTGTTTTCACACTATGCTGTTAACACCCTCAAAATTCAAACTTGTAAGTGCCGGAATCCGCTTATTACTAACCTGTTTTTATGTTTTCTTCTTATGGAAGCTCCGGAGCGGATTGATCGTGCAGATTCTCCACATGCTCATACCAACAACACATGATAGTTCTCATCAAAATCAAAGGCAACACAAATTTATAGATGATTCTTCGTCAAAGTTAAAGAATCAACAAAGTTTAAAGACTCGAGAACTACATCATTGGTAACCAAAAGACAAATAGAAGTGTGAGCATGGTGGAGAAAGACGTGGAGACACCTAACCAATGAAGTTGACAAATGGCTCTATACCATATTAACTGATCACAAAGCATGAAGGAACAAAGATTCATGACTATTATATATCTACACGCAAAGGTGAAGCTCAAGGAAAGTAAAGATCTTATCAAGTGGAGCATCTTTTGAATGACCACCCCTTAGGGGGAGATTGTTAGCCTTAATAGTTTTTATTAGAAGTGATGGTCATTCATGTTTAGGAACTTTGTAACGTGTGTTAGATATCGTGATAGAATAGTCATCTGGCTCGTGGATTGGGCTAAGCTAATTGGTTAAAAGATAAGCTATGCTAGCCGTTTATAAGCTTATGTATCCCAAAGCCCAATCCAAGTACAAGTCGTGGCCCTTGCCAATCCCATTAGGGTATTATTGTAAGGAACTATAAATACCCCTCAAAGTCTCATTTGAGGGGTGTGCTTGAGTGTGTGTGTGTGTGAGTGATTTATTTGGAATATACAACTTATTGTTTTTATCTTTCTCTCTTCACATACACAGTTTCATATATTCAAGTCACCATCATCTTAATCTTTCCTTCTTTATTTACGCATATGTTTGTGTTTGTGTTGTTCGTGTTCTACGCATAACGTGTTGGGTTTGTGATAAGGTTGATAGATTTAAGGTCCTACATAAATTGGATTCTTCACAATACAAATGGTACTCTCATTATCAATATTGATAGGAGTATTCTTGAAATTGAACCCATAGTCCAAGAGTTGATTCTGCATCCACAACACTTGTCCACAATAGCTTGCAGCAGCCACATATTCGGCTTCAGTTGATGATGTTGCTGCAATTGTTTGCTTCTTACACTGCCATGAAACTAATCTTCGTCCAAGATATTGGCATCCACCTGTGGTTGATCTTCTGTCATAGTTGTCACCTGCATAATCACTATCTGAAAAAGCTTCCAAATGAAAAGGTGAATCCTTTGGATACCACAACCCCAACTTAGGTTGTTGTTTCAAATAACTAAAAATTCTCTTTACTGCATTCATATGAGAGATCTTTGGTGAGACTTGATATCTTGCACATAAACAAACAACAAACATGATATCAGGCCTTGATGCAGTAAGATACATAAGACAGCCAATCATTGATCTGTATAACTTGACTTCAACTGGTTGTCCATCTTCATCCTTGCCCAATGAGCTGATAGATTTAATAGGTGTAGTAACAGGCTTCATTTCATCAAAATTGAACTTCTTAAGTATGTCAGCTACATACTTGTCTTGACTTATGAAAATTCCTTCCTTTGACTGCTTAACTTGAAGTCCCAAAAAGAAAGTTAACTCACCCATTGAACTCATTTGAAATTCATTCTGCATCAGCTGTTCAAACTCCTTGACCATAGATTGTTTGGTAGCTCCAAAGATGATATCATCTACATACACTTGAACTAGTATGATATCCTTCTTATCTCTCTTGATAAACAAGGTCTTATCTATAACTCCTCTCCTATAAGCATGTTGCAATAAAAAGGTAGAGAGCCTTTCATACCAAGCTCTGGGTGCTTGATGTAAGCCATAAAGAGCTTTGACAACTTTGTAGCCTTTGTTAGGATGTTTAGGATCTTCAAAACCAGGAGGTTGTTTAACATATACTTCCTCTATAATTTCGCCATATAAAAAGGCACTCTTGACATACATTGGATAAACCTGAAATCCCATATAAGATGCAAAATCAAGAAAGATTCAAATTGCTTCAATCCTTACTACAGGAGCAAACACTTCATCAGTTTTTTTCTTTTTCTTTGCTTCTTCATAAGCTCTTCTTTGGTCATCAGAATAAGAATGTGCTATGACATCTTGAAGAAGCATCTGATTTAGTTCATCTTGAATAGATTGATCCTCAGTAGACAATGAGGATTTTGGTGCATCAGTACTTTTCTTTGGTTCAACAGAAATTGGTTCTTCATCAGGAACAACATCAGGTCTAATATGAACTCCATGAACAACATACTGTAAATCTTCTTCATTGTGTACAGGTTGATTTTCTTCTCTAACAGGTACATAGTTCATAGAAGGAGTTAAAACTTCAAGATCAAACATCCAATCAGGACCTTTACCCTTCTGATTGTCTTGATCTTCTAAAAATTCAACATGAAGACAATCTTAAACCTTCTTAGTGACTCTATTAACCTACTTCTGACTTGCCATCAAACTTGCCCAAATTATCAATAGTATTTAGAATAGTGAGAGGACATCCAAAAGGCTTCAGAAATCGTATGTTGGGTTTAATTCCCATCAGCAACTCATAAGGTGTCTTCATCTGGGGTTTTGTGATTGAGACTCTGTTAAGCACATAGCAAGCAGTACTTACAGCTTCAGCCCAGAATTGAATAGGTAAAAGAGAATCTGCAAGCATAGTTCTGGCTGCTTCAATCAAAGTCCTATTCTTTCTCTCTGCAACACCATTCTGTTGTGGTGTTCTTGCAATGCTGAACTCCCTTTTGATCCCTTTGTTAGCACAAAATTCATCCATAAGTTTGTTCTTGAATTCATTCCCATTATCACATCGAATACCTCTAACCTTGAGTCTCAGTTGGTTTTCAAGTGCTATTATAAGAGTATGGATAGCATCAAAAGTATCATCTTTAAATCCTAAGAAAAATACCCAACTGAATCTACTACAATCATCTGTGACAACCAAGCAGTACTTTTTCTTGTTTAGGATTGTAATTGCAACAGGTCTAAATAAATCCATATGTAACAGCCCCAATGGTTCTCTAACAGTCCTTTCCTCAAGCTTCTTGCATGAAGCTTTGTGTTGTTTACCCTTTTTGCACGCCAAACAGGAGTGATCATTCTTGTAAGTCTTTGAAGGTAAACCTCTAACTAAATTTCCTTTGACCAGTTTGTTCTATGCCACTAATGAGCTTCTTCAGATGTTGCTTTTCCCACTAAACATGTAGCTCTTCCAGAAGAGTGAAGACTATTCATATCCATACTGTACACATCATTTGTTCTTGGTACTCTAAGTACTACCAAGCTATCATCAACAAGCTTGAACTCAGGGGAAAGGATGAGACATTCTGTGTCAGTAAAAAACACAGGATGCTTTTTATCACAGATTTGAGATACTAAAAATAAGTTGAACTTGAGCTCCTTCACATATCTAACATTCTCAAAATCTATGCTCCCTGTCTTGATGGTTCCTTTTCCAGTTATTCTTCCTCCATTGGGATCATTCCCAAATGCTACTCTTCCTCCACAAATGGATCTAAAATCTAACAGAATCTCCTTGTCTCCTGTCATGCTTCCAGAGCAACCACTATCCACAATAAGATGATCTTTAAGCTCCTCCTCTGGGTTTCCCTGCACAAAGATAAAAGAGTTAGTGTCTTTTAGGAACCCAAGCCATTACTGACTTGTGTTCCCCTTGTGGAGTAACATACTCAAATTCTTTTTGTATGTAATCTTCACAGTTTTTGTAGACAAAATCAAGCATTATCTTTTGTTTTAAAACTTGTGGTGAATTTTTAGCAAAACTTTCTTTTTCAACAAAAATCTCCTTTTCTTTTACCACAAAATCATTTGTTTCACCAGTACTTGTAGAAATTACTGTTTGTTCATCATCAGTACTTTCCTTCTTAACCCATTTAGTTTTAACTTATGGTGTAGAGTCCCTTGATCTAGCTACTCTTCTAGAATTGTAGCTCCTTCTAGATTGATAGTAATTAGGTCTCCTAGGACTCCCATTCCAAGAGGTGTTTGGGGAAAACTGAGCAGTACTTTGAGAAAGTACTGTATTTTGCTTAACAGTACCTTGGAAAATGTTTGAAGGTACTGGAGGTTTTGAAAAGGGTCTTCTCTGGTGAGGGTGCCTGTAGTCTGGTGAGAAGTTTCTATGGTTGACCTTATTCGAATGGTTCCAAGCTGGTCTACTTTCTCTTGGTTTTTGGTTAACATGTATGTTTTTAGGAAACTTACTTAGGTATTCTGAATGTAAATCATAGTCCTTAATCAAATGATCAGGACTAAAACAAACAAAGCAGAGTTTTTGTTCTGTAATCCCAAAAGTTTGTCTTTTAAATGTGTTACCAAACCTATCCTGATTTCTAGGTGAATGATGAAAGCTGGTTTAAGCAAAATTATCCCAAAAAGGTTTAGTATGATTGTGAAAAGGTTTTCTTAAAGGTACTACTGAAAGTGTAGCAGTACTTTGAGGTGTAGCAGTACTTTGAGTTGAAAGTACTGCTTGACTTTTAGTATCATCTACTTTGAGTTAAATGTGTTACCAAACCTATCCTGATTTCTAGGTGAATGATGAAAGCTGGTTTAAGCAAAATTATCCCAAAAAGGTTTAGTATGATTGTGAAAAGGTTTTCTTAAAGGTACTACTGAAAGTGTAGCAGTACTTTGAGTTGAAAGTACTGCTTGACTTTTAGTATCATCTACCTTAGGTGTCTCAATTGTTTCCTATTGGGTTTCAGACCTAGACTAACCAATAAGCTTCTTTCTAAATTCTAGGTTGTCTACACCAAAACAAGAAACATCAGGTCTTATGGGTTGATGACTACCAGTGGGATGTGGGACAGCATGATAACCTTTGTCTTTCTTATATTCTGGAGGTGGTTCACTAAATGATTCCTCATTACTAGATGTGTCAACATAATTAATAAGCTCATCATCACTAGTGGTTATATCCTCAAAATCAAGGTCATCCTTATCACTAGGTTGGTTTTCTTCTACACTACTGAAATCCATACCAAAACCTAGACCAGTCCTGTTGTAAGCTCTTCTTTGTTTTTCAATATAACTAACCTGAGAAAGACCAGATTCTTTCCAGGCATCAAAATTAGCTAACAAATCATCTCTCTCCTTAGTCAGTTCTCAATTTCAGCAATCTTACAATTTAATTTCCATTCGCTTAGTTTTAACTGATAATCCTATTGTTCATATTTTTCTGCCCAAGCCGTTTCATTATTTTCATGTGTTATAATTTTGGCTTCTATAGACTCTAAGGTTATTTGATAACCTGCTACCTCAGACCTAGCCTTAATACAGTTATCTCTTTCAATCACATAACTATTAAGAACTTTTTGATAAAACTCATGACAGTTTGAGCATACCTCAGAGATAGGGGATGAGCTTGTTGAAGTAGCCATCATAGCAAGTAAAATAGGATCGTCTTCACTCTCCATGCTCCAGTCAAAGCTTCCAAAACCATCTTTAGACTACATAGCAGCATGTCCAGGTTCCTCATCGAAAGTTGTGCTCCAGTCAAACTCTTCCACAGAATCCTCCACAGCTACCATACAGTAGGTTACTGGTTCATCATCAAACTCAGCACTCCAGTCAACCTCTGATAAATTCTCTTGAGCAACCAAAGCTTTTGTTTCTGTAATAGGAATTTCTTTCAACTCTAGCTTTGGTTTCTCAGTCATCCTGTGTGCTTGATATTTAGCAAACCTGCATTCCCTTGCAAAATGTCCAGTCTTTTGACAATTTAAGCATTCAATCTTGGATTTGTCAAAAGTTATTCCTTGTTTTGGCTTGAAGTCAATGCCTCTTCCTGTCTTCTTCATGAACTTCTTTATCCTTGCAGTGATCATAGCAACTTGCCACCTGATATCAATTTCTTTAAGAGCATCCTCTTCTATCTGTGAGAGATCATTTTCATAAGTGACAGGTAGAGAAGCTTGATGTGCAAAGAAAGAGCATACAACTTCATCTGAGTGGATGGTTGGTGGGGCTTGATGAACAGTGGGGGTAGAATAGGAAACAGTACTTTGAGCAACAGTACTTTGAGTTGGAGAAGCAGTACTTTTGGTGGAAGTACTGCCCCTCTTTTCAGATGATCAAAAGGCAATACTGTGAGATTTGGAACTGGTTTGGCCATTCATCTCATGCTTATACACCTTCAGATGATTGTAGAGATCATCAAAGTCCATAACATCCAAACCAGGTTGTCCTCTGATCATTGTAGCTATCACATGCCATGTCGATGGCAGACTCCTTAAGAAATTGAGATTAGAATCTTCAACTGAAACCTGTGCTTTGTATTGCTCCAACATGCTGAGAAGGTTTTGAAATCTGTCATAATCAGCATCAAGATTTTCTCTTTCTCCAACAGTGAATATTTCAAACTGCTGCTTCAACAGATTTCTGTGCATCTTTTTGGAAGCATCATTGCCTCCAAACCTTGTCTTGAGAGCAACCCAGAGTTGCTTTGCATCTTTGGCATCATGGAACTTGAGAAGATGACCATCAGGAATGGCAGACAAGAGAATGTTGAGTGCCTTCTCTTGATTCCTTAATGTTGCTGCTGGTAAGACTGCCTTAGGTGCTTTGGGTTGTCCAGGAACATCAATAGGTTCTGGAACTTTTTCATTACCATTGACAATTATATTCCATAGTGGTTTGTCTGTAATTGCAATGTACTGCCTCATCTTCATGCTCCATAGGTCGTATTCTCCCTTCTTAATGACAGGTATCCTCATTGAGGTGATGGAAGGTGGTGGAATAGAATCAGTCGACATGTTTAGGTTTTAGGGTTTCTTCTTAGTCAGAGTTTCCACACAAGCTCTGATACCACTTGTTGGATCGATGTACTCTAACCAAACTAACTTAAATAGCTTGTTAAAAATTTAATAACCTCGGATAAATCCTAAGCTATTAACAATGAAACACTGATTTAATCTTTATCAAGTACGCGAAATTTACTTAACAAAGCTAAGAAGAATATAACTTTATTAATAACTCTAAAACACTAAATATCGAACTCTCTAAAACTCTAATATTGATCGTACTTTTGAATTCTAAAAACACACGCTTTTATAGGCTCAAGGATAACCCTAAACGGTTTACAATTCTTATCCTTGTTCGTCAAGTAAACAATACTTAGAAAGTTCTAGATAAACATTACTTTCTATCTTTAATCAATTACAACCGACTTTAATCTTTGCAGTACTTTGACTTTTACTTAGCAGTACTTTGACTTCTTGCAGTACTTTGTCTTTCTGCAGTACTTTGTTAATCTTCAGCACTTTAACTCTTTAGTACTTTAACATTCTGTATCCCAACATATAGTGACCTGCACGAAGTCTACCACCCACAAAGCTTTCAAGGATGCGATAGATCATCCTAGTCTTCAATCGTCGTCTGATTGCAGCAATGAAATCTTCACACCTCTTCACATCCTCATCAGACCAGAATTTCGTTTTGTTCCCCGGCTTCATATCAATTTTGATTTCTTTCACTCTAGAGTTCAATTCTTCTTCGACCATCTTGAGTGTGCCATCACTGAATTTGTATAACTCACACAATCTCATTAACATTCTTGACTCGTATCTGTCAGTGAAGATGACTGCTCTGGGGGTGTCGATCACTATATATTCATGACGATATTCATGTCCTTTGGCTTCCCATTGCGGTCTTGTTAGGTTGACACGAGTCTGGTAACTTTTAATTCCCAATTGAAAATCCCCAACTCTTAGTCGAATGACCAAGCCTCTAATCCAGAGATTGACAACAGCCGAGAGAGCCTTTTTCTCACGAGCAGGAAGATGGTCAAGGTGTCCTTGGAGGTTCAGAAGATAGAGATCTTCAAAGTCATTTGGCATTAGATGCTTGAAGTCGTTTTCTTCTATAGTGTACTCTTTCGAGTCTGCTCTTCGAAGAACAATCTTCTTCAGGTAATCATACCCGTAGATTGAGAAGACCTCTATTCTGATAACACTTAGAATACGCAGCCTGGATCAAACAGCTCTGCGACTCTTTTTAGCACTATGTCTTTTGATGTAGAATTGCTTCTTCTTGAACCACCAATGAGAAATGCCATATGAGGCTGCAATGTCATACTGTTGCTCTTTGTCTGCCCAGAATTGATCCGGAACCATCTGTTCGAGACCTTGATCAGTGTAGGTAGTTGCTTTCATCTTTGAAATCGATAAAGCTGGTCTTCTTTCAGAAATGCGACCACATAGATAGTCCAGATCATGGTTGAAGAAGAATTCTGACTGAATGGTCATAAATCCAGGTTTACCGCCGAGAGGAAGAGGGTTGTTCACATCAAACCTATTGATCTGCTCACTGACTTGATCATTCAGCATTCTATAGCATTCCTTCATCTGATATTGAAGCTGATTAACATCCGAGTAGAAGACTTTAACTATTTCAAATGCTGGGCCTTCAAGATCTTTAGGAGTGATTGATGTAATTTCCTTCTTCTCACAAAACCACTTTATAAAGCTTCCCATATCCCCTGTAAAGTGAAGAAGATAATCTTCTGCTGGTGCTTCATAGTTGGAAATAATAGTTGACGCCCAATTATTTTCTGGGTTTGTTGAATCAGACTCGGGAATGAACCATGAAGGTTCAGGAGTTTGAGGTTCATCTTGGGTAAGCCAACTTTGAGTAACATCCTTTGAAGGTGTAACTCTAGACGTTTTGATTCGTTTTCCCTCAATATAAGCATTCAACCAATCTTCTTCTTCTTCTGTAACGTTGGGGATGTGCTTGGTAGAAGCGTCATCATCTTCTGATTCAGACTCTTGCGCAACGAAAGACTCTTCATTTATTATTTGCTCTTCTGGAATAGTAGGGATGGTTGGTGTAAACCGGGAGTCGACGGTGGTCCATGCAGTAGACATTTTATGAGATTTTTGACCACTAGAAGTCCCAGATTGTTTCTGAGTTGTTGGTGGTGGTGAAGGTGGGCTTTGCCTTGTGAGAAGTGGTTGTTCCAGAGGATCCTCCAGCTCCTGATGAGCCAGCACCACCAGTAGGAGGTGGTGGTGATGACTTTGGACCTCCGGACATATCTTTTGAATCCATCGAAACTGATCTTCTTTTCTTCTTAGCCTCCCTTTCATGAACATTGACTACAAACTGCTCATAATCATCATGCATCATAGATTCCTCGAGTGCCTCGTATAATTTCTTATGTGTACTGTGCAAGTGCTCTCCTGCCTCATACATTCTTTCTGAGAGAGCTGATCTCATGTCAGAGATCGACAAGTCTTTGAATCGCTGAAGTAATGGAGCCTTCATTGCCCATTCAACCGCGTCTTTAATATCTGCTTCTATTGCCTTTGTTACGACTTCATCGAGATTAAGATTCTCTAGTTTTTTGACACGACTGTCAAGATTGTTGACAGCTACAGGAAAATGTTTCTCAATAGTTGCAATGCGTAACATGGCCTCTTCAAGCAATTCCTCAGTTGTTTTAATAGGAGGAGGTGAGGCACGAGGTGGTGAGGCAGGTGGAGTGACAGGATCACTGATTGTGACAACTTGTAGTGGATCATTTACGGGTTTGGGTGGTGGAAATGCAGTAATCATAGCAGGCTCGAGTGTCGGTGTGATTGATAGAGATGTGTCAGCAGTGGAGACCTTTGGAGCCGTCATCGGAGGAACAGTTAAAGAGTATTGTTGAATAGTAACCGAGAACATGGACTGAACTTCTTCCTTTTCATTTGTTTGCTTGTCTGATTCGATGTCTGAGGGGCCGTCTTTAATGAATTGGTTACCGTATGAGAAGTCATCATCAAGATTCTTGAGTGAGGAAAGAGATCCTGTAGACATGTTTGTTTCTTCAAGACGCCTGTGTACTTCAGGTTCTAACTCAAGGTTCTCCTGTGGGTCTTTAAACGGCTCATTTTTATCACTTACTGTATCAAGCACTGGGACCTCTGCAGTAAAAGAGGTCTCCAGATTTTCTTTCTGTGCATCACTAGACACAGGGGATTCAACCAATCTATCTGCCACATCAATGTCCATCCCAGATGGCTCTTGTGTAGAGGATGATACAACATCTCTTTTCTTGAGGATAAACTGGGTAGTTGTTTTAGGAGGTGGAGAAGAGATATTCAGTAGCATGTGTGCAGCTTGTTCTGCTTCTCTTCCAACAATTCCTTTACCTTTGTCTTGTGTGGCAAGATTGATTTGTCGAGGTGCAGATTTAGGCTCTCTTATCGTGACTCCTCTCACTGGTGGTCTTTGAGACTCGTTCAGACTGTCAAGGCTTTGCTGAATTCCTTGTTGAAATGCAGCTTCGTCTTCATCAATCAACTCTGTCTCTCTTCCTGGAACCTTAGTTCCCTCATCATTACCCTTACCAGCGTCTCTTTTTCTCCTCTTTTGCTTTTGTGAAGGAGAGACATTAGATACAGAGCTATTAGGTCTCTTGTTTTTCTTGGGAAGACTTGAGTATGTGGTTTGTGATTTTTTAGATTTTGATTGTGTGGAAGTGGACTTCGGGATGTTAGTGGTTGTGGCGAAGGCTTTCTTTACATAACTCTTGAAGTAATCAGGATTCTTGATTCTATCATTAAGCAAAGCTTCAGGAACTGGCATACCAAAAATCTCCTTGTCATGACCTCTGGCACTATATTTAAGGTTTCCAAGAACAAATTCATCACTGGCTTCATGCCGGGCAGACTCGCTACGTGAGTTGATCCGGTGAGTTTGTAGCAGATGATGGATAATGAGCTTTGAGAATCTGATGCTGGGAATCACTCTTTTACCAAGGCTTTTTCTTCCTTTGACTTTATTCTCAGAGTTAATTCTATCAGAGATAAATGTGTCCAAGGACAAGATGAATTCTTCCCAGATAAGTTCAGCAAAGTCAATATTTTTCCCTTTGACTATTCCCCACAGTATCTGCATAATGGGAGCTCGAACTCTATCTATCCCTGATGTTTTACCGGTTAGGCATAGGTTGAGGATTGTGACGATTGATCTCCATGGTTGATATATTTATGCATTGATGAGTGATGAAATCTTGGTTATTCTTTCTGGGTATCCCAATTCGTCGACAAAGTTTAAGATACCATGAATGAAGGGTGGAGTGATGAATTTGTTGGAAGGGTTTCTTGGTGTGATCTGAAGAGCATCCCTGAGTGTGTCAACCGAGATGTCATACCATTTTTCTTCGAGCTTACACGAGTATGACGCAGAAATCTTATCCCAAGTAACTGTTTTCCAGAATTGCTGAAGATAGATGGATGGGATAGTGCAACGCTTGGTTAGGGCATTAAAGAAGTTGGTATCCTTCAAGATGTCGACAGCCAGACGGTAAGTAGGATTATGTTGCCCTCTATCTATGTCTAAGAAGCAGTTGCTCTTAGCAATTGACACCCATTCCGCACGAGGAAGTAATTCTTCATCAGTCGGGGTGACAGTTGGTGCAGAGGCAGTAGGAACATCAGAGGATGTGATGTCAGCCATTGAGATCTGAAAGTTACACATATAACACAAACCATATCCAGGAAAATTGTTAGGTTAAGTCACTGATACATATTATGACCAATTTATAACCCAACATTTAGAGTTTCAGAAAGAAGGATATGACATATATGGAGACATAGGATGCAACACTCAGAAAAATGTGATCAGTATGCATAAACTTATGGGTGTAGGATAACATTTGGGAGAAGACATCAAAATAGATAATACCATAAGCAATATTGACAAAGATATATGTTAAATCACACACTGCAACTTGTTTTGGAACAACAATTTGAGTAGCTCGCATAACACACCACGCATATGTAATAGTTGGAAATCAACATGCATACTACAAGACATATGAGATACGTAGCATATGGCAACTCGCATCCAACAACTCGCTTAGGTTATATAGAAACTCGCATATATTACAATACCATAGTCAACTCGCATACATTACAATGTATGAAGCAAGTCGCATATGGCAACTCACATGCATCAACTCGCTTTGGTCAAACAATGGTTGGTCAACATATATATGCTAACTCGCATACATTAGAGACATGAAGCAAGTCGCATATGGCAACTCGCATATGATGAAAGATAACATGCATAGTCAACTCGCATAGGTTACGTTGAATCTGGACATATCGCATAGGCGACAGGCAACACGCATACATGACAGTGCAACTTGCATATAGCAACTCGCTTTCAATAATAATCAATAACAACTCGCATTTAAGCACACCTTCAATGAACCATCAGGTCAACACGCATCCAAGAAATTCTAGCCAACTCGCTAACAAGAACTCTCCATGAGCAACCCAATTAAACACTCGAACACATGAATATATATTCAAACAAGATCACAAACATGTAAAAGACAATGCCAATCAACCCACTCAAATCCAATAGTAATTTTTAACCCTAACCATTAGTTACCCACAACACACATAATCAAAAGGATCGAGCAGACATTAACAAAATATGTCATAACTTTAAACGAATGCATCTAAGACTACTTTCAACAACATTTTATCAAAAACTTACAAACCTAGCGTCCAAATAATTGATCGAGATGAGAATGAGGGGACAAGATCTGCAGGGGTTTTAAGATAAAAATGGTTTAAGTACAAATCATTTCAAAGTGTTAAGATGAACATGATTAGATATCAATAATGACCTACCACACTATCACCAATTGATAACTCGCTTAAAATAGAGTTGAGAGAGAGAGTGGTTTTTGCGAGATGCGAGTTTTGACCGAGAAAAATAATGTTTTGACCATGACACTCAACCCGCATACTTAGGAAAACAATTATAGAGAGTTGACACTTTTAGTCCCTCTACTTAGCAAAGCAACTCGCATACCAGGTACATAGATATAGTGGGTTGACACTTTTAGTCCCTAAACAACGCGTAGCAACTCGCATACAGGTAAAACATAGTAACTCGCATTATATAAGATATCAACTCGCATAGCATAGCAACACGCATACAGATAAAATAGCAACTCGCATAATATAAAGACTTGACTAAAATATCATCGCATAGCAAACCACCTTTTGTCATACCAAGAATCATAAATTAACACCACATAGCATGCAACAGCCAAAGCACACAAATAAGAATGCAGATGATTAATCAAGCAATGTACTGAATCAACTAAAGGTGCACAATTCTCCCCCTCAATCAATGATACGAGATAGTAAGTAATCATTGATTGACATAGTATTATGAGATTACTACAGCTAAAGTATGAGATAGTAAAAACAAATAAAATAAAAGGTTTTAACAGCTCTGTTCGAACTTCATCTAAAATCCCGTGTCATTGTTGAATGACATTTCTAGGACCGTAGATGTTATCGATGACAGAAACTAGAGTAAAAATGAGTGAAATAATAGAAAATATAAAATTTGAATATATATATATATATATATATATATATATATATATATATATATATATATATATATATATATATATATATATAAGAGGAGGCATGCCACATAAAATGCCACTTGGCACCCCATAATGCAATATCATATTTCCACCTAAGTAACTTATGCCACCTAAGCAATATTTTCCATTTAAAATTTTCGGATTTAATAATTTGTTCAAAAATGAATAAATTTTGCCAATTGCAAGAATTGAACCTAGGGTGTTGGAAACATTAACAAGCATGCTAACCACTAGACCAACACATTTTTTTGAATTTATGTTACAATTCTAAATCTATAAACGTATCTATTCGTATGCAATTAATATCTATTCTTTAATTATTTTAGGATGTTTTAAATTTATACTCTTTATATTCGGTGATCAGTGGAAACCTAAAATATCATTCACCTTTTTTCTCAGAACCCTAATATCAATTAATTCAATTTTTTTCTCAGAAGCCGATGGTAGAGATTCTGATTGAGAATGGTTTGCAGGTTACCAAGCATCTCATTGATACATCAAGGTATGGGTATCTTGCCACCATCTCAGCAACAAGTTATTCTTTTATATCATTGCTCAAAAATTTTGTATCAATAATTAATCTATGTATGATTCTCATCTCAAAGTTCATGTATGTTTATGGACCTCATGGTTAAGTAACAGGAAAGAAAAATAGATTTTTGTACCGATCAAAGTCGGTTGGATGTGATACACCCAAAACACTTTTTTTTAATGTGTATATGTTTTATAAAGTTCACATAATTAGTGTATCAAATACAAATACATTCATCATAATAATAATAATGTTATGATCAAAATAATGTAGTATGTTTATGAAAAAAGATAACACTAATATGACGTTTGACCCATTTGACATGATTCTCTTTTTTTCGTATGAATGGAAAACTCATACACCATATGTTTACGCTGCAACTTGTCCCATATAAACCATTGGTTGAAGAGAACCTTAAATGTATCATCCATGGGTTAGAATTTTATATTAAGCATCTGGGAATCAAAATTGCTGGACTCTTTATGTTGGATTTTGTAATATATGAAGTAGGTGATATTGGATGTTATTATTTGATTTTTGTATTCAATTGAACGAGGATCGGACTTTTTTTTATTAAGGTTCGGCGCTGTTTGAATGAACTGCAGATGAATATTTGAGACAATAGAACTGCAACGTAGCTTATATCAAATCCGAGTTTGACTTGCGCTTCGGTTACCAGTTTAGGGTTCCCAAGTAATTTTGTTGCTGGCCTATTTCTTTATGCGAAGGTAATTCCTTTTTATTGTAATTTCCTTTTTACAGATTTGCTATGGATTAAAACTCATTTTGCTCAATGTACTCTGCTATTTGTTGCTACTGAATGATCTTGAAACATATACTGCTTCTACGAAATTCCAATCCTAAAGGGGTGTTTGGATGTGTGTCTGTATAGTACTAAAGCTTAAACTTATAAATGTTAATGCAGTAATATGTTTTAAGTGTGGGTAAAAAGTGATTGCATTGTTGTTTATCTAATTATTTTGAATCCAAATAAATGGATCCGAATAAAGAGCAGATTGTGACAAAGATGTACGTCATTCTGAATTTGCTGCCCTTTCATATACGCACTAAATTAGTATGTAATATGTTTCAACTTTGCCCATATGTATATAGAAGTTTTTAGGATCATGTAAGCTCTTCGTACAATCTTTCAGGTTGCACCTGGATATAAGTTGGGGATATTCTTAAGATCTTTCCTGGACAAAGCCCTTAAGCTATAGATGCATTCATGAAGCATTGCAGTTTGAACCCTAAAATTAACAGCCATGACTACCACAGCAACAACCACCACCACCACCACAACAAGCCAACTATCCACCTACGAAGGTTTTAGGGATAATGGTTTTGCCAGCTAGTACATTTATTTTACCTAATATCTAAAGCTGTTGTGTATGTTATTTAAGAGATAATTTATACCATGATGGTCTTTGACATTTGTTTCGTTAGCTTTGTAGGTATGAGTGACTCATTTCAGAATTTACCCGATCACTTGGGCGTCGAAAAAGGAAAACCACAAACATCAGTTAATGGTTCGTTATCCTTTACATCTGCACCATTTCATAATTTTTCCATAAATTGTGTATCCATCGATGCATGTCATTTGGCTCTCACATACTCATTTGTTTCACTAGGTACAAATGAACTGATGCGGGGTGTGCGCCACGGTCAGCGTAAAAATAGTACCCATCTGCACTCCACCAATGCAAGTGGATTTTTACCTTCCTTTTGAACACATATATGGAGCACACGTTAGCGAATATACTAATGCATTTACAGTTATTATCGTTACAGGAACGCCTAGGCGAGTTCTACAATATACTACTGATCTACATATCATTGGCATGCGCAAAAGTGCAAGAATTTGAGGCCTTTATCTTTTGTCTATTGTCCATCTTCTGCTGCGATTACATGTATTCATCATCATCCAATCTTTCAGTTTCTTTTCACTTATCTGTCTTACATAATGGTTTTTGGATGGGCAACCTATGCTCTAAACTTCAAATGAGATGGTGAAGGTGTGAAGGTGAGAAGGTGAGTATCCACAGATGGTTCAGTGGCTTGGTTCAGTGGCAAGTTGTATTACTTCGTCACATAAAACGGACGTGGCAACATGACATATGGGGTAATTCAGCGTGTGATAATTTATTATCACAAAGCTATTAAAGGACTAGACTAAAATTTGACATCCTTAAAACACAAGTTACTTGAAGAGATTGTTCAGTTCAGTCAGCCAAAAACATGATCAGTGTAGCAATGGAACAAGGATCTCATACTATGAATCTATATTCGATCCTCATGAGCTCATGCTCTTGTCCTGTTGTCACGCTCTAAACATGAAAGGTTTCTATCTCTTCCATAACTATGTCAAATTATCATTATTATTATGTAGCTCATTAGATTTCAAATATATGAAACAAATTTAAACTACGATTTTGTTTGTGGTATTTTTTGCAGGGCTTCAATATGAATGCATACATGTTACCCCTTAAGATATCTTGGTAAGATTACTGAATTAACATGCATTTTAACTTTTAGAGTTTAAAAAAATACTATCTCAGTTTCAATCTGATTTTGTGTTGCTATGAGATCTTGGGGGGAAAATGTTAACATCATACAATCAGATACATATGTTAGAATGGCATTGTAAGTATTCATGAAGTAATGTTTGGATATGCTAATGCTGGACAAAAATGTTATTTGACTAAAAACAAACTCTGTAATTGGCTGAAAGTGTGGATCAAATCCATTATAATCAAAGTTGATTAGATCTAGCAAAGATAAAGATTTAGCATGAATAAGCATTTTGAAAAAGAAAAAAAAGAGTCTCAAAGCAGTTTGTTATTTCCAAACACTCCAAACTGCTGCTTGAATTTGTGCAGATAAGCAGAAAAAAAATAAGTAATGGCAAACACCCTTGCAGATGACACATACAAAAGCACAGAAAAATATTTTAGGCGTTGTTTGGACAGAGCGTATTTCGGGAGCTGTTTGGAGCAAAAGTGGTCGTTTGGACATAATTTATTTAAGGGGCTGTTTGGACAAAATTAATTAAGGGCCTGTTTAGACATAAAACTTAAGCAAACCTGGACATAAATACAAAACAATTCATTTGAACAAAGTTTATTATAAGTATTTTAATTATAAATTAATAATGAGGTGTCGTTTATGTTATCTTTTTGTTATTTGACAAGAATGTAGTCTTATAATGTAGTCTTATATGATGACACTTAAGCCCAATACGTTTCGGAAAACAAGATAAGAGGGTTTTTGTTGAAACTATGCAATAAGGCATTAGTCGTTCAAGTATATAAGGTATCATTATTTTCATTCGTACTATGCATCTTTTAAATATTCCACCAATTGCTTTTCAGTATCCAGTTTACTGATTAAATGATCATGTAAGACGTGCCGTCACTGGAACATGCACGCATTCCTTACGTGTCTACCCATAGGTTGCTTCCACAAGTTGTTTATGAATCAAATAGGTATGTTACACTTCTTTATCATGTTTCATGTTAGACTTGCATAGACCCAAAAGCCAGGTGAAGTTTTCTTGCATTCATGCCCGCCCATCGGGGAGGCTATGTCTACAAATGCGTATTAATATAAGTGAACGTAAAAAATGATACGACCCCGACTGTCTCTTTAGTGGTTTATCAGGTTGTCTCAAAACTTAATATCGGAAACGTATTGTAGATGTTTTTTTCATAAAAAGGTTTTATATAGAACAAAAATAAAGACTTCATATTATCTTATTATGAGTATAATTGTACCATCAAACTGTTTAATAGAGTAAATGTACAATTATATGTCATTGTACAAAAATACAAATCCGTATATAAATATCTTGCTATTCGACATGGAAACATATGCAAACACAGAGAAGCCTGCAGTGATGGCGGTCAGTTCATGTTAGGTCAAAACATACCAAGGTAAATCATTAACTTACAACTATTACTAATACATTCATGTGTTGCTAATTATTTTACAAATTTTTTCCTTGCAGTTTCTTGCTAGCAACATGATATTTCTTGGCGTTATGATTCTTGTGCCATTTCACATTGGACAATTTATACTTTTTCATTTGTCATGGTTTTCATCATCTGCTACCATCCCAATGTTATCTACTGTTGTACCACTTACGGAGCAAGCACTATCCCTGGCCAATATTACATTGAAGAATGCACTGACTGCAGTTGCAAATTTGACTCAAAGCCCAGATAACAACGTGATTGATCAAGTTGCAGAAATTGCTAAAATGAATGCTATTGAACTTATTAGTCAGCAAACAACGTCACTTCTCCCCTTTCATCTGGCATTCTAGAAGGAGAAATCACTGGGGCATCATTGGTGTCTGATGTCACAACTCTTGCTGTTGGTTATATGTTTGTTTTCTCTCGTCATTTTATACTTTGGAACTGTTGCAGCTATCAGATACACCAAGGGCGACCCTTTGATCATGCGAAGGTTTTATGGTATTGCTTCAATTGCAGAGGCAATCCCATCTCATGAAACATTTAACGACTATAATAAAGTTTTCCTTCCTTTTGGTGGTTGAGTTAGGGGTTTTCCCTTTGATTTTTGGATGGTGGCTGGATATTTGTACTATAAGGATGTTTGCAAGTCGATTTCCCAAAGAGTTGACTTCTTTTCAGTGTCCCCATTGGCGAGCTCATTGATTCATTGGGTTGTAGGAATAGTCTACATGTTACAAATATCTATATTCGTCAGCCTTCTTATACGGGTATATATTCGATATCCTTTCATTTTACATATATGGTTAGTGGTGCACATAAGGTGGTTTGGGTAATGGGTCATAACGGGTCACTTTTTAAAATGAGTTGAAAAAGGTTAGGTTGACTGGTAAACACTATAAATTTTTAGATTTTTAGCAAATATTTAGAGTTACTAATAAATGAGTTCGTTTTAAAATGTTTTAAATCTTCATCACCTAATAAATGGACTTTGGGTGAGTGTAGCTATTTGGTTTAAAAATATACAGTAGTATACAAGTTTTTTGTGAGCCTGCAACTAATTTTTTTTCTAACATGATTACGTGCAGCCTGATCAGGCCATTGCAATTTCTACTGATGCTACTTGAAGAAGATGGCAAGGAAAATATGGACGTTTTGTATGTGCTTACAGCCCAATACTTTGTGTGGTTCTTTTTCCTGACGAGCCCACTTTCTACTTAAAAAAAAATACTGCACAATGTTCGACAGCAAACTATCTATAGTTTTGAAACTTGGAATGCAGGTGGGTACACGGAGTTACATGTCTCTTGATGCATTCATGGTCAATGAAACAAATGTAGATGTCTTGGTTCAAATCAAACAATGAAGTACATGCTACTTATATTAAGAGAGAGAAAACCAGAGAAAAAAAGTAGAATATTGATTAGCAGACCCCATCGAAGTAAGTAGATTCTCGCCATTCAAAATCTTACCCAAACATAGCAAACCATATGTCATGTTTATAGCAAGTAATTTTCTCTCCCCTTGATATCTCAGTTGAATTATTATTGAAGATATGTTGCTAAATAATTGTTTTACCGGTTCAAGTGGTCGTAGATGTCATTACTTAGTGATGTGCTTAGTCGTAAACATATATACAAAATTGCAAGTGGATAAACTTTATAAGCCATAGTTTTTTGTGATATTGTTATCATCAGATTTCTGTTAACAAGACTTTTACAAAACTAAATTTGCACCTTAATTGACTTTGACTCAACTAAAAGATGGCTTCTAAAAGTTGCTTCATGGTTCACTAACCGAAATGTGTAAACAACACCTCTAGACTTCAATTATGCTATTGATGGTTGCTTTTCTACGAGCCTTCCAAATTTATCAGTTTTTTACTTGTGGTAGTGATCTCAGACACATGCGCCTAAAATTTTCTCTAAAATTTAAATTTTATTCTTTGATATCTATAGGTTTTTCAGTTTGGGTAACACAGGCCTTCAATTATTTTGTTTGAAAAATTAAAAACTAAATTGAAATTTGACAGATATAAATGTTTTTATTTTAATTACGAGTTATAATACCCGTATATGCTCAATTTGTTACTAAAAAAATTCATAAGTATTAAAGGGTGTAAACTTTACATATAAACTTGTTAAAGTTCTGCACATTTTCGTACATAAGTCTTAGAAAAAGTAAATAGTTTTCTCTTATTATATAAAAGATTTTATTTACTTTTATTTTATTCTGGTCATATTTTCTATGAATGACACCCGATTACTATGTTTTAACATAGCTAGCTACTTTGTTTAGCATCTCACTTGAAAATCTTATTGTAATGCATTAACTTTAGAGCTATCATCTTGTTTCTTCTTTTGTAAGAACCTAAGAACACGTGATCTTATGTCACAATCATTGTAAAGTCAGCTTTTTGGGTGAAGGGCCAAAACAACAGAGTAATAATAAACTGTGTATTCTTACATTTGAGTTTCCGACTTAATAAAAATTTGGCGTAGAAGGTAAGTTGTTAACATATATAATGGAGACATATGTTAGAAATGCAATAATGTGCTATATTTTACTTCAAATCCCTTTTGATCTGTTATTCGGGTATAATTTTTTTTTATCATCTTTCAGACTACAGAGACAATAAAAAAATCAGGCTCCATAATACATATGCTTGAATATTTGTATCAAGAGTAACTTATCATTCTGAATGGTTTTTCGGTTTGTATGAAATGCAGAAGTCTTAAAGGACTAGGACATATTTAGACAAATTGCACATATCCGTGACTACTAACCACTCAAAGTGATTGATGATAGTCACCTCACGTGGTTAAGCCACAATACATCTAAACATGTCCTAGCCTCTTAAACAAACGCCTAAGGGCTTACTTTATCATAATCCTAAAAATTTAAAAATAAAAAAATGAATTAGCACTTTAAACAAATAAAAAAACAGTGCTTTGGTTAACAGGTTTACCTACATACCCTTTAGCTACAACTAATTCGTCAAATTCCTTTACACAGATAAATGCTCAAGCTCGCTAACTACTACTGCAAAACATATCTCTTGTCATCATAAACCTTACCCTAATGTGCCAACACAGCCATTTAATACATCTTTATAAACCTTTTAATAAACCAAACAACGAGGATACACAGCCCCTCTTTTTACACGTTAGCCATATATAGTATAGCCTATAAGTTATCGGTTCTTAAGCGACACTGTTTAAAAGTTTATGATATGTACAGGTTGCCTCACTCTTTGATGATCATCCAGATCTTTTTGATAAGTTCACAAGATTTTTGCCACAAGCTTCAGTTTCTACATCTGCATACCAAGAGTCTTTACGAAATTCTTATCAATGCTATGATGAACGAAGCTCAGTTGCAGTCCCACTTAGACCAGGACGGATGGATAAAGTAGCGTGACTAATCAAACATTGGTCATTTATATACATATTTATTTAAATATCTTAATGGACTAATGTTTAAGAAAACTCGATATAATTAATAATAATTAAGTTATACATGTGTTCTTAGTTATATAATATTAGCTTCGATTTTCTTTGTTTTAAGTACGTATTTATTGCATTCATACGCAAATGGAAAACACGACATTTAATTATTTCCTTATTGTTAGACTATAAAGTGTACATTGGCGGTATCACTAAACCCGGTATCATTTCATCATGTCATATTTGATTACCTACGGAGTATGTTTTAAAATGTAAATTTAGGAGTTGGAAGTATTCATGCTCATGCCGTTGATTTCTTTTCACCTCATAGGTTTGCCCACTATATGAAAATGCACCTATTCTTGACCACCTTTCTTTCGCTATAGAAAAAAATGTTAATGATGCTGTTAAAAGTTGTTTGATAAATCTGGAAATTTATTGATGATTACATTTAAAATTGTTCAAAAACTATATATGTGTTTTCTAATGAATAATCCTCGGTATCTATCACATCTAGCTTTATGAACGTTTAATCAATCTTAAGTTGCCAATTTAAAGGTTCTTTATAAGTTTAAGCGGTCGATCTATTTTATTTTCTCTAACATCCTATCAACCACCTGAGCCCGTTAATGGATTCCGTGCACTACAGAAATACAAGATTTGAGCTCTTGGCTTCTTGATTATCTTGAGCTCACTCTTGAAGTACGATATACCCCCAAAACAAGAACAACTTTTCTTCATAGAGGCAAGGTGAGTTTGAGAGCATGAATCATGCGTTAAAAGTTGTTTGAAAAATCTGAAAATCTATTGATGATTACATTTAAAATAGTTCAAAAACTATGTATGTGTTTTCTAATGAACAATCCTCAGTATCTATCACATCTAGCTTTATGAACATTTAATCAATCTTAAATTGCCAATTTAAAGATCCTTTATAAGTAACACAAGTAGATAATTGTACATATTTATTACTAGCATAAATAGATAGTCTTCGGTATTAGAATTTTTATTACTTGCTAAAACACGATCATTCTTAAATATGCTTATGTAGTGTAGGGGTAGGTGGTGAGGGCGGTCATCTGTTGTTGTTTGGTTCATAGTCTTGGCTAATGACTAACCTACAATACTTGAAGGTTTTCATAAAGATAATCAATAATATGTTATAAGACTGGAATTAACTATAAAACTTCTAACATAAACTGTAGACTATTGAGGTGCTTGCCAACAATAAAGACGTTAGCTTTTTTGCAAGTGAGAGTTCAATCCTGATCTCTGATGTTGTCTGATATAAAGTTTTCTCTTCATTTTCTTTATTAGTTTCCCCCATTTAGGCAATTAACCGTGAATGAGTAGAGAGAAAGGAAGCTCGACCAAAAGAAGATATTCTAAAAGATTCTGAACATTAAGGAGGTGATGAAACTGGAGATGGAAATATTTACGAGGCTTGGGAGCAAGTTAGCATTGACGTGGTTCAGACCCCACTAGAGTTTTTTAAAAAGTTAGTAGCTGATGCCTTCCCCATTAAGTTTTCCCCTTTACCTACCACTGATGCTAAAGCTCCGAAAAGTTCAGATTTTGACAAATTGGCCCTCAATATTTCAATTGCAGCCAAATATACGGCCTTTGTATTCAATTGTCAGATGGGTAGAGAGAGAACAACTACCGGCACTATAATTGATTTCTTCTGAAACTTTGAATTAATTATGGATGGCCTATTAGAGTTTTACTTGATGATGTGGCATGTGGAAGAGAGTCAAAAAATGGGTCGTCAAGTGGTGATGAGAGTGGAGCTGATCCTGTGTCTAAGGGGCAGAACAAGAGTCAACGTAAGTCATGCTTTTTGTATAAACGACAACCTTCTATTGTGGAAATTCAACAATTTGGTTAGATTTTATAAAAAAAGGGCAATAACAACACTCTTAGGTAAAAAAAAAACAATGTGTAAATATGTTTTAACCTAATTTGACACTTTATATACTAAAATATATACTCCATACGTAACTTGTCGCCGCTACAATTATTTTCTGAAATTTGTTCATTCGTGTATCAATAGCTTGTATAGCATGTGTGTATTAAATGAGGTAATTATTTGCTTCACCATCATTGCGTTATTAGTGTTAAAAATCCACAGATCCGTAAGTTGAGTATCAATTATTTGTTCCTGTATCGAAGTTAAAATAATGGAGTGTATCAAAATTATTTTCAGTCATGGATGATCGAGTAGTTGCAAGTGAGTCATTGATGATTAATGGTGTGTATTAACTTTGTTTTTCATTATCTAGCTAGAGTAATCTTAGCCCACAACTTAATTGGCATACTTTTTTTTCTTTCATATTATAATGTGTATATAAAAAAAACACTATGTTTTACGATACATATTTTTTTATAAATTTTAGTGATATATCCCAGGGAAGATCATTCTTGCACCATTCATTCCCTCCTAAATTCTGAAAACCTTAACTTTTGTGTGCTTCATCATCTTTTGGTTTATGTTATAATAAATAAAATAGTAATTAATAGAAGTTGCTATTTGTTTTGTCCATTTAATTTTTGTTTTTGTTGTTACAGACAATGAGATCTGTATGTTTAAATTCTTATTAAGAATCCATGTGAGTATCTGTAAGGTAACTACTGATACAAGCCGACATAGTTATATATATATATATATATATATATATATATATATATATATATATATATATATATATATATATATATATATATATATATATATATATATATTATGGTAACATCAACTATAGTTGTAAATTGTTTAATTTAACTTTTATTTACTTTTTAGTATATATTTGATCTACTAAAACCTAAAAATAAAAACCACAAGTCATACCCGTCCATCGGACGAGTTTTGACACTAGTATATATATATATATATATATATATATATATATATATATATATATATATATATATATATATATCGAGTCCGGTTCTAGAGAAAAGTGTAATTAGAGAGAAAAGTGAGAAAAAAGTTTCAGGGTAGATTCTGTAAACATCTCAAACTTTGGGGTAAAATTTGAAACATTGCAAACAAATAGATGGTAACCCATTATCATTTTCATAACAAAAAATGAAAAAAAGAAAAAAAACACATAGATCAAAACAAGCCGATCTTCAAAGAACTTCACCAGCAGCACCATTACAACCACCATGAGCCACCGCCGCCCATCGTCATTATCACCAAGAACCACCACCGCCGGCACCACCACCATCAAATGACCATCAACAGCCTTCAAATCAACATCATTATATCGCCATTTATCGTCAGGAACCACCATTACAACCACCGCGGGCACCACCACCATCAAAATGCCACCATTATTAACCATTGGAAGCCACCGACAATCGTCAAATCACTGACATCAACACCTGCCAGAAATAAATACACCAGGTGAATATGAGTAAAATTAGTGCATTATTTTAAAATCAATAATGTAATGATCTTTTAAGTTTTGTTAAAAGTTTATCATCAAATAATCATGTTTTCTACCACATATGAAACAAATTTGAGAAAAAACTGCATCGAAAATATGTTTATTAAAACTGCTCACTAGGTGTTTGATAAAATGTCTGAATAAGATTTTATATAGGCGATGCACTAATTTGAAGCATATGTGTTTAAGATTGAATGATGTGACATCTTAAAGCATCTATGTATCTATTTGGAGCATAGATTATACGTTAGGGCATCATATAATATTAGTGATAGTATTAGTGCATCTGTGATTGTGATTTGCTGCATAATGTTTGTGTTTTGCTTCTTTAAACATATTAGAGCATCAGTGAATATGATTGGTGCATCAGTGAGTATGTTTAGTGCATCGTCAGACATATATTAAGAAATCAGTCTGTAAGTTTAGTGTGTCTGTTTGTATGTTTAGTGCATCTTTGGTCATAGTAGGGCATCCATTTGTAGGTTTAGTGCATCATTGGAAAATAATTGAGTATTGGCATCCATTTGTATGTTTAGTGCATCGTTAGAACTACTTGGGCATTTGTTTATATGTTAAGTGCATCGATGAACAAATTAGGGCATCAGTGAGTATGACTAGTGTAGTGCATTGTCAAACATATTAAGGCATCGGTGAGTATGTCTAATGCATCGTTTTGTATGTTTAATGCATCGTTGGTTATAGTAGGGCACCCATTTGTATGTTTAGTGCATTGTTGGAACTACTTGAGCATCTATTTTGTAAGTTTAGTTCATCGATGAACACATCAGGGCACCAGTATTTATGTTTAGGGCATCCGTTTTTATGTTTAGTGCATCATTGGTTATAGTAGGTTATCTATTTGTATGTTTAGTGCATCTAAAAGTTGTGGCTATTAAGATTGCTAATGCGACAATATGAAAGATCTTGAAGTAGTTTCTGTTTCTTATAAATGCATGCTGTTAATTAGAGATTGTTCCAATTAACAGGTGCAAATCTTCCAGGATGTTGCTGTAAAGACTCTTTCCTTGGAACAAGATTTTTATCTTGGAAGATTTGACTAGTTCTCGCGGGAGGTGAGTTTTAACCATGTTCATGAGATGCTTACAACATTTGAATATTGTTCTATTTATGAGTGTTGTCACTCAACCACTAAATTTGTCTAGTCACTGAATATCTACCAAGGTAAGCCTATAAAACGTTATTCTACTACCTAACAAGGGTGTGTTTGGTGGGTCGGGTAACGGTTCAAAACAAGCCATTTTAATGTAGGCCGATGTGAGTTAGCTTGGGCTGACCCAGTAACACTTCGTTGACCATTGTATATTTTTGACAAAAAGAATAGTGAAACAAACATAATAGAAACCAATTTGTGATCATAGCTTAAGTTTTACAATCTAAATGGGAGAATTATTTGATATGCTCTTGCTAATATTTGGGCATATGTTTGTATGTTTCGTGCATCATTGAAACATATTAGAGCATCAATGAGTATGATTAGGGCATCAATTAGAATGATTAGTGCATTGTCAGACATATTAAGGCATATGTATATAAAACTTTATTTGGGCATATGTTTGTATGTTTCGTGCATCATTGAAACATATTAGAGCATCAATGAGTATGATTAGGGCATCAATTAGAATGATTAGTGCATTGTCAGACATATTAAGGCATATGTATATATGTTTAGTGTATTCATTTGTATGTTTAGTGCATCGTTGGTCATCACAAGGCATTACTAATATTGCATGATGGAATCATTAATTCTTATTAGTGAATCATGTGATACATTACAACATTGAATTGAGTATACTTAGGCAATATGATTAATTCGTCGAATGCTAAAATATGTATCAGCCTTTGTATGTTGGATTAGTGCATCAAGGTATCATAAAAAGAACATTTGTTTGTTAGATAATAGCATACTGAAATTACTGAAGTCATATGTTTGTTTGACTGTTTTAAAACTGAATAGAGCATCAGTTTGTTTTGTTTTGTTTAATGCATTTGTTTTAATAATGTATTAGGGCATCAATTTGTATGTTTAATACGTATTAACACAATAAGGCATCTATACGAAATATTAGATTGAAATAATAAGGCATCTGTATAAATTTTACAGTCCAAGCGACAATTAAAGACGATTAAAATGAAGAGATGCTTGTTGCATCTGAATAGTAATAATGTATTGGTCTATTTATTTCACAATCTGCCAACACCTTCCATCATAATCCAACGATTCGATCTTAGAAGCAAATTAAGAAAATGGCCCTTGTTGTTGTGTTTATGTTTAGGTAATGGACATAAAGCAGATTTTCGAACCTTAAATGTCCCTGCAGGATATCGTCAAAGTCAAATTTAGGAACCAGATGAACCAATTTTAAAAACATGTTCAGTTGAACCACTTTATGGACGTAGGTACACATGTGTTACTGATATTGGAAACATGTAATCTTTGTACCTTTCTAATAAGAATGTAATTACACATGTGTTTATGTTTAGCTAATGGACACAAATCAATTTGACCCGAAAAGTACTTGTTTTGACCCGTAACCTAAGCACATGACATGATTGTTTTGCAGCCCCAATAAAGTGATTAATGTAATTGCATATAATAATTGACTTGCCTATTGAAAGTGATGCTGAGAAGTTTGAGCCAACATTTTGGTGCCTGATATGCTTTTTAAAACTAATTTATAGTTGCAATGCAGGACGGCACTTGGATTATGGGCTAGTAATAGGAATTCCAGAATAAGAGTGATACTGGCACGCACATGGGAACCAAGAATTCATTGTCGAGGTTCTTATGTTGAGTCCCTTTACCATTCAAACCTTGTCACTTTGACTGGTTACTGCACAGACGAAGACTATAGACTCTTGGTTTACGAGTACATGCCAAATGGTAGTAGATATAGTTATGTGGTATTAGTTCATGTTTTTAAGTACTTTTAATAGTAGAGACAATTATCTTTGGTTTTATCAAAATACGATGTAGCACATAAAATGATGAGATCCATAGTAGAACTATATGTTACTTTTTTACACACGTGTAAATGAAATGCTACATTGCTTTATATAATGTTATTGTTGAAGTAAAAGTGATTGAATGATTATATAATGATGATTGGAATGATATATCCGCATCCGTACTATGCAGAAACAAATGTACAATAAAGGTGCATCAGTGTGAATAATAAAGGTGCATTAGTGTAAATGATAAAGGTACTGATTGTTGCGAAATATTGAACTGTTTTTGGTTTCTTCTTCCTATTCTTTATTTTTTGGCCATTTATGTATTCAGAAAATGTAAACAATAGGTTAAAACTGATTAACGAATAGTGACATACTTAAAAACCAAAAACTATGTTTTCCTACAGTTTCCTCAGTTTTTAATGGTTGTTTAAATTCTGGATTTGATGTTTGTCTTTCAAGTAATCACAGAATTTCTTTGTAGTAAAAACATAATATTAATCTAGTTGTACATACGTGACATAAAGCTTCTATGCTTTTTGGAAAAATAGTGTTTTTCATAATAAGAATAATAATCTAGCTATACACTACATTATACATTTGTTTTCCAATGTGTTAAGCACAAGTACCAGTTGTACACTTGTCTCCAAATTTTAAATCTTCAAAACTAGAGTTATGGTTAAGAATTCAAAATCAGTAACCAAACTAAGAAAAAGTCTTGTCATCAGTAATAATTGACGAAACCATCGCCTAAACCTTCTGCGTCATGCACTTAGGATTCATTTTTTATTATCGTTTTCTGGGTTTCTTGGTATGCGTTGCAGTATCCGAGTGGGGCCGTGATAACGATGTGTTCTTTTGCTCAATGCCAAAAAAACTGAAGGGTTCATCTTTATCATTTGCCATTTTAGACATAGACGTTTCTTGGACTCTTGGTTTATCTTGATCACTGTCGTCTCCATGTACCATGTCTTTTGGAAATGAATCATCTTGCACACAACATAATTACATCAAAGATACAATTAGAAAACAAAATAGGTAATAGTACTAAGTGCATCACAAATGGTAAATATAAGTGGATCACATTGCATAAATTAAGGCATCTCACTATTTAATTCAGGGCATCAGTTAATTAACAGTTAGTTTATCACATAGTTATCTACGTTGTAAAAAATAAGGCATCACACTATATAATTCACGGCATCGATTAGTTAACAATTAGTGCATCACATAGTTATCTAAGGGCATCAGTTAGTTAACAATTAGTGCATAACATAGTTATCTAACTTTGTGAAGGGCACTATCAACACATGCTAATATATAATGATATGATACTACAAATCAACTATTTGAAAATAGGCCAAAACAAAGTACAAGCTATAAGCCATGTGAAAATGACTTGATCCATATAGGTGTCAAGATCACGTCACAAGAGCATTAATGATTAATCTACACAGGCAAAAAATAAGACACCGTTTGGAAAAAAAACTAAACAGAGATAAGTGTTATATTACCTCACTCTCTACACGTAATAAACTACGAAATTCTTCATGCTCAAACGATATGCTATTAACTGGCCTCCAGCAGCTAACCATGGTGTGAAGGCCATTAATATGACCAATACCAGAAACAACAAAAGAAGACAACTGAGAACTCATTATTCTGTGAAAAGAGCTTAAATTCAAAGTTACAAATATAGTCACTTTGATTCACAACTCTGATTACAGGTATCAATGATACACCAAAAAGCCTACTAACTCTAGAAACAACTATGGTCTTCCCAACAATCAGAAGTCCTAACGAGCCCATAATAACAGGAAAGTCTGAAACAAGATTTTTTGATTGATTGACATTCCAACTTAAAAAACAATCGGTGTCATCAAAGATTGCCCAAAATCTTAGTAAAGGTCTTTGATTTTTGGTATATGACGATCAATTTTCTTCTAATTGCTAAATTTCAAGAAGCTAGCTTAAGAAAACCAAATAAAAGGCCACGATATGGACCATATCTGATTTAACTTGCAATGAGAATTCAACATCTGCAAGTAGCAAAACCAACCAAAAATGCTCCAAGTTCCATGGAATTTATGATGAGGAAAATAAAATACTAATGCCAAAATGATTTTCAAACGTAATGTAAATCACATAAGCTATTGAAGCCATTATCATATAAATATGTTCCAATCAACTTAGATGTAAATGTCTAAAGAAATCTCTACAAAACCATAACAGGTACCATACCTCCAATGTGGCAACGACTTTCGATACCATTTCAATCATCCAAATCCTCACCGGAAACCTAAGATTTATAAATGATATTTCAGCACCAAAACTACTGTTGAAACCATGTATTGGAAACTAGATCATTGTAATTAGTCGTGACAATAAGCTGGACATTTATAAACTAAGACCAAAACTAGATATCAAAATAAACAACTGATGTATCACAATGTAAAATTAGTGCATCACAGTTATAAAATTTTGTTGAGACATTTTATCAAACACCTTGTGTGCTGCCATCCTAAACATGATTCGTATCTATTTTTCCTCAACTTTTTTTATATTGAAAAGTAAACTCCAAAATATAACATATTTAGACAAACAACAACAAAAAAAAACCGAATAAATTATTCAAAATAAGATCAATAAAGTTCATATATATGCAAACGAAGATTAATATAATCATATTAATTGACGGCAACAGTAAAAAAAACCTTACTTTTCAAACTTGAATGATGAATCTGATTACATTTTGGTATGAAATGGTTGGGAACGATTGTGAACGGTGCAGAATGATGGTGAAAGATGGTGAACGGTGGGGAATGGTGGTGAGCGACGGGGAACGGTTGTGAAATTCTGGGGATGTGAAGGTCATGAACTGAAAAACGAGAGAAAAAAAGAAAGAGATGAGAAAAAAATGAGAGAAAAATAGGCATTATATGTGATAAGGAAGAAAGGGGGTGTATTTATAAAAAAGACCCCTGAAAAAATAAAAAAGTGACAAAGTGGCCCCTGTAGTTAGTAGGAAAAAAAGGAAGGGAGGATGGGGTGATCTAATGGTTGAGATCACTTCTCCCACTTTTCTCTTGAGATCAACTTTTTAAATGATCCCATCTATATATATATATATATATATATATATATATATATATATATATATATATATATATATATATATATATATATTTACAAGACTTAATAAGTACGAGTCCTGAAGAGAGGGGATCAGGAGTCAGAGTACGAGGTATATCAATTCTGACATGCTACCATTCCAGAGTGAGCATTCTTCAGTTCTGATGGAAACCATGTCATGATGTTCATGAATGAATTGAGCATTATACCTGAAACAGATTGAGGACACTTTGCACTAATAGCACATGTAGTATTGCAAATAGATGGGTTAGTGACAGGTATATTCTCAATTTTTGATGCAGTACAGTCAGGTCTAGGAGTATCATTAGTGGACATCTCTTTAAGTTCAACATTCTTGAAGGTTTTTCCCGTGGGGATCCACCTAAGACAACTTCTAGGTGAGTAAGTCCGTTTGGTACCCGTAAACTTAAAGAGTCTACCAGTAGGAATCCACTTAAAACAACTGCTAACAACGTTAGATGAGGCTAGATTCCTGTTCTGACCATTGGTCCTTTCGCATTTAATTTGCTTCTTAGTGGATTGGTCTGTCATTTGACTCCTTAAATTCCTGATCTTAGATTTCTGAGCCTTCTGCTGGGAATTGTCATTCCTCAAGTTGGAATGAATTAACGAAGTGACTGGTTTCGACAAAACTATATTTTTTTCAACTTGGGGGGCAGGCTTAGATTTTGATGCTTTAAATCTTTCTGTCTTAAATGCATTGGGCTGCCTAGTTACAGGGCGTTTAGTGGCATTATGAACAGTTGATTTCTCCAATGTTGATGGTTTTGCGAACTTAGTGTTCACTCTATTTCCCGTATTTTTCCTAAGCTCATTTTTTAAAGCAACGATAGTGAAACTCTTATCCTGAATTTGGTTTTTGAGGGCATCTATGTCAGATATCATGGAGTTGATTTTATCTATCTGTTTGGTCCTATACTCCAAAAAATTCTTTTTCAAGGATTCATTTTCTCTTAGCAACTTAGCAACACATAGGGCTAGTTCCTCATTTCTAGACTTAATTGCATCACAAGCTTCATATTTAATATCCGTATTCATGTTCATTTGAATGTCTGATATTTGTTTTTTCAGGTTACAAATGGTTGAGTCTTTGTCTAGAATATGTGTTTTCAATTGATTAATTTCAAAAAATTCACGGAATTCTGGATTTGTGCATGCTTTTGAAACAAAAGAATTTTCTTCCTTTTGCTGTAGTGCAATTTCCAAGGAAATGCAGTGTTTTTCAAGAATTGAATATTTGCAAGAAAGTTCATCAAATGCCCTTTTTGAAACCATATCATTAGTTTTAAAACATACATACTCAGTCTCAACCATATCAATTTTATCAGACTCATGTTCAGCATTAAGATCAGAGTGTTTAGGTACATTAGCAGATGCACTATGTTGAATAGATAAGGGTACCTCATCACATGACACATGTTCATTTGTAGGTCTGATATTTGCATCCACATCATGAGTAACAAGAGTCACTGAACTACTGGCTGTTTCAAGCTTATCTGTCTCTGAGCCTCTGTATTCAGTGTCAACTGATCCATCATCCGATGCCTTACTGGTCTCAACACTATAATTTATTAATGGTACCCGACATTCATTCACCTTTCTGATCACAACATCCACTTCTTGTGTGTTAAGAGTAACTGAAGATCTGGTTACATCATTAATTTTTGTTTCTGATATTCCGTAACCAGCAACACCCGACCTTTCAACTGAAACATTACCCAACTTATCACAACTTTCACTTAATTGCGTCTGACACTCATTCATATTATCATCCTCTTGAGCAGCTTCCTTAATGTACTTTTCCACATTATCCATAAGTTGGATAAATGTATTGATGAACTCATGAATTTCCATTCCGGTATGTTTCTTGAAAGAAATTCCAGTCGCATGTTGATCGAAGTCTGCTGAATATTCCCCATTGATGAATGGCTGAAATTGTTTGTGAATCATCTGAAGTACAGCCATGGAATCATTTTTTATTATTTTCCCGTTGATGAGCTGGTTCTTCAATTGTTCAAGGTATTTTAACAATGTTTTCTTTAGTGAAGGTAAATCCTGATGGAAAAGGGCACTGCATGTTCGATCCATGGATGTGGATAAAACTTGTGATATATGAGAATGAAGCAGTAAATAAGGTTCAATACCGCATTCAATATGAAATTTCTGCTGAGGTTCATTTGGATAGGACTCAAAGTATGACGGGTTTAGATCATCATTTGTTGAATTTGTTAAGGTCAAGCATTCTGATTAGTACATACTTTGTCTGCAGTCCACTGAGTCATATAGTTTGAGCACTTTAGCGATTACTGAATCAGTGGAGTGAGCCATGAATGTTGGACTTTAGGGGATTTTATAATTCTTTGATTAAACTGGGAAATAGATTCTTTCACGGGATTTTACAAAATCAAAAGAACAACCGTAAAGCGTAGTAAAAGGAAGTAAAATGGATCAATAGACAAGTCGCTAAATAGCCAACTCTCTTTAGTATCAACTCGCAACACAATCAACTCGCTTAATGAACCAAGTCGCTTTAAGAATCAACTCGCTTAATAGCAAGTCGCAAACAGACACAACTCGCTTAACCACCAAGTCGCTTTAGAGCTCAAGTCGCTTAAAGAAACAACTCGCTTAGAACCCAAGTCGCATAAAAGGTCAACTCGCTAAATAGCCAAGTCGCATATATCAACTCGCTTCTAATGAAGAAGCAACTCGCATACAAGAAACTCAACTACGAGACTCAACTCGCTTTGTACATTTTTTCACAAATACCCACTTTATCACTCAAAAGCGACCAAACCACAATGATTTAAGCCTTCCAATTCAAAACATAAACATATATGATGATCCAAAATACAAAGGTACAAGCAAAATTCAAACTTTAACACTAGAATTTGTCCAAATGATTCAAACTCTCCTAAACATTTAATACCCCAAAAAGCTTATGAAATCCACCAAAACAAAGAGCATGAAAGATGAGTGATCAAACCATGGCTCTTGATACCAATTATAAGATATAGGATTTCACAATCACATTAAAGCACAACCAAGAGAGGCGTATGTAAGCTTTAGAGAGAGAAAGGGAGATGTTCTAGTAAGAGAAAACTCATGGAAGGTTAGATTCCAAGTGAACATTCAACCCTCTCCCTTGTGGGAAGAGGGCTATTTATACAAACTATAACGCCCTCCTACGGGCTGTGGATCATGCATACAATGGGTAAAGACCCGTCCTTCCTCCACGGTGTCGCACTAGACTAAACTAAGCTAATAACTGACTAACAACTAACATAATAAACGATATGTCTACGAGCTAACTTAAGCTAGATTATGCTTGGGGTGACCGATGCTTCACAATAGAATTTCCAATTCCTAACAATATCTCTCTAGAGGTAACTTAAATTCAATTTGTTAAGTATATTTGTAATTTTACTGAAACAGTTAATTTGTTAACCCATGTTGTATTTATTGTATTTAATTCAAATAGGAACATGCATACAATATGGATCTACAAGCTTTAATGGAGCAAGAGAATGTTGACATGAATGAGGAGAAAGAACACGGAAAAATAAGGCAAGTATCTGAGTTATATACATTTGTAGCAGAAGCAGTTCCACCAGTCAACACAGTTGCAGATCAAGTTCCAATTATTCCTACCTAAAATAGTCAAGTTACAAACCAAGTTCAACATCAAGTTTCAGTTGCAGACAATCCAAATAACAATGGAAAATAACCTGCAATCATACCTGATGCACCAGAAGATGGACAGAAGTACAAAGGTAAAAAAAGGGGTAGAAAACCAAAAGCTGAAACACCATCCTATGGGAATCTACCACAAGAATAGAGGTAGATCTGAGAGAATTTCCAACCAGTACAAGAAATTTAAATTTGATGAGTTTGGCACTGGTTCAACACCAGAAAAGGCATTCTCTGTTGATTAATGCTTTTAGTTTTAGGTAAATATGAATGATTTTGCTGTAACTTAAGTAGTATTTTAAACCTTTGCTTTTGTAATAGGATGTGATAAGGTTTATGTGGATGCGTGTGCCTTAGCTAAATAGGTACATATTTTGTAAACAATGCATTTGGACATATCCCTTACTTTATCCGTATTAATGCATAATCTTTCCTTTATTCAATGCATTGGTTTGTATTTCCTTTATTCACTCCTTTATTCATTGCTTTCTGTCATTGTTTATTCAATGCATTGGTCTCTCTTTCCTTTGACACATTTTGACCCATTTTGGTTTGATCAATGCATTGGTCTGTCTTCCTTATTGCATCTTTTTTAACACATTTTGACTCATGTTAGTGGAGACCACTTTCACCCATGTTAGTGGAGACCACATTGAAATCATTACATCAAGATACCAAGTGCAAATACAAACTGTACTTTCATTTTTAACACATTTTGACCCATGTTAGATGTCTGCAAATACCAACTGCAAATACAAACTACAAATACAAACTACAAACTGCACTTTCATTGCAACAAGATAGATTACACCATCAACCATGTTCTTACAAAACACAAAATACTGTAGTTCATCTAAACACATAACCTAGGAACAGACTTTTTCCATTACAACCTAAGAACCACTAGTCTAAAACATCACATGAAACACAAACAAGATAACCAAGTTTTCTTCTTGCTTTTGATAAGTTCCAACTTCAAGTTTTGTATCTGCAACTCCATGTCATTTTGATAAACTTCAAGTTCATGTTCCAAACTCTCAAGTTGATCCTGAACAGTTATTTGATCAACATAATTTTCCCTTTCATCAGGATGCAAACTTTGGTAAAGCTCAAACAACTGAGTTTTGTACCATGGATTGTTTAACTCTGGATCAATCCAATAAAAGGCATTGCAATTCCTTTGACCAGGGATCTGAAAAAATTAAAAATGAATCATATTTGGAACCCTAATTAACCAAATTTGGGGAAAAGTTAATTATTTCATAAGACATCAAAACTTACGTTTGAAAAACGACAATTAAGAAATCTTTGACCTGGATTATTGGGAGTCCAAGCAGTTCGTCTGGCAAGTGGTTTTTTGCAGTTGCAGTGAGTGGGTAGCACACGACGTCTGTGAAGAGATGTTGAAATTGTGATGGTATTTGATATGGATTTGGATTATTGTGATGGTATTGAGTGGTTTTAGAATTAGGGTTTTGTTTTGGGGAAAAGGGGATCAGTGTTCTGGGTTTAAATAAGAAACCCTCTTTATCTCCCTATTTTTTTCAAACACACCATTCAACCTTTGACATTCCAAACACACACAAATCTCTGTGATGTTCGATTTAACAAATGTTCTCTTCGACCACAAGGAAAAGCTCTCGGTCCTGTTAAAGAATATGATATGTTTTCTTTTATGGTTATCATATTTGATGTTTGTTGTAAAATTCACCTTTTATATGTTTCTTGGCTCATTAGTTGGATTGATTGAATCAATTTATTGATTTATATTTTTGTAAATTTCAATAGGATCTAAGCACCACCCTACACTTTTCAAATCAAAGATAAACCATGGTGTTTTCTTTCTATTGGGACGTGGAAGAAGTTACATGAATGGTAAGGTTAATTGGTTTGATGCGGTTGATGTTGATGAATTTTGTTGGTGATTTTACATCACCGATATTATTTAAGTGTAATGGATTGACTTAGTTGACCAATGTGTAATTGTGATAAATGTTCAACAAGTCAGGGTTGTGCGGAGTGTACACTTGTATGACGTCATTATGATTATTATTCGGGGGCGAAGCCCCGAATGACGAGGGTCCGGGGGCAGCGCCCCTGGTAGCAGGGTCCAAGGGGCGGCAGCCCCTGGCTGGGGTTAAAAACGCACTAGAAAATAAAACTTCCGGTATTTGGTCCCATATTTTAACTGTTTCGGTTGTGTAGTAACTGCTATGGCAGTTACAACCGCTATGCAGTTTTGGTCATATATTCTCATTCTGGTTCTGTTTCATAACATACAAAAACAGATTCATGATTTTAAATCTGAGTTTTATCCGATTTAAGATTTCGGTAGAACCACCAAAATACTTAAATCTGAAAGTGTTTACACGACTCTCAAATTACTGTGATCCAAATTTCCTAACAAATTTTTGGTTCATGAACTTACTGATATGGTAGAACAGTTAGTGTATAAAAACGAGGTTGTGTTTTGTCATTTTTAAATTCCTAGTAGTAGTTTAGATGTAAGACTTAAGCCCTTAGTATCTGACAGTTATGTTATAGAAATAAGAAATGGTTAAGCATATAGAAAGTTTCAAAGTGATGGAGGTGTGCAGAGATTTTGGTGTGTTTGGAATGTAAAAGGTAAAATGGTGGATTTTAAAAAAATGGGGAGATAAAAAGCGTTTTTATATAATTGGAGTGTAAGTGTAAACGATAATCGAGGCAAGCATAAACAGAGGGAAAAGCAAAAAGACCATTGTACCCCTCATGTTCTTGTCATGTGAGGGTGTTTAACGGACGTTTAGACGTCGATATACAAAATGGACAGGATCCGTTAAAATGGCAAACCACAAGGATAAGACCTGCTTAAAAAAATAGCACAAGGACGAAAAATGTGAAACCCGAAAAACTACCGGGACGATTTATGCAATTCTCTCCTTTTCTTATTTAAATTTTTTATCGTAATTTAAATATTTTACTATTCATTGCACTTTTTCTTTGAAAATTAATAGTAAGGGTGGATTGGATATAATATCATATTATGTCCTCTGCCTGTAAAACTTTCAACATACAAAACCTTAAACAAAACATTCAGCTTATAAATTATGCTAGATATTTTATACAACCGTCAGTTGTTTAAAAATAAAGAAATAAAATAAATAAATTATGTTTCTAATAGTAGATTGTTCTGCTTTAATCAATTATATATTTGTCAGCTTGATGTCACTGAATAAAGAGATGACGGATACAATCTTTTTATCCTTCAACTTCCTTGATCTAATATTTAATCTAATTAAAATAGGGAAAATTCTAAGAATGCACTTTTCGCTCAAGGTGTCATCACTTTTTAGGAAAAAAGTTTGGCTATTTCCAAAATAAACTTTGAGACTTGCGACTTTTCTACTTTTCATATAAGCTTGACAAGTGTCCTTCGAATTTTGTGTACCCAATCATTTTTTCTGACTTTTACAGCTATGATTTTCCAGCGACCGAATCTAAGCGACCGTTTTTAGAATCTAGCGAAATTTGGTTTTGTCCTTTAGTTAAAAAAAGTCAAAGATACAAAAATATTTTTTTATACATATAGTTCTTTCCCGAGGTTGAGCGACTTAAGCGTAAAAACATAAGCGACTATTTTCTG
>BPTQ01000006.1:307654902-307800282 GCA_019973895.1 Chrysanthemum seticuspe
GGTTAGTTATATACCATAAGTGTATATATGTTAAATGAATTGAGATTGGTATAATGTCTTTGGCTATTTCAAATATGTTAGGTTGAAAAAATCTAGTGTGTCTTGAAAAAGTCAAAAACTAATATGAATTCTTCATTTTCTTTTTAGTTATTATTATTATTATTTCAAATATGTTAGGTTGAAAAAATCTAGTGTGTCTTGAAACCGTCAAAAACTAATATGAATTCTTCAATTTTTTTTTTAGTTATTATTATTATTATTTCTCTTTTTATTTGGTAATTTAAAACATGCTTTGGTGGAGACCATTTTAATCTTTAATTTGACACATGTTATTTTGAAAGGAAAACGAAATGTGAAAAGTAATAAAGAAACAATAGAAATGTAAAATTCTATCTTAATTTTTTTGTTTAAAACGCAACGTGCAAAATAAATACAAGTTCGATGCAAATCAATGGTCAACAACCAACATAAATCTCATTAGATAATTCATACACTTATCATAACCATATATGAAATGAGCATATTTTATTTTCATCAAGATAGTGCCGTACATATTTTCGTTCTATTGTGATCTCACACTTACACAACAACGATAGTGACAATCAACAACTACTATTTCAATCATCGTGTTTAAATAATTCTCGACTTTGAATATTTAAGGATTTGTAAACCCATAAGTCTTTAATTTGACATACTAAACGATTCTTCATATATTTTTTTTAGTTATTATTATTATTATTTCTCTTTTTATTTGGTAATTTAAAACATGCTTTGGTGGAGACCATTTTAATCTTTAATTTGACACATGTTATTTTGAAAGGAAAACGAAATGTGAAAAGTAATAAAGAAACAATAGAAATGTAAAATTCTATCTTAATTTTTTTGTTTAAAACGCAACGTGCAAAATAAATACAAGTTCGATCTAAATCAACGGTCAACAACCAACATAAATCTCATTAGATAATTCATACACTTATCATAACCATATATGAAATGAGCATATTTTATTTTCATCAAGATAGTGCCGTACATATTTTCGTTCTATTGTGATCTCACACTTACACAACAACGATAGTGACAATCAACAACTACTATTTCAATCATCATGTTTAAATAATTCTCGACTTTGAATATTCAAGGATTTGTAAACCCATAAGTCCATACTACATACTAAACGATTCTTTATATTCCCAAATCCTTTTCACAACCACACACGAGTTTAACGTACATTTATTATGAGAATATCCAAAATACCAAATATCTTGCAAGTCTTATATCTCAAAGCATCCAAAAAACCCTAACATAATCAAAACAAATTCAACTCATGAATTAACAATTAGGGTACGGTGCTACAAGTTTGTGAATACGTCCTTATTTAATTGTTGGTCCTTTGATTAATGATTATGACTGAAATTTGTCAGATTAATGCTATCAAATTTTCGTATCCAAAATTGATAGTAAACAGGATAAACAATTTCTGAGGTTTCTTAAGGGCCTCTTTTAGTTACATGCTCCATTACTTTTTTTTCATTTCTCCCTGAATCAAGTTATTCAACTTCAATATTAGAGTTCCGTACATCCGAAAATACAGTGTTGGCTACAGAAAACCCCATAGAGAAATATTATATGCAGAATTTTACTTGGCTTTAGTTTTCACAAAACAATTAGAACAACAGAAGTTGGAAAATGATTCTCAAATTTTCCCAAGGACAATTTTATGTTTAATCTAAAGCTAAGTAAAATTATTACCATGTCAATGATCTATTATTCAGTTTTTATATATGTATTTTTTGTAGGTAGAACTCCTAATCTCATAGTTACAACTCCTGAAGATGAAGGTACCCAGGCTGATGTGTGGTTAATTAGTAGCTTAACTTATTCCCTTTTGTTTACCATTAGGATCAAATTTTACTTTTACCATCTAACAATGTATATATTGTGAGGTCCCACGTACATGAGGGAGGAACGCTACGAAAGTATGTTTGTGGTTCCGTTTACTTAACGTGCAAACATACGAAAATATGGCCTGTAAAATTAGAGATAAAATAATTGTGAAGCTAAGCATAAACGTTTAGAACGAGTCCTTAACTATTCTATGTCAAAAACTTTTATTCCTTTTTCCGTAAGTCTTTAGAAGTTCTTGGCAAAGATACCTATGCAAATAGACACTGGGAGCTTCTGCGTCTAATGTGATCATTTGGATCCAAGTTGTAATAATCTTGGGTGTTTGGATATGAATTTTAAAGCTTACTATCTACCTTTTGTGACTTAAAGTTCTCATAATTATTTTTTAATTTATAGATTCTGCTTCCGATCATTAATGTATTACAAGGGCATATGTTGAGTATTAGCCTCGACAAACTTGATTATCAGAGGATACAATAGAAATACTTAAAAATCAAATCACATCATGTATAAACATTGACATACAATGCTTTTAAATAATATGACGGATAACAATAACTTAACTAGATTTGAAATTTTTGTGTCCAAACCCCGTGTGTGCAAGGGTGTTAAAACTAGTTATTGCATATGTAATCTCATACATGATATCCGTTGATGAAACTTTTCATAAATGAAACGTTATTCTCTATTTGGCATCTAATGGAAACGATTAGAGCTTGATCTAACACAAATGGTTACTTCAAATTTTACCACAATATGTTACGTCGTTACATATAGCAATTACTTTATATTGTGAATTTGTGATAAGTAGAAGCTTACCCTTTTTCTTTTACTAGACGAGCGCATAGCAACGAGATTTTATTGCGGCAAACAGTTGTAATGATAAAAAAAAATATATGAATTATAAACGAAAAATAATAAAAGTTTAAGGATTTGAGGGTTAAACATACTGTTCTGAAACCTGGTTCGACCCGGCCAGTTTCACCGTTGAACCGGTTCCGGTCAAAAAAGGGTCAAATAAAACCGGCTTTTATATTTTCAAAACCCGATTAGACCCGCCGGGTTTGAAGTGACCCAGATTAACCCGGTTTTCGAGATATATATATATACTTTTTTTTGTATCATTCCAAATATATATAAATTTAATTTTTGTGGAAGACCGGCTTGACCCGCTGGTCGAACCGGTTGAACCAGTAACTCGTTGACCCGTGACTCAGCTATGTCGATTAGAGAATCGATTTTCAAAACATTGATTAAACACTATTTTAGCCGAATGAAAATAATATTGGTGGGTTATAAAAAGAAAATAATAATAAAAGTTTATGGTTTTCATATATAGTTTAATTAATTTTTTTCACTTTTAAGATTTTCTTAAAATAATTAAGTTTTTACTTTTCATTTTTGAAGGTTGTTCCTTTATATATAGTATAAATAGATACGAAATCACATGTCCTTCTACGACGCTCGAATATTTGCAATCTATCATTTCTAGAGCATAAAGAACATATAATTTCACGTTATCAAAGGCGTCCCCTTCGTGATTCTTGCTCCAAACACATAAACTTGTTGCTTCTAAACTTCAATTTCGTGTTCCAGTTAACATATCTTTCTTTCACCAATGGTTAATAACTATATCTTACTATTTTCGAGGTCATTTCTCACATTTTATCCTAACATTCTATCCCACATAGCTTGAAAATACAAGTTGTTGGTTACTAATATACCATTGTATGTTGGTTCTAATATCTTGAGAAAAGTATTATGTTTCCAAGTATTTTCCCATCAAGACGGGATGAAAAAATCCGAGCTGGTTGGGAAATATTTGGAAACTCATATAAACTCTTAACTTTTTTCATTTAACTTGGTATTATGAAACATGTTTTGGCGTAGACTATGCTAATTTTTAATTTCACAAAGGTTCGAAAGATATTCGAACCGGAAACAATAAAATGTAAAAATGTATCTCAAATCTTTTGATTAAATTGAAAGCATGCAAAATAAATACATGTACAATTTAACTCAATGCTCAACAACCAACATAAATCTTACTAGACAATTTATACAGTTATCATAAACGTATATGAAATGAACATATTTTTATCATAGTTGAAAGTTCACAAGAAGGATATCCTTGTAAATATCTTATTTTTATCTAGCTAGTGCCGTACATATTTTCGTTCTAATGTGATCTTACACATACACAACAACCATAGTGACAATCACCAACTACTATTTCAATTCACGTTTCGACTTCGAATATTCAAGAATGTCTAAATGCATAGGTCCATACTAAACGATGTTGTCTCCCTAAATCTTTGAGAAAACCACATGTGAGTTTTAAGTTTATATATTATGGTACCAACTGACCTGCGTGTCACTAAAAATCTTGGACCACAACTTTCAGCAAGTTTGACGAATCTGTCGAGCAGCTTTTAAGATGAGCTACATTGGATGACTAGAAAAGAAGTAATGAACAGATTCAAATTAGGAAAGGAATAAAAAGTAAGAGAAAACCTTTTGTTAAGATGGTATTGTGGTTGTCGTTCACGCAATTTAAACCGCTAGGTCCGAAGATCATGCGTTGGAAAGTAGAGTTGAAGATGAAAAAGGTAGACAAAGCTTCCTGGTCTAACGTCGATCTACTTATGAAATGGGACCTTAACGGAGATGCATTCATAATGGCACAAAACAATCTATGTATATCTAGATTGAAAAGGACACCTGAACCAAATTGATGAGACTATACCTTGTGTGCTTGCACACAATATTCGAATTTTAGAATAGAACAGATAGCATGACTCATATTATACTTTATTTAATTCCGATTCTGTTAATATGACCAGCTTCTAATACAATAATAGACTTACACACGTATATATTACCATGACTCACGTTATTAAAATAGTTACATTTACGCAATTTTTTTGCTTGTTTTGATTTGCTAAACAGGTTGTTGTGATGATGCAAGAGCCAGGTACGCTTCGAGAGTGATACAGTAAGTGGTTTGCTCGTGGTGGCCTTCATCAGCTCGTGCTTTGAACCGCAAGCAAACTTAACATTTTTTGTGTGTGTGTGTGTCAGTGATTGTAGTGATTATGGTGAAGTAAAATAGATGAGAGTGATGAGAGGTTAACGGATTTGGTGCTAAATTTACAGTAGTGATGAACGACGGTCGTAATGACCGCTAAATTGCTCTTAATATCTTTTAAGGTAATTCAGTTAATCAATTTTAGTTTTTCATGTTTATTAAAAGCTACTATTCGAAGGAATGCCGGTGATATTCACAGGATGCGAAGAAAAATCTCAATGTCTACTTACATGTAAACCTATATATGTACATTCACAATTTAGACATTGGGCATTCAAAAAATGTCGAGTGATATGTACTCGGCAGAACACGTTTTCAAAAAAAACCTAAACAAGTGTCACTATACAACTAGACAAGTTATACAATAGCATATGGATTTCTATATATATATTTTTTAACAGAGATAACATTTCACTCCTTACAAATGGAGGTAATTTGAACATAACAAGTTACATCGAACATAATGGGCAAAATCGAAACCGACTTGCCAAACAAAATACACAAGGTAACAAGTTAAGCCAAAACAAGACATACACCATAATAGTTGCGACAGACTACAACAACACCATACAAGGGTGGGGGGAATCACCAAGGTGAGCTTTTGGTAGACACAACCATATGAATATGTAGCTTGACAAAAGTACATAAAGTACATAAAACATACATAGAAGATAAAATTGAGCATCCTTAAAGAAGTCAGACCTAAACCAAACAGATCTAAAGTCAAAACCCAAGGCATCAACAAGGCATCGATGACGGACCACAACAGATCTGAGCAGAAGAGACCGGATGGAAACGGATCTGAGCAAAGACAACGGTGGCGGCAACGACTCTAGCGGCAGTGGCGAAGATGGGAGATGACAGATCTGTGAGTAAGGGCTTTATTGTGAGAAAAGAAAAAGTACAAGAAAAGATGAGTGAAGGGGTCCAGACGGCCGGCCAAAACCGACCGCCAGAAAAAGATGAGATTTGTTTGGTAAGAGTTAGGGTGGATTGGGTTTATTTTTAGAGAGAGGTTGGAGAGAAGTTAGAGAGCAGGCTTTTGCAAAAAGCTTTTCCCTTTCTGTTTCTGTTCATATGGATTTCTATATAAACGAATTCAAATAAGTAAATGCTAATACGTTTTGCTTACTAAAATCATCATAGATTATTTGATCCAAGTTGTTGCTTTTATGTTCCGTGTTATAAACCGATAAGTTAGTTGCTCATAAACTTCAATTTGATGTTCCATGTAACAAATCTTTCTTTCATTAACTGTTGAATACTCTTGCATTATCTATTTCTTACCTTTTTTTATGAGAATATCAAAATATTTTGTAACATTTGATTCTGACACTCTATCCCACATAGGCTCAAGATAGAAGTTGTTGGTTACTTATATACCATAAGTTTGTGCATGTTAAATGTGTTGAGATTAGTATCATGTCTTTGATTATTTCAGAATCTGTTAAGTTGAAAAAATCTGGTTTTTTCTGAAATCTTTGAAAACTCATAAAACACTATTTTTTTTTGGTACTTTAAAACATGTTTTTGCTAGATATGCAAGAATGTATCTTATTTATATTCTTGTTATATGCTTATAAGTATTTCCGGTCTTAAGAAGAGATGTTAACATAAGTAATAACATACCTGAGATATTAACCAAAACCAAGTGTTGTATATGATAAAGGATTGCTTCGCTGCTTATATTTTGATTTTGACATAAATGCTCATCTGATAAACATGTTTGTCAAAAACTTTGCTTGGCTAATTGCGAACTAAATTTATAAATTCATAAAGTATGAGCATTCAAAAAATGCATTGTGATCGGCATATAAGTTTCCTAAACAACCCATGGCCATAACAGGTATCATAATGCAAAAATATTTCAACCTTCATGACAAAAAATCATGATTCATTTAGCGATGTATTAGATTTCTTCGCGATGATTTTAGATAAGTAAAAGCTAACCCATTGATCTTAAAAAAAATCACAGGTTGTATTAGTTAGCCGCTCAAACATTTGCAATCTTTTGTTTTTAGGGCACTAACAACATATACTTTTGTAAGATATAACTTTTCACATACACATCAAACCATAACACAAAGTAGCATATAGATGGAATTCTAGAGAGAGAAAGTTAGAGGTTTAGGAAACTTAGTGAGAGAAAGTGAAAGATATTATTATGAGCTCCAACTCTCTACCTTGGGAGGTAGAGAGTATTTATAGTCTTACATAAAACGCCACACAATGGGCTGTGGATCAGGCATACAGTGAGTAAAGACCCGTCCGTCCTCCACGGTGTTACTTAACTAAATAACTACTTAATCTAAAAGAACTATGACTACGAGCTTTCTAACGATTACATATACTTGAGGTGACCGACTCTTTAATACCGGAAATTTCTAATTCCTAACAATCTCCCCCTAAGGGAGGTCACCTCAATTATGTACCAAAATTACATTGAATACAAATAGATATAACATTTAACAATTGATCTTGCATTCTTGATGTAGTCCTTTGCTCCTAAGCTCGTAGTCATTGATTCTTCACAATGCATGTTTGGTTATTCCAAGTGGAGGTCTTTTACTGATCTACGTGATGATAATTTTGAGCCATCATTTGAGATCATCAGCTATCAACAATCTCTGAGACATCCTTTGTGGTGTTGTGACTTTGGGACCGACATGCTCACATTCTGGATCATGAAATCTTCACATCAGAGTAGTGGAAGCTTTTGTTGAATCATGATATTGGCAGCAGCGTAGCAGAAGCTTGGTGTGAAAATATCAGAGACATTGATGCACTAATCATGATTTCTTTGAGTTGAATGTATTAAGTGAGCATGCGGCTATGGATTGACCACTCCATTCTGATCAGCTGCAAACGTCGGGTGTACCTGCATACAACAGTTAGCAATAAATCGTACGAAAGTGACTTTGATCACTTTCGTTGAATTGAGGTACACGGCCCACGGTTCCCCGTTGATCAGTACAAGTACTGCCTGTGATCAGGTAGGATTCCTAAGAATCTCCTTGACAGGGTTTCGCAGCTGTTCTAGCTGTTCTCAAACCGGAACGTCTCAAAGAAGACAACACGGAGTGAGTGAACCAGCGAATTTTAAGTCCACTGATTGATGAAAAGAGATTTGAAAAACAATCGTGTATTGCTCAATAGAAATTGTTTTTGCAATACAACGAAGGTTTTATTGAAAATCAATTATCAATCATAAAAATACCTTTTGGTTTGAAAAATGAGTACACGGTCGATGTGCTAAAGAAAAGAGTTTTTAAGCACAAAGACCGGTTTTTTCAAAGGTATCCGTCAATCCATAACCTGAACCAGGATTGATTCAAGAGATTGAATCGCCCCATTATTTCTGTTCAGTTGTCACATGGTTGGTCTATATAATAGATCTCACATGCCACCTACCAGGAGCTTGTTTGATGTTGGCTCCAGAAGGCTTTCCATCTTCATTGTGAATATGTAAACACATCACTCAGATGTTCTGGCAATACCACAAGGATAAAGCGTAGGACTCAAGATATAATCTCTCTTTCCACATTGTGTGAAACAGAGAGTCTTCATTGAAAGTGTCCTAATGAGATTTATTGATGATCTCGTGGCTCTAGACTCAATATGTGCATATTTGGATCCTGTGCCGGAGACTAGGGAGAGGGTCTCCTTCTTCAATATCAACAATCTCTAAGAGAAAGTCGATAGATAATGTCGGTTCCCCGTGAGAATGAAACAAGTCCTTTTAAGAGAAACTTGAGTGGTTTGGAAAGTTGAAGTGCAGTGCGTCACTGGGTCCATGACGTCTTGTCTTCAATACCGATGTTACCATCAGTAGCATATGAATTGAACCCGGTTTCTGCCCTAAGGTTGAATAAATGGAGGGCTATTTGTTTTCACCCTTTTCTCATTCAATTCTTTTTAATTCTTCAACCCCTTCAGTGCTTACCGAGACTTCATAGCTAGAACCTTGTTGGGTTTATTCCAGTACTAGCTCAGTCTTAGTCCGCACTCTTCCCATATCTCATTTTTCTCCTTTTATCATCATACCTAAGGACTTCTACACTAACTAGTGGATTGTCCCTGGGTAGATCCCTCCGGTTCTGGCGGATCATGGGAACACATACCTAACCTTATCATCCTTATATCACCGTACATAAAGTAGAGTTGGTCGGTCTATATGGTATTGTTCATCTGCCATTGGAACCAATTGAAAACCATTTGAAAATCAATTCAGATACTTGTGATATATTATCAAAGCATTTTGTACCTGAATTGTTTTTGATATTTTTAGAACGAGAACTCCCCCTCAACATGTGCATCAAGTATTTGAAAAATGTTTTGCACACGGAGGCAAGAGAAAGAATTAACTTCTTTGATTACCATTTTCTAAAAGATATCAACATCACTTCCCACATCAAATCAAGAAGATAAAGCATTTCCAGGAAGGATGAGGTTTCCATAAATTTGCTCCCCCTCAATATGTGCCTCGAGGTTAGAAAAGAGTTTTGCACATACTAGAGGGAACCTGCACATTGGGATAAATGATCACGTTTCAAATCATAGGTTTAAGATAGGTGCTCCCTCTCAACATGTGCATTGAAAAATTGAAATCGTTTGTCACATGTGAGAAGGACAGCATGTACATCCTTATAAAACCATTTACCGAATTATCAGTTTAAATCCAACATTCTCCCCCGATCACAATTATCAAATCATTTGAGATTTGTGATCTCTTATAGATTTAAATTGATTTTGAAAGCTTTTAAGGAGAAATGTGACTTGATTATGAAAGCTTCTTAACTGATAATGATCGGATTTTAATACTTTAAACTCCATTGATAAAACATGCATGTAAATCTTTTGAAAACACTTTAATGCCAAATAACTTTTTAATTTAACTGAAATCATTCTCCCCCTCAATCAATGACATAGGTTGTTGATTGAGAGATAGAGATTTTGACAAATAAGTCCTGATGATTAAAAAAAAATAGAGATCGAGTTATTTTTCAGAGCATTTAGTTTTCAGCAGATAAATGTTTATAGAATCAGAGCGTGGAATTTTTGAAAACATGATAAAACATGGCTCTGTTCTTTCTTTTAAAACCGGGTTATTGCCTGAAAATGACAATAAACCATTTTTTCTCTTTCTCCCAAAAATATTTTTGATTTTTTGATTTTTTTTTTTTAAATGAAAATTCGAACAACATCTAAAGTCCCGTGTCATTCTTTGAATGACAACATCAAGACTGTAGATATAATCGAATCGAGAGAAACATGACAAAATGACAATATATATATTTTTTTTTTTTTTTTTGAAGATTTTTCGAATTTTTCAAATTTTTATGGATTTTGAAAGTTTTATAATTTTGTATTTTGTTTTTCGAATAGATATATACAAGAGATAGAAGAAGAAAGATCTTTACACCTCGTCTTCCTCCTGAAGTCGTTTGAGTGTTTCTGGTTGAAGGCTTTTCAAGCCAAGACGTGGAAGAATAAACTCAAAACGTTCTCTTGGAAGAGCTTTGGTAAAGATGTCTGCTAACTGATATTCAGACCTCACAAAATATAGTTCCACCACACCTTTTTCCACTTGTTCCCTGATGAAATGATGTCGAATGTCGATATGCTTTGCTCTTGAGTGTTGAACGTTGTTGCATGAGAGAGCAATAGCACTTTTATTATCACAGTACAGAGGGATTTTGTTGAATACAAAGCCATAGTCAGATAATTGAGATCTCATCCATAAGATTTGAGCACAACAAGATGACATGGCTATGTATTCAGCCTCTGTAGAGGAAATAGAAGTACTCATTTGCTTCTTTGAAGACCAGCTCACAAGCTTATCACCCAAAAACTGAGCACCTCCTGACGTACTTCGACGAGTATCTTGACACCCTGCATGATCTGCATCTGCATATGCTGTTAGTGACATACCGGTGTCTTTTGGGTACCAAAGTCCCATATTGATGGTTCCTTGGAGATACCGAAAGACCCGTTTAACCGCTTCAAGGTGCTTTTTAGTAGGCTTAGCCTGGTATCTAGCACACATGCAAACAGCGAACAAGATGTCTGGTCTACTAGCTGTGAGGTACATCAGGGATCCAATCATACTACGATATTTTGTTTGGTCAATCATGATCCCTGAGAGGTCCTCATCTAGTTTGGTTCGGTCAATCATTGGGGTGTCAACAGGGTCACTTGAATCAAATCCAAATTTCTTTAAAATCTCTGTTGCATATTTAGATTGATTTATGAAAATGCCTCCGGGACTTTGTGAAATTTGTAATCCCAAGAAAAATGACATTTGTCCCATCATTGACATTTGAAACTTTGAACTCATTTCATTTGAAAAACGATCACATTCCATTGGGTCAGTCGAGGCAAAAATAATATCATCAACATAAATTTGAACATGAATCAAATGTTTGCCTGACTTCCTGGTGAACAATGTAGGATCAACTGCTCCTTTGATGAATCCGGTTGATAGAAGAAACTTTGACAGTGTATCATACCATGCCCTTGGAGCTTGCTTTAAACCGTAAAGAGCCTTCTTCAAACGATAAACGTGAGTAGGATGCTCTTGATTCACAAATCCTTCAGGTTGGCTGACGTAGACGACTTCTTTAAGATCTCCGTTTAGAAATGCCGTCTTCACATCCATCTGATAGACTACCATGTTCTTACTAGCAGCATTAGCCAGAAAGATTCTAATTGCCTCGATTCGAGCAACTGGAGCAAAAGATTCTTCAAAGTCTATACCCTCCTCTTGACGATATCCTTTAGCAACTAATCGAGCCTTGTTCTTCAACACATCACCATGCTCATCAAGTTTTACTTTGAAGATCCATTTGAGAGCTATAATCATAGCACAGTCTGGAGCAGGTACTAACTCCCATACATCAAGACGATCAAACTCATGAATTTCATCTTGCATGGCATTGAACCAGCTATCTTTATTCATGGCAGTTTTAACATCTTTTGGTTCTATCTTAGATAGTACGGAGTTGAAGAAGCACCATAAGGCATCGGTTGCGAGTTGTTTCCGGGTTGATACAGGACGAGAGGGATTTCCAATGATGTTGTCTAAGGGGTGATCGTGAGTCCATTTTCTGAGGTGTTCATGTGGCAGTTGTTAAGGAACTGAGGTAGCTGAGTCGATGTCTCCTGAAGAAGATGGTTCTGATGATGATTCAGGAGTAGAAAATATGTTTTCAAATGGAGCATCTTCAGGAGTAGCAAAGGGATTAACTTCATCATTGATGCCAGAAACATTTCCATGATGTACATTTGAAGAATGATGATTTGTTGATGAGACTGAGGGATCAGCAGCAGGTGCTTCTTGACTTAAAGATATGGAGACTGAAGGATTGACTTCATTCACAGGAATATGAGCATCCTCTGTTGTAGGGATCAACATCTCATTAGTAATTGAATCATACAGTTCATCAAACATAGGATCAAACAATTTCTTTAAATCATCTTCAGATGGAGGTACATATGGAGTTTCTTGAGACGAGTTTGGAACAAGAGATGAACCAATGGGACTGTTTTGAAGTGCGGGTCCTGAGCTGGAGTGTCCAGGAGCCATTTGCCCGGACAGCTCATCGAACGTAACGTGAATAGTTTCCATAATATCTCGAGTTCTTTTGTTGTAGATTCGGTAACCCTTCTTGTTTGGTGCATAACCTACAAAAACTCCAATATCTACTTTAGCTCTTAATTTACCTAAATCTTGACCGTCATTTGTTGGATAGCACAAAGCACCAAACAAGTTCATATGGAGTTTTTTCCATGAGAGGTGTGAATGAGAGAACGATTTTGGGTGTAGCAGGAAGCAGCAATGGCTTCAGCCCATAGAAACATTGGAACCTTCGAATAAATTAGCATTGTTCTAGCGGCTTCCACAAGAGTTCGATTTCGTCTTTCAACTACACCGTTCTGTTGAGGAGGTCGTGGAACACTTCTTTGATGACTGATTCCAATACTTTCATAAAATTGACTTAAGTCTCGATTGACGAACTCTGTGCCATTGTTAGTTCGAACAATTCTAACCGTGTTGATAAGACGAACCTGTAGTTGCTTGATAAGTTTGATGATGACAGATGGAGTTTCATCCTTAGTCTTCAAAAACTTTACCCAAGTAAATCTAGAGTAGTCATCAACAACGACTAAAATGTATCTCTTCCCATTAATCGTTTGCACTCTCATTGGAATCATCATACCAATGTGTACATGAAGCAATAGCCGGATGCACTTTACCATTAAACATATCGAAGATGTCGATAAGCAATATCATCTCACGTACCATATATTCTCCTCACATTTCTTTCAACTGAACGCTGAAGTAACACATACCAAAAGGCTCCAGAGACCATTTCCCCCAAATAGTTGGAATAATACATCCTTCCCCCTTGCTGGTTTTGATACCTCAGAATCAGCAAAACATAATAAATCCATAAACATGAAATCTTGTGAGAAGAACTCAAATAGCCCAAATGAATCCTGTGAGAATCAACTGCTACATAAACTCATTCTGACTATCTTTATCAACCCATATGTAGACAATTTGAAGTGACCACTGTTGATGAAAAAACCGATATACCAAACTTGAAACTAAAGTCGAATTCCCCGCATTTGTGTCTTAATCTTGCACTTAAAGATGGAAGAACGGTGTCGAGAATCTATGCTTCAAGCAAATCTCTAAGTACTCACTACTCAAACAAAGTATGAGACATTAACACCTCTTGAGATTATCCACATCGTCATCTGCATGTGACACTGAGTAAAACAACGTAACTCCTAATAGTGATAGTTAACCAGGTCTTCAACCATCCACCCCGACTGCTGGTAACTAGATAAACCAAGTCTTCAACTCAAATTCTTAAGCCCGAGCAAGTTGTCCAATAAGAACACGCCTTTGTGAAAGTCAACTTCAATCTCAAACAAGTGATAAATGATTAACTCTGAAGTCATCAACTTGTGTCAAATGCCCAACACGTGAAAACAACATACAATCGGATGTACATTGACCCACTGAATGAACCGGAACAAATGATTCCTCAACATCAATGCATTCTTCCTTAAATGTAAACATGTAGAGACTGATCTGGAAGATTCACCAATAATGTCTTCGAGCGGATGAGGAAGTCATTTTTCTTTAAGTTCATGTGGTTGATTTATAGCGTGCACATTGAGAGAAACAATAATCCGTGAATATTTGGCAAAGGAATACCAAAGAGCGGATCACTATTCATGAACAATAATCCGTGAAGATTTGGTAAGAAATACCAAAGAGCGGATCATTATTCATGAGTGCAACTGCAATATTATGATAGTCATTATTAACGCCTTGAGGAATAACTGGAGATTTGGGCTTCTTGAGAATTCCAAGAAGTACTTCTTAGATGGTGAACCAGTTGAGTCAATAGAAACCGGAGCATGAGCTTCAAAAGCTGGATGATCAACATTCGTCGGAGGTTGAAAGTACTCATCAAACATATCTTTGAAAAACAATGAATCCCAATTATCCTTAGTATATTCACTCTTTACCAAAAAGAATATACACTCATCATCATCAAAAATTAAGTCGTATAACCATTATTCAAACATCCATCATCATGTAGTATATTCACTCTTCTCCCCCTCAAAAATTGCATCCGAAGTTGCCATTTTTGATTTAACAAGTGAATAGGAGTATACACCAATGAACATAGATCCACTTGATAATAGAATGAGCATGGAAAAACATGAAGCTTGTTGATGAAGAGTGTACATGAGTATGGCCATTCATGAGAGAATTTCTCTTAAGCTGAAGATAAAGCACACAAAAGAGCGTACACTTTTCTTTTCTTTGAAGAACGGGGCCTGAAGTGTTATCTGCAGACACCATAATGATGAAGTACGAGGCCTGAACTGAAGTGAACAGACGTCATAGCCGGTTGAATATCAATGTTGAGTAACTTGAACCCGTGAGTTATGAGATATCAATCCATTTGTAATCCATACTTTAAGCCAGTCCATGTATTGAAGGATCGAATTATCTGCAACTGAGTAAGGAGTACCTGCACTAACATTACAAGCTTGATTGCATATATATGGGTTAGTGACATTAGTATCCAAACTCTTTGGGGTTTCACGGTCAACCTTGATTTTTTCATCAGAAAACAGCTTTCCGGTAGGAATCCACCTAAGTCCAGCATCCTTAAACATTCTACCAGATGGTATCCACTTATGGCAAGGTCTAGGATTGTAAGGCTTCTTATGCATAGTGGAAGACTTATCCTTGTTCCTAGTTTCCAAAGATTTAGCAGTTGGTATCCATCTAGGCGAAGTTTTTGGTTTGTTTTGTTTCACAACATGTTGAACCTTAGTCACGTTAGTGGTCTTAGTGGATTGTACCTTGGCATGTGAATTAGGAAAATGTTTCTTATGTGGAAAAGACTCAGAATTTCTAGTTTTGTTTTCTACATGCTTAGCATTCTTATGCACATAACTACTTTTAGATGCACGCCAATCCCTAGTCTTTTGAGTGTTCCTAGGTAGTGGTTTACAACTACTAGTAGTGCCTTGAAATCTTGTAGAATTCCTCACCCTAGGTCTTGCACCTAAAATTCCGTCTTTTCGAATCTGTGCCTTTTTCCTAGCTTCGTCTAGATAATAGTTCTTCCTCAAGTCATTCATATTATATGAATTCTGGGTTTTAATGCTTGGTTTTGACACTGTTTTCGAACTAATCCTAGAGGTGCTGGGAGTAAAAGTAGCTGCATGTTGAGGTTTAGAGGAACTAGAAGCATGACTCTTAGGTAACACAGGTGAAGTGACTGGTTTTGACAAAACTTGTTTCTCATCAACTTGGGAGGCAAACCGTATTTTTGAAAATTTTGGTCTTTCGGATATAAACGCAGTAGGCTGCCTAACACCAGACCGGTTTCTAGTGGGATGAGAAACTGGTTTCCCCAAGGTTGATGGTTTTGTAAACTTAGTGTTCACACTTTTCCCTACAGTTTTCCTAAGCTCATTCTTTAAGGCAACAATAGCGAAACTCTTATCCTGAAGTTGAGCTTTGAGTTCATCAATTTTTTCTATCAAAGGGTTTGTTTGTTCCATTGACTTAGTTCTAGCTTCTTTGACAGAGTCACTTAGTTCTATGTGATGCTTTCTCAAAGACTCATTTTCCTTTAGTAATTTAGCCACATAAATTGACAGTTCATTATTTCTTGTTATAATAGCATCAATGTCTTGTGTATTCATGACTAAATTACTTTTCTCATTCAAGACAGAAATATGTTTCTTCAGATTGTAAATGGTTGACTCTTTGTCTTGAAGCTGAGCTTTCAAAGTGTTAATTTCAAAAAGTTCACGGAATTCAGGAAGTTCCGGTTTTTTACATGGTTTGTTAAGTTGAAAACTTTCTTCTTTACTCTGTATCGCGATTTCAAGTGAAATGCAATGTTTTTCAAGATTTGAGAATTTGTTTGAAAGTTCATCAAAAGCCTTATTATCAACCATATCTTTTGTTTTGAAACACTTAATCTCAGACTCAGCCTCAGTAACAGAATATTTATGAAATTCATGTTCAGCATCATGATCAGTTTGTTTAAGTACTTTAGCAGATGCACTATGTTGAACAGTAAAGGGTACCTCATTACATGACACCTGCTCAATTTCTGGTCTGATATCTGCATCCACATCATGTGTAACAAGAGTCACTGGACCGCTGGATATGTCAAGCTTATCAATCTCTGAGCCTCTGTATTCAGTGCCACCCGATTCTTCATTATATGTTGACTCTGACATTCTGCATTCAGCAACACCCGATTCTTCAACAGATACATTACCCAACTTATCACAACTATCACTCAACTGCACCTGACACTCATTCATGTTTTCATGTTTATGTGTAACTTCCTCAATGTACTTCTCCACATTATCCATGAGTTGTATGAATGTCTCAATGAACACGCTAATTTCCATTCCAGTGTGTTTCTTGAAAGACACTTCAGTCATGTCATCATCAAAATCTGAGGAATATTCCCCTCGGATAAATGGCTGAAATTGATCGAAGATTACATGAAGAGCTGCATTAGATTCATCAGTTGAGAACTTCTCTTTAGTAATTTGAAACCTCAGTTGTTCTAAGTTGAGTAGCACAGTTCTTGTCAAGGTGGAAAGATCCTGACGAAGGAGAGCATTGCTTGTTCGATCCATAGTTGTAGATAAAATTAGTTTGAGGTGCTGATAAAGTAGTTGAAAGGGCTCAATGTTACATTCCATTAGCCTTGCCTTTTGTAGCATTGACTGGTGCATTTCTGTCTTTTCAGAGTCTGAACCCGGAGATATCACATCCTCATTGATTGATTCAATCATCTTTAATTGTTCAGTGTAGCATACATTATCATTGATGTCCACAACATCATACAATTTTAGCACTTCTGAAATCACTGGGTCAGTAGAATAAGACATGATGTGGTAGTATGCACGGGATTTTACAAGTCTATAATTTAAACCGAGAAATAGAATCTTTCGCGGGATTTTACTAAAATCAAGACGAACCCGTGATACAATGACCAATAGAACGAGTTAAGATAACTGATGGACCCACACAATGATAGAGGATTATGTGTTAGGAGTGATGATTGTTTGAAGGATTAGCTGAAGTGTTATTTGGTAGTGAAGTGGTTTTGTTAATGCACGTTTTTACGGTGAAATTTAGGTCTAAAAACTTAAAAGCTCAATAACTTCCTTTCGGAGGGGATTTGGGCCTCGAAAAATTCGTTTCACGACATCGTCGTGAATCCTCACAATATTCAGCCTGTTCCGGTCGTTTTGACAGGTATTTCGCTGAAAACGGAGTTACGGATCAAAAGTTATGGCCGTTTAAAGTTTTGACGTAAAAAGTCAACTTTGGTCAAACCTCGTCTTCGTAAAAAATCAACCAAGTCGCAAACACCTAATTCGCTACACCCCCAAGTCGCTAAAGTCCCAAGTCGCTAGACAAATGCAAGTCGCTAAGTAGTAATTCGCTAAGCCTCAAGTCGCTAGCAAAATTTTGGCAGCAATTCGCTACACAAGTCGCTAGAGATACAAGTCGCTAAAGAGCAACTTGCTACAGACCAAGTCGCTACCACCAAGTCGCTACTCGTAGTGGAGAGTCGACTACTTGTACTTTAACTCGCTAGATCTAACTCGCTAGGTCTAAAGCTGTAACTCGCTACAAATTTGTAAAGTAAGTCGCTATGAAGAAAATAATCCGTGAGCTAAGTCGCTAGCAAGAAAAACCATATAAACATCACTTTTCAATCCAAAAACAACCCAACCAAGATGATTCAAGCTTACCAAATGAAAACCTACACACTTGTGATGATTTTAAACACAAAAGTACTAACAAAATTCAAACTTTAACACAAGAAATCAACCAAATGTTGCAAAAACCACTAAACTTTTTCAAACTCAAAAACCACCTAAAAACCACTAGAAATCCAAAGATGTGCAAGATATGATCTAACCATGGCTCTTGATACCAATTGTAAGATATAACTTTTCACATACACATCAAACCATAACACAAAGTAGCATATAGATGGAATTCTAGAGAGAGAAAGTTAGAGGTTTAGGGAACTTAGTGAGAGAAAGTGAAAGATATTATTATGAGCTCCAACTCTCTACCTTAGGAGGTAGAGAGTATTTATAGTCTTACATAAAACGCCACACAATGGGCTGTGGATCAGGCATACAGTGGGTAAAGACCCGTCCGTCCTCCACGGTGTTACTTAACTAAATAACTACTTAATCTAAAAGAACTACGACTACGAGCTTTCTAACGATTACATATACTTGAGGTGACCGACTCTTTAATACCGGGAATTTCTAATTCCTAACAACTTTCATGTTATCCAAGATGTTCCTTTCATAATTAGTGGTCCGAAAACACAAAATTAGTTCACTTCTAAACTTCAATTTGGAGTTCCATGTAACGCATAGTTCACTTCTAAACTTCATACATGATATCCATTGATGAAACTTTTCATATATGAAACGTTATTCTCTATTTTGCGTCTATGGAAACGATTAGTGCTCCATCTAACACAAATGGTTACTTAAAATTTTACCACAATATGTTACGTCGTTGCATATAGCAATCACTTTCTATTGTGAATTTGTAAGTATATACTTACCCTTTTTTCTTTTACTAGACGAGTGCATAACAACGGGATTTTATTGATGCAGATAGTTTGTAGTGATAAAAAAAATGCGAGTTATAAACGAAAAATAATAAAATTTTGAGTATTTAGGGAATAAACATATTGTTTTGAAACCCGGTTCGACCCGGCCAGTTCTACCGGTTGAACCGGTTCCAGTCGAAAAAATGGGTCCAATTAAACCAGTTTTTATATTTTCGAAACCCAATTAGACCCTCCGAGTTTGGGTGACCCGGATCAACCCGGTTTTCGATATATATATATATATATATATATATATATATATATATATATATATATATATATATATATATATATATATATATATATATATATATATATATATATATATATATATACTTTTTTTTGTATCATTTCAAGTATATATAAATTTAATTTTTGTGGAAGACCGGATTGATCTGGTGATCGAACCGGTAACCCGTTGACTGGTGACTCGACTGGGTCGATTAGAGACATGGTTTTCAGAACATTGATTAAACACTATTTTAACTGAATAAAAATAATTTTGATGGGTTATAAATGAAAATAATAATAGAAGTTTATGGTTTTCATATATAGTTTACTTAATTTTTCACTTTCAAGATTTTCTTAAATTGATTAAGTTTTTACTTTTTATTTTTGAAGGTTTTTCTTTTATATATAGTATAGATAGATAAGAAATCACACGTCCTTCTACAGCACTCAAATATTTGCAATCTATCATTTCTAGAGAATAAACAACATATAGTTTCACATTATCGAAGTTGTCGCCTTCGTTATTCTTGCTCCAAACACAAAAACTTCTTGCTTCTAAACTTCAATTTGGTGTTCCAGGTATCATATCTTTCTTTCACCAATGGTTAATAATTGTATCTTACTATTTTCGAGGTCTTTTCTAACATTTTATCCTACCATTCTATCCCACATAGCATGAAGATACAAGTTTTTGGTTACTAATATACCCATATTGTATGTTGGCTAAATATTTGAGAAAAGTATTATGTTTCCAATAATTTCACCATCAAGTCAGAAAAAATCTGACCTGGTTGGGAAATATTTGGAAACTCATATAAACTCTTAACTTTTTTTATTTAACTTGGTACTATGGAACATGTTTTGGCGTAGACCATGCTAATCTTTAATTTCACAAAGGTTTGATAGAAAAACGAACCAGAAATAACAAAAGGTAAAAATGTATCTCAAATCTTTTGATTAAATTGAAAAATGCAAAATAAATACATGTACAATTTAACTCAATGCTCAACAACCAACATAAAGCTTACTAGACAATTTATACACTTATCATAAACGTATATGAACTAAACATATTTTTATCATAGTTGAAAGTTCATAACGAGGCTATCCTTCGAAATATCTTATCTTCATCTAGCTAGTGTCATACATATTTTCGTTCTAATGTGATCTTACACATACACAACAACGATAGTGACAATCAACAACTACTATTTCAATTATCACGTCTCGACTTCACATATTCAAGAATGCCTAAACTTATAAGTCCATACTAAACGACGCTCTGTCTCCCTAAAATCTTTGAGAAAATCACATGTGAGTTTAAAGTTTATATATTGTGGCACCAACTGACCGGCGCGTCACTAAAGTCTTGGACCACAACTTTCAGCAAGTTTGACGTATCTGTCGAGCAGCTTTTAAGATGAGCTACACTAGATGACTAGCAAAGAAGTAATGAACAGATTCAAATTAGGGAAGGAATAAAAAGTAAAAGAAAACTTTGTGTTAAGATGATATTGTGGTTGTCGTTCATGCAATTTAAGCCGCTAGGTCCGAAGAACATGTGTTGGAAAGTAGAGTTGAAGATGAAAAAGGTAGACAAAGCTTCATGATCTAACGTCTACTAATAAAATGGGAACGGAGACGCATTCATAATGGTGAATTATAAAAAAACAATATGTTGACAGTGAGTATACCCTAAATCTTTTTGTGTGTGAGATGATTAATAAGCACAATAATGAGGTGCAAAGTGTGTCTCATCCATTAAGTCATACACATATCGAAACAATTTATAAAATAACACATTTTACTCCCTTTGACTATAAGCACGGACAAAGCTTAACGATCTTTTATTTTCAGAGAACATAAACTTCAAGTTGTGTTCCAAGTAACACATCTTTCTTTCATGAACTCTTTCTTGCAATAAAAGATTTTGTAGTATAATGCAATAGTTTACCATTTTTCATTTATGGAATTATGGAGACTTTTTATTACCTCCGATAATGATCTATCATAACATCTATCCCACATAACTTGAAGATACTAGTTCTTTGTTACTAATATACCATAGTGTAAGTGATTTGTATGTTTCTAGAATAGTATTATGTTTTCAGGCTTACAATATGCTCCCAGGTTTATAGAATTATTCAAACCTGGCAGGATTTGGTATGTCTGCAAACTCGAACTTTTATTTTATTTATTTATTTATTTTTTTATTTTTGTAAACATGTTCTTGTGGTGATCATTTTATTCTTTAGTGTCCCACAGGTTAGAAAAGAAAACATATTTTGAAAACCGGTTGAAAAGCAATAGACTATATAAGCCGATTAGATTGCTCAATTTCTTTATAATAGTTGGATACCCGCGCACAGCGGCGGCAATGAATATAGTTATATAATAAATATAGTAAATGAATTGCTAACCCAACTCTCCTCGCAATTCTCTACCCGCATAGTGAATTCATTTCAAAACACTCCAAATGTATATGTGTTAGTTGTATGTGTTTGTTTGGGTTTTCCGTATCTTTCCCGTGACATCATTATTCCCGCATATAAAAAGACCTTCACAATCTCTTTCCCGTCAAACACTTTCCCAAAAGTAAATGATTTTGATAAATAAAGTTTGATTTTGACGAATCAAGATTATATTGATTGAAATAAATGAAATAAAGGTTAAAGTTGTAAAAATTTGAATTAAAATAAAATAAACCCACTAAAAATATAAAAACTAAAAACTCATAAAAATATATATCAAAATGGATGTTGAATTAAAGAGCATAAAATTTTAGAAAATATGGTGAAATTAGATTATAAAAAAAATAAGTAGATAAAAAGATATTTTAATTTGAAAATAAAGATGAATTTTTAGTTGAGAAGTGACACATGTCATTTTATAATTGGAGCTCATTATCTTAATTTTTTGTGGTTAGGAGTTAGGCTTGGAGTTTGTTATAAGTTAGACTTGGAGTTTGTTAAGAAGTGACACGTGTCATCTCATGATTGGAGCTCCTTATCTTAATTTTTGGTTAGGAGTTAGGCTTGGAATGAGGTTTGGTTTTTACATGCATTATAATATAGTATAGAAGTATAGATTATAAATGAAACATGTTGATTGACTAACTGTATTATACGAGTTTAAAAGAATTGATCACTATCTTACAAGTTAAAATAAGTCTGTAAAATGTGATATATGTTATAACTCATATAAACTTATATTATTATTTATTTTATTTTTTTATTATAATGATTACTTTTAATAATTCTTGTAAAACATGTTTAAGTGGAAAGAATTGTAATCGTTAGTTTCACATAAGTTAAAAGGAAACTTGCATGGTTTTACCGGATCCGAACACCACTTGAACCATGAAATTATGGATACTTTAGCTCTAATAAATATCCAATAATATGAGAGAGCTTGTAGTTCATCACAAATTATCATAAGATTAGATATTCCATTTGTATCAAAACGTGTTTCGTCGTTACAAATAGAAAAAGTAAGTTGATTACAAAACATGCTTCTTTAAGCTCATGCATGAGTTTGCTCTTGAAACTTCTTAGAAAACGGTAACTGTCACTTTGTATATGTGCGCAACCTATTTTTGGTGAACTGGGGATGTTATATATTGAAACGCAAAAGCAAAAATATGTCGACAGTGTGTGTAACCTAATTATTTTGATTAAAAAAAAATTAAAAAAAAAATACATATATTACGGTAAGATTGATAAAAACAACACCACATATCAAAACAATTTATATAGTAAACATTTTACCATCTATGACTGTAAAGCATAAAGGATCGATCGCCTAACAACTTATTTTAAGTTTTTGACATAAGCATGTTTCCTAAACTTGGCCTAGCTACTTGCAACTTGCAAGCCTGAATATATGTACATTCATAATTCACGCACTGAGCATTAATAGAAAAGGAAAGTGATGTTTCTACTTGCACAATTATGACAAATGTAAAGATCAATGAACTAAATTAAGAGATAAATTAGTGCATGACACATATATTATGATTGTGTGGGTTGGATGATGAGTAGTAAGATGTTTTAAGAGGATATAACAATGCTTTTAAAAATGCTTAGTAATGAGCGCAATTTTTGTTAATGTTCGTTCATTTACCTAAACGAACGTAAAATATTGTTCATGTTCGTTCATTTAGTAAATAAACAAACATAAACGAAGTTTTTACCGAACGGTTCATGAAATGTTCGTTGAACGTTCAGTTCGTTTACAACCCTAGAAACATGTAAACCTCAATTTGAAGTTCGAGGCAACATATATTTATTCACCAACTCCTAACAACTCTTGCATTATCTCTTTCTTTCTAACCTTCTATCGTAACAATCTATCTCACATTGGTTGAAGAAAGAAATAGTTTGTTACTAATACGATGTAGACTTAGTGAGTTACATGTGTGTTGAATAGTATAATGTTTTCGGCTAATGCACTCTCTTGCAAGTTAAACAAAATTTGTGAGGTTGTACATTGCTGAAAATTCATAGTAACTGTTGACTTTTTGTCCATTTTTCATTTTTTTTCTTTACTCTAAAACATGTTATGGTGAACCATTTTAATCTTCAGTATTACATAATTCGATACTAAATGATACTCTATATTCACAAATATTTTCTACAATCAGGGGCGAATTTAAACAACATTATTTTTTTACGAGTTATTTCTCGTCTGAAACCAATTAAGCCACGCACCATTAAAAGTCTTGGACCCCAACTTCCAACAGATTTCGCATATCTTTTGAGCTAATCTTAAGAGGAACTACGAGTAGCTAACGATGTTAAAGTTGGTAAGCAATTTAAATTTAGAGTAAACAAGTCTTATAATGACATCGTGGTTGTCAGCCACGCAATTCGAGCCACTATAAGGGTCCAACTGTTAGGCTTAAAGCCTTTAGGAAAAAAGAGGGAGATCGATGAAGATGGTTTATTTTTAGATTTTGATAAAGGATTGCTTGGCAACTTATTTTAATATTTTGACATAACTGCTCATCTGATAAGCATGTTTGTCGAAATCTTTGCTTAGATACTTGCGAACCTAATTATGTAGTTTTAACAACATATAATTTTACGTTATCGATACTGTCCCCTTCATGATTTGTGCTCCAAACACACAAGCCAGTTGCTTCAAACTTTCTTAAACCAAATGTTAATAACTATATATTACTATTCTTTTTAGGTTTTCTAACATTTTATCCTAACATTCTATCTCACATAGCTTGAAGATAGAAGTTGGTGGTTACTAATATACCATAGTGTATCTGGATCAAATATGTTGAGAATAGTATTATGTTTTCGGAGATTTCACTATCGTTCAGGTTAGAAAAAAATATGCATATTTGGAAATCTCTGTAAACTCATATGAACTCTTAACTTTTTACTTTCATTTTTTTTTTGGTAAAGGGGAGTAATCCTGCACCCTGGTAAATATATTAACCAAAAACGTTTAAGAACAATGGATATGAGTGAAATCCCATATCTCAGCCCGTTACATAGGCATAAAGCTTACATAACAAGATACTACCTATTTTCTAAACAAGAAAACAAACCACTGCTCAAATGATAACATATGACATAACAAAAGAAAATTACTTCCTAGGTCCTTGAAGCTTAGTGCCATACATGGCATTAAAGGTTTTTACTTTCATTTTGGTACTGTAAATCTTGTTTTTAGTGGAGACTATGTTAATTTTTGATTTCATACAAGTTAGAAAGGAAAACGAACTATAAAAGTTAACAAAGAAACAATAAAAATGTAAAAACAAACTATGAAAAGCTAACATGCAAATTTCTATCAAAGTTTTAAAATAACATACTCCAAAGTTATTTGGTCCACTTGGAAAAGGCTTAAATGCTTTGTGAACCCTCGTATAAATCATGATTGGACCGTCTAATATGACGTGACCAATAAAAAGAACCGTGACCCTTATAAAAAAGGAACTCAGACCAAGGCTTAATAAACCCCCTTGTGACATGTGTACTTATTTTTTGAACCTATATGTAAAAGTTGGTTGTGTATGAAATAGTGTTACCTTAAGTTTAGTGACCAAATAAGAGACCATCAACATTTTTTTTTTTTTTTTTTTTTTCCTTCAATTCAAGACACTTAATAAGAAGATTGGACACAACACAAAAAATATACCTCAAAAAAAGCAATTAATAAATACCCACACACACAAACATTCATCCCTTTCCATTTCAGCTCAGTCGAGTCACATACTCACATATGCGACTGATTTGTCTCTTTTTCCCTCATGCGATGCATCTCAAGTCGGGTGGTGTAACGGTGGCTGACGTGTCGGTGGTGGCGACCGACGGACTAGCGACGACCCTCTACACCTGGTCTTAGTATATATGTTACTATACAGCAAGGGAAGAGTCAAATGTAATCCAATTGCTAAGATCGAGCCTTTGGTGAAAACAAAAACAGGATTTTTTCACGTTTATAAAGACTTGCCTAGCTGCTTATACTTATACTGAAATCTTAAACACGTACACATTTATAATGCACTTGCATACGTGCATGTTAACATGACTCGCATTATTAGAATAATTTCATTTACGCAATGATTTTGCTTGTTTTAATTTACTAGTTGTAATGAAGGGACTAGCGCGAGCCATGTATGAGTTGAGAGTGATACAGCAAGTGGTTAGCTCGTGGTGGCCTTCATCAGCTCGTGGTTTGAACCACGAGCAAACTTACGTTGTTTTTAGCAGTGACTGCAGTGATGGCATTGAAGTAAAGTGACTTGCTCTTAATATATCAAACCAATTCATTTGAAGGAATGTCGGTGATATTCACAGGAATGTTACAAGGTAAAGAACTATCTCAATGTTGCCTACTTACAGGTAAACATTCACAAATTAGGCTTTGAGCACTCAAAAAATGCATAGTGATCTGTACTCAGCACTAACAGAACATGTTTTCAAGCAAACCTAAACGAGTATCACAATATAACAAGATAACTTATAAAATAGCATATAGATTTCTATATAAACGATTTCAAATAAGTAAACTTAATCATCATAGGTTCTTTTATCCAAGTTTTCGCCTTTATGTCTCGGGTTATAAACACATAAAAGTTGCTTAAAAACTTCACTTTGATGTGCCATGTAACAAATTTTTCTTTCACCAACTGTTAATACCTCTTGCATTATCTCTTTCTTAACATTTTTTTATGAATATATTTTGTAACCTTTTATCCTAACACTCTATCCCATATAGGCTTAAGATAGAAGTTGTTGACAATTAATATACCATAATTGTATGTGTGTTAAATGTGTTGAGAATAGTATAATGTTTTCGGATATTTCAGCATCTGTCAGGTTGAAAAAATCTGGCATGTTCTGAAAGATCGAGAACTCATATGATATCTTAGCTTTTTTACGTTTTGTACTATAAATCATGTTTTGGTATTTTTGAATGTCACGCCCCTTAGAAAGGATAACAAACAAACTGTGAAAACTAACAAAGAACCAATAGGAATCTAAAATTGTATTTAACATGCAAAATAAATACACGATTATAGAGAATTCTTTTGGTAAAATTGACATGAACATATTTTAATAGTTGAATGTTCATAGTGTGGATATCCTTTCGAATAACTTATTTTCATAAGCATGTGTCCTAAACTTTGCCTAGCTACTTGCAACTCGCAAGCCTAAATATTTGTACATTCATAATTCACGCATTGAGCATCAATAAAAAAGGAAAGTGATGTTTCTTCTTATTATTGTAAGAGGATGAAACCGTAGGTACAACTTTATTGATAACCATTATTTAAAATGGTAAACCCTAATTCTCAAAAACCACAAATCGGGCTTGGGCCTAATTATCCTCTAATACTCTCCTGCAGTTCAAGCGGCGAAATCGCAAAAGCTCGAACTGGAGAAGTAAACTAAGAAAGCAAAATAAAACAATAACCAATCGACAATACGTGGTCGACAAACAGAAACAGAATACAATGGTCGACAACTCGTGGTCAACAAACAAACCAAAGAATTGGTCGACAACTCTAAGGTTGACAAACAAGTAAACGAAAAAAAATAATAATAATATTCAACCCTAGATTCGACATAAAAACGAAAGTTGGTTCTAAAACTTCAACCCCTAAAAAACCTTCCGAACAAACGGGCCGTTTTTTTTATAGAAAAACATTAATATATATGTATATATTTTTTTAAAACAATGATAAACGCGAGGAAGCACTATCGGAGGAGATCACATTCGGCATGTTGAACATCATATCTTTTGTTGCTTATGCTTCCTTCGAACAACAGTAACAACAATGGGATTTAATTCCCTTCTTCTTTATTGCTTCCAACACTTGGTGCACAACAAAATTAATATATCATGAATATATGAATATTATTCTCGTGCCTACTTGCTTGCTTCGAACCAAACACAACCACCAAAGTGACTTTCTCTTCTTTGTTGTTATCTTCGTACGCCTAGGTCCATAACAAAAAGGCGGCTAACTTTTTCTTTTTATTTATTTATTTATTTATTTTATTTTTAATGACAAAAGTGTCAAATTATAATGAGTATATACAATTACAAAAATAATGGTAAACCCTAATTTTCAAAACTCACAAACCGGGCTTGGGCCTAATTATCCACTAATAATTATTTGTGTCTGTAGAGCTTTCTACTTGCACGATTATGACAAATGTAAAGATCAATGAACTAAATTAAGAGATTAAATTAGTGCATGACACATGTATTATGATTGTGTGAGTTGAATATTAATGACGAGTAGTAAGATGTTTTAAAAGGATACAACAATGCTCTTAAAAATGCTTAGTGATGGGCATGATAAGTTTTCGAAACAACCTAAATCCAAAACAAGTAGCATGATAGAGTCATACATAAATACCTAATCGTTCATGACCCAAAAACATACTTCAATCAACTATATACAGATTCTAGATAAACGATTTTAGATAAGAAAACGTTAAATTTATTCTTGTTTTTTTCTTTTTTTTTTAAATCGCGAGTCTTACGATACAAAGCTGAAACATTGGCACTCTTTCATTTTCAGAGCAATTATAACATATACTTACATGTTATTCACGCTATTAACTTTATGTTTCATGTTCTAAACACATAAACTTCAATTTGAATTCCGAGGCAACATATCTTTCTTTACTAACTCTTAATAACTTTTGCATTATGTCTTACTTTCTAACCTTCTATCGTAACAATCTATCCCACATTGGTTGAAAAAAGAAATACTCCGTAGTAGTTTGTTACTAATATCATGTGTTCTAAGTACGTTACATGTGTCTATAATCGAATATTATTTTCAGCCAATGCACTCTCTTGCAAGTTAAAAAAAGTTGTTAGATGGTACATTGCTAAAAATTCATATCAACTCTTGAATTTTTGTCCTTTTTTTTTTTTTTTTTTTTTTTTTTTTTTTTTGTAAAATGGCTTCTTACCTCGGTAAATATATTACTAAAAAAACTGATAATTACATGAATGCGGCTGAGTACCGCATTGGTTTACAAAGACAGCACACTCATATGTGTAAAGAAACAACATGAAACGGCATACCGGAATCATAAAACTAAACAAGGCGAAGACACGAAATAAATAGAAACAAAAAACCCGACCTACGCCTAAAAGAACCATTCTACGTTGTGATGTTAACTTCCGCAAACGCACCACTAACGTTCCAAGTGTCCAAGAGTAGAACCACTGAATACGTCTTCTTAAATCGAAAAGTAAGCAACTTTAATCTTACATTGTGAACAATGATGTCTCGAACTTGTGCCACAGTCCGACTTTGATTCTGGAATAAGCGAAGGTTTCTCTCTTGCCAAATGAAATAAGCCGTCGCAGCAAGCACCAAACGAGCAACAACACTAACAACGGATTTTTAGGTTGATAAAGGCTTGATCCAATCAACAATATTGTTCAACTGGGACCTATTCCATCCATACCAGCTCTAGATCGCACAAAAGACCATACCTGTGAAGGAAATGAGCACTCAGAAAATAGATGGTTATGTGAGTTCGAGACAAGCTTGCAGAAAGGACACAAGAACAAGTTTGGATTGTTGCCTCAACATGTCGTGCGTTTTTAACCTCTTCCTCATAATAAGCCACATTAGGAAAGCATGCCGAGGAATACAATTAGGAAACCAAATGATAGCAGCCCAATCTAGTTCATTACCTCTAGGCCGAATGACGTTCCAAACAGCATGAACAGAAAACAACTTCTCATTTCCATGCAAATCTTTCCATACGAACCGGCCTTCACGATCATGACTAAGAGCAGGAACCATGCAATTATACAAAACCGGAGCCCTAGTATACCAAGATAAAGGCCACGCCCAGCCTCCACCAACAATAATATCAGAAATTACATTAGATAACAAGGCCTTAGCTTGCAATAAGACGTGGGGTAATTTGCGAAATCCGAGGACATGTTTCAGACCAATTACCAACCAAGCTTAGGTTCTCATACCATTACCCAAAACAGACCATATGAAAGGCCACTAGATCACGTAAATGAAGGATTTTCCTCCATCCTCAAGTCATTCCTGATCGGTGGAACCTTTACTCTAATATTCGTAAATGCAGGATTTGTTTCTTTACTCTAAAACATGTTATGGTGGAACCTTTACTTTAAAGCATGAGTCTAGAATAGAATATTGTTTTCGGCTATAGCAAACGATGCTCTATATTCCGAAATATTTTCAACAACTATGGTGAATTTAAATAACATTCTATTCTTTCATTTTATCCCGCATTGGTTGGAGAAAGAAATTGTTTGTGACTAATATATCAAAAACTATGCGAGTGTCATGTGTCTAGAATAATATGATGTATTCACCGTGATCATTATGAGGCAAGTTAAAAAAAAACTTAATTTGCCTCATTGTTAGAGCGTGAAAACTCATATGAACTCTTAATATTTTTTAAAATCTATTTTAATGTGAAACATGTTTTGGTAATAAGTATTTTAATCTTTAATCTCACAAAGGTTGGAGAGGAAAACATGTATTAGAAGTGAATAAGGAAATAATATAAATGAAAAAATGAATTGAATTCTGTGTATCATAATTCTTTTGATTAAAATGCAAAAAGGATTACTGTAAGATGCTTATTACTAAGAGAAGCGAATTTGAAGTGCAAAATAAACACATGTACTATCTAACACAAGAGTCAACAACTAATGTACTAACGAATGCAGGTGGCAAAACAGGCGGGTCAGGCGAGCACGGGTAACAGGCACTAGCCCAATGGGCGCGGGCTTAAACGGGCACGAGCTTAAACGGGCATGGGCCAAACGGGCTCATATTATATGAATCGGTTTTGAAAAGACCAAGGATTTTTTGCATTCATAAAAGACCAAGTTTTTTTTACGAATTATTTCTCGTCTGAAACTAATTAAGCCACGCACCATTAAAAGTATTGGACCACAACTTCTAACATATTTCGAATATCTTTTGAGTTAACCTTAAGAAACGCTACACTTTGATGACTTGAAGAAGAGTAGTTACCGATGTTACAATATGTAAGCAATTTAAATTTAGAGTAAACTAGTCTCGTAAAGACATTGTGGTTATCAAGCACGCAATTTGAGCCACTATAAGAGCATGCGGTATGGTGACATTGCACTTGAGTTATGCCTTAACTTTGGCTGCGTTAAGGGAGAGTTACTGTTGGGTTTTACTAATCATAACAATTACAAAAGCAAGTAACATCATCAAAGCATGCAGCGGAAGTATAGGAATAATATATGTATATTAATTAACCGAATAAGAAAATGCGTACCTTTTAGCAAAACAATAACCAAAAGATGATGTGAACAAGTAACAAAACCAAAACCCTAACTTAGGGTTTCACCTAATTCGTCCCACCAAAAATCACCCACCAAGAATTCACAAACACAAATGCGTTTGTTCTTCGTTCTTGTACACACGTACTATTAGCGAATTGAAGTGAAAAGCTAGGTTCTTGATCACAAAACAAACCAAATACTTATTCTTGAATAAAGCAAATCGAAACCCTATGGGGTTGGGTGTTCGACCGGCCACACACAAGAAAGAGGAAGAAGGAGAGAAATTAGGTTTGCAAGTCACCAAGGTTAGGTTTAGAATGAATACAATGGGATTGTATTTATAGGTAACCAAACTTGGAGGACCAGTTAATGTGTGGGTTGGGTTAGGAACCCCCAACCGATCAGCCAAAGCCCCCAAAGGGGATTCTAGAACTTTCCCGACTTATAATTTCATCTCTAGTCCTTTAAGTTTATATTTAACGACTGTTAGCTAAACCTCGTTAAATGTTAACTACCGTTAAGTATTTATTTCGTGACTAATAATTAATAATAATAACATTTTATATATATTAATTATTTACATCAATTCTCATACGTAATGTGTGCAATCCCGAAGTCTCGAGTTCGAATCCGGACATACGTACTATTTAAATATCCATAAAACCATTCAGCTACCACTTGGATATTACTAAATATAGTAATGATATTGGTTTAGTCTAGCCTAACACGCCAATGCCCCCAAATCGAATCGAGTATGGTTTCCTGGAAAAACCATTTAATGATTCATCATTTTTACTTATCCTTTTGTTACTAATACTACATTAACTATGAATATGGATCAAGTCATTTCATAAGTTAACATTCTGTTTCTCGTTGCAATTGATTGAACAAGATTACCAAATCATCTGAACGTATTCCAGATTGATCTTGGGTATGGCCATACAAACATCTTGTCAACTCTAAGAGAGGGCCCACATATAGTATTATGCTTTGAAACAAATTCAAATGAACAAATTCTCTTGACTACAAACATAACTCATGAACTTTGTAACACTTCTGAAAATAGCCCTTATAACTCCAAGTTACGGATAGCGTCAGATTATCTTACACAAATGCACTACATTCATATCAGTTATCTGGCATCTCAAGTCTGAGGATAAACACTTCATGATATACTTAATGACAAAGATCCATAAATTATCATCATGTAAAGTTGGGATGAGTCGTATATTCAATTCATTGAATATCATGTGAATCTGCTATGGCCCACGCATCAATATACTTTAAAAGTATATTCTACCAAAACTCATATTTGCCTTAATTGAAATGACATTCCCACATCATTGATCGACAACGGACTATTTAGAATTACTTAAGTTATTCACGGATTAAACATGCAAATATAGGATATAATATTAAGAAAATGAAAAATAAACATAAACAACTATTTTAATTCATTAAAGTAATATTTGTTCATAACATCCTTTATCCAAATGCTAATCACAGATCTGCATGAAACTACTAGCTAAACGAAGTCCTATCCTATCAGCATGGTCAGTAAGTTTTTCCTTTGGCAAAGGCTTCGTAAAGGGATCAGCTAGATTATCATCTGTATGAACTTTGAGTAGATTGATTTCACCTATTTCGACTTGTTCTCGAACATAATGATATCGTCGAGGAAAATGTCTGGCGCTCTTCATGACTCCAGGCTCATTGGCAAATGTTATTGCAACAGAGTTTTCACAATACACATTTAAAGGTAATTCGATTGAGGGCATTACTCCGAGTCCCGAAATGAATTTCCTAATCCAAACAGCTTCCATCGCAACTTCCGAAGCAGCTATGTACTCAGCTTCTGTAATAGACATCGCAACCGTTGTCTGCTTCTTGCTCTTCCAGTCAACTACTCCTCCATTAATGACAAAGACATAACCCGTCTGAGACTTCGTATCATCTTTATCAGTTTGGAACGACGCATCGCAAAAACCTGTAACATCAACTTCTGCATCTGGATTTCCTCCATACACTAGAAACATATCTTTAGTAGCCCTTAGATACTTAAGAATGTTCTTAACAGCTTGCTAGTGTTTCACACCTGAGTTCTGTTGATATCGACTGGTGATATTCTGTGCAAACGCCACATCTGGCCTTGTACATCTCACAACATACATGATAGATCCTACAGCCGAAGCATAAGGAACCTTTTTCATGTGTGACACCTCTTCAGGTGTTGACGCGCATATATAGTTTATTAATTAAGCCATGTTCAACTTGCATTGGCAAATATCCCTTCTTGGAATCTTGCATATTGAATCTCTTCAATATCTTATCAATGTAAGCACTTTGGCTTAGTCCAATTAACCGCCTTGATCTATCTCTGTAGATCTTGATTCCCAGAATGAATATTGCTTCCCCTAAATCCTTCATAGAAAAGCACTTTCCAAGATAATACTATACATCTTGCAAACTTGGAATGTCTTTTCCCATGATCAATATGTCATCGACATATAAGATAAGGAAAATAACATTACTCCCACTAGCTTTGTGATACACACATGGCTCATCAAGATTTTGAGTGAAATCAAATTTCTTGATTTCTTCATCAAACTTCTTGTTCCATTGCCTTGACGCTTGCTTCAACCCATAAATGGATCTTTGAAGTTTGCATACACGATTTGGAAATTTTGGATTCACAAACCCTTCAGGTTGCGCCATATAGATGTCCTCATCTAGGAGACCGTTTAAGAAGGCATTTTTGACATCCATTTGCCATATCTCATAGTCATAGTACGCAACTATGGCTATAAGAATCCTAATAGCTCTAATGTCTGCTACAGGAGAGAATGTCTCCTCGTAGTCTATCCCAAAGGTTTGAGTATATCCTTGAGCTACAAGACGAGCTTTATAGGTGTGTGCATTGCCATCCATGTTAGTCTTTATCTTAAAGAGCCACTTACTTCCAAATACCTTAGCATTTGGAGGTAAGTCAACCTCTATCCATACTTCGTTATCTCTCATGGATTGCATTTCCCCATTCATTGCGACTTTCCATTTTTCCTTTTCAGGACTCATCATGGCAGCCTTATAGTTAGCAGGTTCACCAAGATCCCCTAACATATATTCCTCAGCTTCTACGTTAAGACATAGATGCTCAGGTGCACACGTAGTCCTTGCAGATCTACGAATGGGAACCACTTCAACTTCAGGTGGAACACTCAGACTTTCAGGTTCTACTTGAGGTTGGCTAGTGTTTTCAGAAGGTGTTGCATCTTCTTGATCATATTCCAGATCATACACTCTCCCACTGAATTCATGAGATATGAGATCCTTTTCAAGAAAGTCTCCGTACCTAGCAACAATTACTTTGTTTTCAGGTGGAAAGTAAAAGTAGTAACCCATAGTTTCCTTTGGGTATCCTACGAAGATATACTTAATAGATCTTTGTTGCAGCTTATCATCAGAGTCACGTTTAACGAACGCCTCACAACCCCAGACCTTTAAGTAAGACAAGTTGGGAGCTTTCCCATACCACACTTCATAAGGAGTCTTATCAACCATCTTAGTTGGAACCATATTCAATATGCGAACATCAGTTTCTAAAGCATAATCCCAAAAGGATAAGGGAAGAGTTGTAAGATTAAACATTGATCGCACCATGTCTAGCAATGTACGATTTCTTCTCTCAGATACACCATTTTGTTGTGGAGTATATGGAGATGTGAGTTGCTGGACAATACCACACTCAGCTAGATAATCTTTAAACTCTTGACTTAAATATTCACCACCTCTATCGGATCGAAGAGCTTTAATCTTCTATCCTAGTTGCAGTTCTACTTCACTTTTGAAAACCTTAAATGTTTCAAAGACTTCGTGTTTATGTTGAAGTAAATAAACATAACCATAACGAATGAAATCATCAGTAAAGGTTAAGAAGTAGCTAGCACCCTTCCTTGACACATGTCTTAGTGGTCCATACACGTCAGTATGTATCACACCAAAAAGATCAGAAGCCCTTTCTAAACTATTTGTAAAAGGTTTCTTGGTCATCTTCCCAGATATGCAAGATTCGCATTTATCAAATGATTCATCATTGATGTCTTGCAAAAGCCCATCGTGTTGCAGCTTTTGCATGCGTTTCTTGCCTATGTGAGCAAGTCTACAATGCCAAAGAAAAAAAGAATCCAAATCACCTTTTATTCTTTTATTATTGATGCTAAAGACATAATTATTTTTATCAATAACATTATAATGCAAATCAATTTCAAACACACCATTTACTGGAATAACATTAAAGTAAAAAACACCATTTAAAGAAACCGAAATTCCAGAATCAGTAAATGTATGAATAAAACCAATATCTTTTAACAAGGAAACTGAAACGATACCCCTAAGAATTGAAGGCGCGTAATGACAATCGTTTAAAGACAGTACTAAACCCGAAGGTAAAACTAAATCAAACATGCCTATAGCTTCAAACACTGCATGTGCTCCATTACCCACGTGCAGGTATTGTTGTCCATAGGCAAGTTTCCTTGCTCCTCTAAGTCCCTGCAGTGTATTACAAATGTGAATACCACATCCAGTATCATATACCCAGGAATTTATTTTATGAGGAAAAGAAAATAATTCTATCATCAAAAGAGTACCTGAAGTACTAGCCACAGTGCCAGTATTTTTATACCTCTTGTTGCGCAACTCATCAAGGTAGAGCGGAAAATTCCTCTTCCAGTGTCCTACCTCGGTGCAGTGATGACAAGTCTGATCCTTCTTAGGATTCTCACGCTTTTTGGGAGGGTACTTCTTGGGTTCTGGTTGATAAGCCATAACTTGCTTTCCCTTATCAACTTTTCCCTTTCTTGTTCGCTAGCGGCTTATTAGGCTTAGAAATCCTACCCCTTTGGATGGTTATAACCGTAGGTGTAGGGGTCTTCTTGGGCTAACCTTTCTCGTAATCAATGAGCATTGCATGTACCTCACTGACTGTCTTCCCCGTGCAATGCATATTGTAATTGCGCACGAAACCATCAAACTCCTTGTTAAGGGATCTGTTGATAAGGCCAATTTGTATGTCATTAGGGTAGACATAGTTGAGTCTCCCTAGCTAGTCCATGTAACTCATCATTTCCAGGCAGTGGGCGCTCACAGGTTTCCGTTCTCCTTGCTTGCAACTGTGTAGAGCATCTATCAGATCATACAGCTCTATAGTCACAGGCTTTTCAAGAAAACCTTTGCAATTCAGCGATCATGAGGTTAGGGAAGTAATTCTCAAACTGCTTTGGCAAGTTTGGAGCCATACTCCCAAGATGCAGGCGACCTCATTATACCGATCATACTCCGTTTGCCATGCAGCTCATGCTTCAGCAGTAGCATCAGCTACAAGTTCTTGAGGACAAGGCGTAGTCAAATAATCTAGTCTTTTGGCAACCCTCAAGACAATTTTGATTTGCCGATACCAATTATTGAAATTTGCGCTACCAATCAATTTCTCTCGATCAAACATAGATTTTAACGACGAGGCTAGTGCAGTAGATTCAGGTTGAGCCATTTCTACAGAAAATAAAAGTTCAAAAGTTAGTACTTTCGATAAGTAATCATTCAAGAAAATAAAATACCCTTTGGTCAACATTCATATTAACCATAGAATTTTCCTTGAATTTTAGTTCCTCATTATCATAGTTCCACCACATCAGTTGATATGCTAGTGGTGAAAGTATATAATAGGTAATTGTTGAAAAACAATAATTGACAAACAAGTTTTCAATTCCAAAAGTTATGGGATTTACAATTTTGCCAAAACAATTAATACAAAACGTAAGCATGTTTTATCACATCTTATGCCTTAAGTCACAGGTCTCACTAACTAACTTAATTAAGTTGTCTAATTTAGAAACTGCAAATTATTAAGCTGAGGTCTCACACAACATAAATATTCACCTTGTTATTTTAATCTAGCTCAAGGTCTCACATAACCAAATTACAACTTCAAGTGTTTCATATCATTAGATGGCATAAACTTAAATTTTAAAGGGTACAATTTTGACGTGTAATCAAAACTTATGTATAAAGAAGCATGCATACAACTTTATAGCATAAAATTTTCGGAAAAACCTTACATAATATTTTTAATTGCTAAGATTAAATTCTACAAAGTTTTAATCGATGCGTTGAGAAACTTACAACTTTGCACTAAGATGCTTCGTACATAGAATGGTTATACTAGGTAGCCCCAATCGAACTCACAGGGGGCAGAGGACCAGGTAAGCGCAAAAGCATAACCTTAGACATCCTTTCATTGTGACTGTGCGCACTTCTTAATTAACCCCTTTATAGTTTGTTCTAGTGGGTGAGCCGTTCTAACCATTTAGTACAGTCGCATCAATCGATTAAAAGTTCAAGAATAATACTCAGATAACAAATCGGTTTTGCCATTATTTAGCCATTTAATTTTTTATTTAAAAAACCCTTTTTGCTTACTAACATGTCAAACAATATATAAACAAAAAAGCAATTTAATAAAAATTAAACACACTCAAATAATATAAACATATAACAAACAATTTAACATATGTAAAACAATTAGCCACATGCATAATTATTTCGATAAACTCTAATAAACAATTCTAGGCGTAAATAAATGCATACATTAACTAGGGATTTTAACTACAAGGTAGATGAGCCACACACATCGACAAGTCGATTGCGTAAGCCAAAGTTAATAATATACCAAATAGCACATAACGAATTTTTATTAGTATAATTGAGGTCTTCCCCAATTCAATAACTATCAAATAAATAAACATGTGTGTAGCACTAAATAATTTATCAAAAAAAATACTCCATGGCAAAACATGCATGTTCCACCATAGATTCCGCATAACAATTATCACCCAAGATACTCAATAATACATGGCACATAACAATTATTCATAATAATCACATAAAATTTGCATGCATCTTAGGGTTTCTACATGTTTTACAAACTTAAAACCTAATTAAATAAAAGGAGGGTAATCGACCCATTAATTAAAAAATTAGGGTTTCTAATTCAAAACCCTAGAAACCATAAAAAGTATGCATATAATCATAAGGATTCAATTTTTATTTGTTTCGGTAATTAATTACATCATATTAACGGCTCGTGATGCCACTGTTGGGTTTTACTAATCATAACAATTACAAAAGCAAGTAACATCATCAAAGCATGCAGCGGAAGTATAGGAATAATATATGTATATTAATTAACCGAATAAGAAAGTGCGTACCTTTTAGCAAAACAATAACCAAACGATGATGTGAACAAGTAACAAAACCAAAACCCTAACTTAGGGTTTCACCTAATTTGTCCCACCAAAAAATCGCCCACCAAGAATTCACAAACACAAATGCGTTTGTTCTTCGTTCTTGTACACACGTACTATTAGCGAATTGAAGTGGAAAGCTAGGTTCTTGATCACAAAACAAACCAAATACTTATTCTTGAATTAAGCAAATCGAAACCCTATGGGGTTGGGTGTTCGACCGGCCACACACAAGAAAGAGGAAGAAGGAGAGAAATTAGGTTTGCAAGTCACCAAGGTTAGGTTTAGAATGAATACAATGGGATTGTATTTATAGGTAACCAAACTTGGAGGACCAGTTAATGTGTGGGTTGGGTTAGGAACCCCCAACCGATCGGCCAAAGGCCGCAAAGGGGATTCTAGAACTCTCCCGACTTATAATTTCATCTCTAGTCCTTTAAGTTTATATTTAACGACCGTTAGCTAAACCTCGTTAAATATTAACTACCGTTAAGTATTTATTTCGTGACTAATAATTAATAATAATATCATTTTATATATATTAATTATTTACATCAATTCTCATACGTAATGTGTGCAATCCCGAAGTCTCGAGTTCGAATTCGGACATACGTACTATTTAAATATCCATAAAACCTTTCAGTTACCACACTGTCCAACTGAGTAAAGGGGTTGTGTTAAGGTGCAAGTTATGGTGTTAACGCTGCATTAGCATCTATGAATAAAAAAATTACATCTTAGCCCCTAAAGTTATGGTTGAGTTATGATAAGGGGTGTTTTTTTTAGTTAAGCTTGAAAAGTTAAAGCTGATGTGGCGATAACGTGACGCAGAGTTATAGCTTAGCTTAACTCTATGTCATTACACCTTGTGCTCTAAGGGTCCAACTATCGCGCTTATAGACTTTGGGAAAATAGACATGGACTCAATAAAAACAGGTCACATGAGAGCAATCAAAGCATATGAATTACGTTATCAAATTCGTATAGATAAGCATGTTTGTCAAAAACTTTGCTTAGCTACATGCGAATCAAATTTTGCAAAATTTTAATATACAGAATGAGCATTCAATAACGTGTACTGATGGGCCATATTAAGTTTGCTCAACAACCCATGGCCATAGAAGGTATCACAATGCAAAAATACTTTAACATTCATGACCTGAAAACGTACTTGATTCCGCGATGCATAAGATTTCTTCGCGAATGATTTTGATAAGTAAAAGCTAACCCATTGTTCCTTGAAAATATCCAGGTTGTTTTAGTTCAGTACTTCAGTGCTTAAATATTTACAATCTTTCTTTCTTAGAGAACTAAAAACATATTTTATGTTATCCAAGATGTTCCCTTCATAATTCGTGCTCCGAAAACACAAAATTAGTTCGCTACTAATTAGCTTCATTTTGGAGTTCAATGTACAAATAGTTATATCCCACATAGGTTAAAGAAAGAAGTTGTTGGTTACTAGTATACCATAGTGTATGTGAGTTTCTTGTGATTAGATTAGTGCTTCATGCTTAAAAGGCTTGCAATTAGCTAACCATACATAGCAAGAAGTAAATCACTTACTCGATAATTAATATGAATTCTTGATCTTTTTAACTTTTCTTGGTTATCGTTCTTTATTCTTCTTTATAGGAGGTCGCTTAGTTTTGTTAATGTGATAAATTGAGTTACCTGATTGACAAATAGTTAAGCCAAAATTAGAAAAGAAAAATAAATTACGCAAATATTGTCATACGTGTTTTACATTGTTAAACGTAAGTCTAAAGTAACAATATATTGATTTACCAATAAAATTTACATAAGTTCAAACTTATAAAGTGAACTAATAAATCCACGTACAATGTAACTCAACAAGCAACATATATCTCGTTAGATAATTCATACACATATAAAAACCATCTAAGAAATGAACAAATTTTAAATACTTGTAAGTTTATAACGAGTTATCCTTTGGAATATATAAGCACAATAGCCTCATTCAACAAACAAATCTTGTCTCATTCAATATACACATCTGCAATCTTTCATTTTCAGTCTTCAATTCAGTTACAACGCATAATTTTCATGTTGTTACCTTCATGTCTCAGAAATGTGGAAGTTTGAAGTAGAAGATGTAACTGGGCATGTACTATATATTCCAAAAACTATATACTTTACTGTATAACTATAATATTCTACATCTTTTACCCGTCTGACCTTTTTTCGACATCTTGGGAATGTCTTACTTATTCTCGAAAACTCGATTTCAGGATGCCAGTCTTGAAACGAAGCAGGCCCAAGTATGGAATGGTCCTCAAAGTGCATTTAAACTGAATAAGCATGTTGGCTTTCCAAAGATTCAAGCACGGGTTATGTTGGTGTTTCGTTCATTTGTTATGCATGTAGAAAGTAATTTTCTACTATTATGAGTACCATTTTTTCTGTGGACACCTCACATAAAATCATTTTTTAAAACATATTTTAACTGGAAAATTAGAAAATGAAGTGATGTAAACTAACCATTTAAGCAATCTCATGGATGAATTTTTGTTTGTGAGACTTTTTATAAGTGAAAAAATCACTTTCTATCACCTCTATGGAAATGTTTGACTTCGGTTTAAACTAAAATGGTTACTGGTAATGTTTCCCCAATGTTTTGTGTCGATACAGATAGCAAACGTATGTTGTTTCAATCATTCATCTTGAAACTCTATCCCACATAGACTGAGGATAGAAGTTTTTAGTTACTTATATACCATAAGTGTTTGTTTTAAATGTGTTGAGACTGCTATATGTCTTCGAATGTTTCTTTACACTCCTAGATTGAAAAAATTGAGTGTGTTAGGAATATTTGAAAACTCTTATAAACTCTTAACTTTTTGTCTTATTTTAATACTCTAAAACATGTTTCTTTGTTGACCATGTTAATTTTGATTTCAAACAGATTAAGAGGAAAACGAATTGTGAAAGCTAATAAAAAAACAATAGAAATGTAAAATTGCATGACGTTCGATCTAACTCAACAGTCAATAACCAACATAAATTTTATTAGATAATTCATACACGTATCAAAACTTTTTATGACATGAACATATTTTAATAGATGAATGTTCATAGGGAGGATATCCTTTCCGAATATCTTATATTCATCGAATACCAGAAATATTTTCGTTCTAACGTGGTCATACACATACACACTAACGATAGTGACAATCAAAAACTACTATTTCAATCATGATTTTAGACACTTATCGACTTTGAATATTCAAAGATTTCTAACTCATAGGTCCATACTTCGTACTAAGCGATTTTCTATATTCTCAAATCTTTTTGACTACCACGTGCGAGTTCAAATTTCATTTATCACGAGAATATCAAAAAGACCAAGGATCTTCCAAGTCTTATTTCTCATTTGGAACGAACTCATATACGCTTCACGAAATAGGTACACAAAGTTTCATGGTCAGAGGGTCCAACTATTGGGCTCGAGTTTTAGAAAAAAAGAATAAGACAGCTTCTAGAAAAAAGGACCAATAGATTTGTGATGAAGTGATGCATGTTCTTTATATTCAAGCCCAATTATAGCTTATGTCGTTGTTATATGCTTACAAATATTTTTAGTTAACTCCCTACGAATAAAACTCGTATATATTACCTCCAAGTATATTAAGGATTGCCTAGCCGCTTTATAAAAAGATGTTCACATAAGTTCTCTTTTCAACACAATAAGATTCTAACCTATAGTCAAAACAAACAAAACAAGCAATGAAATACATAAATACTTTAACATTTTTGAACCAACAACGCATTGCATTCACCAAAGGCTCCAGCTTAGTAAATTGGATTACATTTGACTTTTCCCTTGTTGTATAGTAGCATATATGTAAGCCTTTTCCCACCGGACTAAATAATGTTATTTTAAAACGTTGATAGAAATTTGCATGTTAGCTTTTCATAGTTTGTTTTTACAGTTTTATTGTTTCTTTGTTAACTTTCATAGTTCGTTTTCTTTTCTAACTTGTATGAAATCAAAGATTAACATAGTCTCCACTAAAAACAAGATTTACAGAACCAAAATGAAAGTAAAAAGTTAAGAGTTCATAATGAGTTTCAAGAGAGTTCGCATCTGCATATTTTTTTTCTAACATGACTGATAGTGCTATCTCCGAAAACATAATACTATTCTCAAGATATTTGATCCACATTCACTATGGTATATTAGTAAACACCAACTTCTATCTTCAAGCTATGTGGGATAGAATGTTAGGATAAAATGTTAGAAAAGACCTAAAAAGAATAGTAAGATATAGTTATTAACATTTGGTTTAAGAAAGTTAGAAGCAACTGGCTTGTGTGTTTGGAGCACAAGTCATGAAGGGGACAATCTCAATAACCTAAATTTTATATGTTGTTACTCACGCAATTTAAGATTTTAAGCCAATATATGTCCAAATATGAAAAATGTAGACAAAGTTTCATGGCTTAAGGGACCGACTATTGGGCTTCAAAGCAAATGTAGATTAAGATGGCCAGGGTGTTGATCGGTTTTCATTACACTCATGTGAACAAAAAGATCCCTATTGAGTGGAATCACATTCGTGAGCTTTGACCTTTTTGTGAGAAATTTGGCTGAAATACTATGAACCAAACACGCAAACGTTGGACGATATCAATCAAGCCAAAGTACTTTATTATTACTTCTCCAAGTGTTTGTGCATCTAGTCACTCCTATGTATTTATGTTTGTTCATCTTATGAATTTGACTGATGTCTAAATACATTATGAACACAGTAAGAGTATAACTTAAATCAACGAAATAATAACCTTTTCACTTACAACGATTCATGTTTAAAACTATATTGGAGAGCAACAACCAAAACTACAAAATGTGAAGATGTAATTAGGTAGGTAGTATACATACCAAAAACTACATATATGTTACTGTATGAGTATAACAATAATATTTTACATCTTTTACCCGTTTGACCCTTTTCTATATCTTGAGAATGTCTTACTTATTCTTCGAAAGCTCGATTTCAAGATGACACACTTGTAGCGAAGCGGGCCCTCGTATGGAAAGGTCCTCAAAGCGCAGGCATGGTTTATATTATCCAGATGCTACAAATCTTTCTTTCACCAAATGTTAAGAACTATTAAAATTTCTCCTTCTTACCATTTTTTTAATGAAGATATTTTTTAACCTTTTATCCTAACTCTTTATCCCACATTGGCTCAAGATAAAAGTTGTTGATTAGTTATATATGATAAGAGTATGTTTTTTAGATGTGTTGAGACAAATAGTATGTCCTCGAATTCTCTTACATCTGTCAGGTTGAAATATGCTGATGGGTTTGGGAAAATTTGGGGGCTCTTATAGACTCTCAACTTTTTTCTTTTAATTGGGTACTCTAAAACCAACATAAACCTCTTAGATAATTCAAACACCTATCACATAATGAACATACTTTATCATAACCATATATAAAATGCACATGTATTTTTTTTTTATCATAGTTAAAAATTCACAATGAGGATATCCTTTGGAATATCTTATTTTCATCTAGTGACGTACATATTTTTGTTCAAATGTGATCTTACATAGATATAACAACGATAGTCACGATCAACAATTATTGTTTCAGTTATCATGTTAAGATACTTATCGACTTTGAATATTCAAGGATTTCTAAACGAAATGATGTGTGCTCTATATTCCCAACTCTTTGAGAAAACCACGAGTGAGTTGAAAGCTTACGTATTATGAAAATATCTTAAAGACCGATGATTTTATAAGTCCTATTTTCATCTGTAACCAGCTCACTTACGCGTCACCAAAAGTTATGAAAATCTTAGATCACAATTTTATGCAAATTTGTCATATCTTTCGAGCTAAAATTAAGACGAGACACTTTATTTTGAACAAGACGAGACACACTTGAATGACTTGATGACTAGAAAACTAGAAGTGAACAGATTTATACTAGGAAATCAATCCAAATTAAAGAAAGCATTTGTCTTATGATAATATTGTGTTTCTCCGTTCACGTAATTTAAGCCGCTATATGTCTTACGAACATGTAGTTAGAAAGTAGAGTTGAAGACAAAATAGGTATTAATACTGGTCAAAACTTTGATAGTCAAACGCTATTATTCATTACCAAAACTGATATGGACTTTTTCAATCTAATAAGTAAATCACAAATATTGTTTTCTTCATTTTGCTTCATGTTAACATGTAATTTCATGAGGAGATTATATCCATGTATGCCAAATTGTGTACTGATCAGCATAATGAGTTTGCTACTCCACTCATTGCTATCATAATGTAAAAAATTTCTTCGCAAATGATCTTTGATAAGTAAAATCTAACTGCTTGTTCTTACAAAAAAATCACTGAGTTGTTTTGGTTCAATGCTTAAACATATGCAATCTTTCATTTTTAGAGCAATAGCAACATATAACTTCACATTATCGTCCAAAGTGTATATGATTAGTTCTCCAAACACATAAAACTAGGTTGCTTCTAAAATTCAATCTAAAGTTCCAAGATATGTTTCTTTCAACAACTATTAATAACTCTTGCATTGCCTCATTCTTTCCTTAAAAATCTTATATATACAATGGAGACCATTTTCAACTTTCAATCATAACATTTTATCCCACATTGGTTGAAGAAAGAAATTGTTTGTTACTAATATACCATAGCATGCATGAGAACTCGTGTTTTGAATGGTATTATGTTTTTGAACATGTCATCTTCTTGCTAGCTAAAATAGTTGGGGAGGTGATGATGGATTTGAAAGTTAATACGAATTCTCAATTATTATTTTTATTGTGTTTCGTTGGACTCACTATAAAACATGTTTTAGGGACATTGGTTTAGTCATTAAGTTCACATGGCGTAAAATGAAAGAATAATTTGAAAGCCAATTGATTAAGAATAAGAATTTGAGATTCAATAAGTTTATTGTGAAATTGAGTTATGTGATTTACCACTAATTAAATCAAAGCTAAAGGAAAAAAGAAAAAAAAAAAACGCAAAGTAAAAACAGTCAAACCATTTTTTCAAACTTTTAAACTTGAATATAAATGAGCATAATATTACAATTGACAAATGAAATTTACACTAAATTCAAGGTTAAATCTAAGCTAATATATCCGGTACAATTCAACAAGCAATATGTATTTTTGTCATAATGTGATCTTACACTAATACAACAACGATATTCACGATCAACAACCACTATTACAATTCTCATGTTTAGGCTTATTCAACTTTGAGTATTCAAGGATTTCTATACCCATATGCCATACACGCGAGTTAATAGTACTATTATTATGAGAATTTTTGGAAAATTGAGGATTTTATGAGTCTTCTCATTCTGAACCAATTGAGCTATACTCCGATCAATAGTATATGAAAGCCTTGACTACAACTTTACGCAAGTTTGGCATATCTTTCGAGCTAATCCTAAGAGGAGTGATACTTGATGACTAGAAAAGAAGTGATGAACTTATTTAAGCTAGGGAAGCAAGCAATTGAGAGTATAAGCAAAATTTGTCTTATGATGACATTGTGGTTGTTATTCACCCAATTTAAAGCTAATGTATTGCATTCATAATTTATACATTAAGCATTCAAAGAGGAGTGATACTTGTTGACTATAAAAGAAGTGATGAACTTTTTAGATTTTGAGGTAAGTATGTTAGTCCTTAACTTTTCCTAGCTACTTGCCAACGAAACTGCGTACATTCGAAATTTACAGAGCATTCAAAAATGTGTAGTGATCGGCAAATACTTCATAATATACAAATACTTCAATGTTCATGACTGGAAAACGTAATTCCTTCAAAGGTGTATAAATTCTACATAATGATTCTAGATAAGTATGTTGGTTTTATGGATATAAATTAGTAGACGTGATTTAGGATCGAACTCGAGACTATGGGATTGCACACTTTACGTATGAGAATTTAAAGTTAATAATTAAATATAAATGTTGTATTTATTTATTTATTAAACGAAATAACTAACGGACGTTAAGTAATTAATGTAATGGACTAACGGTCGTTAAATGTTTATGGAAAAGGATCAAATTGCAAAAGTTGGGAAGGTTCCGGAATCCCTTTGGGGACTCCTTAACCGATCGGCCATAGGGACAAAACAAGGAAAGAAAAACCAACTTGTTCACCAAGTTTGGTTGGGTATATAAACAAGGCTTGGGGTTTTATTTTTCCATATCTCTTATGCTCATAAGCTAAACCCTAAAATTGTTTTGTGTGTGTGTTTTGCTAAAACCGGTCGAACACCCTTCATAGGTGTCGATCCACTCTTTTCCAAACATCAAGTTATTTGGTTTGATAAAAACTAGCGTTACTTTAATTCGGTTTAGTACGTGTGTACAAGAACATAGTAATAACATATTTTTGTTATTATCTTGGATTGAATTACAAAACGGTAAGTGGTAATTTACATAATCCTAACTAAATCAAATTATGGTTCATCCGTTGCTAGTTTGTTGATTTGATTCTTGTTCGGCTAGAATCAAGAAAAGGTACGCATATTCTTTTATGTTAATTAATTGTTCATTAATAAATCCTATACGCTTCCGCACTATTACTTTGATGTTTTGTGATTATTTATTTGAATGTCTTGATATATAATTCCAACAGTGGCATCACGAGTCATTGGTTTTAATGAGTAATTAATTACATAAACGCGTAATAAAACAAATACTTGTATGTTGTTTGATATGTTATTCTAGGGTTTATGTTTTATTTATGTTTTGGTCGATTTTTTTATGTATGCGGCGTTCCCTATTTTTTTTAATGTCGACACATGTATAAAATTTTTTAGGGTTTTGAAAATTGTTTGGTAACCTTATTAAAACCTAGAATTAATATTGATTACGTGATTAATTCATGAATAATTTGTTATGTGTCATGGAATTTTTATATGCGATCTTGTGACTTATTTGTATAAATTGTTATGATATCCATGATTATACATGCATGTTAGTCATGGATAAGTTGCTTTGATATATTGTTTAATTGTTGAGACATATTTATTTACGATAAATCTTGAATTGGGGAAGACTCCAATTTCATATATATTAATGAATCAATTTGGTATAATTAATTAAGGGTTTACGCAATCGATTTATCGATGTATGTGGTTCACTTTCTATTGTTGGAGTGAAAACCCTAAATTAATATATACATTAATTTAACCTAGATATTGATTATTAATAGGGTTTTATCGAATAAGTTGCATGTGGCTACTTGTTTACACGTATAAATTGTTTATTATGTGCGCATTGTTTTTTAATAGTTTTTTTTTTATTTGTTACTTGTTTGTTTATTATGTTAGACAGTTTTAAGCAAAGGGTAATTTTGAAAAGAAAAATAATACGGACTAAACAATGGCAAAATTTAATTGTTTTGGAAGAGTTAAGTTTTCAATAGTTTAATTGATTGGTGACTTTGGTACAATGACTAAACGGCTCACCCATTCGAATGAACTATAAAGAGGTTATTTTAAGAAGTGCGCACAGTCACACTGAATGGATGTCTAAGGTTATGCGTTTGCGCTTACCTGGTCCTCTGCCCTCTGTAAGTTCGAATGGAGCTACTTAGTAAGCCATAAAATGTACAAGCTCATCTTAAGGGCGAATTAGTTTTAATTCCATGCGCCACTTCGGTGGTAATTATCCGAAACACTAAGTGTTTACACTTATGCAAAAGTACGGTATAATGGACGATAATTAACACTAAATTCCGTGATTGGTGAACCCAATACCTCAGTCAAGACTTTGATAATTTGATCTTTAAGAATTGGTAATAAAAAGTTTTTTATTAAAATTATGCTACAAGATGAATGCATGACATCTTTGTACATATTTGATTTGACCACATAAAAATCAAAACTAGTACCCTTTTAAATTAAGTTATATGCCATCTAATTAAAAGGAACACTTGAAGTTGCAATTTATGTCATGAGAGTACTTGGCTAGATTGTGATGGAGAGGTAAATCTCTATGTAAAGTGAGACCTTACATGGACATATTTGCAGTTCTTTAAGTTAGACACTTAAGTTGAGTAGGAAGTGAGACTTGGACTCAATGGCATAAGATGGGATGAAACATGTTTATATTTGCAATAGCGTTGGAAAATATAAATCCCATAATGATCTAAGAGTTGGAAATTGTTTGCCAATTAATGTTCGACAGATTACCTTATTATATGCGTTCGTTGCTAGCAGATCAACTGATGTAATGAACCTATGATAATTTGGATCCTAATTTTCGAGAAAATTATATGGTTATATGTTTATATTACCGTTGGGTATATTTTATTTTCTTGAAAAATTGTATTATCGAAAATACTAATACTTGAACTTTTTTCTGTAGAAATGGCTCAAAATAACGATAACACTAACACTGCACTAAATTCTGCGTTCAAAAGTTTTTTTGATCGAGAAAAGTTGACTGGCTCTAAGAATTTCAATGATTGGCACCGCTCTTTGAGAATTGTCTGTAGAGTTGCTGACCGTTTGAAATATCTTTATGAACCTTGCCCTGCTGAACCAACTGGTCCTGAAGCTACTCAAGCTCAAAAGGACGAGTGGAAACTGGAGTATAAGCGTCATAATGATGTGGCTTGTCTTATGTTGGGAACAATGGAATCTGCTCTTCAAAAGCAGTTCGAACATTATTTCCCATATAATATGCTCAATGAACTTCGAACTATGTTTGAGAAACCAGCTTCCGTCGAGATTTATGACTTGACCGACGCGTTACACAGCTGTAGGCAAGGAGAGGGTAAACCCGTAAGTGCTCATGTGCTGGAAATGAAAGGTTACATGGACCAGCTAAAAGCACTTGGCAAAACTTATAAGGATGACATGGCTGTGAATCTGATTAATCGATCTCTTAACAAGGATTTTAATGGTTTTGTCAGAAATTTCAATATGCACTGCGTGGGGAAGACAGTTACTGACCTACACGCATTGCTTATTGATTATGAGAAAGGGTTGCCTCAAAAGGTTCCTACTGCCCAGGTACTTGCTATTCAGGGTGGAAGGATTAATAAGCCAAAACCGCAGCGTGCGAACAACAAGAAGGGGAAGGGTAAGGGAAAGGTTGACAAAGGCAAACAGGTGATGGCCTATCAACCTCAACCCAAGAAGAACCCTACTCCTAGGAAGGAAAATCCTAAAAAGGATCAAGCATGCCACCACTGTAAGAGTGTTGGGCATTGGAAGAGAAATTGTGCTCTCTATCTTGATGAATTGCGGGCAAATAAAATGAAGTATGAAGGGTCCATGGGCGCCGGTACTTCAGGTAATTTATTTGTTATTGAATTATTTACTCTAAATCATAATAATTCCTGGGTATATGATACGGGCTGTGGTATTCACATTTGTAATACACTGCAGGGGTTTAGAGTGGAAAGGAAGCTTGCCTATGGGGAGCAATATCTGCATGTGGGAAATGGCGCACATGCAGCTGTTGAAGCCATAGGAACGTTTAGTTTAGTATTGCCTTCGGGCTTAGTACTGTTATTAAACAATTGTCATTACGCACCTTCTATAATTAGAGGTGTTGTTTCCTTTTCAGTTTTGTTGGATGATGGTTTTACTCATACTATTTCACGTAATGGAATTGATGTTTCTTTAAATGGTGTATTTTATTTTAAAGCAATTACTGTGAATGGTGTGTTTGAAATTGATGTGATTGGAAATGAATCTAACAATAATAATAATTCAATGTTTAGCATTAACAAGAAGATAAAGTTAGACTTGAATTCTTCTTATCTTTGGCATTGTAGACTTGCTCATATAGGCAAGGCTCGCATGCATAAGCTGCAACAAGAAGGGCTTTTGCAAAATATCAATGATGAATCATTTGATAAATGTGAGTCATGCATATCTGGGAAGATGACTAATAAACCTTTTCATAGCAATATGGAGAGGGCTTCTGATCTACTTGGTCTTATTCATACTGATGTGTGTGGACCACTTAGACATGTGTCAAAGAGAGGTGCTAGCTACTTCTTAACCTTTACTGATGATTTCAGCCGTTATGGTTATGTTTATTTACTTAAGCATAAACATGAGGTGTTTGAAACATTTAAGGTTTTCAAAGCTGAAGTAGAACTGCAATTGGGAAAGAAGATTAAAGCTCTTCGATCCGATAGAGGATGCGAGTATCTAAGCCAAGAGTTTAAAGATTACTTAGCTGAGAATGGAATTGTCCAGAATCTCACTTCTCCATATACTCCACAACAAAATGGTGTATCTGAGAGAAGAAATCGTACATTGTTGGACATGATACGATCTATGTTTAATCTTACCACTCTACCTTTATCCTTTTGAGATTATGCTTTGGAATCAGCTGTTCGCATTTTAAATATGGTTCCCACAAAGAAGGTTGATAAGACACCATATGAAATATGGCATGGTAAAGCTCCTAACCTGTCTTATTTAAAGGTCTGGGGTTGCGAGGCGTATGTTAAACGTGACTCAGCAGATAAACTCCAACAAAGATCTGTAAAGTGTATCTTCGTAGGATACCCTAAGGAAACTATGGGTTACTACTTTTACTATCCAACTGAAAATAAAGTAATTGTTGCTAGGTATGGAGATTTTCTTGAAAGATATCTCGTATCTCAAGAATTCAGTGGGAGAGTTTATGAACTGGAAGATGATCAAGAAGATGCATTACCTTCTGAAAATACTAACGTACTTCCGGTAGAACCTGATAGTCTGGGTCCTCCACCAGAAGTTGAAGTGATTCCCGTTCGTAGCTCCGTAAGGAATATACGTGCACCTGAACGTCTATGTCTTAACGTAGAGGTTGAGGAAACTATGTTAGGAGATCTTGGAGAGCCTACTAGTTATAAAGCTGCCATGGCAAGTCCTGACAAGGCTAAATGGCAGGTTGCAATGAATGGGAAAATGCAATCCATGAGAGAAAATGAAGTCTGGGTAGAGGTTGACTTACCTCCAAACGCCTCGGTGGTTGGGAGTAAGTGGCTCTATAAGATTAATACTGATATGGATGGCAATGTACACGTCTATAAAGCTCGTCTAGTTACGCAAGGTTTTACTCAAACTTATGGCATTGATTACGAGGAGACGTTTTCTCCTGTAGCGGACATTAGAGCTATTAGAATTCTCATAGCTATAGCAGCATACTATGATTATGGGATATGGCAAATGGATGTCAAAACCGCCTTCTTAAATGGTCGCTTAGATGAAGACATCTATATGAAGCAACCTGAAGGGTTCGTGAATCCACAATTTCCAAACCGTGTATGCAAACTTCAAAGGTCCATTTATGGATTGAAGCAAGCATCAAGGCAATGGAATAAAAGATTTGATGAAGAAATCAAAAGGTATGGATTTATTCAAAATCTTGATGAGCCATGTGTATATCACAAAGTTAGTGGGAGTGATGTAATTTTCCTAATTCTTTATGTCGATGACATATTAATTATGGGAAAAGACATTCCAAGTATGCAAAATGTTAAGGCATATCTTGGGAAGTGTTTTTCCATGAAGGATTTAGGAGAAGCTGCATACATTCTAGGAATCAAGATCTACCGAGATAGGTCAAAGCGGTTAATTGGTTTAAGTCAAAGCGCTTACATTGATAAAATATTGAAGAGATTCAGTATGCAAAATTCCAAGAAAGGATATTTGCCGATGGAAGTAAAGCATGGCTTATGTAGCGATATGTGTGCTTCAACACCTGCTGAGGTGGCACGCATGCAGAAAGTTCCTTATGCTTCGGCTGTAGGATCTATTATGTATGCTGTGAGATGCACAAGGCCAGATGTGGCGTTCGCTCAAAACATGACCAGTCGATATCAACAGAATCCGGGTGAACTTCACTGGATTGCTGTTAAGCATATTCTAAAGTATCTTAGAAATACTAAAGATATGTTTTTAGTGTATGGTGGAAATCCAGACACAGAGCTTGGTGTTACAGGTTACTTTGATGCGTCCTGGCAGTGTGATAAAGATGATACGAAGTCTCAGACGGGTTATGTCTTTGTCATCAATGGAGGAGCAGTTGACTGGAAGAGCAAGAAGCAGAGTACGATTGCGATGTCTGCGACAGAAGCCGAATACATAGCTGCTTCGAAAGCTGCAATGGAGGCTGTTTGGATTAGGAAATTCATTTCAGGGCTTGGTGTTATGCCTTCAATTGAATCGCCTATTGATATGTATTGTGACAATTCTGCTGCAATCATATTTGCCAATGAACCTGGAGTCATGAAGGGCACCAGACATTTTCTACGGAAGCATCACTATGTTCTGGAACAAGTCCAGGAAGGTGAAATAAATCTACTGAAAGTTCACACAGATGATAACTTAGCTGACCCGTTCACTAAGGCTTTAGCTAAAGACAAGCTTGTAGGACTTGCCAATGGAATTGGACTTCGTTTAGCTAAAAGTTTCATGCATAACTGTGATTAGTATTTGGATAAAGGATATTGTAAAACATTTATTATTTTGATGAAATAAAGTTTGGATTATGTTTATTTTCATTTATAATATTGTTGTCCTATATTTGCATGTTTAATCCATGAGTAACTAAGTTATTCTAAATGTCCATTGTCGATTAATGATATGGGAGTATCATTAAACTAAGACAAATCTGAGAGATGTGGTAGAATATACTTGAAAGTATATTGATGAGAATGCATACCAATTTCAGATGATATTTAATGAATTGAATATAGGACTTATCCCAACTACATAATTTACTTTGTGGATATTGTTATAAGTAAATTATGAATAGTTATCCTCAGACTTGATATACCAGATAAGTGTCATGAATGTAGTGCATTTCTGTGGAGCAACTTAACGCTATACGTAACTGGTAGTCATAAGGGTTGTTTTCAGAAATGTTACAAAGTTTGTGGGTTATTCTTGTAGTCAAGATATAATTTGTTCCTTCAAATTTATTTGGAGTTTAATACTGTTGGGCCCCTCGTAGGGTTGACAAGATGTTTGTGCGGCCGCACCCAAATCTCCCCTAAATATGTTAAGATGATTCGGTAATCTTGGTCAATCACTTACAAACGAGAAACAGAATAGTTATATAAAGAATGATTTAATTTCATATCTTTATTTAACGTGGTATTAGAAACAAAAGGATAATAATAATGAGAAATCATTAAAAGGTTTTTCAGGAGCCTTGCTCGAGTTGTACTAGAGGCATCGAAGTGTTGCTAGACGCTAACCGAATGTGATCACTCTATTAAGATATATCCAAGTGGGAGCTGTTGGTTTTATGGATATAAATTAGTAGACGTGAGTTAGGATCGAACTCGAGACTATGGGATTGCACACTTTACGTATGGGAATTTAAAGTTAATAATTAAATATAAATGTTGTATTTATTTATTTATTACACGAAATAACTAACGGACGTTAAGTAATTAATGTAATGGACTAACGGTCGTTAAATGTTTATGGAAAATGATCAAATTGCAAAAGTTGGGAAGGTTCCGGAATCCCTTTGGGGACTCCTTAACCGATCGGCCATAGGGACAAAACAAGGAAAGAAAAACCAACTTGTTCACCAAGTTTGGTTGGGTATATAAATAAGGCTTGGGGTTTTATTTTTCCATATCTCTTATGCTCATAAGCTAAACCCTAAAATTGTTTTGTGTGTGTGTTTTGCTAAAACAGGTCGAACACCCTTCAAAGGTGTCGATCCACTCTTTTCCAAACATCAAGTTATTTGGTTTGATAAAAACTAGCGTTACTTTAATTCGGTTTAGTACGTGTGTACAAGAACATAGTAATAACATACTTTTGTTATTATCTTGGATTGAATTACAAAACGGTAAGAGGTAATTCACATAATCCTAACTAAATCAAATTAGGGTTCATCCGTTGCCAGTTTGTGGATTTGATTCTTGTTCGGCTAGAATCAAGAAAAGGTACGCATATTCTTTTATGTTAATTAATTGTTCATTAATAAATCTTATACGCTTCCGCACTATTACTTTGATGTTTTGTGATTATTTATTTGAATGTCTTGATATATAATTCCAACAAAGTAAACGGTAACTCCTTTTCTCTAGAAAAAATCACATGTAAATGTTTGCAATCTTTCATATTTATAGCAATAAAAACATATAATTTCATTGTATGTGGGCTATATGTGTCTAGAATAATATTAAGTTTTGAGTCACTCATTTTCTTGCAAGTTAAGAAAACTGCAAACTCGCAAGAAAGTGATGATCTCGGAAAAAAAAAATATGATCTCTAGATTTTTTATATATCCATTTTTCAGTTTTGTTTTTGTACTGTTTAACATGTTTGGGTGGACACCAATTTCGATCTTTAATTATACATAGGTCCATATTAAACGATGTTCTATATTTTGAAATATTTTCTACAACCATGCGCGAGTTTAAATAAAATATATTATGTGAATTCCTAAGAGACTAAGGATTCTACTACTCTTACATCTCGTTAGAAACTAACTGAGCTATGCGTTATCAAAAATTTAAAAGTCTTGGATCACAACTTTCAACACATGTCGCATATCTTTCGAGCTAATCTTAAGAGGAACTACACTTTGATGACTTGAAGAAGCGTAGTAACGATGTTAATGTAAGGTAGTTAAGCCATTTAAATTTAGAGTAAACTTGTCTTATAGTGATATTTATGTTTCTAAACAACCAGGGTCAAAACTAATACAAGTACTTCAATGTTCATGACCGGAAAACGTAAATTCCTTCAACGGTGTATAAATTCTACATAATCTATATCTATACTACTATATAAATTGTTTAGGACATTCTAAATATAGAAGTCTTAAAATTTTTAAGACTAAAAACATTTCTAATAAAAGTAACCCCCTAAACTTGCAATCAAAAGTACAATTAATATAGCACTTGGTACAAGATAATAATACATAAATCATCTAACTTATAACATTCATGTATATTAATGTCAGAATTAATAAAATCATTAAAATACTTTCATTCAAAAGTACAATTAATATAGCACTTGGTACAAAACAATAATACATAAATCATCTAATTTTTTCTTTTTCATTAAAACACTCATTAATGAAATTTACAAATCATTAATAATATAACTAAAAAAATTCATCACTCAAAAGTACAATTAATATATCAAATGGTACAATAAATCATTTTATCATTTATATCTTTCAAACACCCACTAAATATTGATTTTTTTTAAAATACTCTTTACTCAAAAGTACACTTAATATATCACATGATATAATACAATAACGCATAAATAATCTTATCTTATATTTCTTTTTTAAAACAACCACTAAATAAACTTGACAAATCATTAAACGGATCATAGATACCAATCTTTTATGTAGTCAGAATTTCTGACACCACCTTTTTCGACCACGCAACGGACCCCCATTTACCACAACAACTTAGCAATATAAACATCACTAGATGGTGCTAAAACCGCTATACTAAAACACGTTGTATTTTTAAACGATATATAATATTACACGTCATAAATGAATAGCTATATCTTCACTCAAAAGTACACTTAATATATCACATGATATAATACAATAACGCATAAATAATCTTATCTTATATTTCTTTTTTAAAACAACCATTAAATAAACTTGACAAATCATTAAACGGATCATAGATACCAATCTTTTATGTAGTCAGAATTTCTGACACCACCTTTTTCGACCACGCAACGTACCCTCATTTACCACAACAACTTAGCAATATAAACATCACTAGATGGTGCTAAAACCGCTATACTAAAACACGTTGTATTTTTACACGATATATAATATTACACGTCATAAACGAATAGCTATATCATTGACCATCGTTTCCGTATCGTCGTTGTATCGTGATGCAAGTATGCCATTTTTTAAAGCAACATTATGCGTTAAAGTTGTTCCATTAAGTTATCTTCATGTGTTAAGTTAGCATCATGAAAAACATATAATCGCGTAGGCACCCTGCTATAAAAGCTTTTTATTATGTTACTAAATGCGTAAGTAAGAATACAAACTAATTTCCAATTAATAACCTCTGTTGGAGATTCTTTTTTTTTTTTTCATTCTTTAAAAGTAATGCATTGGAAAAAAACTTACTATCGCCAAAAAATATAATCACACGGGTACCCGCCGCCGCAACGCGCTGGTATCCGCCTAGTGATTCTAGATAAGTAAACCGTAACTCCTTTTTCCTAGAAAAAATCACATGTAAATGTTTGCATTCTTTCATATTTATAGCAATAACAACATATAATTTCATTGTTATCGTTTTCTAACCTTTTATCCTAACATTTCATCCCATATTGGTTGAAGAAAGAAATTGTAGGTTACTAATATATCATATCGTATGTGGGTTATATGTGTCTAGAATAATATTAAGTTTTGAGTCGCTCACTTTCATGCAAGTTAAGAAAACTGCAAGCTCGCAAGAAAGTGATGATCTCGGAAAAAAATTATGATCTCTAGATTTTTTATATACCATTTTCAGTTTTGTTTTTGTACTATATAATATGTTTGGGTGGACACCAATTTCGATATTTAATTATACATAGGTTCATACTCCATACTAAAGGATGTTCTATATTTTGAAATATTTTCTACAACCATGCGCGAGTTTAAATATAATGTATTATGTGAATGTCTAAGAGACTAAGGATTTTACTACTCTTACATCTCGTTAGAAACTAACTGAGCTATGCGCTATCAAAATTTTAAAAACTCTTGGATCACAACTTCCAACAAATGTCACATCTCTCTCGAGCTAAAATAGGTAAGCAACTTGAATATAGAGGGGAAAAAAACTTGTCTTACAGTGAAATTGTGGTTGTCATTCCCATGGTCTACGATTTTAAGTCAATACATGTCCAAATACCAAAACGATAGACAAAGTTTTATGGTCTAATTAAAGGTCCAACTATTGGCCTTGAAACTTTTTGGGGAAGAGAAAAAGGAGATGACATAGGCCCAATAATATGGGTTGAAATGATGCATGTTTTTTTATTCAAGTCCAATTATCTCTTATGCCTTGTACCCTCATTATATGCTTAGAAATATTTCCAGTCAACTCAAAATATACATATTGAACATTCAAAAATGTGTATCGATCAGTTTAATGAGTTTGCTAAACCACCCATGGCCACAACAAGTATCATAATGCAAAAAGACTTTTAACATCCATGACCATAAGGCGTAATTTATTCATAGATGTATAAAATTTCTTTGTGAATGATTTTGACAAGTAAAAGCTAACCCCTTGTTCTTGGTAAAAATCACAGTTTGTTTTAGATTAATGCTTAAACATTTGAAATCTTTCATTTTCAGAGCAATAACAACATATACTTTCACGTTATCGCCCAAAATGTATATGATTCGTGCTCCAAACACATAAACTAATTTTCTTCTAAAAATCAATCTGGAGTTCCAAGATATGTTTCTTTCAACACCATTTATAACTCTTGCATTGTCCGTTTCTTTAGCTAACATTTTATCCCACATTGGTTTGAAGAAAGAAATGGTTTGTTACTAATATACCATATCGTATGCATGCGAGAAACTCGTGTTTGGAGTAGTATTATGCTTACAATATTGTTATTTTCTTACTGGCTGGCTAAAGTACTTAGTAAGGTGATAATAGGTTTGAAAGTTAGTACAAACTCGATTAATTTTTTATTTTCTTTCGATGTACTCACTATAAAACATGTTTTAGCGAAATTGGTTTAGTCATTAAGTTCACATGGCGTAAAAGGAAAGATTATTTTGAAAGCCAATTGATAAAGAATAAGAATTTGAGAATCAATAAGTTTGTTGCGAAATTTAGTAATGTGTTTTACCACTAATTAAATCAAAACTAAAGGAAAAAAGAAAAAAAAATGCGCAAAGTTGCTATGGTCGGCATGCGAATGCAAAGTTGGTCATTCGTTAAAGTGTAGTGTATCTTACATGTTTTCGCAATAACGACAACTTAAAAGTTTAAAATTTTACTTACTTTTTCTCTTACTCAGCTAAATGTTGTTCCTTGGCTTATGGTCGGCATGCGAATGCAAAGTTGGTCATTCGTTAATGTTGTTACTTTTTCACGAACAGGAAGAAATTAACAAATCCTAGTTATTCATTCTATAACTCGGTTTCATTTTAGCTGCATAAATTGCAGATTAAACCAACTATAAACCAAACGCCATGTGCGCTATTAACGGTGAATATCATTTTGTACTGCTTGAAAGTATATCAAATGAGAACATAGATTACAATTTCTTATTTTTTTTTCTCTAGTTGTAAGTTTTGCTATGTAGGTGTGTTTTGTGAGAACCCCGAAACATGAGTGCAAGAATTAGTTACGACCCAAAACTTATATACACATCAAATAAGTAAATGCCTAGGAAAACTCACGGGTTCTTTTAATACAATGCATAAAAAAATGAAACCTTTCATTATTAGAGCTATAACAATATATAATTCTATGTTATCCAAACTGTTACCTTCATGTTTCATGCTCTAACTCTTGCATTATTTCTTTCTTTCTTTTCATGTACATACAATTAATTGCTTCTAAACTTCAGTTTGTTGTTCCATGTAACAAAATTTCATTCACCAAATGTTAAGAACTCTTAAATTATCTCTTTCTTACCATTTTTCATATGAATATATTTTGTAAAATTTATCCTAAGACTCTATCCAACATAGGCTGAAGATAGAAGTTGTTGGTTATTTATATGCAATGAGTGTATGTGTATTAAACGTGTTGAGAGTAATATTATGTATTCAATATTCCACAAATGTTTGGATGAAAAACATCTTACAATTTGTTGAATGTTAGAATACTTATACGATCTGTTAACTTTTTTCTTTTAGCTAAGAAACAATTAAATATGTGAAAATGTATCTTAATTCTTTTGATTCATGTAAAAATGTATTTTAGTTCCTTTGATTCAAACGCAACATGCAAAATAATCTATTTTAAGAGTCAACAAACAACATAAATCTCAATAGACAATTCATACCATATATGAAATGAAACATTTTTATCATGGTCGAAAGGTCATAACGAAGATATCCTTCGGTATATCTTATTTCATCTAGTGATGTACACATTTTCGTTTAAAGTGACCTTACACAAATACAACAACGATAGTGACAATCAACAACTACTATTTCCATCATCATGTTTAGATACTTATTGACTTTGAATATTCAAGGATTCTTAACCCATAGGTCCATACTCCAAACTAAACGATTCTCTATATTCCCAGATCTTTTTAACAACTACCCGCATGTTTAAAGCGCATTTACTATGAGAATAGTTGAAAGACCAAGGATCTTGCAAGTCTTATTTCTCATTTGTAATTAACTCGGCTACGCGTCACAAAAAGAACTAAAGGAGCCACACTGTACTTGATGACTAGAAATTTATGCAAATTTGTCATATCTTACGAGCTAATCTTAAAAGGAGCCATACTGTACTTGATGACTAGAAAATAAGTAATGAACAAATCTAAACTAGGAAAGCAATCGAAAATAAATGAAAAGACTGTCTTATGATGATATTGTGGCTGTCGTTCAAAGTTTCATGGTGAGGGTCCAACTATTTGGCTCAAGCTTATGTCTTTGTTATACGCCAATGAATATTTTCAACTAACTCCCTATGAATAAAACTTGTATATATCATTGACAACTATATAAAGATTGCCTAGCTGCTTATAATGAGATTGTAACATAAGTATTCTTTTAAACATAATAAGATTTTAACCTAGGGCCAAAATAAACCAAACAAGCATCATAATATAGAAAATACTTTCCACAAACAACTGAAAAGTAATTTCATTGAGCCGAATATCCATTTCTACTTGAATAAAAAATAATAGAGCAATAACAACATATATTGTATTTCTTCAGTTAGCAAAACAGTAAATAATAAAGGACTGCCTAGTTGCTTACTTTTCGATTTTGACATAAGTACTTATGATATGCATGCTTGTCGAAAAATTTTCTTAGCTACTTGCGAACCGAAATATGTACATTCATAATAACACATTGAGCATTCAAAAATGTGTATTGATCGGCATAATGAGTTTGCTAAACAACTCATTGCCATAACATGTATCATAATGCAAAAAGACTTTTAACCTCCATTACCAAAAAAAATGTAATTTATTCAATGATGTATAAGATTTCTTCACGAATGATTTTAGATAAGTAACCTATAGCCCCATATTCTTAGAAAACAACAGTTTGTTTTAGTTCAATGCTTACACATTTGGGATCTTCGTTTTTAATGCACTAACAACATATACTTTCATGTTATCCAAGATGTTCCCTTCATGATTCGTGCTCCCAAAACACAAAATAGTTCGCTATTAAGCTTCAATTTGGAGTTCCATGTAACAAATAGTTCTTTCACCAATCGTTGATAACTCTTGCATTATATATCTCTTTCGTTCAATGTACATAAAAATCTTTTATATGATATGAAGACTTTTCTAACTTTTTATCTTAACATTTTGTCCCACATCGATTGTGTTAAAAATATTGTATTGTGATAAGTTATAAGCTGTCAAGTAGTGTATATCCTTAATACAATTAGTGATAATTGACAGCTTATAACTTATCACAAAACAATACTGTTTATAGATTGAACAAAAATCTTGTAAGTTAGTTATATAGCCTAGTCTATATATGTGCGTTATATATGTTTGGAATAGCTGAAAAGTATAACGTTTTCATATTGATTAGTTTCTTGGATTGTTACAGATACGATGTGTACGAATTAAGAAGGTCTTTGAAAACATGTTTTGTGGAAACCATTTTGATCTTTAGTTTCACATAGCTGAGGAAGTAAAAATATTTTTGAAGTTAATCAAGAATGACTAAAAGCTGAGAAAGAGTTTGATTAACAATCATTTACTTGAGGTTAATGTGGCCTGTCTCTAGCGGTTTAGTTGGTTGTTCAAGCGTTTGATTGAGGTTAATGTGGCACGTCAGTCACATTCCAATGTGCTTTTTGGTTATTTTTTTTAATATATTTTACCAGGGTGAAACCCTTTTACCCAAAAAACAATCATTTACTCAATTTCGTTTTGATCATTATACATAGGTAGCCGTGGACAAAAAAAAAAAAAAAAAAAAAAAAAAAAAAAAAAAAAAAAAAAAAAAAAACCCTAACCGATTAAAACCGGTTTTGGCCAAAACCGGTCGGTTTTGGGAATAACCGGATTCACGTGCAGATAAATTTGAACAACTTATTTCTTTAAACATTAATGAAATTCGAAAACATCACTTTCTGTGCACATAAATGGTTAGATATAAGTACAGATTAATGTATGTAAATTGTTATAATGAATCTGGATTAATGCATGTAAATGGTTATAATGAATATGGATTATTGTTACAAATAGCCAATGAAAGTGACGTAAATTAACAAATTATGAAATCTCATACGTGATATCTGTTAATGAATTTTTCATAAATGAAACAATTAGAGCTCGATTGAATAAAATTACTTAAAGTTTTACCACAACGTGTTACGTTGTTATATATACAAACGTAAGTTGATGACTTTCTATTATGATAAGTAAACGCTTACTCATTTTCTCTGATAAAAAGTCACGGGTTCTTATAACAACGCTTAAACATATGCAATCTTTCATTTTTAGAGCAATAATAACACATAATTGTAGGTTATCGCAATTGTCCCCTTCATGATTTGTGCTCCAAACACATAAACTAGTTGCTTCTAACTTCAATTTGGAGTTCCAAGTAACATATCTTTCTTTCACCAAGTGTTTAATAACTATATCTTACTATTTTTTTAAGTATTTCCTAAGATTTTATACTAACATTCTATCCCACATAGCTTGAAGATAAATGTTGGTGGTTACTAATATACCATAGCGTATGTGGGTCAAATATGTTGAGAATAGTATTATGTTTTCGGAGATTTCACTATCTTTCAGGTTAGAAAAAAAAACTGCTAGTTATGAAATGTTCGGAAACTGTTAAATTTTGGGTTGGTAATCTGTAGCAAACATATCATTCTATCAATTGCTAATGGCTTTCAAGTTGTGGCTTATTTCAGGATTGATTACAGGGGTTTAACCTGGACAAAAGATTAAAGATTTAAAGTTCCAAGAAACTCATTTCTGCTGAAGCCTTTCTTCGTTTCTGCTGATGAGTTACTACTAGCCGTTAGAGGGGTCTTAGTGAAACTTAATCTCCTATTTAATAAGTCCCCTTATCTAGGGTTACTTACACTTGAGTGTGCAGTCTTTTGTATCACTCTCTTCTCTTCTCTTAGATCATTTCACTGATCTTGTCTTGTCTTTACATTCATATGATTATTGTCTCATTGACATTAATCTAATCTTGTAACATTTGGATACTATTAATCTAAGCTGACTATTGCAGCTTAGATCTGAATAAAGGTTCTGTTGTTTATCTACTGTTGCCTACAATTTCGTACATGGTATCAGAGCTTCAGGCTCATTGATTCTCTTCGGCAACTATTGGTGGTTTGGGGTTATTGCTATTAGCGTAATCACTGGTTATCTTCTACTTACAATTAGCCCTAGACTAAGTGAATCTAGGGTAATTGTGATTTGTTCTTCCGCTGCATATTTCTCTGTAAGTCTATATCTTGTCTCTTCTTCAAACATACAGTACTTAAGTCTTTGTGGGTGCAAACGGGTACACTAACATCTTGATCTGCCACCTTTGAGTGGTACGAATACCTGCTCTGGTTTACCCTAGTCCACAGGCTTGGTGCTTGTTGTTTCTTAAATTCAAAGTCTTACTTATCTATCTATTTGGTCTTATTATTATCTCTGTCTGCTTTATTTTTCTGTCTTACTGTCTTTATTATGGTTGATGGTGATAGTGCTGGTGGTGGTGGTTCCACTGAGAAAGGCTTATCCTTTGGGGATGCTTTGTACTTACACCCTAATAACACTAATGGGACTCCCATTATTTCTATCAAACTCACAGGAACTGAAAATTATAAAATATGGAATATGGCCATGACCTTTGCCTTAAGGAACCATAATAAGTTAGGGTTTATTGATGGTACTTGCATAAGAAACGATTCAAACCCTAATCTTGCTAATCAATGGGATACTTGTAACTCAGTTGTGGTTACTTGGATTCTTAATTCTCTCAGCCCTGAATTATTTGCTGGGGCTATCTATGCCAAAACTGCTTATGAAATGTGGAATGATCTTAAAGATACTTATGATAAGGTTGATGGTTCAGCTATTTTTAATTTGCATAAAAATATAAACTCTCTTAGTCAAAGTGGGTCCTCTCTTGCTGATTACTATAACAATCTTAATTCTTTATGGAAACAATTTGATTGTATGATTAGCTTGCCCCCTTGCACTTGTGAGGCTGCAAAACATTTTGAAAAACATAATCAGCTAATCAAGTTAATGCAATTTCTTATGGGTCTTGATGACTCTTATGTTCCCATCAGAAGCAATATTTTAACCAGAGACCCTTTACCTAATGTCAAAACTGCCTTCTCTGTTGTCTCTGGAGAAGAGTCTCACAGAAATGTATCATCTGGGAATAGCTCTGCTAAACCCAATGCTACAGCTTTTGCTGCAAAAACTTCTGATGGTGGAAAATTTTTTGATAATAAAAGAAGTTTTAACAACAAAGTTTATGGTCATAATACTGGTAACAGCTCCAATAGCAGAGGACCAAACATGAACCTCAAATGTACCAATTGTAAAAAACCTGGTCACACCATTGATAGATGTTATGATCTTGTTGGCTATCTTGCTGGATATGCTAAAAGAAATTTTAATGGTAAACCTTTCAGCAGTAACAATGTTTCTGCTGAAACCAATCTTGCCACTGATAATAGTGCCAGCAACTCTCCTGTCTCCTTGTCTAATGAACAGCTCTCAAGACTTATGAGTCTTCTCAATGACAACAATGTGTCATCTGCTAATGCCAACTTGGCAGGTAAAAATTTTTCAGGAACCTTCTTTAATGGCAGTGTCAAGTTTAATATAAACTTCAACAAGTTTTTTAACAACAACACTAAAACATTATCTGGAAACATCAGTCTTGGTTGGATTGTTGATTCTGGTGCAAATCAGCACATGACTGTGACTGAAAAATTTTTAATCAATGTTGTTAACATTTCAAATCTTGGCTTAACTGTTGGACATCCCAACGGTACTCAGGCCTTAATTACAAAAATTGGTGATTTAAAGATCAATAATGATCTAACTCTCTTTGATGTACTTGTTGTTCCTGAGTACAATGTTAGTTTGCTGTCTGTTCATAAAATTGCTAGAGACAATAAGATGTTTGTCGGGTTTAATGAATCTAATTGCTATATACAGGATTTACATCAAAAAATGATTGTGGGGATTGGTAAACAACACAATGGGTTATATATGTTTGATATTGATTCTTCATGTAAGATTATTTCTAATAATTGCATATCTGTTTGTCATGTTTCAAAAAATCTTTGGCATCAAAGACTTGGTCATCCCTCTGACCAAGTTCTACACATACTTAAACCCACTCTTAAATTTGATAGTACATCTGAAACTGATCATCTCTGTGATACTTGTAATAAAGCTAAACAAACCAGGGAACCATTCCCTCTAAGTGAACATAAATCAACTAAAATTGGTCAACTTGTCCATCTTGGTGTATGGGGACCATATAAAGTCACTAGCAGAGATGGTTACAAATATTTTTTAACTGTTGTTGATGACTATTCCAGGGCAGTGTGGGTTTATATGCTTAAGGGGAAGGATGATGTTTATGTTTCCATTGTTAACTTTACTCACATGCTATCAAATCAATTTGAACACAATGTCAAGATCTTTAGAAGTGATAATGGGACAGAATTTGTCAATAATAAACTTCAAGTTTTTTTCCATGAAAAAGGAATTTTACATCAAACCTCTTATGTCTATACACCACAACAAAATGGTATTGCAGAAAGGAAACATAGGCATCTCCTTAATGTAGCTAGATCCCTCATGTTTCAGGGGGAATTACCTCTAAATCTTTGGTCTGAATGTGTTCTAACTGCTGCCTATGTCATAAACAGGTTTCCCTCTTCAGTTCTGTCTGGCAAGTCCCCGTTCTTCCTTGTGTATGGGCATGACCCTTCACTTTCTCTCCTTAGAGTCTTTGGCTGCTTATGCTATGCCACCATTCTCAACATCTCTGATAAATTTGGTAGTAGGTCTGAAAAAAGTGTCTTTATTGGTTACTCAAATGAGAAGAAAGGCTATAAACTCTTGAGCCTTGAAACAAAAAATATCTTTTACTCCAGAGATGTCAAATTTTATGAAACTGTTTTTCCCTTCAAAATGAAAAATTCTGTGTCAAAACCTTTTGTTGAAACCTTTGTACCAAAAGATTTAAATCACAAAAATTTCTTTGACTCACAAATAAGTCCCAATGATGAAGGGAGAGTGACATCCTATGATGATGGCACAGTGGTAAGTCATCCCACTAGGATTGACGAACCAGTTGCAACATCTATAGATGATAATACACACCCTGAGGACAACATATCACATGATTCACATTCTGCTGATGCAGTTTCTGATCCTGCTGATACAACACCTGATTATGCTGAACAAGAAAGAGGCTTGCCAGCCATTACTACTAGAAGGTCAACCAGAGTTTCAAAATTGCCCAGTAATCTTAATGACTTTATTATAGAAGGAAAAGTCAAATATGGTGTTGAAAAGGTTGTTAATTACTCCAACCTTAACAAAGATAATTACTGCTTTGCATCTAGTCTTAATAAAAGTATTGAACCTACCTGTTATGAAGAAGCTATCCATGATAGTAATTGGGTTGATGCTATGAATTCTGAAATTGAGGCCTTAAATGAAAACCATGCTTGGGATATAACTGATCTTCCTCCTAATAGAATTCCTATTGGCTACAAATGGATATTTAAAATCAAATATAAAGCCAATGGTGAAGTTGATAGATACAAGGCTAGACTAGTTGCTAAAGGCTATAACCAAAGGGAAGGAATAGACTATGATGGAACTTTTTCTCCTGTTGTAAAAATGTCTACTGTCAGGTGTCTCATTGCCTTAGCCGTAAAAAACAAATGGCCTCTTTTTCAACTTGATGTTAATAATGCTTTCTTGTATGGAGATCTTGATGAGGATATCTATATGACCATTCCTAAAGGGTTCTGTAATGAGAACAATAAGAATAAAGTTTGTAAACTTGTCAAATCCCTATATGGCTTAAAACAAGCTCCCAGGAAATGGAATGAAAAACTTGTCAGTGTTTTAAAAGAAAATAACTTTGTTCAATCTGTTAATGATCACTCTTTGTTCACCAAAACAGAGAATAACAAGTTTATTGCTCTGCTTGTTTATGTGGATGATATTGTCCTTACTGGAAATTGTACTGATGAGATAAACCGATTCAAAGAGTTCCTAAAAACAAAGTTTCATATTAAAGACTTGGGAAATCTGAAATACTTTCTTGGCATTGAGGTTCTAAAAACTGGGAATGACATTTGTCTCTCCCAAAGAAAATATTGTCTTGAACTCCTCAAAGAATTTGGTCTCCTTGGGTGCAAACCTGTGTCCACTCCTATGGAACCCAACTCTGTCCTTCCATACATTCCCACTACTGATGACCCCTTGCTTGTCAACATCACTGGTTATCAGAAGTTACTTGGGAAACTTATCTATCTCACCCATACAAGACCTGACATCTCATACTCAGTTCATTGTCTGGCACAATATATGCATTCTCCTTTAAAGTCTCATCTGGAATGTGCCCTCAATGTTCTGAGATATCTAAAAGGAGCTCCAGGAAAAGGTCTAAGGTACAATTTCAGCAACTCTGAAAATCATCTTGAAGGATATAGTGATGCTGATTGGGCCAAATGCAAGAAAACCAGAAAATCTGTCACAGGTTATTGTGTTTTCTTTAATGATTGTTTAATCTCATGGAAAAGTAAAAAACAAAACACTCTTTCAAAATCTTCCACAGAAGCAGAATATAGATCTATGTCTACTGCTGCCTGTGAAATCATTTGGATTCAAAAAATCCTAAAAGACCTAAAAGTTGATATCAATCTTCCTGTTGATCTTTTTTGTGATAACAAATCTGCTTTACAACTTGCTGTCAACCCTGTTTTCCATGAAAGATCAAAACACTTTGAAATTGATGTTCACTTCATCAGGGAAAAAATTGCTAGAGGTGTTATAAACGCTAAAAAGATTGGCTCTTCAAACCAAACTGCAGACATACTCACAAAGAACCTCCCTGTCTATCAGCATAAATTTTTGTGTGAAAAATTGATATTGTTTGATATGTTTGCTCATCAGATTAAGGGGGAATGTTAAATTTTGGGTTGGTAATCTGTAGCAAACATATCATTCTATCAATTGCTAATGGCTTTCAAGTTGTGGCTTATTTCAGGATTGATTACAGGGGTTTAACCTGGACAAAAGATTAAAGATTTAAAGTTCCAAGAAACTCATTTCTGCTGAAGCCTTTCTTCGTTTCTGCTGATGAGTTACTACTAGCCGTTAGAGGGGTCTTAGTGAAACTTAATCTCCTATTTAATAAGTCCCCTTATCTAGGGTTACTTACACTTGAGTGTGCAGTCTTTTGTATCACTCTCTTCTCTTCTCTTAGATCATTTCACTGATCTTGTCTTGTCTTTACATTCATATGATTATTGTCTCATTGACATTAATCTAATCTTGTAACATTTGGATACTATTAATCTAAGCTGACTATTGCAGCTTAGATCTGAATAAAGGTTCTGTTGTTTATCTACTGTTGCCTACAATTTCGTACAGAAACTCATATGAACTCTTAACTTTTTACTTTCACTTTGATACCGTAAAACATGGTTTGGTGGAGACCATGTTAATCTTTAATTTCAAACTGGTTTGAATGGAAAACGAACTATGACAGCTAACGAAGAAACAATAAAAATGTAGAAACTAACTATGAAAGCTAACGTGCAAAAAGAAGCACAACCTAGTCAAAGTTTGAAAATAAAGTTATTTGGTTGAAAAGGCTCAAAATGCTTCATGAATACTCGTATAAACCATGATTGGACCGGTGCAATGAACCAATCCTTGGTCTAACTGTCTAATATGACCCTTCAAACCGTGGCTTAAATCTCCTTGTGACCTGTCTACTTATTTTATGATCGTATATGTAAAAGTGGGTTACGGTTTTGTCACTCGGGTTATGATCATCAACATGTCATATATATTGGTGGTGTATGAATTTATAAAAGGAAAATGCGTGCCTAATTTTAGGCCTAAAGGGATGTGAATTTTTTTTATTGGTTTATGACAAAACGGGTTCATTTACTGTCATCAATAGAATTATGTCATATAAGATTAAGTGTATAATTAGGCACACAAATCAGACATGTCAAGCAATACTCTTTATGAAATAATGTTAGCTTAAGTTTAGCGACCGCTAAGAGACCATCAACACCGTTATCACATCATTTTTTTTCAAGAACATACCGAAAAAATCAATTAATAAATACATACCGAAAAAATCAATTAATAAATATCCACACACACAACATTCGTCCTTATTCATTTCAGCTCTGTCGCATATGCGACAGATTCATGTCTTTTTCCCTCCTACGACGCGTCTCAAGTCGGGTGGTGTAACGGTGGCTGATGCGTCGGTGGTGGCGACCGACCTTCTACACCCGGTCTTAATATGTTACTATACACCAAGGGAAGAGTAAAATGTAATCCAATTTCTAAGATGGAGCCTTTGGTGAAAACAAAAACGAGAATTTTTCACGTTTATAAAGAATTGCCTAGCTGCTTATACTGAAATCTGAAACACAAGTTGATGATGCACTTGCACACGTATGGTTGATTAAAGGGGTCGGGTCACTCTTGATTACTAGAAAAGAAGAATAGTGTGGTTGAAGACGAAATAGGTACACAAAGTTTCAAGATCAGAGGGACCAACTATTGGTTTCAAGCTTTGGCAAAAAAAAGAAGATAGTTTTTAAACAAAGGACCAGTTGAGTTGGGCTGAAGTGATGCTTGTTTCTTATATTCAGGCCCAATTATATCTTATGTGGTGGTTTTTATTCTGCTTATTTTTAGATTTTGACATAAGTTCTTTCCATACAAGCATTGTTGTCCAAGACTTTTCCTGGCTACATGCAAACCTGAATATATATAACCATAATTTACACACTGAGCATTCAATAAATGTAGTGATCGGCATAATACGTTTCTAAACAACCTAGGGCCAAAACGAGTATGATATAGATTTCAGACAAGTAAAAATCTCTTATATACTATGGAGACATTTCTTAACCTTTAATCCCACATTGGCTGAAGAAAGAACTTGTTGGTTAGTCTATGACTCTCTGTGGGTCATATATACATGCCTGGAATGGTACAATGTTCTCATGTTCACCACTTCTTTGCTACTTTACAAGTTCAACAAGTTTGTAAATAGAACTTGTAAAAATTCACGGATGTGATTTACATGAAAACTTGTATGAACTTTAAACTTTTCATAATTAAAAATCACTTTCTATTTTGCCTCTAATGAAACATTTTGAGCTTGGTTTAAACTAAAATGCTTACTTGTAATGTTATCACAATATTTTGCGTCACTTTAAATAGAAAATGTAAGTTGATTACAAAAGATATTTCTTTAAGCTCATACATTTTTAAATCTTTTATCTTGAACTTGAAAATCTATCTCACATCGGATAAAGATAGAAGTTGTTGGTTACTTATATACCGTAAGAGCATGTTTGTTTAATGTATTGAGACTAGTAGTATGTTTTCAAAGTTTAATCCATCTTCAGGTTAAAAAAATCGGAGGGGTGGTTTAAAATCTGAAAACTCATATGAACTCTTGACTTTTTTTTTTTTTTTTGGATATTGTTAACCATGTTTTGGTGGAGACCATTTTATTTTTAATGTCACACAAGTTAGAAAGGAGCACATATTAGAGGCCAAAAGAAACGTATATGACTATGTTATTAAAACCGGCAACTTAATACAAGATGTTAACATAAGTACTCTTTTAGTATTTTTGAGATTTTTAACCTAGGGCCAAAACAAGTATCATAATATAGACATACTTTACCCAAACACATGATTGAGCACGTAATTCATTTAGCCAAATCTCAATTCTAAACTTGATTAACAGTTCATATTAAAACAGTAAATCATGTGACTTATGTTATCAAAGCAGTAAAAACATGATGTTTGTCACCGAATACTTTGCTTAGTTGCTTTTGAACTTCTATTTCAAGTGACTTATCTTTCTTTCAAGACTTCTTGCATTGTCTCTTTCTTTCCATGTAAATACAAACCTTATTATAAGGTACCTTTTCTAACCTTATAATCCTGCATGGGTTGAAGAAAGAAGTTTTCGGTTACTAACATACCGTACCATTGTACCATATGAGGTTATGCGTCTAAGAATGGTATTATGTTTTCAGAAATATTGCTTTCTTGCAAGCTAAAGAAGTTTGTGAGATAACCATAGGTCTGGGTTAATTATGAACTCTTAATTTTTCTTTCATTTTTAAACAACATTTAGGGCCAAAACAAGTATCACAATACTAAAAAACTTTAACGTTTATGATCCAAAAACATAGTTCACTCATGTTCATATATAGATTTCTACATAAACGATTTAAGATAAGTAAACGCTAACCCCTATTTCTTTGGAAAAAAAACCACACTCTTTTAGTACAACGCTATAAACATTTCCAAATTTTCCATTTTAGAGCAACATCAACATGTGATTTCACGTTATTCAAGTTGTTAGTTTACTTCTGATTCATGTTCCAAACACATAATTTTACGAGCTCTTGATAACTCTTGCATTTTCTTTCTTTCATTGTCAAAGGAATTTTTCTATAACAATTTACCATTCTTTTAATGGAAACCTTTTCTAGTCTTTTATTCGAACATTCTGTCACATATAGGATGGAGAAAGAAATTGTTTGTGACGAATATACCATAACGTATGCGATTGTCATATCTCTAGAATAATGTAATGTTCTTAGCTGATTTTCAATCGGAGAGTTAAGAAAATGTAATCCTTCGTGTGGTGACCACCTGAAAACAATTTTTTAAATCTTTTGTACCGTTTGGAAACTATTTTTATCTTTAATTACACGCAGGTTAATTAGAATTCAGAAAGAACAACCGTGAACATTATGCATGTAGACAATAATTCTTTAGAGCATGATCTACATAGAAAGTACTGCAAGTATCTACGGTCCACCATGTTTCACATCAATGATGCCCTCTGAGAGTACGTATTTGTAAATGTCATTTATACACGCCAAAAATTTATAGTTTGGTGTTGGTATAATTTACATAATTATATTGGAGATTACTTGGGTCTGTTTCCCTATGTTGGGATCGGGTCGGGAAAATACTCTGATAAGACCCAAGCGGTAATTTAGAAAATGCTTAAAAATATAAAATTATCATACTCCGTATTACATATCCATGTGAACTTCTAGTTTGGGTCTCTTTCCCCTATGTTAGGTTGGGTTGGGTCAAGGTCCATTAGGGTAGCCAACAGTTGCCGTCCATACTTAACTAGGCGTGTGCAAGACGTGGATTGGTACCGAGAAGAAGAACACTGGATTGACCCGTACCAAAACTGGCCTGATTTGACCCGTACCAAAACTGACCCATTCAAAGATCCTTTCAAAACGCATGTTCAAACACCCCCTAACCATTTGAATCATGATAGCTCCATTGATATAGTCTGCAATGTGAACGCGATGTCATATTTGTTAAAGGTAGTGTATCTTATATGTTTTCGCAATAACGATGGCTTAATGGTTATTTTAACCAAGGACAAAGAATGTTGATCCAAGTGACACAAATTTTGATCTAAGCAGCACAATATTTTCTATGAAGGTAATTCAAGAACCGGAAGAAGTTAAGGTAGTCAATATCTCATGTTCTTACTCATCGAGATTACAAATACTAATTACATCTTATGTCGTTGTTACATGCCTGCAAATATTTTCAACTAACTCCCTAGTAGGCTAGTATATATTATCTGGAACTATATGGAAGATTGCCTAATGGCTTATAACGAGATTGTAACATAAGTACTCTATTTCACATAATAAAATTTAAACCAAACAAGCATCATAATACATAATATACTTTACCCAAACAACTGAATAACTCATTGAGCCGAATATCCATTTCTACGTGAATAATGATTTATAAAGTAAACACTTAACACTTTATTACTATAATAAGCTAAAAGGATTGCCAAGCTGCTAATTTTTAGATCTTGACATAAGCATGTTTGTCAAAAACTATGCCTAACAACTTGCAACCCTAGGTTTGTACATTTGAGCATTCAAAACATGCTTATTGATAGGCCGTAACAAGTATGAAAACATAGACAAACTCCAACTTTCGTGACCCAAAAATGTAGTCCCACATTGGTGAAAGAAATAAATTGTTTGTTACTAATATCATGAAGTCTAAGTGAGGCACATGTGTCTAGCGTAGCATAATGTTTTCAGATAATGGGTCTCTTGCAAGTTAAAAAAAATTTCAAGGCGTTCATTTTCTGAAAATTCATATAACTCTTGACTTTTTGTTCATTTTTTATTTTTGATTCTTTACTCTATAACATGTTATGGTGGAACACCAAAATCTTTAACTTTACATAGGTCCATACTAAACGATGCGCTATATTCCCAAATATTACTACTATAAACAGTTACCAAACATATATTATCATTCATATATAATAATATTCAATTAAAGTGTTGAAGCTCCTAAAATAATATTTGAAATTATGTTCCTATATACATAGTTAGTTATGAATTTATTTTTGCCTTTTTGTTACATCTTGTGTACAATAGATATTTTGTAACAACAAAATGAATTATTTCCTGTTGGGAGATTTTCATATATCCTCACATATTAGGGCTGAGCTTTTTCGACCGACAACCGACTGCCACCCGCCACCGACCGACAGTAACCGATCTACACTCGGGTCGAGAGGCAGTTTGATTTTTCCGGCTAGTCGGGATCGGGATCGGATCGGGAATCGGGATTACCCGACAAAACACAAAGACGAAAATTGTCCCGACTGCCACCCAACACCGACCGACAGTAACCGATCTACACTCGGGTCGGGAGGCGGTTTGATTTTTCCGGCAATTCGGGATCGGGATAAATCGGGATCAGGACGGGACGGGTCGGGATCATCCCGATGCTCAGCCCTACCACATACACACCTATATTTTCATATTTTCCCAAACACAATTTTTATGTGCATGATATACAAGCCTGTTAAAGTACTGTTTTAAGAAATATGTAAATATGAGTGTGTATGTAAGAATATATGTAAATGCCCCTTTCATGTTAATAATATTTAATTAATAAACATGAGACATGGTTGGACAAAATTTTCGTAAACACCCCTTAAAAGAGGGTTTTACTTTGATAAAAAAATTATATATTTTAGTTTTAACCCTTGAGGTATTTACTAATGATAAAACAAGTTATAAGTATTATCTTAACTTGATCTATGCGTAAAGAAAATAAAATATTTAAGTCTTACCGTTAAAAATATTTTTGAAACAACATCAAAATGTACAATATTAAAACTTTTAAACCTTTAACTTTTACCCCCTAACTATTCATTAATAACAAGAAAATTGCAAGTTTGTATGTAACCATACTATTCAACGTAAAATGATGGCAACTTTATATGTTGATCGTTCTATAATTGTTTTTCACTCAAAATCTATGATGTTTTTTGTAGGGTGTATGTGTTCTGGTTTACAATCATATCTACAAAAGTATGTATATATAGAACACGGTATGTCTGATTGCTATGCTTTTCAAGTAGATTTTGTTTTCGACAAGATGGTTGTTATACACATTTTATAGATCCTGTTTCACAAGGACATATTGAAGGAGTCAAGGAGACATCAAGTCATGTTGGTTATATGTGGATTTACCATCAAACTGTAAGTAAAGTCTTCATCCTTTTTCTTGGCATTATTTGAAACTCTATCCCACATAGGCTGAAGATTGAAGTTTTTAGTTAGTTATATACCATAGGTTTATGTAGGTTGAACGTGTTGAGACTACTATATGTCTTTGAATATTTTTTCTCTCCCTCAGTTGAAAAAAATCTGAGAGGGTGTTGGAATATTTGAAAACTCTTATAAACTCTTAACTTTTTCACTTATGTTAGTACTCTAAAACATGTTTTGTTGGAGACCATGTTAATATTTGATTTCACATAGATTAAAAAGGAAAGCGATTTGTGAAAGCTAATAAGAAAAACAATAGAAATGTAAAATTGCATCATGTTCGATCTAACTCAATAGTCAATAACCAACATAAATCTTATTAGATAATATATACACATATCAAAACCTTTTATGACATGGACCAATTTTAATAGTTGAATGTTCATAGTGAGGATATCCGACGTTCATCGAGTACCATATATATTTTCTTTCTAACGTGCTTTTACACATACACAATAACGATACTACTATTTCAATCATCATGTTTAGATACTTATGGACTTTGTATATTCAAGGATTTCTAAACCCATAGGTCCATACTTCATATTAAACGATTCTCTATATTCGCAAATCTTTTCACAATCACGTATGAGTTTAAAGTACATTTGTCATGAGAATATTTAAAAGACCATGGATTTTTCAAATCTTATTTCTCATTGGGAACCAACTGAGGCACTGAGCTACGAAATATGTACACAAAGTTTCATGGTCAGAGGGTCTAACTATTGGGCTCAAGCTTTAGCATAAAAAGAAGATAGCTACTAGACAATGGCCAAGCTGTTTTTGGGCTGAAGTGTGCTTACATATATTTACAACTAACGCCTGGCGAATAAAACTTGTATATATTCATGCAACTACATAAACGGTTGCCTAACTGCTTATAATGAGATTGTAACATAAGTACTCTTTTAAACATAATAAGATTTTAGGGCCAAAATAAACTAAAAAAGCATATTGTATGACTTGAGTTATCAAAACTATATATAATAACGGATTCCCTAGCTGTTTACTCATGTGATAAGCAATTCAGCATGCTTGTCAAAAACTTGGCTTAGCTACTTGCGACATACACATTGAGCATTAAAAAAGTGTACCGATCCGCATAATGAGTTAGTTAAACAACCCATGGTCATAACATGTATCATAATGCAAGAATACTTTTAACCACCATGACAAAAAACGTAATTTACTCAGTTATGTATAAAATTCTTCGTGAATGATTTCAAAATAAGTAAAAGCTAACCCCTTGTTCTTGGAAAAAATCACATGGTGTGTTTCAGTTCAATGCTTAAATATTTGCAATCTTTCAATTTAAAGAAAGAACAACATATACTTTCATGATATCCAAGATGTTCCCTTCATGATTCGTGCTCAAAAAACACAAAGAGTAGTTGCTTCTAAACTTGAATTTGGAGTTCCATGTAAGAAATAGTTATTTCACCAACTGTTGATAACTCTTCATTAAGTACTTTCCGTGTACATAAAAATCTTTATATATTATGAAGACTTTCTTTAACATTTAATCCCACATTGGTTGAAGAAAGAACTTGTTGCCTAGTTATATACACTAGTCTATTGGGTTGCATGTACTTGGAATTGCATAGTGTTCTCAGGTACACAATCTCGTGGAATCCTTATAACTTCAGCAACTTACAAAGATTTCACATTTGAAAGTGTCTGAAAACTTGTATGAATTTCAAACTTTTTTAATATCTTTTTAATAGATAAAACATGCTCTGGTGGAAAACATTTTTATCTTGGGAAATGTTTTTAAAACGAATAATACTTGCCATCATTTGCTTTCGTGGGTAATGAACAAATTTTATTTGCTTTTATGGGTAATTTTCTTTCAAATTCATCCTTTACAGGGTACTATTTGACATTTTTGCCCTTTCGGAAATTTTTTTCTATTAGCTAAGAAGGGCAAAACTGTCAAAAATTTCGCAAAATACCCAAAAAATGATGAATTTAAAAGAAAAAAATGATTTAGTGGATATCATTTTAATCTTTAGTTTCAACATTTTATGTCATTAAGAATGGCTAAAAGCTGAGAAAGAGTGTGAGTAACAATCAAATTACCCATTTATGTTTTCATCATTATAAATAGCAAATAATGAAATGAATTAAACAACTTATTTCTTAAAACATTTCTAAATTTGGATGATATCATTCTCTGTGCACGTAAATAGTTATGATGTATGTAAATTTGTTACTTGATATATATATCATGTTTTCGATCGTTATCATCTCAATGATTTATGTTTGTGAAACTTGTCATGAATGAAAACATCATTTCTATTCTGCATAGTGAAAATGGTTAGAGCTCGATTAAATAAAAAATGTAACTTAATTTTACCACAATAAATGTAACTTGATCGCTTTATATAATGATAAGTAATCATTAACCCTTTTTCTCTTATAAGAAATCACAAGCTCTTACAACAACGTTTAAACATTTCTAATCTTTCATATTTTGAGTGCTAACAGCTTATCAATTCACGTTATCGAAAGTGATCCCTTCATGATTCGTGCTCCAAACACATATACTAGTAATTATTAATGGATTAAAATACACTGTTGGTCCCTAAACTTGTCCAAAAACATCACGCTAGGACAAAACTTACCCAAATACAACAACGATGACAGTGACAATCAACAACTAGTATTTCAATTATCATGTTTAAATACTTATCAACTTTGAATATTCAAGGATGTCTAAACCCATACGTCCCTACTAAACAATGCTATATATATACTCGAGTAAGTCTTTTTCACATTCACGCGTGAGTTTAAGGTACATTTATTCTGAAAATGTCTAAAAGACCGAGGATTTTGCAAGTCTAATTTCTCGTTTAGAACCAACTGACCTACACGTCACTAAAAGAGCTAAAGTCTCGGACCACAACAATATGCACATTTGATATATCTTTCAAGCTAAACCTGTGAGGAGCCACACTTGAAGATTAGAAAAGAAGTAATGAACGGATTTAAAAACTTATCAACTTTGAATATTCAAGGATGTCTAAACCGATAATCCCTACTAAACAATGTTGCATATACTCAAGTAAGTCGTTTCACATTCACACGTGAGTTTAAAGTACATTTATTGTGAGAATGTTTAAAAGACCGAGGATTTTGCATGTCTTATTTCTCGGTTAGAACCAACAGAGCTACACTTCACTAAAAGAACTAAAGTCATGGATCACAACAATCTACAAATTTGGCATATCTTTTGATCTAATCTTAACAGGAGACACACTTGAAGATTAGAAAAGAAGTAATGAACGGATTTAAACTAAAGAGGCACTAAAAAATGAAAGAAAAAGTTTGTTATTCACGCAATTTAAGCCAATAATACTATATGCCTTAAGAACATGTAGTTAGAAAGTAGAGTTGAAGAAAACAGATTGAAAAGGTTTAATGGTCTAACGACTACTAACTTATTGTGAGCTCATAAACAAGACGCGTTTGAAAAGTAGTAAAATAATCTAAATGTATGTTAATTGAAAAGGATATGTGAACTAAATAATGAACGTAGTTGATGAGGATTATAACACGAAAAAACCATGGTAATAGAAATTGGGCACCTTACCAATGGAGCATTAGTCCAATGATTGGGGCATTTGTGTTGGAGTCAATTGACTCAAGTTCAAGTCTCATCCTTGGCATTTTCTTCATATAGGTACCCACCTCCGCAAAACCTATGGGTACACTGGAGAGACTTTATGAAATAAGAGCTCAGGGTCCGAGTCTTGGCTCGTGCTCACTCTAGTTGGTGCCCCACTACGTCAGGAGAGTTGCCGGAGCTATTCTTTGTGAGGTGGACAATGACTAGTGTCAAAAAACAATCGGGGTCAGAGTATTCCCGCCAATCTACACATTTTTTTGAAATTGGGCACCTTAAGCCAAATTAAGTTTCATAATACGTAGATACTTTAAGTGCTTAATTCATGCTCCAAACACATAAACTAGTTGATACTAAACTTCACTATGGAACTCCAAGTGACATTTATTTCTTTCACCCTCTCTTGCATTAATCTTTTCTTTCCATGTACATGAAAAAATTTTCTACTATTATGACTTTATGAGTACCATTTTTCTATGAAAACATTTTCTAACTTTCTATCCTATCATTATATCCCACATAGGTTGTAGAAAGAACTTGTCGGTTCCTTATATATCGTACTATATGCAAGTTTCATGTCTTTATCTACTTTTTCTTTATCTATTTCTATTTTTTACTATAAAACATGTTTTACTGAAAAACATTATAATTTTTATTATCATATATAGTATAAGAGGAAAAAGTATTTTTAAGAAGTCAATTAAGAAAGAGTATAAGAAACAATTAAATTGTTCAAATTTGTTATGATCATTATAAATACCAAATGAAATTAAATTAAATCACATTTAAACTGGAAGACGCACGCAAGGTTATAAATAGCGCGAGGGGTGGGGTGACGGCATGACCAAGCTTCACGCTTCAGCGGTCAAAGCGAAGCTTTTGTGTTTTAAGACGTAACATAAAACGGCACAAAATATGAAAATATTGTATATTTATATCATATTTCATATATATCGAGAATTCACAAAAAATATTGTACATGGTGAATAAAAATGTTAAGAAACTATCCTTATATGTAATGTTCTTCAATTTTAAAAAAAAAAAGAAATATATATCGAAGTCGAAAAAAAAAAAAAAAAAAAAAAAAAAAAGAACTTGTCCTCACGCCTTACGCTTTAGCGCGCCTTATCGTGCATTTTCTCGCCTGAAGTCGATGCTTTGGTCTATTTCGTAACGTGAAAGTCGCGCCTCACGCCTTAACGCCGCCATGACGCACCATTTAGAACCGTGCTTTGGTCTATTTAACCAATTTTGTACATGGGATTTTTGTTTTTGAGACTTTTCATAATATTCTATCCCACATTGACTTGTGATAGAAGTTGGTGGTTACTAATATACACATAGTTTATGTGTGTCAAATGTGTTAAGAATAGTATTACGTTTTCAGCTATTCTACATTCTTTCAGCTAAAATAAATAAATAAATAAAAATTAAGAGAATAATGAATAGCCGAAAACTTGTATAAACTATTAAACGTTTTACTCTATTTCTCTACTCCGAAAGATATGTTGATAGACACCACTTTAATCTTTTAGTTATTTCTCTACTCTGAAAAATATGGATCTATCATTTTCTAGGTTGAAGATGATGATATGATTTTAGGCTAAAGCTAATTTTCAGTTATAAATTCATATGTATTTTTTGATGCTATAAAGTTAGATTTTTTCTGTTAGAATTAAGGTCATTGTAAAAGGTGCTTGGTCAACTTATTTTTTGATGTTAAAGTTTGATTTGAAACTTATAGTGATACAAAAAGAATCTATTTTTATTTTATTTTATTTAATTTTGGTGATTTACAAAACCGGGAAAGAATATGATAAACATTACAAAACCGGGAAAGAATATGATAAACATCTATTTTTTATTATTATTATTTTTTTAATTAAAAAAAAAAATCAAAACCCGGAAAGACGTTGTGTAACTTGTGTTCAATCAAGATGTCAAAATTACAAGGACAAAAAGAATCCCAGCTATGCATTGTCTTTTCTTACACTTTTTCAAGGTACTTACCAAGTCACATAACTATTAGATTCAACTATAGCTGCTACTTTAAGCTTGAAAGACTTCTTGATTGGTTTTTATTTGGATACTCTTGACTGGTTTACATTTTTAACTGTCAAATAACGACCATCCCTTTGTTTTCATAATACTCGGTATGCTTTTGATTTGGTTCACTGGTTCACATTTCTAATTATCAAATAATGACCATTGCTTTCTTTTAATTATATGCTTTTGATTTAGATATTAAATTGTTGATGCATAATCTGGCGCGGGCTAGATTCGACGACTCTCCCTGGGCCGTTCGTCGTCTTCTCGAGCCCTAAGTAGACCTGTCAACAAAAAGAACCCGTTAGGAGTGGACCCGAAGCCGTAGCCCCGGGGTCCACCTCCGACGGTCAAGTTAGTATCGGTGCGATGTGATGAGTTAGGGTTAAAGTAACCTGTCATGTTATCGTCACATATATCATGTCCTCAAGAAGGAGATCCAGCCATATATTTATATGGCATGGATTAGGGTTTAGGCGTAGAGTGGGCCGCTGTCTTCCAGGCCTGACCCATTCTTGGCCCAGTCCGGACTATACGTCCACAAGCCCCCCAATTCTAGTATAAGATTGTGCATGGCTATGTTATGCTAGACTTAAGTTCTGTTCATGGCCGCATAGGCCCAATCAATCATGACGGCATGGCCCATGTGTGCACATGGGACGGACCATACTGTGCAGCCCAAATGCGACAATGCGCACTTGGCCCATGGCGGTGTCCTGTTTAGCGCATATGCTAGGTTTCCCGCCACAGTGTGACAGTAAAGACCCCGTAAGAAGAACACGTAGTTCTATAGTTGGGGTAACAGTGACATTGCGATTGTGAGAGTCTCACAATGGTGAAAGTGGATCCCGTATGCTGCATCCTGGGTAAGGGCATACCTTTTGTACCAGTAGCGACGCAGCATGGTGCAACAGAAGACGTGCTTCTGTAGCAGAAGTGCGCGCTGTGCGCGACAAAGAAGTGCGACAGAAGACGTGCTTCTGTAGCAAAAGTGCGCGCTATGCGCGACAAAGAAGTGCGACAGAAGACGTGCTTCTGTAGCATAAGTGCGCGCTGCGCGCGATAAAGAAGTGCGACAGAAGACGTGCTTCTGTAGCAGAAGTGCACGCATTACATCCGTCTTTACAGCCGACAGAGGACGTCTCCCCTGCGGCAAGATGGTGCGAATATTTAAATCCGTCTTTGTACCGGGCTTGCAATACCTCTTACATACGATCTGCTTCCAAATATACCTGCGTGACGCGTACGGAAACAGTGGTAGTATATACCCTGGTAGCCCCCCAAGTTTGATGGTGCTACTTGTGTAGGAGCATTAAACTTAGTTATGTCTGCGTAAAACACTTAATGCAAACATTAAAAGTATATGCTGCGAATCGCAACATATAAAACCTAATGAAGTGAAGCAATATATAGCACATAGCATATGAGTTTTTTTTTTTTTTTTTTTTTTTTTTTGGTATCCATGATTTCCGACCTTTTGGCCGACTAATTCACGGGGTTTGAACCCTGTGAATTACCCCTATCGTGAGGTTTTACAAACTACATAAATAATTAATTGTTTTTTTTTAATATAAAAAAAAAACCCGGATGGACGTATCATGACCGCGACTAATAGACGCAGATAGATATATCGTAACCGCATAGACTCAAACGTTTGTGGATGATCGCAGATAAGCATAACATGACCACGGCCTTTGGTCCAGTGCGCTCGTGGCGATTGGCTAGCATCGTGGTGTTTGCTCGTAGCTAATCTGCGAAGATGTCCGAACGCACGGCCTAACGCGGGTAGATTTATCGTGACTGCGTCGTTCGAGCACGAACAGTCATACCAACCGTAAAAACAGTATATGCGCGAATTAATTCGCGACGAAAAGATAAAATAGCTCCGATCGTGCGGACATTTTCTTTTTTCTGAATGAGTGTATCCATCGGGACCATTCGTAACTTCATTCGTATGTTTATTACGTAAACCAAACGTATTTAATTTAAAATAAGCCAATAAGAAAGGGTCTTTACTTCATTCGACGACTCTCCCTGGGCCGTTCGTCGTCTTCTCAAGCCCTAAGTAGACCTGTCAACAAAGAGAACCCGTTAGGAGTGGACCCGAGGCCGTAGCCCCGGGGTCCACCTCCGACGGTCAAGTTAGTATCGGTGCGATGTGATGAGTTAGGGTTAGAGTAACCTGTCATGTTATCGTCACATATATCATGTCCTCAAGAAGGAGATCCAGACATTTATTTATAGGGCATGGATTAGGGTTTAGGCGTAGAGTAGGCCGCTGTCTTCCAGGCCTGACCCATTCCTGGCCCAGTCCGGACTATACGTCCACATAAATAGATAACACAAATAAATTTTTTAATAAAAATAGTATTAATTGTTTTAAAAATTGACGTTAGAAAGTATAAAAATAATACGGGTCCTCAAAAAGGTTCACTCAGAAGATAATAACAATACAAATAAAAACATCGCCTCCTTGTAAGTACTTATCAAAAATAAAAAACTCTTTATCTATATCTATTTATATTTATATTTATACTATTTTAGAATGCATTCAATACTTTCTATAAAAAAAATCTTAATTTTTTAAGCAACACATTTTTTATAAGATGATTATAAAACTTGTAACAATTAATGTATTATAACCTCAAAACTTATAACCATCATATATATTGATGATTACTTATTAAAATTGTAACCTCTCATTTTATTTATTTTCATAATAACTTTTTATTTTTATAATACCTTTCACTTAATTAATATTATTAATTTAATTTACGTTACATTTCTCCAGTCATATGCCCACTATCTGTTTATTTTCAGATTTTACGTTAATTTGTATATGATTTTGTTTGTCTTACTATTGTTTAAAGTTAATATAACTTAAACTATCATCATTCGTAAAGTTATGGTCAGAAAACTCGTCGGTAAATTTAGTTACAAGGTACCCGCCGCCGCATTGCGCGGGTACCCTGCTAGTCAAGTTAAAAAGGAAACTTGATGCACGTTAATATCTCAAAACTCATGAATACTTAACAATTTGTAAAAAATCATTTTTTTACCATAAGACATATAAAAGATGTTTTAGTGGAAACTATTTTATTCTTTAAAGTTCTTGGTCGAGTTGGTGGTTGGAATCGTTTTCATTTACTTGTCAAATAAAAAGCATGTAAACAAAGACAAAATAAGTAACAAGATACGTACAACACAAGGCCGGCTCGATTAGATGTTTCATTCATTTTTTACTTTTGGTTAGTTTTAGCTGGCTAATCCATGGGTTTCAAACAATTCGTCACACGAACTTATATCACGTAAAACTTTGTCTTTTAGATAGTCGGCGTGACCGCTTTAGTTTGTTTGCACCAAACAGGACTTGAATTTGTACCTATCATACTTTGGTGATGATACTGAGTGTTCATCTAACTCTTTTATCAACTCAATCACCCCGGGTGAATAAGAGAACATATAATCTAGATGCAGTAAAATGAAGAATCAAACGTAGTTGATGGTCAATTAGAAAGAACCCATGCTAATATGGCTTAACCCGAACACATAATGCTTTAGACCAATAAGACTTAACAACCTACTAGGCAAATTAAACTATCCCCAACTTCTCTTTTTTCTTTTCATGTGCTTAAAAGGATTTTATTAATAATAGTGTACCAACTTTTTGGAACCATCTATCTAACATCCTATCCCACATAGGCTGAAAAAAAGAAATTGTGGATTACTAATATATGGTAGCGTGTACATACTGTATAAGTCTGGAATAATTTTATGTTTCCAGTTAGATGTCTTTCTTGCATGTTAAAAAACATGTATGAAAGATATAGAACTCTAAACTCTTGATTTTTTATTTATTTATTTATTTTTATTATTATTATTATTATTATATTCAAATTTACTTTTGTTGTCGTTTACTGTTAAACATGTTTTGGTAAAACCGTTGTTATCTAAAATCTCACATAGGTAACTTTTCTCTTTTAAAAAGAGATATGCAAGACTTTTCTCTTTCTCACTGTAAAACATGCTTTTGTGGAAATTTTATATAATTTCATACATGAGTTTTGGTCTTTAAACTTTTTAGAAAGATAATATCACTTTATATATTGCTTAATGCATTATCTATTTTTGGGTGAATTGTGAATGTTATATAGCAATGCAAAAGCAAAAATATGTTGACAGTGTATATATCTTAAATTTCTTTCTATTATAATACAAAGATACTATGTTAAGATGTTTGATAAAAACAATAATGAGGTGCAAAATAAACCACATGTAAAACATTTTACTCTCTATGACTATAAGCACAAAGGACAAAGCTTAAACATTTGCAATCTTTCATTTTCCAAACACAATAACATATAATTTCATGTTGTTACCTTCATGTTTCGTGCTCTAAACACATAAACTAATTGCTTATAAACTTCTTGTGGTCACCATGTAACACAACATTCTTTCATTAACTCTTGCATTATCTCTTTTTTTTAATTTCCATATACATAAAAATCTTTTGTATACTGCAATAATTTACCATTTTTCATTTATCGAATTATGGAAACAATTTATTACCTCCTATAATGATCTATCCTAACATTCTATCCCGCATAGCTTGAAGATACAAGTTCTTTGCTTCTAATATACCATAGTGTAAGTGATTTGTATGTTTCTAGAATACTATTATGTTTTCCGGCTTACCTAATGCTCCCAGGTTTATAGAACTATACAAACCTGGTAGGATTTTGCAAGTCTGCAAACTCGTACTAACTCTAAAAGTCTTTTTAGTTTTGTTTTTTGTATCTTTTATTGCAAACATAACTTCTGGTGATCATTTTAATCTTTAATTTCCCACAGGTTAGGAATGAAAACATGTTTTGAAAACCGGTTGAAAAGCAATATATAGAAGTATATAAGCCGACTACATTGCTCAATTTCTTTATGTTTTAAAATGAAACATGTTGATTGACTAACTGTATCATACGAGTTTAAAAGAATTGATAACTTTCTTACAAGTTAAAATAAGTCTGTAAAATGTGACATATGTTATAACTCATATAAACTTATATTTTTATTTTTATTTTTATTTTTATTATTATTATTTTTTCAATTATTATTGTAAAACATGTTTAAGTGGAAAGAATTGTAATCTTTAGTTTCACATAAGTTAAAAGAAAACTTGCATGGTTTTACTGGATCGAAGAACACTCAAACCATGAAGATATCGATCCTTTAGCTCTAATAAAGTTCCAGTAATACGAGAGAACTTCTAGATCATCACAAATTATCGTACTATTAGATACTTAATTAGTATCAAAACGTGTTTCCTCGCTACAAATAGCAAAAATAAGTTGGTTACAAAACGTGTTTTTTTAAGCTCATACATGAGTCTTTTCTTAAAACTTCTTAGAAAATGGTAACAATTACTTTGTATATTGCTTAATGCATAACCAATTTTTTGGGTGAATTGGGAATGTTATATATAGAAATGCAAAAGAAAATATATGTCGACAGTGTGTGTATCCTAATTGTAAGATTGATAACAACAACAACACATATCAAAACAATATAAAGGATTGATCGCCTAGCTACTTATTTGAAGTTTTTGACATAAGCATGTGTCCTAAACTTTGCCTAGCTACTTGCAACTTGCAAGCCTAAATATATGTACATTCATAATTCACGCATTAAGCCTTAACAAAAAAAGGAAAATGATATTTATTCTTATTATTTGTGCCTACTAATCTTTCTAATTGCATGATTATGACAAATGTAAAGATCAAATTAAGAGATAAAATTAGTGCATGACACATGTATTATGATTGTGTGAGTTGAATGACGAGTAGTAAGATGTTTTAAAAGGATACAACAATGCTCTTAAAAATGCTTAGTGATGGGCATGATAAGTTTTCGAAACAACCTAAGTCCAAAACAAGTAGCATGATCGAGTCATACATAAATACCTAATCGTTCATGACCCAAAAACATAATTCAATCAACTATATACAGATTCTAGATAAACGATTTTAGATAAGAAAACGTTAAATTTATCCTTGTTTTTTTCTTTTTTTTTTAAATCGCGAGTCTTACGATACAAAGTTGAAACATTGGCACTCTTTCATTTTCAGAGCAATCATAACATATACTTACATGTTATTCACGCTATTAACTTTATGTTTCATGTGCTAAACACGTAAACTTCAATTTGAAGTTCGAGGCAACATATCTTTCTTCACTAACTCTTAATAACTTTTGCATTATGTCTTACTTTCTAACCTTCTATCGTAACAATCTATCCCACATTGGTCGAAAAAAGAAATACTCCGTAGTAGTTTCTTACTAATATCATGTGTTCTAAGTAGGTTACATGTGTCTATAATCGAATATTATTTTCAGCCAATGCACTCTCTTGCAAGTTAAAAAAAGTTGTTAGATGGTACATTGCTAAAAATTCATATCAACTCTGAATTTTTGTCCTTTTTTTTTTTTTTTTTTTTTTTTTTTTTTTTTTTTTTTTTTTTTTGTTGGTAAAATGGCTTCTTACCTCGGTAAATATATTACTAAAAAAACTGATAATTACATGAATGCGGCTGAGTACCGCATTGGTTTACAAAGACAGCACACTCATATGTGTAAAGAAACAACATGAAACGGCATACTGGAATCATAAAACTAAACAAGGCGAAGACACGATATAAATAGAAACAAAAAACCCGACCTACACCTAAAAGAACCATTCTACGTTGTGATGTTAACTTCCGCAAACGCACCACTAACGTTCCAAGTGTCCAAGAGTAGAACCACTGAATACGTCTTCTTAAATCGAAAAGTAAGCAACTTTAATCTTACATTGTGAACAATGATGTCTCGAACTTGTGCCACAGTCCGACTTTGATTCTGGAATAAGCGAAGGTTTCTCTCTTGCCAAATGAAATAAGCCGTCGCAGCAAGCACCAAACGAGCAACAACACTAACAACGGATTTTTAAGTTGATAAAGGCTTGATCCAATCAACAATATTGTTCAACTGGGACCTATTCCATCCATACCAGCTCTAGATCGCACAAAAGACCATACCTGTGAAGGAAATGAGCACTCAGAAAATAGATGGTTATGTGAGTCCGAGACCAGCTTGCAGAAAGGACACAAGAACAAGTTTGGATTGTTGCCTCAACATGTCGTGCGTTTTAACCTCTTCCTCATAATAAGCCACATTAGGAAAGCATGCCGAGGAATACAATTAGGAAACCAAATGATAGCAGCCCAATCTACTTCATTACCTCTAGGCCGAATGACGTTCCAAACAGCATGAACAGAAAACAACTTCTCATTTCCATGCAAATCTTTCCATACGAACCAGTCTTCACGATCATGACCAAGAGCAGGAACCATGCAATTATACAAAACCGGAGCCCTAGTATACCAAGATAAAAGCCACGCCCAGCCTCCACCAACAATAATATCAGAAACTACATTAGATAACAAGGCCTTAGCTTGCAATAAGACGTGGGGTAATTTGCGAAATCCCAGGACATGTTTCACACCAATTACCAACCAAGCTTAGGTTCTCATACCATTACCCAAAACAGACCATATGAAAGGCCACTAGATCACGTAAATGAAGGATTTTCCTCCATCCTCAAGTCATTCGTGATCGGTGGAACCTTTACTCTAATATTCGTAAATGCAGGATTTGTTTCTTTACTCTAAAACATGTTATGGTGGAACCTTTACTTTAAAGCATGAGTCTAGAATAGAATATTGTTTTCGGCTATAGCAAACGATGCTCTATATTCCGAAATATTTTCAACAACTATGGTGAATTTAGGGTGCGTTTGGTTTGCTACTCGGAATCACAATCGGTATGGATTTGATATATGAGTGATATGAGATTGTGTCTATGGATATCATTGTTTTTGTTTGGTACTAAATTTAATGTTTTGGATAAATGATAAAAAAGCTACTACAAGATATAACAATATATTTTTAAATAGATGATTATTCAACCTGATGCATCTTCAAGTATGGCTTCATTGGTAAAAATTATTTCATCTCCAAGAAATAACAATATAGTCACTGGTACAAACTCTTTCATCTCCATCTCCATGATTTGGCATGAAACTTGTTATTATATAAAGTAGATCTTTAATAATTCACTCGTATAAATCCAAAACCAAGATCAACAACTTGGGGATGGACAACTTGACAACAAGAATGAAATGTGAAATAGGTAAATTGGTTCTCTTCTTGACTTGTTTGGACCGATGATGATGACAAAAAGGTCAATGGGATAAGTGAGGGTTGATGCACATGGTGAGAATTGGAGGCAAACCAACAACAATGGTGACACGATCAAGGTTGAAACGTATCAGTTGGTTTTTTTGTGAAAAAGAAAAGAGATAGTAAAATGTAAACCAAGGAAACCATGGTATATTGAGTGGTATGGTGTATGGCTGATTTTGGGATTTGATATCCATTTTTCATACCAGGGCCCACTAACCAAACAATTTGAATGGGATTCAAACTCATTCCTTGATAGTCATTCACCCATACCAAACGAGGCCTTAAATAACATTCTATTCTTTCATTTTATCCCACATTGGTTGGAGAAAGAAATTGTTTGTGACTAATATATCAAAAACTATGCGAATGTCATGTGTCTAGAATAATATGATGTATTCATCGTGATCATTATGAGGCAAGTTAAAAAAAAACTTAATTTGCCTCATTGTTAGAGCGTGAAAACTCATATGAACTCTTAATATTTTTTAAAATCTATTTTAATGTGAAACATGTTATGGTAATAAGTATTTTAATCTTTAATCTCACAAAGGTTGGAGAGGAAAACATGTATTAGAAGTGAATAAGGAAATAATATAAATGAAAAAATGAATTGAATTCTGTGTATCATAATTCTTTTGATTAAAATGCAAAAAGGATTACTGTAAGATGCTTATTACTAAGAGAAGCGAATTTGAAGTGCAAAATAAACACATGTACTATCTAACACAAGAGTCAACAACTAATGTACTAACAAATGCAGGTGGCAAAACAGGCGGGTCAGGCGAGCACGGGTAACAGGCACTAGCCCAATGGGCGCGGGCTTAAACGGGCACGAGCTTAAACGGGCATGGGCCAAACGGGCTCATGTTATATGAATCGGTTTTGAAAAGACCAAGGATTTTTTGCATTCATAAAAGACCAAGTTTTTTTTACGAATTATTTCTCGTCTGAAACTAATTAAGCCACGCACCATTAAAAGTCTTAGGACCACAACTTCTAACATATTTCGAATATCTTTTGAGTTAATCTTAAGAAACGCTACACTTTGATGACTTGAAGAAGACTAGTTACCGATGTTACAATATGTAAGCAATTTAAATTTAGAGTAAACTAGTCTCGTAAAGACATTGTGGTTAACATGCACGCAATTTGAGCCACTATAAGAGCATGCGGTATGGTGACATTGCACTTGAGTTATGCCTTAACTTTGGCTGCGTTAAGGGAGAGTTACTGTTGGGTTTTACTAATCATAACAATTACAAAAGCAAGTAACATCATCAAAGCATGCAGCGGAAGTATAGGAATAATATATGTATATTAATTAACCGAATAAGAAAATGCGTACCTTTTAGCAAAAAAATAACCAAAAGATGATGTGAACAAGTAACAAAACCAAAACCCTAACTTAGGGTTTCACCTAATTCGTCCCACCAAAAAATCGCCCACCAAGAATTCACAAACACAAATGCGTTTGTTCTTCGTTCTTGTACACACGTACTATTAGCGAATTGAAGTGAAAAGCTAGGTTCTTGATCACAAAACAAACCAAATACTTATTCTTGAATAAAGCAAATCGAAACCCTATGGGGTTGGGTGTTCGACCGGCCACACACAAGAAAGAGGAAGAAGGAGAGAAATTAGGTTTGCAAGTCACCAAGGTTAGGTTTAGAATGAATACAATGGGATTGTATTTATAGGTAACCAAACTTGGAGGACCAGTTAATGTGTGGGTTGGGTTAGGAACCCCAACCGATCGGCCAAAGCCCCCAAAGGGGATTCTAGAACTTTCCCGACTTATAATTTCATCTCTAGTCCTTTAATTTTATATTTAACGACTGTTAGCTAAACCTCGTTAAATAATAACTACCGTTAAGTATTTATTTCGTGACTAATAATTAATAATAATAACATTTTATATATATTAATTATTTACATCAATTCTCATACGTAATGTGTGCAATCCCGAAGTCTCGAGTTCGAATCCGGACATACGTACTATTTAAATATCCATAAAACCTTTCAGCTACCACTTGGATATTACTAAATATAGTAATGACATTGGTTTAGTCTAGCCTAACACGCCAATGCCCCCAAATCGAATCGAGTATGGTTTTCTGGAAAAACCATTTAATGATTCATCATTTTTTCTTATCCTTTTGTTACTAATACTACATTAACTATGAATATGGATCAAGTCATTTCATAAGTTAACATTTTGTTTCTCGTTGCAATTGATTGAACAAGATTACCAAATCATCTGAACGTATTCCAGATTGATCTTGGGTATGGCCATACAAACATCTTGTCAACTCTAAGAGAGGGCCCACATATAGTATTATGTTTTGAAACAAATTCAAATGAACAAATTCTCTTGACTACAAACATAACTCATGAACTTTGTAACACTTCTGAAAATAGCCCTTATAACTCCCAGTTACGGATAGCGTTAGATTATCTTACACAAATGCACTACATTCATATCAGTTATCTGGCATCTCAAGTCTGAGGATAAACACTTCATGATATACTTAATGACAAAGATCCATAAATTATCATCATGTAAAGTTGGGATGAGTCGTATATTCAATTCATTGAATATCATGTGAATCTGCTATGGCCCACGCATCAATATACTTTAAAAGTATATTCTACCAAAACTCAGATTTGTCTTAATTGAAATGACATTCCCACATCATTGATCGACAACAGACTATTTAGAATTACTTAAGTTATTCACGGATTAAACATGCAAATATAGGATATAATATTAAGAAAATGAAAAATAAACATAAACAACTATTTTATTTCATTAAAGTAATATTTGTTCATAACATCCTTTATCCAAATGCTAATCACAGATCTGCATGAAACTACTAGCTAAACGAAGTCCTATCCCATCAGCATGGTCAGTAAGTTTTTCCTTTGGCAAAGGCTTCGTAAAGGGATCAGCTAGATTATCATCTGTATGAACTTTGAGTAGATTGATTTCACCTATTTCGACTTGTTCTCGAACATAATGATATCGTCGAGGAAAATGTCTGGCGCCTTTCATGACTCCAGGCTCATTGGTAAATGTTATTGCAGCAGAGTTTTCACAATACACATTTAAAGGTAATTCGATTGAGGGCATTACTCCGAGTCCCGAAATGAATTTCCTAATCCAAACATCTTCCATCTCAACTTCCGAAGCAGCTATGTACTCGGCTTCTGTAATAGACATCGCAACCGTTGTCTGCTTCTTGCACTTCCAGTCAACTGCTCCTCCATTAATGACAAAGACATAACCCGTCTGAGACTTCGTATCATCTTTATCAGTTTGGAACGACGCATCGCAAAAACCTGTAACATCAAGTTCTGCATCTGGATTTCCTCCATATACTATAAACATATCTTTAGTAGCCCTTAGATACTTAAGAATGTTCTTAACAGCTTGCCAGTGTTTCACACCTGAGTTCTGTTGATATCGACTGGTGATATTCTGTACAAACGCCACATCTGGCCTTGTACATCTCACAGCATACATGATAGATCCTACAGCCGAAGCATAAGGAACCTTTTTCATGTGTGTCACCTCTTCAGGTGTTGACGCGCATAGTTTATTAATTAAGCCATGTTCAACTTGCATTGGCAAATATCCCTTCTTGGAATCTTGCATATTGAATCTCTTCAATATCTTATCAATGTAAGCACTTTGGCTTAGTCCAATTAACCGCCTTCATCTATCTCTGTAGATCTTGATTCCCAGAATGAATGTTGCTTCCCCTAAATCCTTCATAGAAAAGCACTTTCCAAGATAATACTATACATCTTGCAAACTTGGAATGTCTTTTCCCATGATCAATATGTCATCGACATATAAGATAAGGAAAATAACATTACTCCCACTAGCTTTGTGATACACACATGGCTCATCAAGATTCTGAGTGAAATCAAATTTCTTGGTTTCTTCATCAAACTTCTTGTTCCATTGCCTTGACGCTTGCTTCAACCTATAAATGGATCTTTGAAGTTTGCATACGTGATTTGGAAATTTTGGATTCACAAACCCTTCAGGTTGCGCCATATAGATGTCCTCATCTAGGAGACCGTTTAAGAAGGCATTTTTGACATCCATTTGCCATATCTCATAGTCATAGTACGCAACTATGGCTATAAGAATCCTAATAGCTCTAATGTCTGCTACAGGAGAGAATGTCTCCTCGTAGTCTATCCCAAAGGTTTGAGTATATCCTTGAGCTACAAGACGAGCTTTATAGGTGTGTGCATTGCCATCCATGTCAGTCTTTATCTTAAAGCGCCACTTACTTCCAACTACCTTAGCATTTGGAGGTAAGTCAACCTCTATCCATACTTCGTTATCTCTCATGGATTGCATTTCCCCATTCATTGCAACTTTCCATTTTTCCTTTTCAGGACTCATCATGGCAGCCTTATAGTTAGCAGGTTCACCAAGATCCCCTAACATATATTCCTCAGCTTCTACGTTAAGACATAGACGCTCAGGTGCACGTGTAGTCCTTACAGATCTACGAATGGGAACCACTTCAACTTCAGGTGGAACACTCAGACTTTCAGGTTCTACTTGAGGTTGGCTAGTGTTTTCAGAAGGTGTTGCATCTTCTTGATCATATTCCAGATCATACACTCTCCCACTGAATTCATGAGATATGAGATCCTTTTCAAGAAAGTCTCCGTACCTAGCAACAATTACTTTGTTTTCAGGTGGAAAGTAAAAGTAGTAACCCATAGTTTCCTTTGGGTATCCTACGAAGATATACTTAATAGATCTTTGTTGCAGCTTATCAGCAGAGTCACGTTTAACGAACGCCTCACAACCCCAGACCTTTAAGTAAGACAAGTTGGGAGCTTTCCCATACCACACTTCATAAGGAGTCTTATCAACCATCTTAGTTGGAACCATATTCAATATGCGAACATCAGTTTCTAAAGCATAATCCCAAAAGGATAAGGGAAGAGTTGTAAGATTAAACATTGATCGCACCATGTCTAGCAATGTACGATTTCTTCTCTCAGATACGCCATTTTGTTGTGGAGTATATGGAGATGTGAGTTGCTGGACAATACCACACTCAGCTAGATAATCTTTAAACTCTTGACTTAAATATTCACTACCTCTATCGGATCGAAGAGCTTTAATCTTCTATCCTAGTTGCAGTTCTACTTCACTTTTGAAAACCTTAAATGTTTCAAAGACTTCGTGTTTATGTTTAAGTAAATAAACATAACCATAACGACTGAAATCATCAGTAAAGGTTAAGAAGTAGCTAGCACCCTTCCTTGACACATGTCTTAGTGTCCACACACGTCAGTATGTATCACACCAAGAAGATCAGAAGCCCTTTCTAAACTATTTGTAAAAGGTTTCTTGGTCATCTTCCCAGATATGCAAGATTCGCATTTATCAAATGATTCATCATTGATGTCCTGCAAAAGCCCATCGTGTTGCAGCTTTTGCATGCGTTTCTTGCCTATGTGAGCAAGTCTACAATGCCAAAGAAAAGAAGAATACAAATCATCTTTGATTCTTTTATTATTGATGCTAAAGACATAATTATTTTTATCAATAACATTATAATGCAAATCAATTTCAAACACACCATTTACTGGAATAACATTAAAGTAAAAAACACCATTTAAAGAAACCGAAATTCCAGAATCAGTAAATGTATGAATAAAACCAATATCGTTTAACAAGGAAACTGAAACGACACCCCTAAAAATTGAAGGCGCGTAATGACAATCGTTTAAAGACAGTACTAAACCCGAAGGTAAAACTAAATCAAACATGCCTATAGCTTCAAACACTGCATGTGCTCCATTACCCACGTGCAGGTATTGTTGTCCATAGGCAAGCTTCCTTGCTCCTCTAAGTCCCTGCAGTGTATTACAAATGTGAATACCACATCCAGTATCATATACCCAGGAATTTATTTTATGAGGAAAAGCAAATAATTCTATCATCAAAAGAGTACCTGAAGTACTAGCTACAGTGCCAGTATTTTTATACCTCTTGTTGCGCAACTCATCAAGGTAGAGCGGACAATTCCTCTTCCAGTGTCCTACCTCGGTGCAGTGATGACAAGTCTGATCCTTCTTAGGATTCTCACGCTTTTTGGGAGGGTACTTCTTGGGTTCTGGTTGATAAGCCATAACTTGCTTTCCCTTATCAACTTTTCCCTTTCTTGTTCGCTAGCGGCTTATTAGGCTTAGAAATCCTACCCCTTTTGATGGTTATAACTGTAGGTGTAGGGGTCTTCTTGGGCAAACCTTTCTCTTAATCAATGAGCATTGCATGTACCTCACTGACTGTCTTCCCCGTGCAATGCATATTGTAATTGCGCACGAAACCATCAAACTCCTTGTTAAGGGATCTGTTGATAAGGCCAATTTGTATGTCATTGGGGTAGACATAGTTGAGTCTCCCTAGCTAGTCCATGTAACTCATCATTTCCAGGCAGTGGGCGCTCACAGGTTTCCGTTCTCCTTGCTTGCAACTGTGTAGAGCATCTATCAGATCATACAGCTCTATAGTCACAGGCTTTTCAAGAAAACCTTTGCAATTCAGCGAGCATGAGGTTAGGGAAGTAATTCTCAAACTGCTTTGGCAAGTTTGGAGCCATACTCCCAAGATGCAGGCGACCTCATTATACCGATCATACTCCGTTTGCCATGCAACTCGTGCTTCAGCAGTAGCATCAGCTACAGGTTCTTGAGGACAAGGCGTAGTCAAATAATCTAGTCTTTTGGCAACCCTCAAGACAATTTTGATTTGCCGATACCAATTATTGAAATTTGCGCTACCAATCAATTTCTCTCGATCAAACATAGATTTTAACGACGAGGCTAGTGCAGTAGATTCAGGTTGAGCCATTTCTACAGAAAATAAAAGTTCAAAAGTTAGTACTTTCGATAAGTAATCATTCAAGAAAATAAAATACCCTTTGGTCAATATTCATATTAACCATAGAATTTTCCTTGAATTTTAGTTCCTCATTATCATAGTTTCACCACATCAGTTGATCTGCTAGTGGTGAAAGTATATAATAGGTAATTGTTGAAAAACAATAATTGACAAACAAGTTTTCAATTCCAAAAGTTATGGGATTTACAATTTTGCCAAAACAATTAATACAAAACGTAAGCATGTTTTATCCCATCTTATGCCTTAAGTCACATGTCTCACTAACTAACTTAATTAAGTTGTCTAATTTAGAAACTGCAAATTATTAAGCTGAGGTCTCACACAACATAAATATTCACCTTGTTATTTTAATCTAGCTCAAGGTCTCACATAACCAAATTACAACTTCAAGTGTTTCATATCATTAGATGGCATAAACTTAACTTTTAAAGGGTACAATTTTGACGTGTAATCAAAACTTATGTATAAAGAAGCATGCATACAACTTTATAGCATAAAATTTTCGGAAAAACCTTACATAATATTTTTAATTGCTAAGATTAAATTCTACAAAGTTTTAATCGATGCGTTGAGAAACTTACAACTTTGCACTAAGATGCTTCGTACATAGAATGGTTATACTAGGTAGCCCCAATCGAACTCACAGGGGCAGAGGACCAGGTAAGCGCAAAAGCATAACCTTAGACATCCTTTCATTGTGACTGTGCGCACTTCTTAATTAACCCCTTTATAGTTTGTTCTAGTGGGTGAGCCGTTCTAACCATTTAGTACAGTCGCATCAATCGATTAAAAGTTCAAGAATAATACTTAGATAACAAATTGGTTTTGCCATTATTTAGTCCATTTAATTTTTTATTTAAAAAACCCTTTTTGCTTACTAACATGTCAAACAATATATAAACAAAAAAGTAATTTAATAAAAATTAAACACACTCAAATAATATAAACATATAACAAACAATTTAACATATGTAAAACAATTAGCCACATGCATAATTATTTCGATAAACTCTAATAAACAATTCTAGGCGTAAATAAATGCATACATTAACTAGGGCTTTCAACTACAAGGTAGATGAGCCACATACATCGACAAGTCGATTGCGTAAGCCAAAGTTAATAATATACCAAATAGCACATAACGAATTTTTATTAGTATAATTGAGGTCTTCCCCAATTCAATAACTATCAAATAAATAAACATGTGTGTAGCACTAAATAATTTATCAAAAAAAATACTCCATGGCAAAACATGCATGTTCCACCATGGATTCCGCATAACAATTATCACCCAAGATACGCAATAATACATGGCACATAACAATTATTCATAATAACCACATAAAATTTGCATGCATCCTAGGGTTTCTACATGTTTTACAAACTTAAAACCTAATTAAATAAAAGGAGGGAAATCGACCCATTAATTAAAAAATTAGGGTTTCTAATTCAAAACCCTAGAAACCATAAAAAACATGCATATAATCATAAGGATTCAATTTTTATGTGTTTCGGTAATTAATTACATCATATTAACGGCTCGTGATGCCACTGTTGGGTTTTACTAATCATAACAATTACAAAAGCAAGTAACATCATCAAAGCATGCAGCGGAAGTATAGGAATAATATATGTATATTAATTAACCGAATAAGAAAGTGCGTACCTTTTAGCAAAACAATAACCAAACGATGATGTGAACAAGTAACAAAACCAAAACCCTAACTTAGGGTTTCACCTAATTCGTCCCACCAAAAAATCGCCCACCAAGAATTAACAAACACAAATGCGTTTGTTCTTCGTTCTTGTACACACGTACTATTAGCGAATTGAAGTGAAAAGCTAGGTTCTTGATCACAAAACAAACCAAATACTTATTCTTGAATAAAGCAAATCGAAACCCTATGGGGTTGGGTGTTCGACCGGCCACACACAAGAAAGAGGAACAAGGAGAGAAATTAGGTTTGCAAGTCACCAATGTTAGGTTTAGAATGAATACAATGGGATTGTATTTATAGGTAACCAAACTTGGAGGACCAGTTAATGTGTGGGTTGGGTTAGGAACCCCCAACCGATCGGCCAAAGCCCCCAAAGGGGATTCTAGAACTCTCCCGACTTATAATTTCATCTCTAGTCCTTTAAGTTTATATTTAATGACCGTTAGCTAAACCTCGTTAAATATTAACTACCGTTAAGTATTTATTTCGTGACTAATAATTAATAATAATAACATTTTATATATATTAATTATTTACATCAATTCTCATACGTAATGTGTGCAATCCCGAAGTCTCGAGTTCGAATTCGGACATACGTACTATTTAAATATCCATAAAACCTTTCAGTTACCACGCTGTCCAACTGAGTAAAGGGGTTGTGTTAAGGTGCAAGTTATGGTGTTAACGCTGCATTAGCAGCTATGAATAAAAAAATTACATCTTAGCCCCTAATGTTATGGTTGAGTTATGATAAGGGGTGTTTTTTTAGTTAAGCTTGAAAATTTAAAGCTGATGTGGCGATAACGTGACGCAGAGTTATAGCTTAGATTAACTCTATGTCATTACACCTTGTGCTCTAAGGGTCCAACTATCGCGCTTATAGACTTTGGGAAAATAGACATGGACTCAATAAAAACAGGTCACATGAGAGCAATCAAAGCATATGAATTACGTTATCAAATTCGTATAGATAAGCATGTTTGTCAAAAACTTTGCTTAGCTACATGTGAATCAAATTTTGCAAAATTTTAATATACAGAATGAGCATTCAATAACGTGTACTGATGGGCCATATTAAGTTTGCTCAACAACCCATGGCCATAGAAGGTATCACAATGCAAAAATACTTTAACATTCATGACCTGAAAACGTACTTGATTCCGCGATGCATAAGATTTCTTCGCGAATGATTTTGATAAGTAAAAGCTAACCCATTGTTCCTTGAAAATATCCAGGTTGTTTTAGTTCAGTACTTCAGTGCTTAAATATTTACAATCTTTCTTTCTTAGAGCACTAAAAACATATTTTATGTTATCCAAGATGTTCCCTTCATAATTCGTGCTCTGAAAACACAAAATTAGTTCGCTGCTAATTAGCTTCATTTTGGAGTTCAATGTACAAATAGTTATATCCCACATAGGTTAAAGAAAGAAGTTGTTGGTTACTAGTATACCATAGTGTATGTGAGTTTCTTGTGACTAGATTAGTGCTTCATGCTTAAAAGGCTTGCAATTAGCTAACCATACATAGCAAGAAGTAAATCACTTACTCGATAATTAATATGAAATCTTGATCTTTTTAACTTTTCTTGGTTATCATTCTTTATTCTTCTTTATAGGAGGTCGCTTAGTTTTGTTAATGTGATAAATTGAGTTACCTGATTGACAAATAGTTAAGCCAAAATTAGAAAAGAAAAATAAATTACGCAAATATTGTCATACGTGTTTTACATTGTTAAACGTAAGTCTAAAGTAACAATATATTGATTTACCAATAAAATTTACATAAGTTCAAACTTATAAAGTGAACTAATAAATCCACGTACAATGTAACTCAACAAGCAACATATATCTCGTTAGATAATTCATACACATATAAAAACCATCTAAGAAATGAACAAATTTTAAATGATTGTAAGTTTATAACGAGTTATCCTTTGGAATATATAAGCACAATAGTCTCATTCAACAAACAAATCTTGTCTCATTCAATATACACATCTGCAATCTTTCATTTTCAGTCTTCAATTCAGTTACAACGTATAATTTTCATGTTGTTACCTTCATGTCTCAGAAATGTGGAAGTTTGAAGTAGAAGATGTAACTGGGCATGTACTATATATTCCAAAAACTATATACTTTACTGTATAACTATAATATTCTACATCTTTTACCCGTCTGACCTTTTTTCGACATCTTGGGAATGTCTTACTTATTCTCGAAAACTCGATTTCAGGATGCCGGTCTTGTAACGAAGCAGGCCCAAGTATGGAATGGTCCTCAAAGTGCATTTAAACTGAATAAGCATGTTGGCTTTCCAAAGATTCAAGCACGGGTTATGTTGGTGTTTCGTTCATTTGTTATGCATGTAGAAAGTAATTTTCTACTATTATGAGTACCATTTTTTCTGTGGACACCTCACATAAAATCATTTTTTAAAACATATTTTAACTGGAAAATTAGAAAATGAAGTGATGTAAACTAACCATTTAAGCAATCTCATGGATGAATTTTTGTTTGTGAGACTTTTTATAAGTGAAAAAATCACTTTCTATCACCTCTATGGAAATGTTTGACTTCGGTTTAAACTAAAATGGTTACTGGTAATGTTTCCCCAATGTTTGTGTCGATACAGATAGCAAACGTATGTTGTTTCAATCATTCATCTTGAAACTCTATCCCACATAGAATGAGGATAGAAGTTTTTAGTTAGTTATATACCATAAGTGTTTGTTTTAAATGTGTTGAGACTTCTATATGTCTTCGAATGTTTCTTTACACTCCTAGATTGAAAAAATTGAGTGTGTTAGGAATATTTGAAAACTCTTATAAACTCTTAACTTTTTGTCTTATTTTAATACTCTAAAACATGTTTCTTTGTTGACCATGTTAATTTTGATTTCAAACAGATTAAGAGGAAAACGAATTGTGAAAGCTAATAAAAAAACAATAGAAATGTAAAATTGCATGACGTTCGATCTAACTCAACAGTCAATAACCAACATAAATTTTTTTAGATAATTCATACACGTATCAAAACTTTTTATGACATGAACATATTTTAATAGATGAATGTTCATAGGGAGGATATCCTTTCAGATATCTTATATTCATCGAATACCATAAAAAATTTCGTTCTAACGTGGTCATACACATACACACTAACGATAGTGACAATCAAAGACTACTATTTCAATCATGAGTTTAGACACTTATCGACTTTGAATATTCTAAGATTTCTAAACTCATAAGTCCATACTTTATACTAAACGATTTTCTATATTCTCAAATCTTTTTTACTACCACGCGTGAGTTCAAAGTTCATTTATCACGATAATATCAAAAAGACTAAGGATCTTGCAAGTCTTATTTCTCATTTGGAACCAACTGATATATGCGTCACGAAATAGGTACACAAAGTTTCATAGTCAGGGGGTCCAACTATTGGGCTCGAGCTTAAAAACAAAAAGAAGATAGCATCTAGACAAAGGCCCAATAGATTTGAGCTGAAGTGATGCATGTTCTTTATATTCAAGTCCAATTATAGCTTATGTCGTTGTTATATGCTGACAAATATTTTCAGTTAACTCCCTACGAATAAAACTCATATATATTACCTCCAAGTATATTAAGGATTGCCTAGCCGCTTTATAAAAAGATGTTAACATATGTTCTATTTTCAACATAATAAGATTCTAACCTATAGTCAAAACAAGTGATGAAATACATAAATACTTTAACATTTCTTGAACAAAAACGTAATGCATTCAACGATATATTGATTTCCACATTAAAGATAAGTAAACGCTATCTTATAATCATATTATATTAAGAAGAAATATATTCATGACGACCTAAACACATCAACATGTAGATTTAATTTCTCCTAAAGAAAAAATCAGTGGTTTTAACTTTTAACATTTGCAATATTTTATTTTTTAAAGCAATGACAACATATAATTTTACGTTATCCGTGTTCTTTCTTCTATGAAAACGCGCTCCAAACACAACAATTAGTTGCTTCTATATTTTAATCACTAGTTCCAAGTAACATATATTTCTTTTATGACGTGCTCAAAAGGATTTAATTAATAATAGTACCCACTACAAGAATTAACGCGGACAAAATTACCGTGTAAAACCCAAAATTTCGTGGGTAACTGGATAATACACACGGACTACCCACGACCATATGAAGATGGGTAAAACCTCCGAGACTAATTATATGCCTACGCAATATACACTCTGTGGGTAAATTTACCCACATCAATTTAGGTAGGTGATTGAGTTGCGTTCGTGGGTGAAATTTTATGGGATTTTCTTAACTCACCACGAGAATACCCATGGGCAATTTGTGTGTAACATTTCCCAAAAAGTTATTTCGTGTGTAAAAATCGACACATAATTTGCACGTTATTTTCCCACACTAATACGTGGGTAAACTTTACCACCTATTTGTCATGTGTAAGAGTCATGAGTAACAATGACCTATTTTTTTAGTAATATTTCGTGAGTAAATTTGTGACTGAATTAACAACGGCTTTATGGGTAAACCGTGGCTACCCAAATATATTTATGTGGCTATTTGTGTGAAAACCAAGGGAAAATAAAATCGACTTTGTAAGTCACCGATCATGGATAACAGGTGGGTATTAGGTGAGTAAATGTCCTAAAAAGATGAGCGTGGGTAATTTATGTGAGTATTCAATCATATTTTTGTAGTGAGTGTACTAACTTTTTTTTATGGAGACTTGTTGTAACCATCTATCCTAACATTTATCCCACATAGGGTGAGAAAAGAAATTATGGATTAGTTATATATGGTAGTGTGTACAAGTTATATAAGTCTTAGAATAATACTCCCTCCGTCTCAAATTTTAAGTCCAGTTTGACTTTTTGATTCGAACTTTCACCTTAAATATTTTTGTTTGTATTATAAAACACTTGATGAAAAATATACCAAATGAAAATTCATTTAAACCACAATCTATTTATATATTTTGCATCCAATATTATATAATACAAATAAAATTATTTAAGGTCAAAGTTGAACTTAAAAAGTCAAACGGGACTTATAATTTGGGACGGAGGTAGTATTATGTTTCGATATGTATCTATGTTAAAAACATGCTTGACATGAATAAATTTGAAAACTCATATAAATCTTGAGTTTTTATTTATTATTTTTGCTGGTACATCTTTTTTGGATTTTATTTTTGTTATTTACTGTTAAACATGTTTTGGTGAAACCAATGTAATCTTTAATCTCACATAGGTAAGTTTTTTCTTCATTCACTGTAAAACATTTTTTTGTGGAGACTATTTTAATTCTATAATATCATAGATGAGTTTATTCTTGAAATTTCTTAATTAGAAAACAGAAATGATCACATTATGTGCTGCTTAATGCATTATTTTATTTTTTGGTGAATTGTGAATGTTATATAACAATGCAAAAGCAAAAGTACGTTCACTATATCCCAAGTTTCTTTTCAATATACTCAATAGTCAACAACCAATCGTATATCTCATTAGATTATTCTTGCACATATTATAACCATCTAAGAACTTAACATGTTTTCTTTAACTTAAAATTCATAAAGAGGATATCCTTTGTAATATATTTCTTTTCATCTAGTGACATACGTATTTTCTTGCAGCGGCGGAATCAAGGGTCTGGTAGTCTCGGGTCGACCCGAGTTTCAAAACATCAACGCTAACAACACTTGCTTCGTTATAACATCAACCACCAATGACGCGTTCTTTTAGAAAATAAAACTCTATTCAAACAAAAAATTCTTTATATTGAAGAAAGGAGTTGTTGGTTACTACTATATTAGTGTGTACGTGAATTCCTTGTGACTAACATATATTAGTGGGAAACGGTGTACACTTTTATTAAAATAATCATATTACAATAATAAAAAATTAACAGGATGTAAATAACAGAAAATAACAGAAAATTAAAAGCAGACAGAAAATGGTAGAAGCAGAAGACAAAAACTATGAACGATAAATAAAGAAAGCAGTAAAGGTCGTGGAACGAGGCTCGTGTTAAACACGATTCCCTTAAAACAGATTCGTCGTCTGTTTCCCAGGGTACAACATCCAAAGCTGTTGTACAGCCGGACTAGACACACTTGCCTGAAAGATCACTGAAGCTTTGTGTATTTCTGATCGAAGGAATGTTGGTATTATGGAGGAATACGTTTCTGGTTCTGTCTCAAACCGAATGAGACTTGGCCTGTATTTACATTGAAAACCTGTCTTGTTTTACAAGATAAATAAGTTCCAAATAACGAATCTGTTATAATAAAAACACGATTTGTATATAATTTATTAACACAAAATTATTCTGTAAAACTTATTCACTAAGTTTATATCTATTCCTAAAATAGATTGATACAAAATTTGGAAAAACTACAAGCCCGAATCTACAGCTTCTAAAATAGATTGATACATAATTTGGAAAATCTACAAGCTCGAATCTACATTTTCTAAAATAGATTGATAAAGAATTTGGAAAAACTATAAGCCCGAATCTGCAGCAAAAAAGATTCGCAGGTATGCGAGGTTTCGAAGCTGCATTCGTGTCCACCGGAGTTCAAAATCTTTTAACCCATTTTGGCCCAGAAATCCTGAAATCTGCACCCCTCTTGCACCCGCGCACGTAGGTTTCGAAGCTGCATTCGTGTCCACCGGAGTTCTAAATCTTTTAACCCATTTTGGCCCAGAAATCCTGAAATCTGCACCCCTCTTGCACGCGCGCACGTAGGTGTTGGAGTTATACCAACAAATCAATTTGAATGTTTATATCCAGATTCCTATATAAACAAGCTTTCATTTCTTGTTTTAGGCGATGTGGGATACTCCCCACTTTTTCAATTTTTGTGTTTCAAGTGCCTCACTTTGAGACACAATATCTCATTCATATCAACTCCATTTTTGATACTCTTTAGCTCGTTGCGAAGCCCTCGTCAAGAAGAACGCAAAGCTACCAAGAAATATAAATATATAGAACATATACATATATTAAATAGTGTCTAAAATTTGCAAAAACCAATTTTCCAACAATTAGGGTGCGTTTGGTTTACGGGTGTGGGAAAGGTTTAGGAAAATCATTACAACAAACAAGTGTTTGGTTGATTTTTTTGTTCTTGTCTTTCACTGTGGTCAATCACAATAGTGTAAAAAATGAATCCCTACTAGTTAGGAAGAATTTGTAGAAAGTGTGGGACCACCTTTTTGTTATGTGTACATATTTATTTTTAATTCTCACAAAATAATATAATTTAATTCAAAATAATATAAACTATTTATTAAAACTTATAAAATATATTTTATTTTTCTCTCTCCTCATTTAATTCAAATCTATACTAAATCCAAATTCAAATCCAAATCCTAATCTAAATCTGAATCTGAATCCTAAACTCATTTACAAACCAAACGGGCCCTTAGTGCTACATTTTCAAGGAAATCATTTCCATAATGCTTAAAAGGTTTGAAAGCTAACCTTACATAACAATATCTAAACCCACAAGTAGGGATGACAACGGGGCGGGGAATGTCGGGGATTGTATTTACCATCCCCATCGCCATTTTCACTATCCATCCTCATTCCCGTCTCCAAACCCATCGGGGAATTGCTTTACATCCCCATCCCAGCCCCCAATGGGGATCGGGGATTCGGAGATTTTCAATCCTTATGAACTAACATAAATTTTCTACCAATTCATTGAAAATATAAAGAATTTTAACTCATAAAGTGTTTCAAGAAACGTGCGTACATCACATTAGTTGGATTCATTAGGATTTCAATTCAACTTTAAAGCATCCTCAACATTGTAACATAACAAATAATACAAAAACAATATGTATCATGTGTTTATTCGGACAAAATAATAAGTAATATGTGGTTGGTGCTTATGCTTTTAACTCTAAAGGTTCTTGATTCTATAAATATCACATATGCATATAAATATACATGTCAATACTCATAAGCATATATACATATACAAGTTAATCAAGTATGGATATAACATATAAATTCTAAATAATTATACACTAGAAAGATCGGAGTTGGGGTCGGGTTCGGGGATTTATGTTATCCCCATCCCCGTCCCATCTCCGGTTTCATATTTTGGGGATTCCCCATCCCCGGTCAACTCAGGGATTCCCCAGTCAAAATCGGATTTGGGGATCGGGTCTCCGTCGGATACAGATTTTTTTGCCATCCCTACCCACAAGTCCCTACTAAACAATGCTCTAAATTGTCAATTCTTTTTCACATCTACATACGTGTTTAAAGTAAGTTTATTATGAGAATGTTTCAAAGACTGAGGATTTTGCAAGTCTTATTTCTTGTTTAGAACCAACTGAGCTACACGTCACTAAATGAACTAATGTCTTGGACCACAACAATATGAAAATTTGGCATATCTTTCAAGCTAATCTTAATAGGAGCCACATGATAAGAAAAGAAGTAATGAACGGAATCTAAGCCTAATACGTACTATACTCTTGCATTAATCTTTTTTTTCCATGTACATGAAAATATTTTCTACTATTATGAGTACCATTTTTATATGGACACCTTTTCTAACTTTCTATCCTATCATTATGTCCCACATAGGTGGTAGGAAGAACTTGTTGGTTCCTTATATATTGTAGATAAGTATCATGATTTCAAGTTGATTACTTTGTTGTTGTTAATTTAAACTAGAAAAAGCAACTTTTTGAAAACTTACATGAACTCTTAACTTTTTTTTCCCTCTTATTTTTATTTATTTATTATTATCTTTTTTACCATAAAACATGTTTTGGGGAAAAACATTAGAGGTGCAAAATAAGAACAATAATGAGGTGCAAAATAAACTGCTAGTCTAGCTCCACAACCAAAATGTGTCACATCCATAATTCAAACACATATTGAAACAATTTATAAAGTAAACATTTTACTCTCTATGAGTATAAGCACAAATGACAAAGCTTAAACATTTTATAAACTTCTATTCTTTCATCTTATCCCACATAGGTTGGAGAGAGAAATTGTTTGCGACTAATATACCATAATGTATGTGAGTGTTATGTGTTTAGAATAATATGATGTTTTCAGGCAATCATAATCTCGGGGAGTTAAAAAACTTAACTTTCCTTGTTTGTGATGCCTGAAAACTCATATGAACTCTTAACAATTTTTGAAATCGGTTCACCGTAAAACATGTTTCGGTGGAGATTACTTTTTTCTTTGAATGTTATACATGTAGATAGTGATTCTTTTGAGCGAGATCTATATATAAAGTACTGAAGTTCATTTCTCTCTATTCTTATTGAGATGGTAAAAATATGGTTTAAAGATCCTAGACGCCACTAGTGCAAGTATATATCTACGGTCCACCATCTTTCACATCAGTGAGTGCTTAGAGTATGTTTTTGAAAACATCCTTTTCACACGCCAAACATTTCTAGTTTGGGGTTGGTATAGTTTAAATAATTATATAGCAAATTACATGGATCTGTCCCTGTGTTGGGACGGGGTCGGGAAAATAAGTTGGAAATGCCCAACCTGTAATTGAGAAAATGATTAAGAAACTAAAATTTATCATATTACTTATCCATGTGAAATTCTAGTTCGGGTCTGTTTTACCTTTGTTGGATTGGTTGGGTCAAAGTCCATACTTAACTAGGAGTGTGCAGAAAGTGGATCGGTATCGAGAAGAAGAGATACAAGCTTGCTTTGACCCGTACCAAAACCACCTATCCAAAACGAACCCGTTTTCATCCCTTACCCAACTTATATGACCCACCATTTTTCCACATCTACAATAGTATGCTTCCTTTCATAATGTTATACTAACCTAGTATCATTTTTTAGTCAATGAAGCCGATTTGAAAAGCATGACCGTAAAAGAAACTGGTTTAAAACCCGAGGAGCAAAAGGTGATGGATGATCATGAACACTTCCATATGGTGGGTGTGAAGTATAAAACAAAGGTGATCTTAATTGATAATCTACCTCCCAAAAATGAGGATCGTGAAAACAATGAAGAAGTTAAGGAACGTCGAACTAATGGTGAACAATTAGTTTGCAGAACGTTAGCCTTTTCTTGCTACTGAACTTTCGTTACAATAATGATTATGTGCTTATTTTGGCCTAACGTCATTATTATTATTTTTTGATGTTAGGAAAAAGTGAGTCCTTAGCAACTCGTTTAATGATACCAGTTAGGTGGTGCTAATCTCTTTATATAAATGACTTAAAAAGATCCATTCAAAACGCATGTCCAAACACCCCCAACCATTTGAATCATGATAACTCTCTTTATATGACCCACCATTTTTCCCTATTTACACTAGTATGCTTCTTTTCATAATGTTTTACCAACATTAGTATCAAAAGCATATTTAAACACCCCCTAATAATTTGAATTGGTTTGCAATGTGTAGTGTATCTTATATTTTTTCGCAATAATATTGGCTTAATGGCTTGAGAATTTTATCACTTTTTTATCTTACTTTAAGTGATGTTCCATTTTTTTTTATTTTATTTTATTTATTTTTTTTTTTTTATCTTCTTTTCTAGTAACACGAGTTGGAGATAGCGATGTTTTCAATTTAACAAAGGACAAAGAATGCCGATCCAAGCAACGCTATCCTATGAAGGTAACTCAAGAACACTAAGAAATTTAAGTAGTTATCATTCTATAACTCGAGTTTATGTTTGCTGCGTAAATTTCAGTTTTAGACCAACTGTAGACCAAACGTCTTGAGCGCTGTTACCAGTGAATATCATTTTGTATAGCTTGAAGGTATATCAAATGAAAACATAGATTACGATTTCTTATCTTTTTTCTCTCGTTCAATGTTTTGCTATGTGGGTCTGTTTTGTGAGAAACCCAAATCATGAGTGCGATTTCTGACTCTTGCATTTCTTTTATTCAATGTACATAGAATTCGTTAGCAAAATACATAATATAGAGAACTATGCCAATTTTTTATCCTAACATTTTATCCTACATAGATTGAAGAATGAAGTTGCTGGTCACTAATATACCATAGTTTATGTCAATTGCTTGTGATTAGACTAGTATTATGCTTTCGCCTGTATGATTGACCTAATGCTTGAGAAGTTTGCAAGCTAATAATACATAGCATTAGGCTTGGTCATAGAGAGAGTTAATATGAATTTTTAATCTTTTTAACGTTATTTAGTAGTATTTCTTTATTTTTTTCCTTATCAGATATTGCACAATTGTGTTGACGTGACCAAATTAAACAATCTAATCGTACCGAGTATTAATTGAGCAAGATTTGAAAGGAAAAGAAATTTACGCAAATAATGCCATACTCTTTTTAACTTCTAGACTTTAATTAATATAAAAATACAAGTCAGAATAAATTTTAATTTCTAACAATTAAAGTTTTAATCATGTTCAAACTTATTAAGTGAGCTAATATCCACGTATATAGTCCAATTAATATTTTTGATAGTTATCAACTTTAAATATCCAAAGATGCCTAAAGGTCGGTGGGTTCAAACCCCATGAATTAGTCGGCCAAAAAATCAAAAACCATAGTTACCAAAAAAAAATTGATGCGCAATATTTCCAAATCTTTGAGAAACCAAACGCGAATTTAGAGTATAATTATTATGCGAATTCCTACAAGACCAAGTATAATAGAAGTCACATTTCTTATCCGGAATCAACTGAGCAAATTTGATGTATTTGTTTAGCTACACCAGATATATGACTAGAAAATAAGTAATGAACATAATAAACTATCGTAACAATCGAAAAAATGAGAAAACATTGTCTTAAGATGATATAAGTACTCTTTTTAACTCGATAAGATTTTAACATAGGGCCAATGTAAACAAAACAAGCACCATAATATAGAACATACTCTTACCCAAACTGTAAATTCCAATAAGCCGAATATCCATTTCTACTTGAACATCGATTCATCTTTTTAGAGCAATAACAGCATATTATATAACTTAAGTTATCAAAACTGTATATAATAAAAGATTGCCTAGCTGCTTACTTTTCGATTTTGACATAAGTGCACATCTGATAAGCATGCTTGTCGAAAACTTTGCTTAGCTACTTGCGAAGCGAAATATGTACATTCATAATATACACATTGAGCTTTCAAAAATTTGTAATGATCGGCATAATGAGTTTGCTAAACAACCCATGGCCATAACAATTATCGTAATGCAAAAATACTTTTAACCTCCATTGCCAAAAAAGGTAATGTATACAACGATGTATGAATTTTATTCGCGAATCATTTTGGATAAGTAAAATCTAACCCCATGTTCTTAGAAAAATCACAGGTTGTTCTAGTTCAATGCTTAAACATTTGCAATCTTTCATTTCTAGATCAATAACGACACATAATTTCACGTTTAAGGATTAAACAATCCGTAGATAAGTTTTAGTTAGGTGTTGTGAATCTATTTATTTAAGAAATTCGAAAAGATCCTTTCAAACACATGTCCAAACACCCCCTAACCATTTGAATCATGTTTGCTTCATTGCTGTAGTCTGCAATGTGAACGCAAAGTCGGTCATTCGTTAAAGTGTAGTGTATCGGGTATATTTCGCAATAATGATGGCTAAATGGTTTTAAATTTCAGTTACTTTTTCTCTAACTCTGAATGTTGTTCGGTTCTCGATCCTTGTTTTTAAAGATAGCCAGACTTTGTTAATTTAACCAAGGACAAAAAAATGCCGATCCAAGCATTGCCATTTTCTCAAGAACCGGAAGAAATTTAAGTAGTCAACATCTCATGTTCTTACTCATCGAGATTGCACATACTGGTTATTCACTCTATAACTCGAGTTTATTTTTTCTGCATACATTACATTTATCAATTTTTTTGCTGCATACATTGCAGTTTTTGACCAACTGTAAACCAAACGTCCTATGCACCACTACCACTGAATATCATTTTGTATTGCTTGAAAGTATATAAAATGAAAATATAGATTACGATTTCTTATTTGTTTTCTTTGGTTGTAATTTTCTTTATGTAGTTGTGTTTTGTGAGAAGCTTGAATCATGAGTGCAAGAATAAGTTATGACCCAAAACTTCTATACATAAAATTAGTTGCTTCTAAAATCCAGTTTGATGTTCCATATGTTACAAATGTTTCTTTCATCAATTGTTAAGAACTCTTGAATTATCTCCTTTTTACCATTTTTTTAGTGAAGATATTTTCTAACATTTAATCCTAACACTCTATCGCACATTGGCTGATTATAAAAGTTGGTTGTTACTAATATACCATAAGTGTATGTGGGTTAAAAATGTTGAGAAATAGTATTACTCTAAAATATGTTTTGGTGGAGAACATATAGATATGTAAAAATTGTATGTTATTAAAATGCAACATGAAAATGTACGCATACGATCTAACTGTAGGATCAACAACCAACGTAAATCCCATCGTTTTCTATAATAAATAATTTACATCATTTAAGAATAAGTTTGCCAAAACAATCTTATTGGGAAAAATTTAGATCCCACATAGGATGAAGATAGAAGTCGTTGGTCACTTATATACCGTAAGTGTATGTGTTTTACATGTGTTGAGACAAGTATTATGTCTTCGATTTGTTCACTATCTGTAAGATTGAAAAAATCTTGCGGACTTTGAAGTAATTTAAAACTCATATGAACTCTTAGCTTTTTTGCTTTTAACTTGGTACTCTAAAACATGTATAATTTTTAATCTTGCGTATTTCACTATCTGCCAGGTTGAAAAAATTGCGGACGATGAAGTAATTGAAAACTCATATGAACTCTTAGCTTTTTTGCTTTTAGTTTGGTACTCTTAAACATGTTTAATATTTTATTTCACACATGTTAGAAAAGAAAACAAATATTGAAAACTAATATAGAAGCAATAGAAATGTAAAACTATGTCTAAATTCTTTTGATTAAAATGCAACGTGCAAAATAAATACACGTTCGATCTAACTCAACAGTCAACAAAAGTTTTATTAGACAATTCATACACATATCAAAACCTTTTATGACATGAACATATTTTAATAGTTAAATGTTCATAGTGAGGATATCTTTTTGAATAACTTATATTCATCAAGTGTTACATACATTTTTGTTCTAACATGGTCATACATACACAACAACGATAGTGACAATCAATAACTACTATCTCAATCATCATGCTTAGATACTTATGGACTTTGAATATTAAAGGATTTCTAAACCCATAGTAAACGATTCTCTATATTCCCAAATCTTGTGAATGAAAAGTACATTTTTGCGAGAATATCTAAGGATTTTGCAAATCTTATTTCTCATTTGCAAATCTTACAAAAACACATAAGTACAAAGACTCAAAAAATTGGAGCAAAAGATTCCAATATTGTGATACACCAAAACAAAAGGACCATATATGTCCTAGTTGTTGGTTGGAAGCAAACTGGCACATTCCCATGAAGGTCTTTAGTCTTAAGTCATACGTACGCTCTAGCCGAATCTTTCCGGTTGTTTTTTTTTTTTTTTTTTTTTTTTTTTTTTTTTTTGAACGGCAGAATTATATTAAAAATAACTACTAATAAGGCAGTAGAAGCTAAAAAATACCAACACAAATCTAAAAATAAACAAAGCTACACAATCTAGATTCCTCATAAGGCTTTAACTGCGAGGACTACAAAAAAAATGAAAAAACTCTTGCCAATTGCAGATAACCAAGACAAGAGAAAAATCCCCACCCACGGAGGCCAAGCCACCGATTTTCATTCCGCGGTGTTTTTTATGTAGTCCCATACAAGCCCCGGGGAAAGTTACAGCAAGAAAAGACATATCAACAAAATATCCGGAGAATCTTTATTTGCTCGATACTCTCAGCAACGAGAAGCAATTCAGAACAACAACCATCACGTAATCGCAAACAATCTTTATATGATAGGCTCCCCCAAATAGATTATATAAACAAAAGGGGGTCTTGGACTGATACAACCGGATATAGCCGAGTTTTGGCCGGAATATCCGGGTCTTGCCGGATATAGCCGCCTTAGCCGGGTTTCGTTCGTATGGTGTGAAAGGTTTTATGGATATTTAAATAATAGTATGTCCGGATTCGAACTCGTGACTTCGGGATTGCACACATTACGTATGAGAATTGATGTACATAATTAATATAAATAAAACATTATTATTATTAATTATTAGTTACAAAATAAAACATAACGATAGTTAAATAATTAACGAGGTTTGGTTAACGGTCGTTAAATATTAACTAGAAGGACCAAGAATGAAATTAGAAGTCGGGAAAGTTCTAGAACCCCTTGTGGGTCTTTGGCCGATCGGTTTGGGGTTTACAAACCCTTACCCATACAAACTTGGTCACCAAGTTAAGTTACCTATAAATACAATTCATTGTATTCATTCACAACTTAATCTTGGATAACCAATAACCTAATTTCTCCTCTCCTCTCTCCCTCTTTGTGTGGCCGGTCGAAACACCCTCACCCCAAGGGTTTTCGATTTTTGCTTAACTCAAAGATACAAGTGTTGGTTTTATTTGTGATTCAAGGAACTAGCTTTTCCACATCAAATCGCTATTAGTACGTGTGTACAAGAACGAAGGACAAGCACGCTTGAGCTTGTAATCTTGGTGGTCGATTCTTGTGTTTGGGTCGAATTGATAAACCCTAATTATTAGGGTTTTGGGTTTTGTTCTTGTTTAATCAACGTTTGATTCTTGAATTGCTAAAAGGTACACACTTTCTTGTTTGGTTAATTATTTACATATATTATTCCTATTGTCTTCCGCTGCATGCTTTGATGATGTTATTTGATTTATTTATAATTGTTATGAGTATTAAATTCCAACAGTGGCATCACGAGCCATTAATATGATGTAATTAATTACCGAAACACATAAAAATTGGATCTTTTTGATTATATGCATGCTTTTTATGGTTTCTAGGGTTTTGAATTCGAAACCCTAATTTTTTTATGTATAGGGTCGATTACCCTCTATTTATTTAATTAGGTTTTAATTTTGTAAAACTTGTAGAAACCCTAGGATTGCATGCTTATTTTATGTGGTTAATTAATGAATAATTGTTATGTGTCATGTAATATGCGTATCTTGGGTGATAATTGTTATCCGGAATCCATGGTGGAACATGCATTTTTTGCATGGAGTATTGTTTATTGTCTATTGATTAATTGTTAAGTGATACACACATGTTTTATTTATTTAATAATTATTGAACTGGGGAAGACCTCAATTATAACTAATAAAATTCGTTATGTGCTAATTGGTATACTATTAACTTCGGCTTACGCAATCGTCTTGTCGATGTATGTGGCTCATTTACCTTGCGAGATGAAAGTCCTAGTTAATGTATGCATTAATTTACGCCTAGAATTGTTATTAGAGTTTATTGAAATAATTATGCATGTGGCTAATTGTTTTTACATATGTTAAAATTGTTTAGTTATATGTTTATATTATTTGAGTGTGTTTAATTTTTATTAAAATGCTTTTTTGTTTATATATTGTTTGACATGTTAGTAAGCAAAAAGGGTTTTTTATGAATAGAAAATTAAATGGACTAAATAATGGCGAAATTGATTTGTTATCTAAGAATTATTCTTGAACTTTTAATCGATTGATGCGACTGTACTAAATGGTTAGAACGGCTCACCCACTAGAACAAACTATAAAGGGGTATTTAAGAAGTGAGCACAGTCTCACTGAATGGATGTCTAAGGTTATGCCTTTGCGATTACCTGGTCCTCTGCCCCCTGTGCGTTCGATTGAAGCTACCTAGTATAACCATTCAATGTACGAAGCATCTTAGTGCAAAGTTGCAAGTTTCTCAACGCATCGATTAAAACTTTGTAGAATTCAATCTTAGCAATTAAAAATCTTCATGTAAGTTTTTCAAAAAATTTTATGTTATAAAGTTGTATGCATGCTTCTTTATACATAAGTTTTGATTACACATCAAAAAAATTATACCCTTTAAATTTAAGTTTATGCCATCTAATGATATGAAACACTTGAAATTGTAATTTAGTTATGTGAGACCTTGATCTAGATTACAATAACGAGGTGAATTATTTTGTTGTGTGAGACCTCAGCTTTATGATTTGCAGTTTCTAAATTAGACAACTTAATTAAGTTAGTTAGTGAGACCTATAACTTAAGGCATAAGATGGGATAAAACATGCTTACGTTTTGCATTAATTGTTTTGGCAAAATTGTAAATCCCATAATTTTTGGAATTGAAAACTTGTTTGTCAATTATCGTTTTTCAACGATTACCTATTCTATACTTTCACCACTAGCAGATCAACTGATGTGGTGAAACTATGATAATGAGGATCCGATATTCAAGGAAAATACTATGGTTAATATGAATATTGACCAAAGGGTATTTTATTTTCTTGAATGTTTACTTATCGAAAGTACTAACTTTTGAACTTTTATTTCTGTAGAAATGGCTCAAGCTGAATCTACTGCACTAGCCTCGTCGTTCAAATCTATGTTTGATCGAGAGAAATTGACTGGTAGCGCGAATTTCAATGATTGGTATTGGCAACTCAGAATTGTCTTGAGGGTTGCCAAAAGACTCAATTATTTGACTACGCCTTGTCCTCCTGAACCTGCAGCTGATGCTACTGCTGAAGCACGAGCTGCATGGCAATCTGAGTATGACAAGTATAATGAGGTCGCCTGCATTATGCTCGGGAGTATGAACTCAAGCTTGCAAAAGCAATTTGAGAATTACTTCCCTAATCTCATGCTGGAAGAATTGCAAAGGTTGTTTGAAAAGCCTGTGACTGTAGAGCTGTATGACTTTATTGATGCTCTTCATAGTTGCAAGCAAGGAGAAGGGAAACCTGTAAGCGCCCACTGCCTGGAAATGATGAGTTACATGGACCAGTTGGGGCGTTTGAACTATGTCTACCCTAATGACATACAAATTGGCCTGATCAACAGATCCCTTAACAAGGAATTTGATGGTTTCGTGCGCAATTATAATATGCATTGCACGGGGAAGACAGTCAGTGAGGTACATGCAATGCTCATTGATTATGAAAAAGGTTTGCCCAAGAAGGCCTCTACACCTGCGGTTTTGACCATCCAGAAGGGTAGAATTTCTAAGCCTAATAAGCCGCTAGCGAACAAGAAAGGGAAAGGTAAGGGTAAAGCTGATAAGGGAAAACAAGTTATGACTTATCAGCAAGAACCCAAGAAGTACCCTCCCAAAAAGCGTGAGAATCCGAAGAGGGATCAAGCTTGTCATCACTGCACCGAGGTTGGACACTGGAAGAGGAATTGTCCACTGTACCTTGATGAGTTGCGCAATAAGAGGTATAAAAATACTGGCACTGTGACCAGTACTTCAGGTACTCTTTTGATGATAGAATTATTTGCTTTTCCTCATAAAATAAATTCCTGGGTATATGATACTGGATATGGTATTCACATATGTAATACACTGCAGGGACTTAGAGGAGCAAGGAAGCTTGCCTATGGACAACAATACATGCACGTGGGTAATGGAGCACATGCAGTCGTTGAAGCTATAGGCACGTTTGATTTAGTTTTACCTTCGGGTTTAGTATTGTCATTAAACGATTGTCATTACGCACCTTCCATTGTTAGGGGTGTCGTTTCTGTTTCCTTGTTAAAATATATTGGTTTCGTTCATACATTTACTGTTTATGGAATTTCTGTTTCTTTAAATGATGTTTTTTACTTTAATGTTATTCCAGTAAATGGTGTGTTTGAAATTGATTTGCATGATAATGTGATTGATAAAAATAATTCTGTCTTTAGCATCAATAATAAAAGAATCAAAGGTGATTTGGATTCTTCATTTCTTTGGCATTGTAGACTTGCTCATATAGGCAAGAAACGCATGCAACAGCTGCAACACGATGGGCTTTTGCAAGTCATCAATGATGAATCATTTGATAAATGCGAATCTTGCATATCTGGGAAGATGACCAAGAAACCTTTTACAAATAGTTTAGAAAGGGCTTCTGATCTTCTTGGTGTGATACATACTGACGTATGTGGACCACTAAGACATGTGTCAAGAAAGGGTGCTAGCTACTTCTTAACCTTTACTGATGATTTCAGTCGTTATTGTTATGTTTATTTACTTAAACATAAACATGAAGTCTTTGAAACATTTAAGGTTTTTAAGAGTGAATTAGAACTGCAACTAGGAAAGAAGATTAAAGCTCTTCGATCTGATAGAGGTGGTGAATATTTAAGCCAAGAGTTTAAAGATTATCTAGCTGAGTGTGGTATAGTCCAGCAACTCACATCTCCATATACTCCACAACAAAATGGTGTATCTGAGAGAAGGAATCATACATTGCTAGACATGGTGCGATCGATGTTTAATCTTACAACTCTTACCTTATCCTTTTGGGATTATGCTTTGGAAACTGTTGTTCGCATATTGAATATGGTTCCAACTAAGAAGGTTGATAAGACTCCTTATGAAGTGTGGTATGGGAAACCTCCCAACTTGTCTTACTTCAAGGTCTGGGGTTGTGAGGCATTTGTTAAACGTGACTCTGTTGATAAGCTGCAACAAAGATCTGTTAAGTGTGTCTTCATAGGATACCCAAAGGAAACTATGGGTTACTACTTCTACTTTCCACCTGAAAACAAAGTAATTGTTGCTAGGTATGGAGACTTTCTTGAAAAGGATCTCATATCTCATGAATTCAGTGGGAGAGTTTATGATCTGGAAGATGATCAAGAAGATACAACACCTTCTGAAAACACTAGCCAACCTCAAGTAGAACCTGAAAGTCTGGGCGTTCCACCTGAGATTGAAGTGGTTCCCATTCGTAGATCCGCAAGGGCTACGCGTGCACCTGAGCGTCTATGTCTCAACGTAGAAGCTGAGGAAAATTTGTTAGGGGATCTTGGTGAACCTGCTAACTATAAAGCTGCCATGATGAGTCCTGAAAAGGAAAAATGGCGAGTTGCAATGAATGGGGAAATGCAATCCATGAAAGATAACGAAGTCTGGATAGAGGTTGACTTACCTCCAAATGCTAAGGTAGTTGGAAGTAAGTGGCTCTTTAAGATAAAGACTGACATGGATGGCAATGCACACACCTATAAAGCTCGTCTTGTAGCTCAAGGTTATACTCAAACCTATGGGGTAGACTACGAGGAGACATTTTCTCCTGTAGCAGACATTAGAGCTATTAGGATTCTTATAGCCATAGCTGCGTACTATGACTATGAGATATGGCAAATGGATGTCAAAACTGCCTTCTTAAACGGTCGCCTAGATGAGGACATCTATATGGCGCAGCTTGAAGGGTTTGTGAATCCAAAGTTTCCGAAGCGTGTATGCAAACTTCAAAGATCCATTTATGGATTGAAGCAAGCATCAAGGCAATGGAACAAGAAGTTTGATGAAGAAATCAAGAAATTTGGTTTCACTCAAAATCTTGATGAGCCATGTGTGTATCACAAAGCTAGTGGGAGTAATGTTATTTTCCTTGTCTTATATGTCGATGACATATTGATCATGGGAAAAGACATTCCAAGTATGCAAGATGTAAAGTCTTATCTTGGAGAGTGCTTTTCTATGAAGGACTTAGGGGAAGCAGCGTTTATTCTGGGAATCAAGATCTACCGAGATAGATCAAGGTGGTTAATTGGACTAAGCCAAAGTGCTTACATTGATAAAATACTGAAGAGATTTAGTATGCAAAATTCCAAGAAAGGATATTTACCGATGCAAGTTGAACATGGCTTAAGTAATAAACTATGCACGTCAACACCTGCTGAGGTGGAATACATGAGGAAAGTTCCTTATGCTTTGGCTGTAGGATCTATCATGTATGCTGTGAGATGTACAAGGCCTGATGTGGCGTTTGCACAGAACATTACCAGTCGGTATCAACAGAACCCAGGTGTGAAACACTGGCAAGCTGTTAAGAACATTCTTAAGTATCTAAGGGCTACTAATGAAATGTTTCTAGTGTATGGAGGAAATCCAGATGCAGAACTTGATGTTACAAGTTTTTGCGATGCGTCATTCCAAACTGATAAAGATGATACGAAGTCTCAGACGGGTTATGTCTTTGTCATTAATGGAGGAGCAGTTGACTGAAAGAGCAAGAAGCAAACAACGGTTGCGATGTCTATTACAGAAGCTGAGTACATAGCTGCTTCAGAAGCTGCGATGGAAGCTGTTTGGATTAGGAAATTCATTTCGGGACTCGGAGTAATGTCCTCAATCGAATTACCTTTAAATGTGTATTGTGACAATTCTGCTGCAATAACATTTGCCAATGAGCCTGGAGTCATGAAGGGCGACAGACATTTTCCTCGTCGATATCACTATGTTCGAGAACAAGTCGACATAGGTGAAATCAATCTACTCAAAGTTCATACAGATGAAAATCTAGTTGATCCCTTTACGAAGCCTTTGCCAAAAGATAAACTTACTAACCATGCTGATGGGATAGGACTTCGTTTAGCTAGTAGTTTCATGCAGATCTGTGATTAGTATTTGGATAAAGGATGTTATGAACAAATATTACTTTAATGAAATAAAATTGTTGTTTATGTTTATTTTTCATTTTCTTAATATTATATCCTATATTTGTATGTTTAATCCATGAGTAACTTATGTTATTCTAAATAGTCCATTGTCAATCAATGATGTGGGAATGTCATTGATTAAGACAAATCTGAGTTTTGGTAGAATATACTTTTAAAGTATATTGATGCGTGGGACATACCAGATTCACATGATATTCAATGAATTGAATATAGGACTCATCCCAACTTTACATGATGATACTTTATGGGTCTTTGTCATTAAGTATATCATGAAGTGTTTATCCTCAGACTTGAGATACCAGATAACTGATATGAATGTAGTGCATTTGTGTAAGATAGTCTAACGCTATCCGTAACTGGTAGTTATAAGGGCTATTTTCGGAAGTGTTGCAAAATTCATGAGTTATGTTTGTAGTCAAGAGAATTTGTTCCTTTGAATTTGTTTCAAAGCATAATACTATATTTGGGCCCCTCGTAGGGTTGACAAGATGTTTGTATGGCCATACCCAAGATCTATCTGGAATACGTTCAGATGATTTGGTAATCTTGTTCAATCATATACAACGAGAAACAGAATGTTAACTTATGAAATGACTTGATCCATATTCATAGTTAATGTAGTATTAGTAACAAAAGGATAAGTAAAAATGATGAATCAGTAAATGGTTTTTTCCAGGAGACCATTCTCGATTTGATCTGGGGGCGTTGGCGTGTGAAAGCTAGACTAACCAATGTCATTACTATATTTAGTAATATCCAAGTGGGAGCTGAAAGGTTTTATGGATATTTAAATAATAGTATGTCCGGATTCGAACTCGAGACTTCGGGATTGCACACATTACGTATGAGAATTGATGTACATAATTAATATAAATAAAACGTTATTATTATTAATTATTAGTTACAAAATAAAACATAACGATAGTTAAATAATTAACGAGGTTTGGTTAACGGTCGTTAAATATTAACTAGAAGGACTAAGAATGAAATTAGAAGTCGGGAAAGTTCTAGAACCCCTTGTGGGTCTTTGGCCGATCGGTTTGGGGTTTACAAACCCTAACCCATACAAACTTGGTCACCAAGTTAAGTTACCTATAAATACAATTCATTGTATTCATTCACAACTTAATCTTGGATCACCAATAACCTAATTTCTCCTCTCCTCTCTCCCTCTTTGTGTGGCCGGTCGAACCACCCTCACCCCAAGGGTTTTCGATTTTTGCTTAACTCAAAGATACAAGTGTTGGTTTTATTTGTGATTCAAGGAACTAGCTTTTCCACATCAAATCGCTACTAGTACGTGTGTACAAGAACGAAGGACAAGCACGCTTGAGCTTGTAATCTTGGTGGTCGATTCTTGTGTTTGGGTCGAATTGATAAACCCTAATTATTAGGGTTTTGGATTTTGTTCTTGTTTAATCAACGTTTGATTCTTGAATTGCTAAAAGGTACGCACTTTCTTGTTTAGTTAATTATTTACATATATTATTCCTATTGTCTTCCGCTGCATGCTTTGATGATGTTATTTGATTTATTTATAATTGTTATGAGTATTAAATTCCAACATGGTGGTGGTTTACGTATATGAGAAGTGAGACTTATATAGAAAGATATAACTTTCAAAATGTCACACGTTATAAAAACTCAAGTTTATAACTACAATCTATCTTTTGAACGATGAAAATGGTGTTTCACAGAGTGTATATTCTATATACTTGATTAATAAAATAAAATATGAATGAATAGACCTCTATAAAGAAATTTGTGATCCAAAATAGTTGTGTAGTCACTTTCTTATCACCACAACATCTTGACATAATTAACTACGAATAATTTTTAGGTAGACAATTGATTCAGTTATGTTAAAATTTAAATAATATAGAAAATACTTTACCCAAACAACTAAAAACGTAATTGTTTGACTTAAGCTATCAAAACTGTATATAATAAAAGATTACCTAGCTGCTTACTTTTCGATTTTGACATAAGTACTTATCTCATAAGCATGCTTGTCGAAAAATTTGCTTAACTACTTGCGAACCGAAATATTGTGTTGTGATCGGCATAATGAGTTTGCTAAACAACCCATGGCCTTAACAGTATCATGATGCAAAAATACTTTTAACTTGACCTCCATGACCAAAAAACGTAATGTATTCAGCCATGTATGAATTTTATTCGCGAATCATTTTGGATAAGTAAATTGTAGCCCCATGTTTAGAGAAAAATAATGGGTTGTTTCAGTTCAATACTTAAAAATTTGCAATCTTTCGTTTTCAGAGCACTAACAACATATACTTTGTTATTCAAGATGTTTCCTTCATGATTCTTGCTCCGAAAACACAAAATTAGTTCGCTTCTAAACTTCAATTTGGTGTTCCATGTAACAAATAGTTCTTTCACCAAATGTTGATAACTCTTGCGTTATATATCTCTTTTCTTTCCTTGTACATAAAAATCTATTATATAACATGGAGACTTTTTCTAACCTTTTATCTTAACATTCTATCCCACATTGATTGAAGAAAGAACTTGCTGGTTAGTTATGTACACTAGTCTATGTGGGTAACATGTGCTTGGGATAGTATAATGTTTTCTTGTTTGTTACTTTCTTGAATGGTTTCAAAACGATTCAGGATTGTGTCAATAAAAAATCTTGTATAAACTTCAAACTTTTTTTCTACTATTTTTTTGTTTATAAAACATGTTTTGGTGGAAACCATTTTAATTTTTAGTTTCCTGTAGCTTAAGAAGTATAGAATTTTTTGAAGTCAGTTAAGAATGACTACCTGAGAAAGAGCGTGAGTAACAATCATATTACAAATAGCCAATGAAAGTGATGTAAATTGACAATTTATGTAATCTCATACATGGTGTCTCATATCTGTTTATGAAGCTTTTCATAAATGAAAACGCCACTCTCTATTTTGCATCTATGGAAACATAGCTCGATTTAATACAAATGGTTACAGCAATATGTTACGTCATTACATATAGCAAACATAATTTGATCACTTTCTATTATGATAAGTAAACGCTTATCCTTTTTCTCTTGTAAGAAATCAAAGGTTCTTATAACAACGCATAAACATTTGCAATCTTTCATATTTAGAGCAATAACAACTTATAATTTCATGTTATCGAAACTGTTCCCTTCATGATTCGTACTCCAAACACATAAACTAGTTGCTTCTAAACTTCAATTTGGTGTTCCAGACTTCCAGGTAGCGCATCTTTCTTTCACCAATTGTTAATATCTCTTTCTTACTGTTATTTAAACCTTTTCTAACTTTCTTTCCTAACATTCTCTCCCACATAGGCTGAAAATAAAAGTTGTTGGTTACTAATATACCATAAGTGTATGTGTATTAAATGTATTAAGACTAATATTATGTCTTCGGGTGATATACTACTTATGAGGTTGAAAAAATCCCAGGAGTTCTGTATCATCCAAAACTCATATGAACTCTTAACTTTTTTATGTTATTTTGTTACTCAAAAACATGTTTTGGTGAAATCATTTTAATGTTCGACTTCACACAAGTTTGAAAGGAACACATATTTTAGAAGCCAACAGAAACAAATGACTACTTTACCAAAGCCACTTAATATAAGATGTTAAAACAAGTATTATTTTAAAATTTTGAGATTTTAACCTTATGGCCAAAACAGGTATCATAATACTAATACTTTACCCAAACACATGAGCACATAATTCTTCATTTAGTCGAATCTCAAATTTAAACTTGATTAACAATTCATATTAGAGCAATAAAACAATATGACTTATGTTATTTAACCACCACAATACGAACGAAACGCGGCCTAGACCCGGCTATATCCGGTTAGACCCGGCTATAACTGGCCAAGACCCAGTTAGAACCGGCCAAAACCCGGCTAGACCTGGTTATAACCGAGACCCGGCTATTCCAGACACGACCCAGTTAAAACTGGCTATAACCAGCCAAGACCCGGGCTATATTACGTTTGAGTTATATTACGTTTATTTTACAATTAGGATGGACTTTCAAATGAATGGTATTGGATTTTATCAATATTCTGCTACTAGTAAAGACGACGAAACTAGTTATGGTTCGTTACTGCACTCATTTGTTTATAAATATAGTTTCTAGTTAGTCCCTTTATCGTCCTTATATTGGAACCTGTATATCTTTTCTTGAATGGAAAATGATCACCAATAACCAGTTTGAAATTGTTTATTTCACGTGTTTAAGATATATTGATAATGACATTAAAGCCAGCCTATTAGTCACTATAAACATGATATATGTTGGATGTGTGAGTTAGGTGTAAGAAAGCTCTTAATCCAATTCAAATAACCTGACCATCATATCAGCGTGTTGTTAGATTTTGGAATTTATTAAAGGATATTGGGAGATCGACAGCTTTTAGGAAGATACATAGTAATATAATCCGTATTATCAACTTTCTTTATCCATCTGTAATTAATGTCAGGCCAAGACCTTTTATATCAACGTCGGTTGAAGAAAGAAATTTTTACTGTGGTTACTAATAAACCACAGCATGCTTGAGCTAGTTGTGCAAGCAAGTTGTGTTCAGAATATTATTATGTTATACTCCGTAATTAATATGTTTTCAATTTTGTCACATTCTTAGTAGCTAAAATATATAGTTAGTGAGGTGATGAAAGATTTGAAAGCTAATACAAATCCTTAATATTGTTATTATTATTATTGTTATATAATTTTTTTTTTATTATTATTATTTTTTTTGTATTGTTAATTAGACTATGTTAAACTTAAGTCTAAAATAACATTATATTTTGATTTACCAATAAAAATTAAAATTAAGCTCAAAATTAAAAAGTGAGCTAATAAATCCACGTACAATGTAACTCAACAAGCAAGATATATATGTCTCGTTAGATAATACATACACATGTAAAAACCATCTAAGAAATGAACTTATTTTAACCATATGTTGACAGTGAGTATATCAGTATACCCTAAGTCTTTTTTGTATGTAAGATAATTAATAAGAACAATTATAAGGTGCAAAATAAACCACATGGTCTAACTCCACAACCAAAGTGTGTCTATATCGAAACAATTTATAAAGTAACACATTTTACTCTCTATGACTATAAGCACAAAGGACAAAGCTTAAACATTTGCAAAATCTTTCATTTTCAGACAACATATATTTTCATGTTGCTAGCTTTATGTTTCGTGCTCCAAATCCTTAAAAAAGTTGCTTATAAGTTAGAAACTTGAATTTTTAGTTTCAAGTAACATATCTTTCTTTCACCAACTCTTGCATTATCTCTTTCTTTCCATGCACATAAAAACTTTTTTATGCTTTAAAAAAATTCCATTTTTATGTTTATGGAGACTTTTACAAACCTTCTATTCTTTCATTTTATCCCACATAGGTTGAAGAAAGAAATTGGTTGTAACTAATATACCATAATGTATGCAAGTGTTATATATCCAGAACAATATGATGTTTTCATGGTGATCACCATCCGTCGAGTTAAAAAAAACTTACTCTTCGTCTTCTGATTGCTGGAAAACTCATATGAACTCTTAATTATTTAAGATTTTTTTCTAACGTACATGCGTTATTCCAAAATATTCTACATCTTTCACCCGTTTGACCATTTTCTACATATTGAGATTGTCTTACTTATTCTACGAAAACACAATTTCAGGATGTTGGCTTATATTGATGTTTCCTTCATTTGTTATGCATGTAGACATAAACATGTATTGGTAGAAAAATATTTTAATCTTTAGTATCCAATAGCTTAAGAGGAAAAGGTATTTTTTTAAGAAAGACTGGAGAAACAATTGAATTGTTCAAATTTGTTATGATCATTATAAATTAGCAAATGGAAGTGAGGTAAACTAACTATTTAAGCAATCTCGTACATGGGATTTTTGTTTATGAGACTTTTCATAACATTTTATCCCACATAGACTTAAGATAGAAGTTGGTGGTTACTAATATACACATAGTGTACTTGAGTCAAATGTGTTAAGAATAGTATTAGGTTTTCAGTTATTCCATTTTCTATCAAGTAAAAAAAACTTGCTGGATATGGAATAGCGGAAAACTTGTATAATCACTTAACTTTTTTTATTTTATTTCTCTACTATGTAATAACACACATTTTTAAAAACAAATAAAAAATGATATATATGCAAAAATGAATTAAAATGTGTATATCTTATTTGATTAAATTTATAAAGGATTGCCGAAAGATTTTAATAGCAAGAATGAAAATGACGTGCAAAATAAATCTATGACTAATTTATTGAGAAACATTTTTTTTTCGTAGAAGCCAATAAAGAAAATGATACATATGTAAAAATGAATTTAAAAAAAAAAGACGAATAACTTATGTCTCATTAAATTATATATAGCAAAAATATCCTTTATATACAAACACAACAACGGTGGTGACGAACAACTACTATTTCAATTATTATCTTTAGATACTTACTGATTTTGAATATTCAGGATCTCCCCAACTAAAATTTAAAAATTTTACATTTACCCAAATAATGCTTTACAAGCATTGTACAAAATACATTCAATGGCTATAGTTTGAGTATATATAAAATTAATGATGAAAAAAATGAGGAGATGAAATTCTCCCATAAATATATGTTCCTAAATTTTGAAAAAACCTCGCGCGAGTTTAGAGTAAAATTATTATGAGTCTCCAATATACCAAGTATATTAGAAGTCTCATTTTCTATCATAAACCAACTCACACTATAACACTACAACATGGATGTCCTCGTCAAAAGTCTCGTCGCCTGTTCTAGGTTTCTTTGTTGTGTGTGCTGCACGCTGACAAAGGATTTTAAAAGTCCTGACCACAACCTCCAACAAATATTGTGATGACGGAATTCTTGCATCATCTCTATATTACCATTTTTTTATGGAGATATTTTGTACGTAACATTTTATCCTAACACTCTATCCCACATAGGCCAAAGAAAGAAGTTGTTGATTACTTATATACTGTAAGTGTACATGTGGTAAATGTGTTGAAGCTAGTATTATGTCTTCGGATATCTTTCTGGGTTCTAGGTTGAAAAATCTAAGTTCCTCAGTGGTATCTATCTAGAAGCTCATATGACCTCCTAGCTTTTTTTTTTCTTTTCTTTTATTACTACTCTTAAACATGTTTAATCTTTACATTTTATTTTAATTTGATACTCTAAAACATGTTTAATCATTAATTCCACACATGTTAAAAAAAGAAAACAAATTTTGAAAGCTAATAAAAAAACAATAGAAATATAAAAATGTATCTGAACTCTTGTGATTAATATGCAACGAGCAAAGGAAATACACGCACGATCTAATTCGACAATCAACAACCTACATGAAATAAACATATTGTATCATGGTTGAGAAGTTCGATCATAGCAAGATATATAATGTGGTCTTTACACAAATACTACAAAGATAGTGACAATCAACAACTACTATTTCAATTATCATGATACTTCGATAGATCATAGATCCATACAAAAATTTATACATACCCCCAAATCTTTGAGAAAACCAAATACGCAAGTTTAGAGTACAACTATCAGCAAGACCAAGTATATTAGAAGTTGCCTTCCCTATCCAGAACCAACTGCGCTACATGCTAAAGACGAAGGATTATTAAAATCCTGGTCACAACCTCCTACAAATAATGTATCTCTTGCGAGCTTGTCTTAAGACGAGCCACACTTGATGATTAGAAAAGAAGAAATGAACATATTTAAACTAGGAAAGCAATCGAAAATAGGAAAAAATGAGTTTTATGACGATATTGTGGTTGTCGTTCACGCAATTTAAGTTACTATATGTCCTAAGAACATGTAGCAAATGTTTTGATTTTTTCATGTGAGTCATGTTGTGGATGAGTTTAAATCAACATGTTATTTATATGAAATTCTAAGAGAAGCTTATAAAATGATATATATTGGTGGTGTATGAAATAATTAGTTTGTATATTACTATACAGCAAGTGAAGAGTCAAATGTAGTCCAATTAATGAGCTTAAGCCTTTTACAAAAACAAAAATGACAAGATAGCAATTGAGCTTTGTTTATGTTCAGGCCCTATTATCTGTAATATATTTTCGGCAAGTTTAAACACACATATACACTTAAAATTTTGTATTTTTTATTTTCATTTTTAGAGCTAAAACAATATATAACTAAAGTTATCAAAGTTGTATATCTTTAAAAATGATTGTCTAGCTGCTTATCTTTAGATTTTGATATAACTGCTCATCTTTTAAGCATTTTTGTCCTAAAATTTTCCTACCTACTTGCAAACCTAAATATGTACAATCCTAATGTACACCTTGAGAACTGGCAAAAAAGCTTAGTGATCGCACTAATACGTATTCTACACGACCTAGGGCCAAAACAAGTATCATAATACATCAATACTTTAACGTTCACCAACTCTAAATAACTCTTGAATTATCTCTTTCTTTCCGGTGTACACAAAAACTTTTACATAATAGTTAACTATCTTTTTATGTAGATCTATTTTAACCTTCAATTCTAATATTCTATCCCACATAGGTTGAAGAAGAAAATTGTCGGTTACTAATATACCATAGAGTACCTTAGTTTCACGTTGTTAGAATAGTATAGTGTTTTCGGATGTATCTACTCCTTGCATGTTAAAAAAGTAATATGTTTGGAGAGTTAACCCCTGAAAACTTATATCAAATCGACATTTTTTTCTACCGTAAAAACTATTTTGGTTGCGAACATTATAAGTACTGATTTCATCATATTTTAGAAGTCAATTAAGAAAGAATGTGAGAAACAGTTGAATTGCTCAATTTTGTTTCGATCATTAAATATTGCCAATGAATTTGAATAAAACAACTTATTTCTGAAAAAAAAAATTGAAACTGGAAAAAATCTATGTAAAATTTATGCTTGATATATAAGTTATATAATGATTTCGATCGTTACACATGGAAAATGGAAGTGAAAAAAATTAACGATTGATGTAATCTCATACACAGTTTCTGTTTGTGAAACTTTTCATAAATGAAAACATCACTTTCTATTTTATATCTGTGAAAGACGGTTACAGCTCTGTTAGGTAACAAATAATTGCTACTTATGGTTTTACCACAATGTGTTTCATCGTTAATAATTTTAAACGCAACTTAATTACAAAACGTATTTCTTCAAGCTCATACATGAGTTTGTTCTTAAACCTTCTCAGAGAACATAACCTATCCTTGTATGCACTGCTTAATGCATTATCTATTTTTTTTTTAATAGGTACACAAAGTTTCATAAGTACTTTACCCTGAAAACGTAATTCATACGTTGTTATCTGCAACAATATAAAGGATATCCGAATTGCTTATAATGAGATTGTAACATAAGTACTCTTTTTAACATAATAAGATTCTAACCTAGGGCCAAAATACACCAAACAACTGAAAACGTAATTCATTCAGCTGAATATCCATTTCTACTTGAATACCTCATCATTTAGAGCAATAGCAGCTCTCAAGTTTTTGATATTTTGGTTGCTTGGCAGGCAATGATGTAAGAGCATTAAGTGTGGATTATAGACCTAAACATTGCTGATATCATTTAGAGCAATAGTATCATTTACGCAATGTTTGTTTCTTGTTTTATAATACTAAAAAGGTTTTGATAACTCGTTTAAGGTTCTTATTGTGTTTTCAAATAACTCAATGAATCAAATATGATTTTTCAGGTACATCAAAGCTAATTTCAGATCTCGAATTATTTGAGGTATAGATAGACATTTCACGAGTAACTACAATAAATTTAATAAATGGATAAATTTTCGAGTGATCGAAAGATAAATTTTTGAAACAATTAAATATGTGATCATCACAACTTCAAACTACATAAACACTATATTGTGTCATCTGTTTTGCTAGAACTAATCTGTCCAAACATTCTGTCCCACATAGGTGGGAGAATGAAATTGTTTGTGACTAAAATAACACAATGCATATGCGTTTCATGTGTCTAGAATAATATAATGTTTTCAGGTATTTGCCGTCTTTCAAGCTATAAGAAACTTGAAAGATTTCTTGATACTGGGAAACTCATAAGAATTCTTAGATTTTTTTGATTAATTAATTTATTTATTTTGTATATCTTGGTTCTTTTGAGAGGAAAACATAGTTTGAAGCGAATAAAGAAACAATAGAAACGAAAAAATTGATTAAAATCTGTATATCTTGATTCCTTTTATTAGAATGCAAAAAATGATTACCGTGAATGTTTGCCACAAAAAAGAAAATGATGTGCTAAATAAATACGTATACGATCAACATAAAAGATTTCAAATAAGTAAATGCTTAGAGAAATCACAGGTTCTCTTAATACAATGCTTAAAAATTTGCAATCTTACATTATTAGAGCCAAACGACATATAATCTTTTGTTATCCAAACTTGTTACCTTCATGTTTCATGATGCACTAACTCTTGCGTTATTTATTTCTTTTCATGTACATAAAATTTCTTTTGCATAATATATAAGACAGAAATATGCCAACCTTTTATCCAAACATTATATCTCACATAGGTTGAACAATGAAATTTTTGGTTACTAATACCTTAGTGTGCATGAGTCACTTGTGATTAGGCTAATATTAGGTTTTCGGTTGTATGATTGACCTCATGCTTAACAATTTTGCAAACTAATAGCAGCATGAGATGAAGGATGCAACTCAAAGTTAATATGAACTCTTACTTTTTAACCTTAATTTAGTATTTCTTTATTTATCCTTTTTTATAAGATATTGCTCAATTGTGTTCACGTAACAATATTACACAATCCAATAGGACTCGAGTATTAGGTAAGCCAAAATTAGAAAAGAGAAAAATTTACACAAATAATGTCATCATTTTTTTTACCTTTTAGACTTTAATATAAAAATACGAGTAAGATTATATTTTAAATTCTAACAATAGAATTTGTAATCATGTTCAAACTTATAAAGTGAGCTAATATCTACGTACAATGTAGTTCAATTATTGTGTTTTGATACTTATCAACTTTGGTTATCCAAGGATGCCTAAACCCATAGGTCGATACTAAATGATGCTCTATGTTTCCTAATCATTGAGAAAACCACGCGCGAGTTTGGAGAATCTCTGACCAGGTATATTAGAACTTAGAAGTTACCTTTCTTATCCGGAATAGCAAATTTGATGTATTTTGTTGAGCTACTTTGAAGATGAGCTACACCAGATATATGACTAGAAAAGAAATAATGAACATTCACTCAAATTAAGCCACTATATGTTCGAGAAAATAGAATTGAAGATGAAACCACTGAATAATAATTAAGAGACAAAAAGTATCAATATATGTATGGCATAAGGTGGCTCGATACGATGTGTGATTCATTTTGAATAAGAGAAACATATAATTAGATGCAGAAGAATCAAACGTAGTTGATGAGGATTTCAACATTAAAAAAAAAAAAAAAAAAAAAAAAAAATCCCATGCTAATATAAGTTGGCTGAAATCACAGGTTCTTTAATACATTGCTTAAACATTTACATAAACAATTGCCATTATGTTTCTTGTTATAAACACATAAACTAGTTGCTTCTAAACAACAATTTGATGTTCCATGTAACAAATCTTTCTTTAACTAACAGTTAAGAACTCTTGAATTATCTCTTTGTTACCATATATTTTTTTATGAAGAGACTACTCTTGTTACCTTTTATTCTGACACTCTATCCCAAATAGGCTGAATATAGAAGTTGTTGGTTAATAATATACCATAAGTGTATGTACGTTAAACGTGTTGAGAATAGTATTATATTTTCAAATAATTTAGCGGCAATCAGGTCAAAAAAATCTGACAGCCCCTAAAACATTTGAAAACTCATATGAATTCTTAATTTTTTCCTTTTAATTTGGTAGTCTAAAACATGTTTTGATTGAGACCGTTTAAATCTTTAATTTCACACACGTTGACCGGAAAACGAATTGTGAAAGATAATTTACTACATTTTTAGAACAGTTTCATTTATGGGATGTTTTTACTTGTTTGAATTTACTAAATTTTTTTGCTTCGAGAGCGATACAGTAAGTGGATCATCTTGTATATAAAATTTCGAGTGATCGACGGATAAGATTTTGAAACAACTAAATATCTAATCATCACAACTTCAAACTAAATACACACATTCAAAATAGCATCTTATATCATTTGTTTTGCTAAAGCAAATTCGCAAAACATTAGTTACCAACGACGATGACCATCTTACATATTGCGTTTTAAAGAAAAATGTAAAAGACGATATTTAAACCGTTTCGACCCAACCTGACCAGGCGTAGCTGGACTCATTCGAACCCTACACAAGATAAAACACACATGTTACCAATGTAAGGTTAACACTTGATATATAGCTCCATCTTGACATGATGCAATTCAATCACAACAAGTTTTCCTTGTCATAGGAATATTTTCTCAAATAGCTTACCAATTTTTCTAAAATAGCTTACCAATTTTTTTTTGTTGGACACCTTTCCTAGTCTTCTATCCAAACATTATGTCCCACATAAGTTGGAGAATGAAATTGTTTGTGACTAATATACCATAATGTATGTGAGTGTTGTTCGTCCGGAATAATAAGATGTTTTCAGGTAGTTGCCGTCTTCCAAGCTATAAGAAACTTGAAAGATTGCTTAACGCTGGAAACTCATACGAATCCATAAACCTTTTTTTTTCTTTTTTTTCTTTTTTTTGTATTTGTATTGTGTATATCTGTATATCTTGATCCCTTTAATTAGAATGCAAAAAATGATTAACGAGAATATTTACTAGCAAAAATGAAAATGCTTAGAGAAATCACAGGTTCTTTTAATACAAAGCACAAACATTTGCAATCTTTCATTATTAGAGCCAAACAACATAAAATCTTATGTTATCGAAACTTGTTACCTTCGTTTTTCATGCTCTAACTCTTGCATTTTTCATATGAACTCTTAACAATTTTTAAATCTTTTCTTACCGTGTAACATGTTTGTTGGAAACTATTTTAATCTTTAATCTCACAAAGGTTAGAGAGGAAAACTTATTCTAAAAGTAAATAAGGAAATAATGCAAATGTAAATATGAATTTTATAGTGTATATCTTTATTCTCTGATTAAAATGCACAAAGGATTAACGTAAATATTTACTGAAAAATATGAAAATGACATGCAAAATAAATCCAGGTACAATATAGCTCAACAATCAACATATATCCCATTAGATAATTGATACACTTATTAAAACCTTTTATGAAATTAACATATTTTAGTCACGGCTAAATGTTCATAGCAATGATATCCTTTGAAATATCTTATTTTTATCTAGCTACTGTTGTATATATTTTTGTTATAATGTGATCTTACACAAATACCACAACGATAGTGACAATGAACAACTACTATTTCAATCATCATCTTTAGATACTTGTTGACTTTGAATATTCTAGGATGTCTAAATCTAAAGTACGTACTCCACACTGACCGGATGCTCTACAATTCTGAACCTTATATGCGACAACGAGTGACTTCAAAGTTCTGACATTTTCTAAAAGACTGCGGGTTTTAGTAGTCTAGCTTCTTTCAAGGTTCTTTTTTCCTGGAACCAACTGAGCTTATCTTAAGAGGAGCCACGATGACTATGGAAGAAGTAATGAACACATATAAAGTAGGGAAGCAATAAGAGAAAACTTTGTCTTATAACGATATTGTAGTTGTCGTCACGCAATTTAACCCAAATATGTCGTAAAACATGCAATAAGAAAGTAGAGTGGAAGACAAAAGTAAGAGAGAGTTCATTGTTATTTTGTCGGATCTCAATGGCTCGAATGTTGTCTTTAACTTATCTGCTCTACTCACTGATATCGCATGTATTTTCAATTGGTGTTCGACTTTCTTAAAATGCGTGTCAATAAAATTAATAGCAATACTTACTCATAACATCTCACGAACCCGTTCATCCGTTACTGAGCTTGTGTGATCGACCATATATTTTGCCACATCTACTAGTATGCTTATATTGGTTGTTAACCTGTTGGTCTCTCTCAATTTCACCTATGTAATAAGATTTTTAGTGTCAATTAGACTTTTTTTAACCTACCATATGGTGAAATATCCTAAAACATATGCATTTTATTGATTTTTAACCTAACATATGCATTGTAGTTCTTTTGATTTGATGTTCCATGTAACAAATTTTTCTTGCACCAACTTTTAATAACTTCTGCATTATCTCTTTGGTACTATTTTTAATGGAGATATTTTGTAACTTTTTATCCTAACACTCTATCCCACATTGGCAAAAGATAGAAGTTGTTGGTCAATTATATACCATAAGTGTATGCGTGTTAAATGTGTTGAGAGTAGTATTATGTACGTCTTTGGATATTTCAACATCTTTCAGGTTAAAAAAATCTGAGAGTGCTTTTCATATCCAAAAACTCATATGAACTACAGTAAAACCTCTATAAATTAATAGTGTTGTGACCAAGATATTTTATTAATTTAGCGAGATATTATTATATCGATAAATTAATAATTTATTAATTTAAAGAGGTTTTACGTATGAAGATTAAATTTTCAAGTCTAATATACTAGCTATTTACAATGTATACTCATTAGAAACGAAATAAATTTGAAAAACAAGTTCCAATTAACATTTCATGAATTAAGATTCACATTTTATGAAAATAAAATTAACACTTTTTGTTGCAATATGAGAAGACAACGCACAAACTCTTTAGTGCAATAAGGAAATTCTAAGATAAACTCAATATAGATTTGAAGTTCAACAAAAAACAAGTGACTATGGATTCATTTTTTACTAAACAATTTTAGGATTTTGAAGTGTATCTCTCTCTCTCTCTCACACACACATATATATATACATATATATGAAATTTTTAGTAATTATTAGTTTATAGTTTCGTTGTGACTAATATATATACACTGGGGTTTCAAAAAAATTATTATCTTATTATTTTATCGATTGAAGTCCAAATTTGTACTGGTCCCAAGTTGGGACTGGACAAATTATTAATTTTATCGAGGTTATTAATTTATCGAGTATTAATATATAGAGGTTTTACTGTATTAACTTTTTTTTGTTTTAATTTGGTACTTTAAAACACGTTTTTGTGGAGACCATTTTAATCTTTATTTTCACATAAGTTAGAAAGGAAAACGTATTGTGAAAGGTAATAAAAAAACAGCATAAATGTAAAATTGTATCTTAAATTTTTTGGTTAAAATGCAACGTGCAAAATATATGCATGTACCATCTAACTCAACCGTCAAAATATATTTTCGAAGGAAATTGAAGTAGTCAACATCTCATGTTCGTTACTCATCGAAATTACAAACACTAGTTACTCATTCTATAACTTGAGTTCATTTTTGTTGCATAATTTGCAATTCTAGCCCAACTATATATAAACCAAACCTCGTGTGAAAATATAAAATGAAAATGTTGATTGCGATTTCTTATTTGTGTTCTTTGGTTCTATGTTTTGCGATGCAGGTCTGTTTTGTAAGAACTGCAAATCATAAGTGCAAGAATAAGTAAGGCCAAAGCAAGTATAATAATACATATATATTTTAACATTTATGACCCAAAAACATAATTCGTTCAACGATATATAAATTTATACATAAACGGTTCACATAAGTAAACGCTTAGAGAAAATCATACGTTCTTTTGATATAATGCATAAACATTTGCAATTTTTCATTAGTAGAGCGATAACAACATATAATTTCATGTTATCGAAATTGTCACCTTCATATTTCATGCTCTAACTATTGCATTATTTCTTCTTTCTTTCTTTTCATGTACATAAAATTCTTTTGCAGAAAATATAATATAGAGAACTATGCTAACCTTTTATCCAAACATTCTATCCCACATAGGTTGAAGAATCAAGTTGTTGGTTAAATATATACCATACTATGCGTGAGTTAGTATTTGTTATCAGACTAGTGTTATGTTCTCAGGTACTTAATCTTCTCAGCCATAAAAGTTTGCACGGGAACGTTTAAATACGTGAGAATTAATATGAATTCTTAACTTTTTAATATACTTTTGTTACTTGATATGTTGTTTTGGTGTATTTTTATTGTAACGAATAGCAAATGGAAGTGAAATAAAATTGTTGCTTGATTAATGCTTAGTGAAGGCACAATAAGTTTTCTAAATAACTTAGGGCCAAAGCAAGTACCGTATCATATCACTATTCTAATGATTATGACCAAAAAATGTACGTAATATATAGATTATCACGTCAACGATTTCAGACAAGTAAGCGCTATATAGATTTCAGACAAGTAAACGCTTAGGAAAAATCATAGGTTCTTCATAACCATTTGCAAGCTTTCATTATTAGAGTAATAACAACATAGAATTTCATGCTATCCAAAATGTTACCTACATGTTTCATGCTATCAACTCTTAGAGCACTGGGTACAGTGGTGCCAAAGTGTGGTGTCGTTCTCGTGCCAAACTGCCACGTCAACAGTTTTTGAGTTTGGCACCAGAAAATGTTTGGCACCACATTTCTGGGGTATCCGTTGGCACCAGAATTTCTGGTGCCAAACTCAATTTTTTTATTTTTTATTTTTTTATAAAATTTAAAAACAATATATCCTAAAATTACTTTATTCATAAAAAAAAACATTACAAGAAATAAAAAAAACAATAAACTTAAAAAAACATAACATACTACTGGAATTAATCTTCGACATCCCAATTTGGGCAATTTTTCAAAATCTCCCAAACGTGAACATATTTGAACTCATTTCTACCAAATTGTTGCTGGAAGCTTAATTTCGCATTTTCGAGATGAGATTGGTCATTTTGAGCACTTCGACGCTGCAACTGTTTGTAAATTGCGTTGAACCTTTTGCAATCGACGTTAATCCTCGTCCATTTACCCGTGATTGAATTTTTTGTACGATGGTCATCGGTTGTCTGATTATTGAACATATGCATAACGTCATTCCAAAAAATATTTTCGGAACGGTTATTTTGCATATCCATAGCTTGCGAAATTTGTATCCAAACTTGCGCAAGCAAGATTTCTTCAGACTTGTTCCACATCAAATTTTGAGACATTTGTGTGTGTGTTTTTTGGATTGATGTAGATGTGAAATAAAATGGTGGTTGATGTTATTTATAAAGGTGGTTTTCAACGTTAAATTCGAATTCAAAAACCGGGTACTGTTGGGCGGGGTAATTCAAATTTAAGCATTAGTTTGACACACAAATAACACAATTAACACACAAAAAGAATGTCTCGCAAAGACTTTTTTCAGCAATTCCCCAGCCCAGAGAAGTTGCCGGAAACCAGCTTTCCGGCACCAGATCACTTGCCGGAAACCAACTTTCCAACTCTGCCAGAGTTTGAAGTTTACTCAACACCACCAGAAAATGTCTTCCCGGTGGGGTTTGAAAACATCCCGTACCTCCCAATTGTTCCAAGTCCACCTGTGAACAGTCCACAGGTGGATTTTCAAAACCACCCAAGCGGGTTAAGTGAGGCTTCCCTCTGGCAGTTTGAACAAGATGAAGAAAACGTCAGGGAGATACTGCAAGAGCAGGCACGTGAAGAGGCTGCTCGCCGTGAGCAAGAAGCACGGGAGGCTCAGTACCTCCAAGACAACTTTTTCGACATAATGGAGAGTCGATACATTAATGGGGAGTTTTATTCTCCGCCAACAAGTGATGATGGTTTGGACTCGGATGACTCGTTTTTTTAAGTGTTTAGTAGTTTTATTATGTATTTTATGTTTTTATGTTGTTTTTAGGGATCCATCTGTAGTTTTAATGTTTGGTTATTATGTATTTCATGTTTTCAGTTAATCTAAAGTTTCAGTTTAGTAGTTTTAACCACGAGAAGCTCAGTACCTCTACGAAACTTTCGAAATCAACTTCTATTTTTTAAATGCAATGGCTATTTAAAAAAAAAAAAAAAAAAAAAAAAAAAAAAAAAAAAAAAAAAAAAAAAAAAAGTGGGCTGTTAGTTTTGGCGCGAGGCCTCTTGGCGCGACAGAGGTAACGGTGCGCCAAACTTGGCGTCGCGCCAAACTCGTTGGCACCAAGTTTGGCACCACCGTACCTCCTGCTCTTAATAACTCTTCTATCTAAATACAAAATTGTATCCAAACATAAATGTCACACCCCAAAAATGGCGCAACGGAATGGCATTTACGGGACATGACTTCATAGTCAAGAACACAAGGCGTCCAAAATAGAAAAATACTAAATGCATATCATTGACAACATCATTGACAAATAATATAGCCAAAACTAGAATGGAAAAACAAATTATCGCAAATTTTATGTTGATTTACAAATAATTTTTACAATTAAGTTCAAACTTATAAAGTGAGTTAATAAATTCACTAGCAATTAAGTTCAAGCTTGTATAGTCTCGTTAGATAATACATAACCATCTAAGAAATGTACATATTTTAATCATAGTTGTAATTTTTTAACGAGTTGTCCTTTGGAATATAAGCATAATAGTCTAACTCAACAAACAAATTGTGTCCCATTCAATAATTCATACACGTATCGAAAAAGTATATAAAGCACAAAGGGCAATGCTTAAACTTAACATCTGCAGTCTTACATTTTCAATTTTCAATTTAGTTACAATATATAATTTCATGTTGTTACCTTCATGTTGCGAGTAACATATGTTTCTTTCACCAACTTTTGCATTATCTAATTCTTTGCATATGCTGTAATAATCTACCATTCTTTTTGTTTAATGGAAACCTTTTCTAACATTTTAATCTTTCTTCTTATCCCACATAGGTTGGAGAAATAATTTGTTTGTAACTAATATACCATAATGTATGTGAGTGTTATATATCTAAAAATAATATGATGTTTTAATGGTGATCACCATCCGTTGAGTTAAAAAAACTTAACTCTTCGCCTTGATTGCCAGAAAACTCATATGAACTCTTAAGTTTTTAAGATTTTTTTCTAACGTACATGTTATTCCAAAAACTACATGTATGTTACTCTATAGCAATAGTATTCTATATCTTTCACCTGATTGATCATTTTCTACATATTGAAATTGTCTTACTTATTCTACGAAAACACGATTTCATGATGTTGGTTTATATTGATGTTTACTTCATTTGTTATGCATGTAAACAGTAATTTTCTACTATTACGAGTACCATTTTTCTATGGACACCTTTTCTAACTTTCTATCATGTCATTACATCCCATGTAGGTTTAAAGGTAGAACTTGTTTACCGTAAAACATGTTTTGTTGAAAAATATTTTAATCTTTAGTTTCGGATAGCATAAGAGGAAAAAGTATTTTTATTTTTTTAAGAAAGAGTGGAGAAACAATTGAATTGTTAAAATTGTTCTGATCATTATAAATAGCAAATGAAATGAAAATTTAGCAAATGGAAGGGAAGTAAACTAGCTATTTAAGTAATCTCATATATGGGATTCTGTGTGTGAGACTTTTCATAACATTTGATCCCACATAGATTTAAGATAGAAGTTGGTGGTTAGCAAGGACGTCTCGTGGATTTTGGAGGCCCTGTGCCTTATTAAGTCGGAGGCCCTCTAACAATATGTGTAACAAAATCAGTAAACTTGACTAACTATGCATATATAGTAAATTCTTAATCACTTTGATAGTAATTTCTTTACTTTTTTGTTTGTCTTATAATATATCTTCTGTATTTTATTTATTTATTTATTTATTTTTTAATATAACCCAGTCAATTTTCCAAGACTTGTAAAAATTAACTTTAAGTCCAGATAACTAACATTGAGTTTTCTTTCATTAAATATATGTGCAGATTTTTTTGAAACATGCTTATAGCAAAAACATTTTTTACAAATTGATGGTGGCGTATTGAGATAATTTTGAAGATCAGAATTTTTATATATTTCATTTTCGGATTGTTTTGAATTTTCCTTAAAAGATGCTAAAATGTTAAACAAAATGCCATAAAATCATGGCTTAACTAATAAACTATAATCTAAAGGGGTTAAACTTATAATTTACCAAAAGTAAAACAAAAAACTTAGGGTTTTGTTCCATCCCCTTCGCTGGAATATATCCCTGCATATCTACTCCATTAAAAACATTATTTAAGCTCTGTTTCTCCTATCTTCGATTCAAATCCTTAAATTCCAACGTTGTAAAATGTATTTAATCCTTCATCAAACACCATTTTACTGTATAAAAACGTCGAAAAATGAGTTTATACTAACAAAACAGATCGAGAAATTGGGGCCCTAAAAAAATGGAGGCCCTGTGCCATCGCACACCCCGCACATGCTTAGATCTGGTGGTTAGTAATATACCCATAGCGTACATAGGTTAAATGTGTTAAGAATATTATTACGTTTTCAGCAATTCTACTTTCTATGAGCTAAAAAAAACTTAATAGATTTCGGAGTGGCGGGAAACTTGTATAAACTCATAACTTTTTTACTTTATTTCTCTAGTGTTAAAAAGGAACACACATTTTTAAAAGCAAATAAAGAAATGATATCTATGTAAAAATGAATTAAAATGTGTATTATCTTATTTGATAATTGAAAAAGGATCGCCGAATTTTTTTTAATAACAAGAATGAAAATGACGTGCAAAATAAATCTATGACTAATTTGATGAGACACATTTTTTTTTCCGTAGAAGCCAATAAATAAATGATACATATGTAAAATGAATTAAAAATAATAATAATAATAATAAAAATAATAATAAAACTTATGTCCCGTTAAATTATTCATAGCGAGGATATCCTTTGGAACATGTTATATTCATCTAGTGTCATATATATTTTCATTCCAATGCGATCTTAAACACATACAACAACGGTGGTGACAAACAACAACTACTATTTAAGTTATCATGTTTAGATACTTATTGACTTTGAATATTAAGGATGTCTAAACTACCCATAAGTAAACGCTGCTCTATATAAAAAATTCCCAAATCTTTGAGAAAACCGCACGCGAGTTTAGAGTACAATTATTACGAGAATCTCCGCAAGACCATGTATATTAGAAGTTTTCTTTCCTATTCGGCACCTGCTGAGTTACTCGGTGATGATGGATTTTAAAAGTCTTGGCCACAACCTCCTACAGATATTGTATATCTTACGAGCTATAATATTAAGAGGAGCCACACGTGATGACTTGAAAAGAGAAAATGAACAAATTTATACTTGGAAAGCAATCGAAAATAAATGAAATCTTTGTCTTGTGATGATATTGTGATCGTCGTTCACGCAATTTAATCCACTGTATGTCCTAAGAACATATAGTCAAAAAGTAGTTTAAGCAAATGGAACCGAAGTAAACTAACCAATTGAGCAATCTCATACATGTTTTTTCTTTGAGAGACTTCTTCATAATTAAATATCACTTTCTATTTTGCATCTATGGAAACGTTTAGAGCTCGCTTTATTTAAAATGGTTACTTATAAATTATAACCACAATGTTTTTCGTCCCTAAAAATAACAAACGTAAGTTGATTACAAAACGTTTTTCTTTAAGCTCATTTTTCAACCTTTTATCTTGAAACTCTATCTCTCTATAGTCGGACTAACAAGAGGTCAACCATGGCCGAGTGAGCGGAATTCTTCCTGGGCAGGTGACTAGCCCCGCTTTACACAAGAAGCATGGCCAAGTAAACGGAACGCATTCCTCCGCAAGTGACGCTCTTCTTAGCTATTCCATAACCTTTAATAATGCCCCCACTCAAGTTACAAGCTCGCGTTACTGAGCTCGGCAACTGAATTGGTCCAAATGGGTTTAAAAAATAGGACTTTGGTTTTTTGCTTGGACGGTGTGGGACAACATTGAAGTTTTTGACATTTGTTAAACTCCTCTTAAACACGAATTAAAGGTGTCCTTTTTCAAGGGTAAATCTTCTAACACTCTGAGTTTTGAAAATGTTTCTCGGACCAGGCAAGATTTTAACCTTTGGTTGCTTTGAGCGAAAAATCGATGGGTTGGTTATGGTGCGATAAAACATGCCATTTTTGCCATATGATCAATCAACTTAAGATTGTATAGTCTATATATAAATGTTAGTAATTTATGAAAATAGCCTAGTTTAAACTCTTATAATGACCATTGTTTGAGGTTAATGTGGAATCTCATGTTTGGGAAGCTATTTGTCCTAGAGGCAATGAAGTGTATTGGGCGTCCATAGTCTGAATCTTTCAATGCATTCCTAAACACTAGCAGGGTACCCGCGCAATGCGGCGGCGGGTACCCTGTGACTAAATTTTGTGGCGAGTAAATATTTTTAATTTATATGTTTCTTTTTCTAACAATACTTTAGTAAACAACGTTGTTTCATTGTTCAAAATGATTACATGATTTATATAAAGTTAAGCAACGTTTTTTTGTTTGATATTTAAAGAAGTCGTAAATATTAAGAAGTACAAAGCTATTTTTGTAAGTCGCTGCATATTTCGTGGTAAGTTTTGTAACATTTTGTTAACCGACGGTGTATAATACCAAACCAACACAAAAACAAAAAATGACATTTTTTGCCCCTGCCAACACGTAAAACGACAAAACCAAAAACAACTTCATTCGGATCGGGAAATGATATATTGTATATATATTAGATAATACTCCGTATATAATAACAAAAATCAACCAAATAACCCTTAGACCAAAAATTTAGTAATAGATAGCCAATGTCAATTAATAGCCCAAGCAACTAACTGATAGACACCTAAAATCAATTAACAGCCCAACATTAAGCCAATTTTCGGATCCAATCAAAGTAGTTAACCCACAGCCCAACAACTTACCCTTTTGTATTAGTACATAATAGAGTAACCCTAAATTTTTACTACCCTAATTTCATTCCAGCAAATACACGCCCCCTCTTTGGCATTCATCCACTCACTCTCTTTCAATCAATACAAACCAAAAGTACACCTAAATACTCTTCTATGGTTTTCTTTTCACAAAAACCCGAACCAAACTAACAACTAATTATTTCTTCCTGCTCAACGTAAATACCAAAAACACTAAACCTTCTTTGGTTTTTTTCTTGTAATAACCAACGAAAAACTTCGAGAGGTTTCGGGCAATGTTTGTTTTTCGTAATTTTGTTTATCTTTTAACAAAAGAAAGAAAGATAATAATAGATTTGTTATTGCCATCTCTTATAAGAGATAATCACGAAACCCATTTTCCTTAATCCAAACCAGGAACACAAACATGTCTCTTGTGGTTCTCGTTACTTGAGTCTTTTTGGCTTCAAGATCTTGTGAAAATGAGGTCTTTGGTAAGTTGTTTTCTTTCTTTTTAGCCGAACCACACAAATCTATGACACAAGCCTTGAACCGTGGCTTTGTTGTTATGGTTTTGTTGGTTCTTGGTTTCAACAGATCGATGATGGGTTGTGTTGGATCATTAAAGATCAACGATTATTTCAAAAATTAAACCCGAGGTCTATTTATTTGAAATTATTTGTTTTCGTTTAAGATCTTGAGGAGGATTCGGTTTTTGTTGTGGTTTGTTGTATATGAGGAGATGGATCGTGATATTGTTGTAGCTATTTTTTGTATCCGGATATGAGTGAGGACATAATATGCTTTGCCTTTGTGTTTGTAGGGAGGGATGGATAATAGTTTTATGATGGGCACCGGTTTAATAGAAAAATGGAGTGTAGTGTGTGTTTTTATAGAAAACCCGTTACTAACTGATGTTATGAATGGTGTAATGGGTTGTTGTAAGTTACAGTATTTTTTTTTTTAAATGAGTTGTTACAGGTCATTTAAGTTTTAGAAATGAGCAGTTACAAGACTTATTGACCATTTTGTATTTTGGTATTAATCAAATCATAAAGTCTTTTAAAATGCAGTAAACGTATTAGGCCATTTTGAATTTTGTATTAATGATATCATAAAGTCTGTTAAAATCTATTAAATGTAGACTATTTTGTATTGTATTGAACAACATTTACTAAAAAAAGAAATGTTTTTGGTCTTAAAATTTTAAGACTACTTTATTTAAAAAGTCCCAAACCTTTTATAAAGTAGTATAGATGAGTTGCATTTAGCTAAAATTGGGCCTCTGTACATATTTAAGATTATATTCACTAATAAAAAAACAAAAGCCTAGATTAAAACAAATGAACAACAAATTAACAACAACATATGAGTAGCATATATAAAAGTAATAAAGAAGAAAAATATAAGCACGTACATATGGTATAAAGTATAAATTAGTGATTAATTGATGAAAAGTTCACAAAGTTAAAAAGAAAACAAACCAACCTTAACTGATTTTGATGACAATGAATCAAAGTTTTTGGTTGCTACAGCGAATTGAATTTTAGAAGTATAGTTTTGAGGAGGTTAGGTAGGGAGGCTGCTAAGAAAGATAAGAAAAGTGTTAGAAGGTTTTGTGCATTACAGTATTGTACAGTACAATACTATAATGCACAGATAGTGGTGCATGAATCAAAAAGTGTGGTGTGAGTATCACCTCCCTTAGGAAAAATTGGTTTTGGGGGTAAATTTTTCTTTAGTCAAACTAAAATTTTGAACCAGATTTTGTTTTCACGCAAACTTTTTTTTAGTCAAATAAACTTGATTTTAAAAAAATTTATTGTTGGTAAAGTCGTTTGTAAATACATTTTTTGTCAATGTTTTAAAAAGCGGGTTTTTAAACGACTCGGTCGAGTCATTAGGCATCGGTTCGATCGCCAGGTCAACCCGGTTTTTCATTTATTATTATTTTTTTCCCGACCGGGTCAACCGCCAGGTCAACCCGGTTTTTATAAATAAAACTTGAAAAAAACAAACCCGGCCAAGTTAACCCGGTTTTAAAAACCCGGGTTTTTTTAGCCGTTTTTTTTACCGGGTACCGAACCGACCGGTTGAACCGGTCAGGTCGACCCGGGTTTGAAAACATTGTTTTGCACCAAGAAAAAATAAGTCGTAGGTAAAAGTCGCTGGTAAAGTTATACACCAATGAATTCATGTCGTTATTATTATTATTTTTAATTTACCAATGAATTATTGACAAAAAGTACTTGGTAAAATTATCTCAACTAAGTTCCAACGGATTTACCAACAATTATGTCGTTGGTAAACTACAAATTTTGATTTTTTTATCGTCGTTGGTAAAGTAGTAATTTACCAACAAATTGATGCTTGTTGGTGAAATTTGGTTGGTGCTGGCATGATTTCTAGTAGTGTAGGTTGTGAAAAGAAATTATAGATTACTAATATGAGCTATGATATAGGGACCTGAGGAATCTAAACGGTGACCTAATGCATAAATAACTTGTACAGTCCTGTACTATACAAGTTATTTATATATTAGGTCACTTTTTAGGCATCTTTAATTAGACCCATTTATCATTTTTCTACTCATATATGGCAGTGTGTATGGCCGTACGGGTCATATAAGTCTTAGAATAATATTATGTTTCTATAGGTATATGTGTCTTGCATGTTAAAAACATACCTTTTTTTTTTAACTGTCAAACATGTTTTGGTAAAACCATTGTAATCTTTAATCTCACATTGGTAAGTTTTTCATCTTTCGTAACGTAATTTTTTTTTTGTCACATTGGTAAGTTTTTTCTTCTTTCGTACCTAAAACATTTTTTTTAAGACTATCACAATCTATAATATCATAGATGAGTTTGTTCTTAAAACTTTTTTTAGAAAACAGAAATGATCACTTTATGAACTGCTTATTGCATTATTTATTCTATATTTATATATAATTATATATATTAATAGTATTTTTTTTTTTTTTTTTTTTTTTTTTTTTTAATTGTTACCAATAGCAAATGCAAGTGAAGTAAATTAACCATTGATGTAATCTCATGCTACATGGATTCTGTTTGTGAAACTTTTCATAATTGAAAACATCACTTTCTACTATGTATCCATGAAAGTTGGTTAGAGCATGTTTTTTTTTTGGGTAAAGGGTTTATACCCGGTGAAATATATAAAAAACCATATAAGAGTTACGTACATGCAAGAGTGGTGATGAAACCACTCTTGAAATGAGAAAAGAACAAAAACACTCATACTTGAAACAACCTCAAGAATGAACAGCCTTAGCAAAAACAATACATAGAGCACTCTTGAAATGGTTAGAGCATGTTTAAGTAACAAATAGTTGTTACTTATGATTTTACCACAATGTGTTTCGCGGTTATTAATAGCAAGCATAACTTGATCACGAACCATATTTCCCTAAGCTTAATAATGTACGAGATTGGTAAAGTTCTCACGAGATACATAACAAAAACGATTCCGACAAGTAAGAACTCCAACAAAGTTCATACTCACAAAAACAAGAAAAGAGTAAAGTTCTCACCAAAGTAGTGGTGAGAACGTACATGCATTGAGAATATACCAAAAAATATATAAAGTGGCCCATATTTGGGAAATGGGTTTTTTTTTTGTACGAGATTGGTT